>JAPSGF010000001.1:2413834-2592868 GCA_035772895.1 Perdix hodgsoniae | reverse complement strand
GGAAGGAAGGAAGGAAGGAAGGAAGGAAGGAAGGAAGGAAGGAAGGAAAATGGAACAGAGCAGTCAGCAAGAACGCTCACACCCAACCTGATGTTCCTACCCTCTTGATTTCAGTGACTTAAGAGTGAGACAAGAAACAAAACTATGGTTGTTCAACAGTAAATGAAAATTACAAAAACAGAGTATCTGTAAAAACAGTCATAAAATAAGGGAATCCCTACCATATGTATTGCATACTACATGCTCATGCACCAGCACTGCTGTACAGCAGCATTTTGTAGGATGCAATCTTGCAGTAATCTCATGCTTAAATACTTCATAGGGAGGTGAGATTAAAAGGAATTGAAGGTGACAGGTACAAAGTAATTTCCTGCCTTATGTGTTAAGATCATTTTTTGGCAACTTCTCTCAGCCACAGAAAATGGAGGAATGCTGTTGAAATTCTGATGCTGAATTCTCTCTTAAAATGTACTGGCTTTAACAGTTTCTCTGCTCAGTAAGAGGTCAAGAAAAGAGGAATGCGCAAAAGAAAAATTTACTTTCCATAATTCTGTCTCTGTCTCATATATTTTATAAGGCATTATTAATCCCAAAGAACAAAATAATTTCTAAAAACAGAAATCACATCTTCCAACAGTGAAATGCAGCTATCTCTGAGTAGAAAGATATCAGTTTTTAATTGTAACACTGTAAATTACTTTAGAATCGTAAGT
This sequence comes from Perdix hodgsoniae, assembly GCA_035772895.1. Taxonomy (NCBI): domain Eukaryota; kingdom Metazoa; phylum Chordata; class Aves; order Galliformes; family Phasianidae; genus Perdix; species Perdix hodgsoniae. The sequence continues at coordinate 2,592,155 of JAPSGF010000001.1, read as the reverse complement.
CAACAAAACAGTATCACAAGACATTTTTCTAAGGAAGTGAAACGAAGCTAGTGAAACTGCAGGTGCCTAAAACACTTGTTCAGCATTAAGGACAGCACTCTGAAAAAAGAATGTTCTCCATTACCACTGGAAGACCTTACTTAGACAGTAGTAGTTCTCCAGCAATGTTTTTCTGATTTCCAGGTTGTATTTAGAGCACGTGGATTTTGCCCGTAGTTGAAGATCTGACAATTCTCATACAGAATTTCATTGAAGAATAGTAATGATTTGCTTGAAGTAGGAAAGTAACACAATATTTTTAACAGTGTGTCATTGTCACTTACCAGGTGCTATGCCTATTCACTTACCCACTTTACTTGCTCATATCTAAGGGCTTCACGCAATATTAACTTGATCCAATTGAATTGACAATCTGATTCGGTATTTGTAAAGAATAGAGAGTTCCTTCATAACTCTCCCCCACTTCCCATCTGAACTGTAGTAGAACCATCATTTCAAACCAGAAAGGTAGATGTATCAGAAATAACTGAGATTATATTTCTTCACACAATGAAATATTTTTTTTAAACTGAGGAACATCTTGCAACAGAGCAATGATGGGTTAGATAAAGGTTTAGATGCATTTTGAAAATGACTGGTCAAATTAAGGGTAAAAATACCCATCCAAGGCTACTAAACACATCACATTTCACCTGGAAAATCCCTGTACCACAGGCACTGAAGATCAAATCAGAATCTGTAGTCTACCTAGACTTTGGCAAAACCTTTGACATTGTCTCCCACAGTATTCTCCAGGAGAAGCTTGGCAGCCCATGACTTGAACAGGAACACTCTTTGCTGGGTAAAGAGTGGCTAGAGAGCCGGACCCAGAGCGTGGTGGTGAATGGAGATAAATCCAGCTGGCAACTGGTCATTAGTGTTGTTCCCCTGGAGTCCTTATTGAGACCTGTCCTGTTCAATATCTTTATTGATGACCTGGATGAGGGTATCGAGTGAACCCTTAGTAAGTTTGCAGATGACACCAAGCTGGGAGGAAGTATCAATCTGCTTGGGTGCAGGAAGGCCTGACACAGGGATCCAAACAGGCTGGATAGCTGGACTGAGGCCAATGGGATGAAGTTAAACAAATCCAAGTGCCGGGTTCTGCACCTTGGCCAAAACAACCCCAGTCAATGCTACAGGCTTGGGACAGAGTGGCTGAAAGATTGTGCAGAGGAAATGGACCTGGGGACACTTGGCAGAACATGAGCCAGCAGTGTGCCTAGATAGCCAAGAATGCCAATGGTATCCTGGCTAGAATCAGAAATAGTGTTGTCAGCAGGAGCACGGAAGTGATCAGCCCTCTGTACTCAGAACTGGTGAGGCCTCACCTTGAGTACTGTGTTCAGTTTTGGGCCTTGCTACAAGAAAGACAATGAGGCCCTGGAGTGTGTTCAGAGAAAGAAAATAGACCTGGTGAGAGGTCTGAAGCACAGCTGAGGGAACTGGGACTATTTAGTCTGGAGAAGAGGTTGTGGTGAGGTGCAGGTCAGCCTCTTTTCCCATGTAACTAGCAATAGGACTAGAGGCAATGGACTCAACTTGCATCAGGAGAGATTCAAACTGGATGTTAGGAAAAACAACTCCTCTGAAAGAGTGGTCACAGGATGTGGTGGAGTCACCGACCATGGAGATATTCAAGAAACACTTATAAGTTGCACTGAAATAAATGGTTTAGTGGGAAATATTGGTGATAGGTGGATTGTAGGACTGGATGATCTTGGAGGTCTTTTCCGAACTCAGTGATTCTATCATTCTATGAACAGAGAAGAGCACAGCCGGACTGAGACAAAATGTCAGTGAGTAATATGTACATCTACTAACTTCAACCTGTATCTGTACTTTTTTGCAACTAATTCCACACTTGATTCCATCAAATAATCTCTGTCCTCACCTTCCCACTTCCACTGCATGCTATTTCCCATGATATTCCAGTTTTCTTGTTCTGTGCCTACTGTTTGTCCCATGCTATTGATTATGCACGTATAAATATGAGGGTTAGAAAAAGAGAAAATCCTCTAAAAGTGGTGTTAGACTTAAGGCCATTAATGAGATTTCTAGAAATCAAGGAAGAGATAAATACACTAATCTGTCTTGCCACTTCCTGTCTTGTATTTGTCATCTCTGAATTTCATCACAATTCAACAGTAACTGATTTTCCGTTCTCATGACATATTGGCTTACCTTGCACAAGTACCAACATCTGAATCAACCCAGAGGAATAAAGCCACTTAATGGCTTTAATAATGCAGGAATAAAGCAGCAGAAAATTCCTGACCACAGGAACAGAGATGAGAAAATTTCCAGGACACAACACTGTAACTTCATGTAACTGGAAACTGTACCTTTTCAAAGAGAATCTTCACTTCATGATTATTAAATTTCTTCTTCCACAAGACAGGACAAGCTAGTGAGCAACAACCCCAGAAATCTCGCCACTATCTTTTAGTCTCACCAGAAACAGTTCACTGCAAGGCAATAAGCAAAACCTGCTATTCCATTTCTGGCTTCCTCTCACAATTTTGAAAGTGAGCTGATTACACACATCCATTGGTCCAATGGTTGGTAAATGAATTTATTCTTTATTGTCTGTCCAGTAATCTGAAGGTTGTAAATGGTAACCATTCTTACGTACAGGCAACATGATAGTAAAGAAAGTTTCCTGTGTGCTATGATGGAAACAATGTGTTTTCATTGGAGAGGACACGAGAGAGAAAATATTTTCCAATTCCATATATTAGCTAAATTTTATATTAAAAATAATAATTCATACTTCAGTATCTTAAAATATGTATTTCTTTCTTTCTTTCTTTCTTTTTTTAAATCCCAGCTTTGAAATTACTTGGCTCTGTATTAAAGGCCATAAAACTAAAGATAGGTATTATAATAACTTTCAATAAAATCTCTCTCTGGCAGGAACTCTTTTTATTCCTTCCTTTGAAAGATTTTTTATAGCATTTATATTATTATTTTTCCTCTCCCTCTCTCTGGCGTTTAATGAAATTGCCTTGGAATAAAACTGGGGTAGGAGAAAGTGCTAAACTCTGAGACTACCCTTGAGGATTTATGAGCATATTTACCTTCAAATTCTTTCAATTTCACTGAATTGGTTCTCCATTCCTTTCAATGAATTATTAGTGCTGTAATCACCTCCTCCTAATTTTTCATTCTAAGGGCCTCTTCAATCATGGTGATAGTTCTACATCTTTGTTCATTAAATGGTACATACTGCTGTAGGGTGTAAAGTGTAGGGGAAGTTGAGATGGCATGACAAGACCTGTTCAAGATGACTGCATTGTCGTTCAGTCCTTCCAAGTGCTCAAAGTGCCAATTTATGTGTCAGATCCAAAACCTTTGCTCTTTTGTTCTATACAAAATGGCAGGTGCTGAATCTTCCCTTTTCCCACCTACAAAGTTTGTTTGACACCTTGCTCTTAGGGTGCACCATTATGTGAGAAAGATTAGGCATACTGGGTAAAATAAGTCCTGTCACAGAACAGCTTTATGAAATTATAAATAACACACCCAAAAATGATGGAGTTCTCACTTCTACTGGGAGAGAAATGACAAGGACCCATAAATTCAAACCCTGAAGACAAATTCTTCTAGAAATACATACTTAGCTGTTTCTTCACCCTGTAAAGTAGGATTCAATTTTCCTAGTTGCCTTTTGCTTGAAACTCTTTTACACACTACTTCCACTTCATCGCAACTGTTTGAAAAGTGACACTTAATGCTTTGTTGCAAGAGAATTGTAAATCTCTTTGCCACCAAGGAATCACAATTTACGATACTTCTTGAGATATGACCACCATATCTCAGATCGAAATACCTTCCCAGCACTAGGGAAATATAGCTGTATGTATGAGCAGTACATTTGCATTTCACACCTAAAATGTATAGAGTTGAAATTCAGCAAATTTTCCTTAAATCTGAATCCCTTTTCTACTCCCATACTGCCTTATTTCCTAAATATGTCAAACTTATTATTGACTATGTACAAAGTACTATCTTGTACGTATAACAGCATACAGTGTAAATGCTCTTCTATTCTGTCTTCTAGAAAACAAGACACTTTCTGTCAAAGAAAAATCTCAAGATATTTTCTGCCATGTCAATGCAAGATAGCAGAGGAAATATTTGTCTCATTAGGTCTATGTCATAGCTCTAATATTCAACTTTTTCTACTTTGATAACTGGACTTTTTAAGCACTTGTATTCTGTTCACACTACTTCAATTAAAAGAGAATTCTTCATCCATTTTTTTTACATCTTATATTTACTTTTTACTTTCTATGTAATCCTTACTTGCAAAATATCTTGGAGTTCATTACAGTAGACCTGAGAGACTCAGCCTGGATGAATTAAAGCTACCACCTACAGATAGAAAGAATCTGAATATTAAAGGGAAAATATTAGAAATGTTATTCAAATCATAATGAAGTATAATAAAAGCAGCTGCAATTTATGGCTGTGTAAACTGTTACAGTCAGTCAGTCCTGGTTTTCTTATTGTTAGCCAGAGGGTATTAACCCTTTCCAACTCAGTACTGGACAGTACAATGTACTTTCATAGATGACACAGCCACAAAGCTGTGTATACCACTTGTATTTCACCCTTCCCACCCTGAGTAGGTGCTAAGGTCATGTCTGCCTCTGCAAAACCAATGCATTAAATGACATGAAACTAGTAGTTTTTCAGGTCTTCTGAAATGGAAACAAAAAGAAGGCGGCCAAACACTTTGTTAGTTTAAACTGGCATTGATTTCAGCTGATCTATAAAAATTTACACCATTACACTCAATACATTTGGTTTTGTACAATTCAGTGCCAAAGGACTCAGAGTAATTGGAGGCAACCCAGAGAAGAGACACTGAAAGGATGAAAGTACTGGAGAGACGTATGCATGAGACAAGTTTAGCAGAACTAAACATCTGAGCTTGCCTTAACAAGGACTATAGGTGTTCACAAGGGTGTAATAAAAATCAGGAAGATGAGCTTTAGGGTGCTTCAGAAAAAGTAGTTAAGCCAAAAAAAAAAAAATAAAAAAATCAAAGACAACTTTCAACAAGAAAAATCCCAGTGGTAACATTTATTAAGTGTGGAAAAGTTTCCTCAACAAAACATAAGAAAACTAACAGTGCTGAGAGTAAGCAGTCACCCCAGGCATTCAGATATGAATTCCATCAGTGTGTATGCTCTAGTGGAGAAGAGTTTGCCTCATCTATCTGTAGTCCAACCTAATCCAATCTAAATCAATTTGTTATCACTATGTAATAGAAACACATCATTACACATTTACTGTATTTCTGAAGCAGGTAGAAAAGCTACCTAGCACAGCTTTCAGCTAGTTGCGCTCACAGAAAGAAAATGCCAATGCTCTAGACCTGTTCAGACCCTGGGAACAAATCTCAGTTCATGGGAACAATTTGACATTCTCAGGATCTTGTTTGGCTGGGAGCTGGGAGGTAATGAGGAAGCGCGTACCCCTCAACAGTAACCTGGCAAAAGTGCACTTCCTGATGGTGTGATCCTGTCTGGACATAAAAGCTGGTATGTTTACATTGCCTCACTATGCAGGGATTGTGAGAGCTATTTCTTAACAAAAATCAGTCATTTGTCCATTACTACAGCAGACAAGAGATTAAGTAACTAGACAGTTAAATGAAAAAAGGAAAAAAATAATCCCCCCAGTTGTGTCTCAATTCAGAGTCATGAGTGGTAATGGTTAAAAAGAGCCTTGAAAGCTGAATTAGTCCGTTGAAAATAGGAACCCTGTCTCAACACAATCAATAGTTCATTAAGACTATAAATCCTGACTCTTTTTGACCAGTTTTGATGGCAAATTTCAGGGACTTTGTTCTGTCCCTAAATTGTGCAAAGATGATGGCAAAAAATCATGTTTCTGACTTTTGTCTCTGTCTGCTGGTAAGTGGAAGAGTAGTGGTGTTGTGAGGGGTGCGAGCAAAGACAGAAAGAGGTGGAAGGGCAAACAGATGAGAAAGAGAACTGAGGAAGATTCATCCATCTCTTGTTATAGGCACCCTGACAGGGAAAAGAGAAGTATTTAACCACAGCAGCTTAACCCAGCTTCAATGTACCTTCCCAAATGCTGAAGGAATGTAATGCTACGTGGTGTTCTGCTGATAAGCAAATCCTTCTAAATCCTTTCAGTTTATTTCTTGGCCTGAAGAAATTACATACCATGCAGAAGCAAATAAATGAATGAAATTTCATCTCCAGGAATCCAGATTGGATGTTTATTGATGCACACATTCACTTGCTTTCCTTTCATCTTGATGTGGTAAGGATCAACTGGCAGATGTTTTCCAAACTATACAGTGCAACTCTTAAGATCTGAAAGATTTTTGAACTGGACTATGAAAAGGTAAATTCTTGGCTTAGATACAAAAGATACAGTATTGTCATGAGACAATAGACTTTATCCTCTCTTACCAACCTATTTCTCTTTTTCACATTCATTTTCCTGCTTCCAAAGAAGCATCTTGAAGATGAAAGTTGTGTCACTGAAGTCATTATCTGAGTATAGGGCTTCTCAGAGTAATCACACAAAAAGTATTTTCACATTGAGTGCCTTTTTTGTTATTTGATGCACCTTGTTCCACTTTCCTATTACATTACATTCCTTATTGTAACAAATTGAAATACAAGCAGTCAGCCTTCTGTTTTAAGCATAGCACTCGTCATGTAGAAGGTAGCAATGCAAATGAAAGTTCCAGAAGAAAGGTATACTAGGTGTATAAACTCCAACTAAATTAAATAAATGGCTTCATCATTGAAACTAAGATACTATAGGTGAACACAAAAAAGCACGGACTTTAGCCCCTGATACACACACTCTGATGTATTAACTTGAACTGCTACAGAAATAATTACATAAATATGCTGGGCAATGATCTACGCTATGATCCGAGGAACAAACACATTACCTACTCCACCAGCAAAAGGGCAGGGCAGACCTCTGGGGAGCAATAACTTCTTAAATTGCCCCAGCCCAAATCACCAAGGACACTGAATCTAAACCCTCGTGCAGCTTGATTTTATATTCCCGATACTATCATCAATTCACTATCTGACATCAGGAAAATTGCCTCCTTTCCTCACACTTATGTTTATATTGCTATAAAATGGGAGAAAACAATTTTCCTGTTTACTTGGTGCACAACTGGAATTCTAGTAAACATCTTACATTCTCAAAGCAAAGCCTAAGTAGAGAAAAATCCTTTACATTTAACAGAGGGAAGCCTCACTTTCAGCAAGTGAGACTCCAATGATCTGAGATGAATCAGCTGCCCTTTGAAGACTCAGCCTCTAGTAAGAGTAAATGGGTTTTCTTTGCGTGCTAGCTTGCACTTAATAACTGTGTCAGAAGAATATTTTTCATTTACACTTTGCTCCTTTGCTGGAAATCAATATGTCGTTTGCTGGCATTTTCTCCTGGATATCTTTATTTAGCTTGTCTTTTCTTCCTTGGAGGGGAGGCAGTTATATTTGATTTTGTTCTGTTATTGATTGGATCACTCCGAGCAAGAAATAAATAACTAAGTACATCACAGTAGCTTTAATGGCAATCTCTTAAGCCTCAGAATCTGCCCACCATGTTGCACTCCCCCCTAACACAAGACTTAAAATAAACAAAAACTGTAAAGTGAGATTACTGTGTAGCAAAAACAACGCAGCAGCAACATGTGCTATTTAACTGGCATTACTATTTATGTACTCATTAATAAAACCACATAAGTCCTGTTTCTATTTTTAAAGCAGTACTCTTACTGCTGTATTACTCAGCGTTGGGATCTTACCATCCCTTATAAATGAAGCTTAATGAGAAATTAGATATGGGAGAACTTCTAGCAGATATCTTACACGCTGGAGAATCCGAGTGTGGTCACACATCTGTCACTCGTGGCAACTGAGAGTAGGACCTGGAAGACTGCAACAGCCTCACCCAGGCAAACAATGGTAGAGAATCAGATGCTGTGTCCTGGCTGCTCTGACACTCCAGGCAGGCCCACAGCATCCTTCCCTGTAGAAACCAGACATGATGGATAAGCCACAGCATGAGATGAATTTTATAGGAGAGGCATTACTGACGTTTGGAAAACTGAAGGCACCTGAACACTGGCCTGGAGTTTTGTTTAAACAGAAAGTGAGTAAGTACTTTTGTCCTATATGTTTGTTTTCTGTAAGCTTCAGTTCAGCACTCCTATCATTGTACTGGACCATGATCCAGCGTTCCTATCCACCTGCAGCTCCTGCACTACATTGCAGACACAGCTGCACCGGGTTGAGAGTGCACAGCAATCTCCACCATTTGTTTAAATTGGGGTGTTCTCCTCCTCCACTTCCTCTCTTTTAATTTCTGCTTCTCTTTATTATAAAGGCCGCAGAAATCCAGCATATGTAGTGGTAAATTCATAAAGGAGAAAAAAATCTGTTCTGTAGTCCAAACTCTGGCACTTCAATTCTAATGTGACAGAGTATGTTATCTGTAAAGTAACAGTGAACATAATCACTATGAACAAATGTGCCTTAAAACAGCTTTGGCAATTACTGTAAGTACCTCTGAGTCCAATAAGATAAGCATCTATCTTTGAATATTCACATTAATGCACCAGACTGCTCTTTCCAGGAAAATCTTCCTCTTTCTCTCCAAACGTTAATATATGCTTAGAAAATGGCATTTAAATGCTGTTACTCACAGAACACACACATTTGCTTACAAGGGAAAGGAGGTCACCACACACATTTAAGCATAAAATAAATGTAATGCAGAATAAATAAATGCAGAATGAGACCTTGCCCAGTAGGTACACCATCACCATCTAGAGTTGTTCCCTGAATAGCATGATATATACAGAACAGTTATCAAAGGATTATAGGCACTAAGCATCTTTGGAGAAGCATGTAAACAGTATACCAATTAAAAAAAAAAAAAAAAAAGGCCATAAACAGTTTTAGACTATAAACAATAAGAAAATTCATAAACACAAAGGTCACAAAGAAGGCTGTGCTAGAATGTAGATTTCCTTGGATCGGTGACATCCTCTTAATCTAAAGTCTATCTTTCTTTTTCTAATATATATAGGATATGAATGACTGACAGTAGCTAGTGTAGAAATACTTGCATGCACAATAGAAACCATGTAATACTGTTAACCTGTTAACAAACTAAGATATTAATATGATCAAAGTGAATTTTAATAAAAATGAAGTTAAATGTCTCCAGACATTATTCCAGCTGGAACACCCTTGCCAAATATGTGATGCTTAAAAGTAACTTTTCCTGGCATTAGCAGCTTTTTCCTTCTTGTTGATATGGAAATAGACTAACAGCTTTACTGCAGGGATAGGGACTGACTTCACACTGCATGTTAATGAAAATCAGCCAACAAGCAAATCAGTGCTGCCACCAACAGAAAATGCAGAGGAAAACTTAGGGAAGTTAGAGGCAGATGTGATTTTTTACTGAGATTCTAAATACTGGTACCCACAACTCACTGAAAGAGATAGCATGTAAAATGAATGGTTGAACAGACACGTGGTATTTCTACTAAAACTTATGGCTAGATCTCAAAAACATGCTGTTTAGTCACCAAATTAAAAAAAAAAAAATCAGAAAGTTTGTTTCAGCTCCACACAGTACTTCATCAAACATATACCCATCAGCTTAAATATATTTGGTCCATCAAGTATTGATGCAGCCGGATAAACTTTAATATCTGTAACATATATCTCTGGGATCCCAGTAAACTTGAGCAGAATGTCACTTAAATGCCACATCAAATGGTCCAAGCTGCAAATGGTTGTCATGCAAGAAAACTCTGTACTGGGTAGGCAGACTCCCATACACAACAAGCACGGTGATCACTTATCCCTGCAGGGCTTCTCTGCAGCCCCCGCCTAATCAGAACATTTGCTCTCTGTGATGGATAAGAGGGCCATTTTCCTTGCTTATTTACTTCGCTCTCTATTGAGTTTGATTAACTGTAGTAAAGGCAAATCAATCTTTTGTGTTTGTGTAAAATAAAATAAAAAAAAAAGGAACAAAGTTAGCTTTAATGGCCCAATAGATGCTCAGTTGGAATGCACTTACTGAGTGAGAGAGCTCAACAAAAGAATTCAGGCAGCTGTAACACCGCTGGGAACATACAGAGCTCATCTATATTTCTACCTGTTTAATGGAGAAAAAAACAAAACAACCACCAAAACCTCCCCCACTCCACTGATGAAGCTGCCTATGTCTCTGCAAATCTATCAAGGCATCAAGCACCGGGGAGGTTTTCTCTCACTCCCTTCAGCCTTCCACAGCCAAAGCTGGAACATGCTAGGAAACCAGTATCCAAATGAACATTACCGAAAGGAGAGGGCACGAAGCTCTAAAGCCATGAGAATACTTCCTCTACAGTAAAGCAGCTTCTAAATTTGGCTTTGTTCTGTTCTGTAACATTCTCTACATCAGTAAACTCTGCTCTGTACTAAAAGACATCATGAAATGCACAAGAATGAAATGAAGTTTGTGAAGCATGAGTGAATTTGGAGTCATTTCATAGAATCATAGAATCACCAAGGTTGGAAAAGACCCATAAGATCACCTAGTCCAACCATCCACCCATCACCAATAGTTCTTTCTACACCACGCCCCTCAACACAACGTCCAAACGTTCCTTGAACACCTCCAGGGTTGGTGACTCCACCACCTCCCTGGGCAGCCCATTCCAGTACCTGACCACTCTTTCAAGATAGCACTGTGAGAAAGTCTTTCTCTTGTACAGCCTAATCATGGTGTTGCATGAAGGAAACTACGCCTGATTTCGTGCGTTACCCATTTGAAGTCTTTAGTAACACAGAGATATTCAGTCCTTCCGAGCTGATGATAGCCAGGAAATGTAACTTCTGTCAAAGGAATGCATAAAACACGACAGCTTAATCAGGACAGGGGCCAAAATGTAATGAGATACATTCTCCACGTTCAAAGCACTTCAGTTTCTACACACAGAAATAAATGGGCGTGTGCCTAGGATCTTGCTGTTTGGGCCTCATAACAAGGGAAAAAAAGCAGAAAGAATTTTACCACCCTTGTTTTAAGATGAAATTTGACATTCCCTCTCTGAAACAGCTATGCCAATAGCTTTAGGATGATGATATCTCTCTTCCCAGGAAGCAATCAGTTCACTTTTCCTTAAATTCCATTCTATGTGCTATTATAATTGTAGCTTCCAGAGACAAGTCGTGTAAGACTCTGGCATTAAAAGGTGATGCCTTCTGGCTTTTCTGACACTAATTTTCAGACTTAGGTCTTATTCATGCCATTGAGCTTTACTGGCATTACAGCCATGCTGTATCCAGGTTGGCAGAGCTGCTCCCTTCAGATTCAGCAACACTGACAGGAGGGCTTTGTCGGCACAGTTACACCATCTTTGAGTGCTGCAAGCTAAGCTGACAAAAGTTGGCATAGTTATAACCCATTTCAGGCTCCTGACTGGCAACAGCATGTAAAATCAAAGCATGTGCGTTCTGGCTCCCTGGAACACTGCAATGGAGTCGGCAGAACTTTGTAGTGTAACAGTATTATTCTGAAATGCTTCAGATGGCAAAATAGTTTTTTTAAAAAATCTCTTAAGTGACTCCACAGTTGTTACTGGGCATACAGCAGCACTAACAAGAGTTAGGAGTTTGCAAGAAATGGATAGCAGACAATGGGCTTTTTTTTTTTTTTTTTCCTTTTTTTCAATTCAGAGATCTCAAGGTCAGAAGGGATCATTATTTTTACCTAGTCCAACCTGCCTTTACATTTACACAAAAGAGCCTGGTGCCAGGACACCTCTGCCACTGATTTGCAATGTCTCTTGACAGGGCAGCAAGTCTGCCAGCCCACCACAACTCACCCTTCCGACAAGGAACATGCATGTGCATCCCTGGAAGTAAATGTTAGCTGCTTTGAGAATACCCGAGGGAAAGTGCTGTGTAAAGTGCTGTGATTGCACCCAGTTTGTCATACTCTGTGAGCTGAAAGACACACAGTCCAAGCGGATCTCCCATATAGTTGACATGGTTTTGTGGGTATGGTGGTGATGGGCTGATGTCTGGACTGGACGATCTCAGAGGTCTTTTTCAACCTTAATGATACTGTGATTCTACAATATGTAGTAGAACAAATTGTTATGTGCAGCTGAGGAGGGAGGAATCTAAGAAAGAATCTCTCTTTGATGATTCTGAAATGGAAAAATATAAATGAATACTGAAAAGACTGCATATTCCCATACACTGAGATTCCTGCACAACAAGGAAAAGAAGAAAAGAACTTCCCACAATCTCTTCTCACAGGTGAAGAAAACCTGCCATGAATACCTACAGAAATAAACCACAGCAGAACTTGATGTCATTCATCACCAAAGGCAAATGACTCAGAGAAATACCCCTGCCACAGTGAACTACCAGTACTCAAATCTTGTTTTCAGAAATGCACAGCTTTTCCAGCAGGTGCAGAAAAATGCTCTGTAACCTCCATACTATGCAGCTTTGAATTGCAGCACCTCATAGGTAGTGGAACAAATTGCCTGGCTGGTCCCAGGGTATTCCTTGTACCCAGGTCTCCCACTTACACACAATGTGCAAATGATCGAAACAAATGCTACAATCCGACACCATGGAGTTCTCGACAGCTGTCAACTCATTAAATTCTATTCACTGGCTTCCCATCTCCTTGCCAACATATTACATAAATCGCTTTTTAGCTGGCAGCCTTTCCCTTTGCCTAAAACCAGTTTGCACTGAGCATGTTTGAGTCTGTTGTTTTTTAAAAAACGCATTGATTCCCTTCCCTTTGGTGATTTGCCTTGCTCTGCAACAGTTTGAATGGGCTGCAGGATATTGTTTCATTATCAAGCTGCAACTGGAAATGAATATTTTATAGCAGCTGAACAAAGGTTTGGCTGCAAATGACTATATCATAATTAAACAAAACAGAAAGAGAGAAAGACAAAAAGAAAAATGAATTTAATTAATGAAATACTGATGTAATTTACAGACAAAGGCCTTTCCATTTAGAAGGGAAATTTGCATTCCAGAAATGTGAACTTTTGAAGAATTATAGAGGGTTGGAGGTTTACTACCTCCTTCTTTATTTATCTAGGGATGTTTAACAAGTCACTTTTGCCTTTTATAAATGCCTGAAAGTATCTCTGGCATCCGTCAGTACAAAGTCATCGATACAAGTGCCTGAAACACAAATGTACGCTTATAAAGGCTGCCCATTAAGAACATTCAAAAGTAGAATGTAAACATAGTCCTGCTAACTCACGCTTCATCTTTGTTTCTCCCCTGGCATTGGTCAGTTATTTGTGTTTGTTCAAGAGAAAAGATAAAGGCAAGACTAACATGCAGAAACACTCTTCTCTCTTACTCAACATCTGCCAATTGGAATGGCTTGCGTAAGTTTAAGAAGTGTTTACACCTGCTTCTTCATGCTTTACAACTGTGTGTTTCATAATTCTTAATGGGACTTTCTACCACAAGCTGGCTTATAGCTGTCTGATCTCTGCTAGTGCTGTATCTCATTCATTAAATGTCTGTTATCCCATAGCCACCATTTCTGTGCACTGTTTTGATTTTGGAAACTTCTGCTATCTGCCTGGTTACCAATTATTCAGCCTCTTTAACCTCACCTTAGGTAAAAACAATTCCACCCTTCTGTCCATCCCTGTTAACCTCTGTTCTACATATCATTGACTGGTTTTTGAGAGGCAATACCCAAAACAGAGCACAGCACAAAAGGCAAAGGAAAACCTAGATTCACACAGTACCACAATGGCATTTCCAGTTTGTCTCTTTCCTAATGATTTTCAAATTTATTTTGTCTTTTTGAATGTGAACACATCCAAAAGTTATAAAATCTGGCCACCTGTCAGTATAAAAACTCACTTTCAATGTTCAGTGGGATTAAGCACACACATAAAACAGTGCATTTTCTCTGTCCAGGCCTAATTTCCTGACATTTTAAACTTAAGCCCCTATAGCAGGAATGAATTTCTTGATTCTTGAGATGCCTCAGAAGCATCCGCTCAATTGCAGGTTACTCCAAAATAATGCCTCCTATTTATTTCCATGGAAATTACAACACATACAAAGACCAGAAGAACGCCATTTGATAGAACAAATTCTCGGCTATAGTGTGGTTTTTTCAACATGGACACCACGGCAGCAAAATGTAATTGAATCTTGGCAGGAAGTTTCAACCTCCACTGCTATACCACCACCATCCACCTTTGGTGTTATCGTAATAAAATAGAAGTATTACTTTCAGAGCAATCTTCCTATATGGCAGTGGGGACTACAAAGATGTGATAAAGCACTTGGGAGATGCTGGATTTTTCTGTCTTTCTAATCCAACAAGTTGGCACCTTTCTGGCACTGTGGAAAACACCTGAATAAGCTCTAGGGAAACCCATCCGATTCATATTCTCAGGAGGCAGAAGTAACAAGCTGCAATGTGGCCTCACTTGAAACATGATGGAGTAATCTTCCCAATGCACACAAGATCAGTAATAGATGGAAGTCTCAGAATTTAAATTAGAAATATGGAATATATATCTATACCTCCTAGTAGAAGGGACAAACTCTAGAATTTGCTCCATAATTCACCCCATTTCCTCATCTCTTTTTGATGATTAAAGTCTTCTGTATCTTGTATACTGTAAAGTGAATCAGGCTTAACTATAAAGTTAAAATGCTGCCTGAATCTAATTAATAGATGAGAATAGCCCTGAACTTCATAGAAAGCCACAGCCGTATTTTATAGCCCAACACAGAGTGAAAAAGGGAAAAACTATGGTATTTGTTTGCCCACAAGAGTCTTTTCTCCTTATACTATTTTATTACTTTGGGTGATCATGACATTTTAATCTGGAGTGGATCGAAGGGAGCTGCACTGCAGATCACTCCCAAAACACTTTTAAGGAACTGCTTTGGTTTAAAGTTAATAAGGACAAAGAGAAAGTGAAATAATAAATGCCAAACAACAGCCTCGGACAATGCAGTTTTCAGAAACTCAGAACAGGAGTTACTGACTCTCATCAGGCCATCCATGATTTGTAGAGCAAACATCAATAGGCAAATCTTTGCTGAAGGAAAAGAGATTATTGCCCTGATATCACACAACCTACAATGTTTCTTCTAATCCTTCATATCATGTAAACATAAAGAACATAAATAAAAACACATAACTCCTATACAAATCCATGCTTTGCCATTCACTTAAAGCAAATAACATTTTTTATCCACTTTAGCTAAAGACAGAAAAATACAGAGAGAGTGAAGGGATGAAGTAAATGGATAATAGGCAAGACAAGTCTGGAAAGGAGACAGATACCTTTCACAGACTTCAATTACCTCTCTCCTTGTGCACCCCTTCCAGCTGTGATCTAAAGAAAAATTGCTAAAGGGAGATTTCAGTCTCCATTTCCCACTCTGTGTTCCCACCTTCAGCCCAGAGCTGTCAGAGCCTTTCTGCTCCCTGTACACCTCGCACCACGCTGCAGTATTACTGAAGCTCACAGGCTTTGCTCTCCCACTCCAGCATTACTCTTGTTTTTCTCTGCCATCCATTGTTCTTTGAGATACTCAGGAAAACTGAGTGGCTCTTTAATACTTGTGACTACTGATCTCAACTCAAACACTGATTTTTTTTTACTACTTTAAACTCCTTGTTATTGAAGAACAAAAGGTTTACATGTAAATATACAATTGGTATTACCTGAATTTTAATAGTGATAATATCTACAGCCTTTAATCAGATCAAAGTCCCAGTATCTAGACACTGCAGAATGAGTGGGATTAAAGAGATCCTGTTCCGAGTAACACTGTTTAGTCAAATAAGCCACATATTTAGTACAGCTGACAGATGAGTAACAGTTCAGTTTTACGACCATTTGTGATGCTAAAGAATTAACTTCTGTTCTATACTGGCACAAAACCAAACATCCTTTAAAAATTACCTCAGAAAAATAATTGCATCAATGGATCAGTGAGGCATCCTTGTGTGCAGGACAGCAAAGCAGCCAATGGATGTCAGATGGTGAAGACCATACTATAAAGTATTAGTCCTGTGAAAAAGATCCATGCTTAACATCCACAGGTCTGAATCGTTTAAAGCAAGGGGATTTCCACTTGGATCACCCTTCATCTGGAGCACAAGGACAAGATCCTACAGCACTTCCTTCCCAGAGCAGTACCCTGACTGCAGCCTGCAGTGATAAGATGTCCCCTGTCCTCCCCATTATAGAACATACACTGACCTCTGCATCCCCCACCTTCTACCCCCACAGATACCTTGACATGAGGAAAAGGTAATGGGATTAATGACAGGAAAACAGCTTTAGGAAATACTGGATACAGTCAACAGTATTAACAGCGTGGAGGAAGTATGGGCAGCACAACACTTTGCCTGGACATAGATTCCTTAATCTGGTGAGCCTGGGATATTTCTGAAGCAGCTAACAAAGGCTACAGTGAAGAAAGCAGTCAGTGTAGCTTTAACGCTGAGACTATACCTAAATAATCTACAAAATAACACTGCTAAAGATTATATACTTATGCTTGCAAGGCCTTATGACAAGAACAACTTCAGGAAAAAAAAAAGGAGAGAGAGAGAACAAAAATGTAATTGCCTGCCTATCAGCTCCACTATCATAATTACTTTCAAACTCTGACATGGGTTGAATCAGATGAACACCAAATCAATTTTTGCAGCTAGCAATCAGTGCATTCTTAGCTCATAAATTAAAATGTCACTGGGAGAATGAGTACAAAATAATGTCTGTTTCTCTACTTTACACTGCAGAAAGAGCAACTTCTTTTTCCTTCAACAGCCCTGTGAATGTTGCTTGTATGTCCTTAAGCACTGTACAGTACATTACACTCATCTAATTCAAAATAGAGTGGGCACAGCTGGATGCTATATATGAAAACAAAGGAAATTATACACTAGCTATAGAGTGGGGGTAACAGTTAAACCCCTGGGTATCCAGAGTCCTATTCTAGATGTGGGTAGATGGCAGCATGAGTGTTTTTTCTTGCATCTGCACTTCATGAAATGTTGGGAATCTGCTGTCCGCAGATGGCAGGGGGACGAAATGCCCTAAGGCTTCACTCCACTGTCTTTCTTTTATGCTACTCTGACCTGCTGTGAACCTCTTCAGGCTGAAGTGAGCAGAAAGCTCTCCAAATCAAGGAAAATTCTCACCCAAAATATGAGCAGGTCAGTACCTACACATTGTTGCAATTTCCTTATGGACTAAAGTGATAGGATTAAGCTAAATAATCAGTGATTTATTTGAAATCTGATCCCTCCTAATAAAGTGCTTGATTTCATATAATCTTCTGGGCCTTATTTCTGAGTATGAGCGTGAATGATTTCATGAGTCTTTCTCAACATCCTGCCTGCCACTCTCCACTCTCTACTTCAGACCATAGACTCTGCTGCTGAGGGACGCAACACCAGGCTGACGAGTTTACGTTGCATACAAATTGAGTAACTGAGCCACCTCTCGTCTTTTGCACGTTATGAGTACTGTTTTCACTTTAAGTACATTACTTAATATTTTCCTAATGATTGAGATAGTTTGACTTCATGCAACATCGCTGGCGTATCAGGCGAACAAGCGGGGAATCGGGATGTGACGCGATAGGCCCTCCTCTGCTCAGTGATTGATTTATGATGCGTGCCTAAGGGGTGTAAACGAAGCATGGCATGTATATAAGTGAACGACGCCACACATTAAACGCCATTTTACCTCTCACCATATTGGTGTCATGAAGAGTGTGTGACTGGCCGGGGCTGTCAGAGCACTTTACAAAGGGACATTAATTGGGGTTGCCGCACTCAAGGCAACACATCCCTAGTCAAGTTCCAAATCCATCCTGATCTGAGTAGCTCTAGTGCCATATTCGCTTTCCAAAAGAGAAAACTTCAAGTACATTCCTCCCCCATCCAGCTGGAGATCAGGTTTGAAGATCAGCACAGGCTCCTTCAAAATTCTCCTCCAAGGTTCCAACTCCTGTTACTAATAAACAGGGCAGCCAGCTGTACTAGCAAATCCAGCTAATCATAATGCAGTTTTGTAACAGGCAATGTCAGTACTGAGAGTACTGCCTCAAGTGATATCTTCCAAGGGCTCAGAATTTCTCTCACACTCTTTTGAGCCTTCTGAAGCTGAGCTATAAACTTACTGAAACTTGAATATAAAATAATTCCTTATTTATGAGAAGTAGGAATGACTATTACTTCAATCCAACCAGCAGACAGCACATAGGATTTATGGAGTGATGCTTTCAGAAGTCTCCTCTTTTCCTTGCAGCTGATCACTTCTCTAGTTAGGAAGAGAATTTTTACTCTAAGTGGAATGGCTGACTCTCTATCTAATGATTGGGGTAATTTTACCTCATATGATGGGACCAGCCAAGCGAACAAAAGGTTTTATGTACTATGTGTATCAAGGACTGCCTCCTTTATTCCTTTAGTCTGCAAAGGCAATAAGCTAGATTCTATCAATTTCTTCTCCTAAAACAGATTTCCCATTCACAACTTCAGCCTTAAAATCCCACTCTGTACCATCCATGGACATGAGGAGATGTACTTTGAAAGAGCACTGAGCAAATTCAGAGGCATTTTCAAAAAAGATTTTAGAGAACAATCCTGCTGGAGTAAAATGGAGAGTGAATGAGAGTGAATGAGTGAAAAAATGTTTTAGGAAGTCTTTGCTTCCACTGGTAAAGGAATGTGGCTAACTGTAGTGTGCCAGACAGAAAGCCTGCTTTGCTACCGTTTTTAACTAGGTTGCCAGTCAGAAATGAAAGGCTCTGTGGTTTGAATGGAATGAGAGTTAAAGTTCAGCTCCACATACTCCTGAATGAATCCAAAGCAGAACGTCTACAAGATGGCTGGAAACAGAAATGTATGCACTGCATAAGCACAGAAGTAAAGAGATCAAGTCGGAAAAAATAGGCAGTTAATTTTCAAACTGCCATCTTTTATCTCAGAAAAAAACACAAGAGACAGAACTGATAACTGTCTTGATAAGTTATCGGTTCTGTTAACTACATTACAGAGAAGCAACACAGAGTAAGTCCTCAGAAATTCCAAACTTACAAACCAAATATAATGAATAACCCAGAAAGCCTCACTTTCCACTTCAATTCTGCTCTTCTTATCTGCCATACTAACATTTAGAAAGTAATTATTGCTCTTGATGATTAGATTTTTTTTCCTCTCTTGAAATAACTGATTTTTCTTTTGAAGTCTGCGTTGCCCTGAAGGGAAAATCCATTTCTCAGCAGACTCTTTTCCTTTTTGCCTTGAAAGTCAAGGGGATTAGAAAAAGTAGAATAAAACGGGAGCAAAAAGAATGAGGGGGAATAGGAAGAGTGAGCAGGGAAAAAAGGGCTTTTTTTCAGGCTCAGAAATGTCCTTAGGAATTCATGAAGAGGAAGATCTAAAAAGTGATGTGCTCATCTCATAAGGTATGGCATCCTGGGCTGAAATCCAGAGGTTCCTACTAGAGATGAATGAGCACTGCTGACAGCTTGTCGCTGGAGTAAGGTTAAAATGAAGTCAGTATGACCAAACCAGGCACATCAGCACTTGGCATCTTCATCATGTATTACGTTTTAAGATTTTAGCAGAACTATAACAGCTGGGTTACTTTTCCAAAGAGAGAAAAATACATCTTCTCCTACTGTCTGGCTAGCACGACCGAGTTAACCTGGCCTGTAGGGAAGGGAATTCACACTGCAATGACAAAGGGAGACAGATAAATCTACATAGTTGTATAACCATGTCAACATAAAAATATTAAGTTATGGAACTCTGGTTATGATTATTTGATACTCACTTCATATACTTCATAATAAAAGGGAAAGTAAATAAAAATTAATATACTATAGAAGATATCACAGACAAAATATAGATCTATGTGACTGCTTGTTCCTGATACTTCTTCCACTAAAGTGGCATGTCAATAAAATTGTACATCTCTGAGAATCAAAACCCACACATGGGAATGTAGTTATCACCAGCTTGCCTCTTCCAAAACCCTGACATCAGAGCATATGACGCCTAGTCTTCTAATTTACATGAATGTCATTATAATATATAATGACATATAATCTAATAATCTAATAATCTAATAATAATATAATAAAATATATATGTGTAATCACATCATGTGTGAGCACTCCTCTGCACAGCTGCAGTGGAGATCACTGCTTCATACTGATTTTTCTAGAAAGCTAAGGTGAGTACCACTGAAGACAAAACAATGTAGAAACTTCAAAACATTATTCAGAAAGAATGGACAAAATATCGTATTTCAAACACGTTTCCTTTTTCTCATTAAAAATGAAGCCACAAACTCACCAGTAGTTATTTCCAGAAAAAAAAAAGAAAGAAAGAAAAAAAAGAAAAAAAGTGAGAGTTCCCAGAAGAGGAGAAACTGAGCACGGCTCTTAACTAAACTCTATGACAGCCACTGAAGCAGCTACTCAAGACAGAATATATTTCACACAAACAGGCTGGAGGAGAGCCAGCCCTTGATGAAGTGATTGGCTTATTTCAGAATACGAAGCATTACTTTTTGGCAGTAAGCCATGCTGACTTTCACTGGGGAGATGCTATAAAGAAAGCTGTGCAGAAATGATCAGAAGTAAGATAAAATACCACCTTTGGGCTGTATAATGACTGGCCATTCGATGCACTTCTACTTGCAAAGTAGCTTTGTCAGTGGAATCCAAAACAAAATAAAGGTTTTCAGTTGTTGAAGAGTCTAAGCGTATATTTCCTGGACCTTTAGTTAGTACGTGGTATATCACCAGTAACTTTTGTCATTGGTGTCTTCTTTAATAAAATGCTTATGAAATTAATAAAATGACTTGATTCTCCCTTGTGCTGGGCCATTTGCATAATTATAAAGAGGGTTCATGGAAAAGAGTCAATCAGTTAATTCCCTTATGCAGATTAAAGATCTTTAAATTAAAATGGCAGGACTTGTGTGAAAACCATGCTAATGTAGCAGAAGATATCCCCAGTGGCAGTTCAGCCATCTGCCTGTACATCAGGACGTCTCTGTGTCTCACTACACTTTCCCAAAAGTGGCCTCTGAGTGGGTGGGAGGTTTATTAAAGATCTCTAATACAAGGTTACTGTTGGAGTGGGGGAGCGCTGCCTCACTTTTAATCGTGTTTCAGGCAAAGGTCAACCCGGCTCAACAACTGCGCCTTGCCACATCAGGGCAAAATTGTGAGAATTGGATTTCCTGAAATTCCAGAAAGAATCGGGCATCCAGAAAGGTCTTTCTGTCACTGATCGCTTTTCTTGGCATTCCTCTACTAAAAGCTGACCTTTTTTGCCCACCTTCCTTAATAACACATACTCTCTTTTCATAAGGCTTTCCTTGTTCCTGCCCTTCAAGTAGTGGCCCCACAGAACAGCTGCTGAAAAGCAGGTAGGATAAGAAAATTACTCCAGATACTTGGTAGTATCTCAGGTTTTGTCTGCTAAAAGCAAAGAAATCAGATCTTTGGATTCCATAGATATACACCGATGACCTCCTAAATAAGGATTTTATATTTCCACTTACTTAGATGGTAATGGAATGTGACTGTGATAAAAAACAAACAAATAAACAAGCAAACAAACAAAAACCTTTGATATTTTAAAGAAGAGAAATATATATTTTCTGGATATACTCAAAATGTATTTTCTTTTAGCCTGGGACACTCACCAAAAAAATTAATACAACTTTGAGAAACAGGAGTAATCTCTTAACAGCTAAATGAGAGTATGAATTAGTGCCAGACTGGGGATTAGCAGCTCTCCCTCAGTTATATTAATACTATTACCAAACTACCTGAGTAAACAAAAATAATAATTACCTAAATAAGGTCCTGAAAAGCTCAAAGTGGATTGTATATAATTCCAATCAGCCCATCATGAGGTCTTCCTAGCAGTTACTCTATTTCCTACTATGAACTAGCAGGGAACACAACTTGATTCTACAAAGAATCACAGAATTGCTCAGGTTGGAAAAGTCCTTCACAGTCCTCAAGTCCAACTGCAATCTAACCCTATTACCCTAAATCTAACCACCCACTACATAGAATCATAGAAAAAGCACAAGACTGGGAATGCCAAACAGCTATTCTAAGGCCCAATGCTTATTTTCCCTGGAGCTTGTGGTGAGACTGTAGTGGGGTAGACCTCTCTTTGTCTCATCTGTGCTGTTGGGGAAAATCACGTTATCACTCATATCTTAGTCACCAAAATTCACAGGGGGATATTTCGGTGGATGAAACCATTTGAGACGTAAGCAAAAGAAACCTGCTAAGTTTGCATGGGAGGTTTTCAGCTCCCACACTGTGCATATAGCCTTCAAAGTATTTGTGTTTTCATCCACATATCAGCATTCAAGAATAAAAAAATATAATAATAAAAAGCCACTGTTTGTATTCCTGTGGTTCTGGATCTGGCCAGTTTAAAGACATCAAAAGTTTAAACTGATCAAAAGTTTTAAATGTTATATTTCTGGTAGCCAATAAAAAGTAGGAGCTCATGCTCAGCAGTCTATTAGCTTTATAATTATTATTAATACTAGTCGCTTTATTATGTGGCATTAGTAAAGTAAACTCAAGCTTTTTCAGCACATTTTTACCTTAACAAAGCAATTACGTGAGTCAAAATCATTTATTAAATTGAGGAATTCCTAGTAAGAATTATATTTCTGACTTGAAGTCTTTGTTTTTCAAATAGTAATGCATAATAACTTCTTGAAGAATTAGTAATCGATGTGTCACTCCTGTAAGTAATTATTTTACTTGAAACAAGTAATAAGTCTGTGTTCCCATTTGAGGGCACATGTAATTGTAATGTATTGTTAATTCTGCAGTCATTTGTATAGAATGAATATTCAACCTTACTAATAATGAGAAACAAGCTGTCTCTAGTGTATGTTCTCTTCAGGAAAAGAAAAATAAGAGTTAGCATACTGAGTATCTTTTTAACTTTCAAACTTCTGAGAAAAACGTTTATTGAAATGCGCTCTGCGTGTGGTGTTTGTGTGCATTCTCTGCATGTTCTTGTTCTCTGTACTTTTCTTGGTGTTTTGAAAGAAAGCCATAGGCCTAGTAGAGCTTGGAATATGACATGCTTGCTTCTTTATGCTTGTCTCTTCCACTGTATTCCCTGTCAGATCAGGAGTACAGCACAAGACTCCTCTCTGCCTCAGTTTCTCTCCCTTTAAAATGATGAAAACTAAATCCATGTTAGGGGCAGAGAATACTGTCATCATGAGTTATTGTTTCTTAAGCACTTTAAAATCAGTAATAGAAATTCTTAGAGAAGAACAGAGCACTACTTGTTTGTAAGAGGTAATAAATTAAGATGAAATATAGTAAAACTTTCCAGCTGCAAGATATGTTTTAGGACACTTTCATATCACATTAGACTCATATATATATATATATATTTTTATATTTATAGAGTCATATTTTCAAATGCATGGAACAAAACAGATTTATTCCACTGTATACCACAGCATGAGGCAGGGCTTCTATCTTGGAGAAGTTCAAGACTTGACTGCATGTGGTCCTGAGCAACCTGACATGATTACTCTTGCTTTAGAAAGACAGCAAGTGTAGTTCCTTATTATAGCACACTTTTAAGAGCCTTTGTGGGCTGGCCAGGACATTCAGATCTTCACAAGTCTGAATCTCGTATGAGCACACAACTGGACAAGACATTGGTGAAAGCCTCAATACAAGCTGAGCACTTGGCAGCATGGTGCAAACAGCCAAACCTCTGTTTTGAGCCAGCTCTGATCCCAGAGGTGATTACACACATTACTTCATGGCTGTGCCTGTGAAAAAAATTCTTGCCTCACAGCTGGACCTTTTATGTGGGTATTGTCCTGTGTTAATGCATCCAGATGGCCTCACTACTGCAGCTCGCTCCGGGAGCCTGCAGAGCTGTCTGCACCTGGCCATATACTCTGCCCAAAATGTCTTCTCCCATCAAATCTATTCCAAGCTCCAAAAGTACAGGTGCCATAGTTGTGTCTCTGTCATCATCTCTGGAAGCCATGTGCTTCTAGCATCATGCTGGGGCTTTAATTAGTTTCTGAGTGGAGAGAGAATAGTAACTACTTAGTCATCAGAAAAGTCTGTGATCGCTCACAATGCAGCATCACCACAAGTCCAAGATGACAGCACAAGTCCAAGACCAGCTCTCCAAGCTGAACATTTGCATTATTGCTCTTATTTTGTCTGTTTGTGTGAGGTTTAATGCTTATGCGGTTAATTTGAGGGCAATAAACATCTTTTTGAGAAAACTAGTTTGTACACAGCTGCAATTAATCAGTGTGGAGAATAATGCAGCTGAGCCTAACACCCTGCTGAAACAGATGGCTGTTCTGCCACCATACAGCCTGCATTCCTGTGGAGGTGAAGCCAAATTGCAGAATCTGAGCTTGCACACACCCTGACACTCTCCACAACAGGCCTGCAAGGGAAAAGCTTGAACGATTTTCACCTGGTATTCTGGGGCTTGCAACCATCACTTGAAAAGTTTAATAACCAGTGACAGGAAAGAATGTAAGAAAACCACAAAGAATTCATGGAACTTTTCCAGCCACGCAGCTGAATTTAGCATCCAGTCCTTCTCTCTGCCTGTCTTTCGCATTCTGCTTGATATCAAAACTGGCCTGGTATGAGAGCAGGAATGCCAGCTGTTGTGTACAACAAAGCAACTTGAAAAGTCAGCAGTCCTAGTGGTATGTACTGGTTTCTATCTGATTGCAATAACAAGTAAATTTTCCCAAAGAAAGAGTAATTGGGGTACACAGAGTAAAACATAATGTTTTCCAGCTTCCAGACTGCAGGGCAGCTCACTGCAAATCTTGGGGACTGACATGCAGCATCAATGAAAGGCGATGTGCTGATTCAATTGGAAATTGTGAGGGCTGGTGCCAAGCAGAACTTATTTGCAATGGGAGAAAAAATGTGCTAGTGTCCCACAGGGCATACAATGGCTTACAAGAGGGCTATTTATTAAGTTACTGGCCACTTGTCTGAAGTGCACCCAAGAGTTACCAGAAAGCAGTTAAGCAATCACCTTAAAAATCTTGTGATTTAAGGCAAACAATAGGTGAAATGTGATTATGCTTGTAATCTAAGCTTCTTTTAAATACATACATGCTCTTCTACATAGTCACTAGAAAATGACTAGTATCCTTAAGATATTACCACTAAAGTGGATCTTAAATACAAAAGAACAGTGACTGCGCAAATGTCGCATCTATTATGAGTGCTTTTTCAAAGGTCAGTGTAAAAGGTCCTCCTACGTGTGCCATTATATTAAGAATGATAGTACCAAAAGAGAAAAAAAGAGGCCAAATAATCTCTGCTTTAATCTCAATTTCAAAGCAGCTTGCATCACTTTTCATTACTTGATTGAGAAACAAAAGGCAACTCAGAAGCCACATCCTGATGGCTTGATGCAGCCACGGGAAGAGGATTTCTCTCTGCTCCCCATTTGCCTTTCCTGTGCAATGACACATGCTCCTGCAGCAATGCCGTGACAAGGAAAATAATTCTGCTAGAGACTAAAAAGAAGGAAGGCTGAGGGGTTAAAACCTATCAAGCTCCCTCAAACAAATCCAAATCTGATAATTTGTGCCAGTCTTCCACTGTTCTATACTTTGTTGACTCCTCAATGGCTTCAAGATCTTGGCTATTGTCTGACAAAGGTGTGATAAGAAGAAAGGACATTCGTGAATGGTTGCTTAAAGGTGTTAGCTCTGCAGAGGGCACTTGGGGAATTCTAGTTGCAGGGCAGAAAGATATCTGCATAGGTCTTCAAGGAGACTGAACTTGTGAACCTCGGAGCAGAAAAACTTATGAGTCTGCACAAGTCCTGTGTGCTTTTCCTTATGGCCAGGACCTTGCCCTTCTGAAATGCAAAAAGTAATTACAATGTACAATGATGATTCAAAAAAAAAAAAAAATTACAGAGATTTTTTTTCCTTCCCTTTATCCAAAGAGCGTGTAAATGTATTTTAATAGGTTAGTATCATTGGCAGCTGTTGCAGGCAAGGAAAAGGTGACACCACTCCAAGATGAGTCATGACAGTGGTGGTGAAAACAAAAACAAGGCCTAGAGTAAGATGACACTTTGGAAGGTAAAGAGAGAGTTTGAATTCGGGGCTGTAGGCAATAATGACTGGCACAAGGAACATCAGCTGAGAAACCAGGAGTTTAGCAGGAGTATCTAGCAGTGACAAAAAGCCACGATGCTGCTGATCTTACAGGACTAATACATACTGTGTTGTTGTCTAACTTCACCAAATACAAAGCTATAGATCAAGTGTAATTTAGTTATTTTAGTCAGAGAGAAGCTCTAATTCCAGGTTTCTGCTCCTGGTTCTGATATTAGACTTTATAGTGCCATCAATACCATTGAACCTGAACATCTTTTATGATTTATCCTCATAACTGATACTAAAGACTATTGACCTCATTTTCAGAAGGGGAACCAATGCACCAAATGCCTATCTTCTGTAAGATGACACAGGAAATTAATACCAGGAATGAACAGATTCCATTCTCCCAAGACTCAGGTTTTGAATTTTCTTCATTGCTCATATGCACTTGAATGGTAATAAGACCAGCTAACTCCGGATACAATTGTATTTTTTCCAAGATGGGCAAGAAGGCTGCATTTTAAAGCCTTCTGAGTTGCTAGAATAAAGGGCACTATAAAAAATTCAGTGCACCATATCAATTACTGGCCTCATATCTTGAAAACTCAATGGTAAAAATACTGTATCATACTATTTTTCAGATAAAATGCTCTTGTTTCTACCGCATATTTCCACAGTGCTCAGTTCTACAACAATAGGAATCTGCTTTCTACTTTCCAAGCTCCATGCCACAATTAAGAATCACTCTGTGTCATTTAACAAAAGAAGTTTTGCGTGGATGACTGTGGCCAGACAGCAAACAGTGGCAATAAAATAAATCTCTACATTTATTGCTACATTATACATTTTTTCTTCTCTCCTAGTGCACTGATCAGGTTTATATTTTAGCCAAAGACAAAAAATAAGGAATATACTACTGGGAGTTGTATGCAAGCATTATGAAGCAATCTGATAAATTGTACACAATTCACTGCGCACTGATGGGAAGGACAATAAGAAAGAAATGTGAAGTGTAGTATTAGGTTAAAAAGCAACAGCCTGACAGTGGCCATACAGATTTCTCACTGCTCACAACAGCTCAGTTGAGGAAGAGCTCAACGCTGAACCTGGGATGCTCTACTTTTCTGCAACAGAAGTTCTCTCGAGAACTAGAAGATAAAGAACCCTCAGGCAAAGCTGGCAGCAGCAGTGCTATCTGAGATGTACTTTTACAATAATAGAAGAAGACTGCTGCTACCAGCTTTTTAAACAGTTATAGGGAGCTAGCACATATCAGCCCAGCAGAACAAATTGCCTCATTAAGAGTTCTTTCCAGTAAAGCAATCATCACCCTCTGCCTACAATTTACATGAGCTCTTCCTATCCACATCAGCTGAAAAAGAAACGGTGTGAAAGAGAAAAGCACTGATATGAAATAAAAGTTGCACAGAAGCCCAAAATCACATTCAAGTGCTTGCTGTTAGATCAATTCAAGAACCCCCATTATCTCTCTGGTACGAAGTCCCCTTTATAGGGTTTACAATCTTTCTGCGTTCTCCTATAAAAGACAAAGATTGAGATTTTCTGGAGGTGATCCTTTCGCCTGCCTTCGCTTGCAGATGATACAAGGCTTTTTAAGGGGTATGCTAATGTCATCTGACTACATTTGTGTGCGCACATGGGAAGCTGTCTACTATGTATGCTAAGTGTAAGTGTGGAATTACATACTTATTTCTCAGTGCCTACAGTTTGCTTAATGAGATCACTGCTTCTGGAAAACAGTTTTCTGTACCTGAGAGCACTGATGGTTGTGGGTGAGGAATATGACATGTAGGAGGCTGAAGGAGACAGACACAAGCACATGTGGCTTTGAAAGGTATCTACAGCAGACAGAATGATATGGCTGTGAACTTTTGGAGGACCAGTGTCTACACTCCAGGTAAACTGTATGTGGTCATTTCAAGAGTATTGTAAGGAAATGTATGTGACTTTGTACGCTTCACTGTGACCATTTCCCATCATGTACACAGAATATGCAGGAGTGCATAGTTTTTTGGGAGGGTAATTATGGGAAACTTTCCCAACATCATGAAAGCTCTTCCTTCCATAGGAATCAGGCAGGAAGCTGAGATGAGCTAGAACACATGCCTCACATCAGATCAAAAAATTAAGCCTTCAGAGGCATGTGCATGTATTGACTTACATTTCAAATGATTTTAATACCCTGTTTCCTGCTTTTGAAAGGAAGGGCGACTTTTGCACTTTTCTTGTCCTTCCTTCTGAAGTTCCAAACTTCTGCTTGATTCTTGCAAACGAATGTGTAATGTCTCCCTTCCACGACCAGCAGTCTGTGGGGCAAGTTCATAAATAATTCTGATCAGTGCCAGTGCAACTGAAAATCATCTGGTATTTACAAACCAGACAAGAGAAAGAGATTGGAGTGGAAAGGAGTTCTTTTCAGCAGGGAGAAGACCTCAGCAAGGAAATAAAAAGATGAATAAACCTGCCATAGGCTTTTTCTTTATGGAGCAGAGGCACAGTTATTAGGCACTCGCAAAGAAGGCATGCTGGATATATGACTCTTAATACATCATCCATAATATACCACTGTGCAGAGGGCATACAACTTTTCAAACAGTTGTCAGAGGCAGAAATAAATACAAAGTCTGAGTGGGAAAAATGACCAAAAGGATTAAAAGAGAGCATTTGGGTAGTACAAGTAGGAGTCAGATAGCTATCTCCTCAAACCTGTTTTCAAATATGCAATTTGTCAGAAACAATAAAATTATTAAGCTTTTATTATTTTTTTTCTCTTAATAACTGGGGTGACTTTTTACGGCTCATAAAATGTGACAGCTTGATAGTGCTCACTAGACAGGAAAGGCCACAAACACAAAGCTCTGCCAAATATACCTCCATCCACAGGAGTGACACCACCTTTACTTCAAACTAGTGACACACTACTCCTTTGAAATTGTTAACTTGAATCATAATCTCCTATTCTCAGTTATCCCAGACCTGAAAACCCCACAAAAAGTGCCAGTTGTTCTCACTGCCAATGTGCAACAATCTACCTCTTCCTCTCTTCAATACCACCATACTGTTCCAACAAAATACAGTAGTTATTGCTCATATTTCTCTGCAATAGTTTAGGTCTGGGGTCAACTGCATATTCCATCATGCTGTGCAGCATCCCACCTCATCCAAGTATTGATCTAAAAATTACCTGCTAATACACTTTGTTAGTTTTCAAAATTTATGCTTCTTCATTCTCAGACAGATACAGTTTAGGCTTAACCAAAAAAGTTCAGTGTAATTCAACTCATATTGATTCAAAGGTTATGCAAGACATAGAAATAGTATGTTCATTAATCTTAAACCATGCATAAAGGAACTTAGAAATCAGGAGTAGATGAGCTTAAAAATATCTGAGAGATGAGGCAGAAAGTGCACAGGGCAATCTGAGATACACTGGCTGGAACGATGTGTCTAAATTGAGAACATCTCCAGTAACTAAACTATATAGCTTCCTTTGGGAAAATATCAGCCTGGTGACTGCCTAACTACGAGGCCACAACTCAACTTGATCCAACAGAAATGTAGGAAAATTTAGGCTAGAGAGTACTTCAAAAGGTCTCTAGTTCAACTCTTTGCTCCAAGCATGACCAGCTTCAAAGCTAAAGCTGTTCATGACCACATCCAGTTGACATTCAAAAATCTCCATACGGGAAAATTCTACAACCCTATTGAGTACTTCTCAACTATGCAATCACTCTCATATTTATTTTTCCTATATCACTGGCTTTTCCTTTGCTGCAGCTTCTGTTTCTTGCTTTTTGTCCTTCACCTGCACATTTTACAATTTCTGGATCTGTCCTTATGAACCCTTGTAAGTAGTAGAAGCCCACAATTAGATTCCTTTTTCATTCCAGGCTGAACAAACTGCTTCCTTCTGTTTCTTTGTTCTACATCAAATATTCCATCTCTAACTGTCTTAGTGCCCTCCACTAGTCTGTTCATGGTTTGTGCATACCTTCTGGAAGAAGCCAAAAACAGGACACAGCACTCTAGGCATAGACTCTTAGTTCCTGGGGGGATTAATCACCTTTTTCAACCCACCAGAAATGTCCTCAGGGCTGCAGTCCCCTGTGCAGTTAGCATTCACCCCTTCAAGAGCACACTGAGAATTCATACGTGACAATACATTTTCCACCAGGATTTCAAGGTCCCTTGCTTCAGATCTGCTCCCTGTCCAGATTTTCTGTCACAAAGATGCTAGGGATATTGTATTAAAAAACCCTGCTTCACACTTCCAGAAGAGTCTTTGTAAGTAGTGCTTCAGTTGTTATGGGTTAGTCCGCTCTGCATCCACTTGGAGCTGTGCTATATTGGAACAAAGGCTGCAGGTTTCACTGCAGTATTAGAAAGTACCAGCAGGACCATCCCTTGCAATGGTTATTACACTCTGTTAGGTATGGAAGAAAAAGGAAAGTGGATCCTCAACACTGTTTCTTGTTCCCACCACAGTTTGTGCAATTTATAAAATATAAGCCTTGGATAAACACCAAAACCAATATTCTCCTTTCAACAGTGGAAAGTTTTAATTCCTGAGCTACACAACAGTGCAGCATGACTTGGAGAAACTCAGCTAAAATTTTTGCTGTACACAGGCTTGGCTTCCTCCAGGTTGTGGAAAGTAACAATGCCTCCATCTCACAAGCTCACTTATGTGACACCTAACTGCTACAGCATCCCAGACTTGGAAAGGAAAATATCAGCACATGCAGGTTAGTTTTGAACACACACAGATGATGATGATGGTTATCTTAGGAATGTTCAGGTAGGAAACAGTTGATGTTTGTTATGCTGTTACAGCGCTGAGTGGGAGGTATTTTCTGCTTTACATTTGTGCAGTAATACTTTTAAGTAAGTAACGATCAAAGTCAAAAAAAAGGAGAAAAAATTACTCTGCTAAAGTCTCTTTGCTATTTTACTGGATAAGATTCAGATGTTATCATTAATAAAAATCATACATAATAAACATAGGTAATATCTAAAAGCCGTTGCCTATGCCTTCATCACACCATTAGACCATGCTGTCTCCATGCTAACTAATAAGAATTGATTCTGAAATGAGATGCCTGAAGACCTTTTCTATGCTTTGTCCTCCAGCCTGCCATTTGATATACGACAATTCACACAGGAACTGCATCAAGAGTGTAGCACATCCTAGCCCAGATTTCTTTATAGGAAGCCTCATTCAGACCCTGGTCTGAAAGAGAAAATACAGCAATTTACAATGATGGATGATCTCAATAGCAGAATTCCACCTGACCTGCTGCTAAAAGCAAGAAGCATATTACTGACTTGAGATAAGGTGGTTAGGATCAAATATATAAAAAAAATAAATCCAGAGCCTTCAAATGAAACTGAACTTGCTATTTTGAGATTTAGAAAAAACTTTTTTTATATTTCTTATGCATTGAACAGTGCATATCAGAGCTCTGGCTGAAACAAGTACCCTATCACCAGCAAGATAAAACTGCCAATGATCAACCGAATTGTCAACACTTGTTCACTTTCCCTGACCTTCCTATCTTTCATTCTCTCCCTTTCTGATTTCCTCCTCTGATCGTTTTGATCCTGGCCTCACATTTCCCTCCCCCTCCACACAACCTTCCTCTCACTATTTCAATAGGACTACTGCACAGTACAATAATTCTCTTTCTTACATAATACCAACATGTTCTGAAAAAAATACAAGTAATTTTCTGTGCCCTAAAAAAGAAGCAAGAAACTCATTTCTGACTGCAAGTGTGGCAACTAGTAATCCCCGGATATGATATTCAAAAAAGGAAAATGAAGTCCCAGTATTAAAAGCTCTAATAATATCAAAATCACAAATTGCATTTGTTTGTAACAGACTTATAACCAAAATCAAGCACAAAACCTATTCAGTCTTAGAACACATCAGTTACTTCCTAACTATGGAAAATACACAAATGAGATGTAAAACAAGACCATTTTTTTTTCTACTATCTCTATTCACTCTAATAATACTGCTTGGAAGCTGTCAGGCAGTTATTCTGAGCAAATATCTTTTTCTACGTTTCTTTCTTCAGAAAGAAATACTTAGGAACGTATAAATCTGCAGCTCAGCTCTATGGAAAAGGCTGGGACGCTGAAGCATGATTTGTCTTCTCAATAAGGGTGACTGACATCTTCATATAATTAAGCCTTTCATTCATTCTACAGTTAAGCTTTATTCACCTCATTTTTTAACGTGTGTAAACAAGTTTTATTGGTGGTCACTCAGACACGTGTGCTACATACTGAGTCTCACAGATTTGCAGGCCAGAAAAATGGAAACTGGAATGGCAAAATTATTTGTCTGCAAATGCTTCGGGAATGTTTGGAGATGTTTAGTGGCATACAAGTAAGTCTCACGTTTTATTTTCACAAAACTCTTTTGAAGTTAAATGTTATTGTTCTTTACTCCTCTCCCTTTTCTTACCTTCTATACTTTATTGAAAACAGCATCTTCAAAATATGAAGTAGGAATGAAAAAACTCATTTCTTTCCTAATTTCATAAACTAAATGCTGAAGAAATAGAACTTGCACTTCCCACAGATTATATGATCTTCTTATCTTGCACCCTTCATGCACAATCTGCTGTCCATGCCCAATGTGCTGTGCTTAGGGTAAGATGCTCCACTCAACACAGTGATGGCTAGACTACTTCCATGTTAATGTATAATCACATTCTACAATGTTATTAGTTGAGCTAATTCTTACCTCTGAAAGTCAAAATGGATATGCTTTTGCAACTGCATTAAAGTGGTCTAAAAAGTAATTCTCCTTTAGTTTCTAGATACTGCCAATACATTTCTCCCAATGCAGAAGTAATTGGAATTTGAGCTGAATTGAAAAGAGTTTGAATTCAAAATAGAAGCATTTTCACTTAATTACCTTAATTGATTGCTTTGATTACAGTATTTTCTACTACAGGACGAGCACTGATGTAGTTAGTTACTCTATCTCAACCAGGGCTGACAATTTGTTTCACACTGCACTGCAAACTGTTTTACACAATCATAACTATACTTCCAGCATCCTATATTCCTTCTTTCCACAGTGAAAATAAACAATGATTTGAGTACCTGTGTACTAACTTGCCTACGCAAAAATTCACCATATGAAATCAAAGAGATAATTAATTCCATATAACCTACCTGAAGATATGCCATGCTATTCCATGACTGCAGAGAAAGCATCACATTCTTGGACAACAAAGAATATTTCAATGTTTATAGAGAAGTCTAACTTCTTTATTGGATAAGTACCTATAGAAGTCTGAGCCAGAGGTGCAATTCCTTATTCTGTTGCTTTTGCATTAAAATGGGGATTAACAAATGTAACTTCAGATATTAAGTGGATTTGCACCTGCTCAAATCTGAACCAGCACTGTTCTAAAGTGTTGTGTGCTACTGCTGCACTTTACTACTCAGCTTTTGCACTCTGCAGAAGATAATTGAATATGAGAATTAAGCTTGAAGAGAGTAGAAAGACAAATACCTAAACTTGCTGGGGAACTTTAAGTGAAAAAAAACGCTGAGTAAATACAATGTTTTATCATAATCCTTGCACAATCAGTACTTTACACTAAGAATTTACATTTGACACTCCTTCATTCCCAAGGATAGTAAAAAAAATAAATAAATTACACAAACAAATGAAAAAGAAAAACAACAACTGGAAACACAAAAACATTTTAGGCTAGCTTAGGTTCTCACATGTAACTAGCAATACAACTAGAGGGAATGGCCTCAAATTCCACCAGGGGAGCAACAGTGGGTTGCCTCCACTGGTGCACAACTTTTACGAGTAGGGCATGCAGGCTCTTGTTCACTGCTGGTGAAAACCCATAGCTAATGGTGGTGACTATCAGTCTTTCCTGTCTGAGAATTTTTCTATCAAACGGTGTTATTGTGCTCACTGTATCTGTTCTAGTTTCCACATAAATAAATAGGAGACGTTAGTTTTGGAGCAACCTATGTACGCTGAAATGTAAAGGTGCCTATTCATATAGACTGGCCTCTTGGCTTTCGTAAAGTACATGTATATAGTTAAGCAATAGATCTTTCAATTATGATATTGAAAAATGCACACAGAAGTTTCTATGTAGCTCTGAAAGATAAAGTTATTTTTCTTTCATTACTGAGAAACTGGTCATAGCACTACTAATTGCTAGTAGGAGCTTTTGCAACACTCAGGTATGCAGTATGCACATAGAATGTAGCAAAATTGCATAGTTGGAAGCTTGGGGGGAAAAAAAAATATTGAATTCCAACAGAGTAAATTTGGAAACAAGAAACAATAAGGTCATGTGGTGCTGCAAACTACCTTAGCTAATTTTCCCTGTTTCTCAACCATATAAAATAATCTGAACAGAGCTCTGGGCTGCCACAGTTACACTGCATCATTCAGCGCAGATTTCCCCAAGTGAAGGAGCAGAGGCCAAAAGGCTGTTTATTAGACTTTGGTTTAACAGTATTCGGTGACAGCCCAGAGTTAATGTTTGTAATGTAACAGAACTAGGTTTGAAAAGGGATGTGGAGGAAGAGAGTCTGCTTTGTGCTCTGTTGACCTGAACTTGCAGTACATGGTTTGCAGAGGCTCTGAATCATGCAAACAATTAATTGAAAATGAAGTCATGGAAGTAAAAGACAATAAAGTCATAATACATCTTGGAGTAAGTCCCACTTATGACAAGCTCTACGATAAAAGCAAAGGATGAAAGTTGGTATAGTGCAGTTGCTAGCAAGAATGCCAAGAAGAAATCACTTGAGAAAACAAGAAGAAAGAAAGATTATCTCTGCATCACGTCTTCAACAAGAAACTTTAATTAACATTTCACAAGCCCTGGCACATTTGAAATGTCAGTTTCTATTAATTATGGGAAATCTGTGGGGTTTTGAACCATAGATATGGACATGACACAAAGAAGGGGCTACAATCAGGATACAGCTGAAATAAAATTAAGCTGCCTTTCCTTGTGGCCATGTGGATCACGACAAAAATAGAAGCAGTTTTTACTGTTGGTTTGGGTCGCATTGGGGACAGCTATTGCCACTGGCAGGAGTAACTGGCTAGCTGACTGCATTGCTATAGTGGGTTGGCTGGCACAAATCACCACTTCCATCTCTGCAACAGCTTTATAAAAACATCACAGTTTGAAAATTTTTAGTGGGTTCAATTTCTCAACCAATTGCTTTCTATAGAGATAAATAAAGTGTCTCAGGGGACTGAGGCTTCTCATGACCCTTTTAGATACAAATTAGATCTCAGACAGTAGTACTGGAAGGAATATATTTCAGCTTTTTTTAATCCTATTAGCTAACTCAATCTTGCCTGCTTCACAGCCAGTACAAGATAGTCCTCTACAATATGTTCGGCAATACTCTGCACAATCCGGATTTAAATTTGCTAAGCAACAATGCTTTCAACTCTTTTCAGCAGGGACTGTTCCAGTTTGCCATGTTCTGCTCTTCTGAAACTGCCTCTACATTCTGCCTAGATTTATCTAACTGTAACTATAGCCTAGTGCTCCTATTTATATGTCCTCTATGCAGCACTTTGAAGAATTTACACTCTTTAAATGTTTAATGTCTATTACCACATTCATACTTCAGTATCATTTAGCAAACTGCACCTTTGCAGTTTGCATTATTTCTCCTCAGCCTGTATCATGTTTTAATTTTTTCTTCTTTTCTGTTTAGGCAAATGAAGTGGCAAGCAGCAGCATAACAGGAGGCAATTCCATCCAAAGTTGTTCTGAAATTCTTTCTTGGTTCTGCCAAGCTTTGCAAACACTACAGCTGTAGGATTATTCATTGCCTACAAGTACAGCATCAGGGAAAAGCCCTGTGTTTCTGATGTCATCTACAACAGCAGCAGCCTACTTGATGAAGCATCCCTCTTTCCTTTTCAGATAACACTTGCTGAAGGCTCTGATTCAGTTACTGCTGCACTAAGACGTCAAAGGAGTAGAAATACGTAGTACTATGGCTCCCTAATAGCTGCACTTTTCAATTTTTTGTCTGTGGGACTCTGGCCTGACACTGCATTCTCTCTAGAACATCACCATACAGTACAGTGGCCCATGGCTTAACGAAGGCCCCTCATGAGTTAAGATTCAAACTGTGTGGTCACTACAGTAGTCACCTTGGATGGCTAAATGTCCTTTTCTTCTGATAGTGTTGTAGAAGCACTTCATAAAAAAATTATTCCTGAGTTCTCAACACACAAGCTACCCAGAAAGATCTCTACCTATTTTCACCAGAACTGTCAAGACCATTGCACTTTGTGGTTGAAATGCAGTTCTTTTCATTTCACTGCATGAAGTTTTGCAATCTGCAAGTTCAGCACATTTTAACTTCTGAACTCTCTTATCATCACTCCAAGGACTAACAAAAAAGAATTTATTTTAGAAATAATAACAGGAAACAACATGGCAGCAAATATCATTTTCACAGCATCAGAAGCAGCTGCATATTTGTACCAGTGTGTGTATATATTACATATTTAAGTATAAGTCCAGAAACGCACAGAGGTGTTAGTAGAATGCGGAAATGGATCTTTGAGCTTTCAATGTTGTAGATGCTTGATATGCTGAAAGCCTGCTACTTTAACTGACTGCAAGGCAGTGAATAGCAAATAAATGATCTATTTGAAGAACAGATGCAGTAGAAGACTGCAATGAAGCTTCAGCTCAGTTTATGACTTTCAGACTAATTATATCCATTTTATTTATATCTGATGTATTTACATCTAATCTATCTAATGTAATTTTGTATGCCTGTGTGCAAATGTGAGTGAATGGGGAAGGAGCATGAAAAATTATGCATGTTGAATATGTGTAAGGATAAGCCCCTCCAGAGCTAATGAATGAAGTTTACACATATACTTGAGCAAAAATAACTGCGAGCAGGAGTGGGGATGAATGTGTATAAGGCGTAAAGGTAAGTGAAGGATAGGCACATGAGTTGAAGTATAAATGTAAATAGAAGTTTTCCATTTGAATTAAAATCCTAGGTAAGCAGAAGCTTAGAAAAGCCATGGAATTATGTTATCTTTTGTGGAAATTCCTTTTCAAAATATTCTCTTAAGAAGTCTCTTCAGTTGTGAATGGTAGATTTAGAGGCTTCTTTCAATATTCTTGCTCTTCCACAAAATATATTCTGAAAATGATAATCATCTGTGAACCCGGCAACTTTGCCAATAAGAAAAACAGCTTTCAGCCCCGCAGTCCATTTGGAGTGATAAAGAATTGCTGTGGTCTTGCACTAGAAAGGACCAACTTCATTATCACTCTCAATGATGTCTTTAACTTTACATTTCCTCAGCTCTGCCTGAAGGAAGAATGATATTCCTGATAACCAATGAGCTTAAAAACCAAGGAGTTTAATGATAACTACATTATTTCTTCCGAAGAAAACTATGAAACTAGTTATGTTCAGTGCACTTAAAATTGAGAAACTTGGTACTACTGGGTGCTGAATAGCAAGCTGGCTTGATTTTTTTACCTTCAAAGTGTACTGCAAAATCCTTCCATGGAATAATCCAATATACTCATGTATAACAAATCAAGCCAGCTTGCTATTCAGCAAGTGTAAGTGATTTTTAAAAGAGTTTGTGGGCTTTCCTTTCATGTTTGTCAACAATGGAAATGATGTCTGGATTAATTACTTATCCACTCTGTATTTCACTGTTTGATCACATTAGTCATTTCATGAAGAATTTTAATTGTACCACAGATTGCAACTCCTTATCTTTGGTGCTCGTTTTACAGCTAATCTAAATGCTATGTTTAAGATCAGAAAAATGAACTTTTTTTTTCAGCTTATGTCAATACATTGATGAGTATTCCTAGGCTCAACCCTTACTAAAAACTGTTTCTTTAAATAGAAGGTGATTAATTATATTTTTTTTATTTTCTTACAATAAATTATTGTACTCTAAGCGATAATTGGATTCATTCTGTTCCCAGTCATATTTCAGTAAAATGGTAATTATACTCTGGTACAGCACCATTAACGATACAAGATATACTACATTTAGCAATCCCTCAATGCTAACAAAGGTTACCTGACTTGACAAGCTCACATTCTAAGCAGCAGACCTTTCTACCTGAAAAAGCAAGGCAAAAATCAATCCTTTAATCTGATTTTGCCCTATGCTTTATATATTTTCATGCCAAGTTTAATGTCAGCTTAAGAAGACAGCAATTACTCAACCTGATCAGATGAGTGATCCGCCTATCTACACCAGTACCAGGAACACCCTGGAGTGAAGAGAAGCAGCTGTCTCCAGAAGGAGCCTATACCCACCATTTTACATAGAATCATGGACTACAGTTATTGAATCTCTGCAACTCTACAGTGTCTTTCTGTTAATGCCTTAAAACAAATCCAAATCTTCTTCTAGGAATCCTACAAAATATTACTGAGGATTTTCTCATTAGTATATACTTTTTTAATCCTCTTTTGAGCACTGATAAATTCTTTGGTTTAGGCTCTTTTGTAATTAGTTTTACAGGTTAATTATCTTTTGAATACAACACACTTTCTTCTATCATCTTCAAATGCATCACCCTACAAATCCATTGAAATCCTCCAGTTCTTGTACTTTTGAAAAGGACAAGCAGGAAGGTTCAGTGTTTCCTTCCCAAACTATTCAGGAATTTTCATTGTGCTTTTCTTCCTCTTTCTGCAGCAGTTAAAACCACTGCAGTATTTCCTGATGCAAAATACTCTTGTATTTCTTGTCAACATAAGCAGCTGTTTTTTGAACTTGCTTTAGTTATGCTATTTCGTGATACTAAAAACGATGATGCCACATCCTTGGTGAGGATGTACCACTGTTTTATATAATGCCATGACCCACAGAATTTTCTAGCCCATTACTTGCATATCACAACGTAGTGTTTGCTTTTTTGACTTCTGCTGTGCAATGAGCAGATGTTTTCACTAAGCTGCTGGCAATGTCCCCCAGATTTTTTTCACCCTGAATGGTTACAGTTAATTTAGAATCCAATAATGTGTATGAACAATTTAAATTATTCCCTGTAATAAGCATTACTTTGTCAACAAAGAATTGTATGTCATGTTCTGCTTCTGATCTTCAGGTGCAATTGAAATTTCTCAGTCTTCTCTAACTCCCATAAATAATTTCATATCGTCAGCAAATCTTGCAATTTCACTGCCTACTCCCTTTTTCACATCACTGATTAAATAACAGTGGTCCTCAAAGAGAAATCTGAGGCACCTTTCCATTAACCTTTAGCCATTTTTCTATTAACCTGAAAATCAAGCAGTTATTTCTCCTTTCAGTTTTCTGTCCTTTGCCAGTTTCAAATCAATGACAGACATTTACCTCTTACTCTCTGACAGCTTTGTTTCCTTACCATCTCTTAGAAAAAAAA
This sequence comes from Perdix hodgsoniae, assembly GCA_035772895.1. NCBI lineage: Eukaryota > Metazoa > Chordata > Aves > Galliformes > Phasianidae > Perdix > Perdix hodgsoniae. The sequence continues at coordinate 2,552,387 of JAPSGF010000001.1, read as the reverse complement.
TATATATTAAAGACTAAAAGTCCTATTCATTCGTTTCACTATAGCCGTTGTAAGGATGGCACAGAATAAATAGTAGTAGATTGAACAGGCACAGAGTAAACCCTGTTTCTCTTCGTTGTATTATCTACACAATTAAAAAAATAATATTGCAAATAATATTTCTAAAGTCATTACCACTGAGTTATATAAAACGTTATCAACATTGAATACTTGTTTTCTGTTTCTGTGCCACAGCAATTCTGATTTGTGCATTTTGTGGTGGCAATGGGAGGGTTGTTCGGAGATACTTGCTCCTCCAATCTATCAGAAGCCACTTTTAAATTATCTATGCACCTCTCCCTTTTAATATTCTGACTTCCTGAAAAGAGCAGGTCTGGAGCTTGCTTCCTTTACCATAGCTAGAAGAGATTCTGAGAAATTACTCAGATAAGAGTACACCATAGGATGCACACAAGTCAAAAAGTTACGCTGATGTTAAAATGGGGAACAATAAATAAAGATCTACAGAGCTGCAGTTTATCTCACAAATGCAAGCCAGAGTTGTACAATTGTTTCCTATTCGATATATTCAATATCAGTAAAACTTTCTCCTGAGCACTACAGAGCCTGTTAAGATACAAGACAAACAGGAATCAGCAACAAGCACAGTCAGAACTCTAGAAAACAGAAGAAAGAAAAAACAACACGTTCTCTAAACGTGAAGCTCTGACCTGGATGTGGCGGCAATATTAAAATACATAGAAGTGTGCTGCAAAGATGACCACTTGCAACGTGGACATAACAAGAATGAGCTTGACTTGAATGCATATTTTGCACAGTAGGACAAACTTCCTGAAGGTTGAACACTACTAATAGTTTTTATAAGGAAGTTGCAAAACCTTTTTAGCTAAACATCTCTCTTAATTGGTCTTATGAGTTTCTTTCCACTCTCACTGTATGCAATCTTCATTAAAAAAAAAAAAAAAAGAAAAAAAAAGCAAGAAAAACCTCATCAACAAAAAGAAGTACAACAAAAACAGCTTCAAGGAAAATGCTGAAGGAACAGAAGTGTTTTTGTATGGGAACAGGTCAAGACACTGAAGAAATAAGGTAGCATTGCGTTAGTCGAAATGCTCGTTTCAGTCCCCATTTTAAGCAGTGAGCAGTAATTGAAATGACCTCATACATCAGGGTGAGTACCGTCTACTCAGAATAAGCTGAGTCACATACCTGGGAATCAACCTCTGATGTGGCACTGATTCACTGTGCAGCCTTAGGCAAAATGTATTTGCTTTCCTCTCTGTGAAAGAAGAGTACATACCTACCTGAAAAGCACATCACTAGTACGGCATGGTAGGAGCCCTGATTGAAAAGGTTTGTTATCAAGGAAACTGAGAAAAAGCATATTTCTCATAACACGTTTTCAAATAACTGGGGGGCAAGGGTATTGTTCTCTGCTACTGTTTCTGGTGCCTGCAAGGTGCAGGGTGTTTTGATCCTTTCAGACAGGCTGTCAAAATGGCTGAAATAGTTTCCAACAAAAACATGGAAAGATCTCAGCAGATGGTCACTACTACACTTTTAACTCATTTCTCTGTCTTTTGCTTGCCTTTATAGGCAGAACAATCGCAGCTCTTTGTGCACTCCTAGGAAAAGCATTTTATAGCTTCCCTCAGTGGAACAAATAGCTTCAATCCAAGAAAAGGTTGCTCTAGAAAACATTTTCTTCTGAAGTTCCTGAATTATCCTAGCTCCCTAGCCTCCTGCCTGACATTGTACTACTCTCTGGAAGATCAGAGGTATGAAAGCATTCCTCTGTGTACTTAATTTTCATCCAAATCTCAGGGTATTTTATGAATGTTAATTCAGCTGAACAGTGTTCAAGGAGAGACACATATTTACACTTCACTACCGGAAAGTTAGGAGTTCTAGCCACTAATTCAACACCATAAAGCTGAACTGAAACCAGGTTCTGGTTAGTGTTATTTCTAGTTGTCTGCTCTCACAACTTACACGTGTTTTTATATATCCCTATGTATGTGTATGTAAAACAGAAGTTCACTTATGAAGATAAACAGAAGTGAAACCTTTGTAGGAATAAACTCCAAGTAATCTCAATTCCAAAAAATGCAAAGGGAACCTGTATGTTTTAAACTACATATTTTAAGGAATAATGAATACTTTATCAGAATGGAGTCTTTAGAGGAAAAAGCAGAAAAAGTGTACAAGGTCAGCTAACAGTATTCTAAATACTGTATGCCTTATTGAAAATGCAAAGCATGACCTTCCTTTTTCTGGAGATCTCGCATTCCTAATTTTGGTAGCTTCTCTCTTTGTTGACTACAGGACTGATCACTTTGATTTTCATACATGACTTATCTAGTTTCTGTGTGCTTCAAAGCTGTGCAGCCTGGAGGCATCTATTCTGGCCTTGGTCCAACTCAGACTTCAATACTTAGTGGCAACTGGGGACACGTATAGTAAATAACTCCAGTCCTCTGCTCTTGGATTTCTTTATTTGAAGGAAAAGGGTGAGTTGTCAGATACAAAAAATGAAATCTGTGACAAGGCACAATGTAGAAGTCACTACACAGAAAAGAAAAAAATTGTTTGCACTTGTGAAAGAATCCTACTGATAACTGACATTCCTTCTGCATGCCACATCCTCCAGTCTTCTACTAAGTGATTCAAAACAATTTATAGTAGCCCAGCATTTGCCAAATCAGATAAAAAACATCATTTCCTCACATACCCAGAGAGAACACCATTTTCTCTAATCTTACTCTGTTTGATCAGATAGTCTTGTTCAGAATGAGTACCCTAGACTCACAGCAAGCAATTACCATATAAATCTACATTATTACTCTGTTTATAGGCATTGTCATATATATTGCCTTATGATCAAGGAACTGAGTATGTCCTATGCGAGACAACTCTCATACCATGCTACTGCAAACCCCAAGTGCTTTCCAATAGTATATTAAAGACAATGATTATATGGCTGAAACAATTGTTTTATCTCACATTTCATCAGCCTAACCTATTCACCTAAAAAACATATTTTCCCTTAGGAAGCAGGAAGATTACAACCGGTCTGATTGGAATAGTGATCCTGGGTCACTAGGAACAGAGAGACAGACTAGAGAGAAAAGCAGGAATGAGAGAGGATTCAGGAGAAAAAGTGACCAGCAGCTATCACAAGAGGTAGGACGCAGAAGTACAATTCCTTTGGAGTTTTGCATCATTCACCAATGAGCAAGGTGTCAGGAAGCTAGAATCAGAGGAGGCGATGCGCACTTTCATGATTCACTGCAGATACTGAAATGCCCTACAACTCATTTGTACAAAATTCTGTTATAAATGCTGTTGATTCAGTAGCGGGTGGTTTCTTACAGAAGAGCATAAAATAGCGTTGCTTCAGGAATAAGGCTAAAATACTTATGTGAATTCATATGCAAATTAGTTGTGGCTTTCTGCTCCTGGAACATTGCTGAGTATTCCCCGGTGTCAAAGACTTTGGGAGAGCCTGTTACGCTAGGATCAACCTACACATCAAAGCTCTGCTATTTCCACAGGGAAACAGGAAAGTAAGTAGCTCTTTCTTCCCAGCCAGTAATTAATCATTTTCTACTCCATAGGCTTCTGTCTGGCAATATTATAAAAAACAGCAGGACGGCCATTTGATGGAAAATCATTCCCTCTCCTCTCTTGTGTATGACCACACTGACAGCTGCATAGATGAAATATATGAAGAACCTGTATAAGTTGCAGAGTTAAGAACATGTTTTCTTCAACTCAGCTTTCAATAGAATACTTCTAGCACTAGAAATATTCTTCTAAGAACAACCCTTTTGAGCATCTTTAATTGAAAAGGTCTGGCAAGTGCATGGAACATCTCTTATGCAGCACGAGCATGGAGCATCTCTTATGACGAAAGGCTGAGAGACTTGGAACTGTTCAGCCTGGAGAAGAGAAGACTGAGGAGGGGACCTTACGAGCATTTATCTAAAGGGAGGGTGCCAAGAGGATGGGGCCAGGCTATTTTCAGTGGTGCCCAGCAACAGGACAAGGGACAACGGGCACAAGCTGGAACACAGAAAGTTTCATATGAACATGAAGAAAAAATTATTTACTTTGAGGGTGACAGAGTACTGGAACAGGCTGTGCAGAAAGGTTGAGGATTCTCCTTCTCTGGAAATATTCAAAACCCACCTGAATGTTTTCCTGTGTAACCTACTGTGGAGAACGTCTTTAGCAGGGGAATTGACTCAACAATCTTCATAGATCTCTTCCAACCCTTACAACGTTGTGATTCTGAGAAGAATGAATTTCAGCAGTGCTGAAGACCAAAGACTTCTCACTGCAAGCGAACTTTCTTCAATCACTGCCATAATTATATTCCACAGGAATAATATCCTTTGTTAAGAGGATAAAAAAAAAAAAGAAGTCATATATCCCTGGCCTCCACATTTAATAAAAATGGTTCATTTAATGGGTGCCATTTAATGGGACTGGTTCAATGTCTGGCCATGTTCTCAGTGTGTAAACATACAGGAAGTAGCAGTGAGAATATGTCAGTTATCAAGCTCCAGATTTTAACACTGTGAACGAGATTTTAGGTGGTGATTTTACATTCAAAAGCTTTAACCCTCTTTTCTCAGTCTAGGAGGCTTTTCAGGTTATAGAACATACATATTCTGAAGTTATGGAAAGCACTATATACATTGATATATATTAAACTCCATATACTGCAAGTAATGAATTAGTTTATCTGCTGTTTTGGTGGTTCTGCCTCAAGAACTGGATCAATCACCATATTCTTTAATAAATTAAACCGAATAAGCTTACTTACTACTACTGTACGTGATGCTCATATTATTTTACTAAAAATACCATATCCGTACCCAAAGTGCAGTGCTCTTCCCTAACATTCAGTCAATTAATCAGTAAATAAAATATTGCTCAAAAAATTTCTCTATCACGTTTTCATATCTATCTGCCAATAAAAGAAAAAGAAATCCTAGGGAATAACTTTGCTATTCTCAGTTGTAAATGAAAAGCCTTTGCATTATCAATGAAGTGCATAAATTAAAGGAAGAGAGAGACAGTGTGATAGAAAAGGAGTATGACTGATCGCAACACAATTTATTAGCTTCAAAGGTCAAGGCAGACAGTGTTTTTACTGGATCTGATACCTAGCGGCATTTACAGTGCCTTGACCTGAAATAAACAAATTACTGTGGCAGTGCTTCAATATATTTATGTAACTCCTAGGCTAATGTGATCATTCCTTTAAGTTCTAGTGTAGCACATCCAGCTCTGTGCAATCACTGGTCCTTGCTGAAAATGCCAGGGAACAGACAGTGCCATCAAATAAGTTCATCCAACCTTCACTTTCGTACCACTGGATCATCTCTGCCCTTTGGGTTGCTCTGGCGGCAAACATCCTCTACAGGCAGAAGATGGCAGCAGCGGTTGTACAAACCTATTTTCACTGCTAAGCAGCCACTAAGGAATTTATCTATTCATGCACCACAAACATCCTCTGCAGAGTTACTCCGTTCCTTCAGAATGATCTGGGATATTCACAACTGCAACAACATCTATATCTATATCTATAAATAAAACTAGGTGACCAGTAGCTTCCCAAGTAATTTACTTTCAGCTTCCATTCAAATTTCCAAGCTTGCAACTGTTCTTAGATTGAATGACTCATCTAATAAAGAAGGATAGTTTAGGATATTGGAGTTGTCCAATTAATTCCACTAAAACTATAAAATTTCCTGTGGCGGTGGCTCAAATACCATGTTTAATGTCTGTAATGGAAGATGGCATCCCAGTTCATACAGCATATGTTACTAAGGACTGACTTTTACATTTACCCCACTTTTTTCTCTCAGGCTGCATAGGAATGTGATCAACTTGATTTTTCTAGATTGAGAATACAGACCCAAACCTAACTCTAACCCTCACCCTAGCAGTTATTTTACTTAAGCCCTTTGAGCATGATGCAGGTGGCCAGCCACCCTTTAGCACCTCAAGTTGGGTTTCTGAGTCTCTTTCTTAGGGAGGGATTCCATGAAGAGGAGATGGGGCCAGAATACAAGCACTAGATCTCTGGCAGTTCATAAATGCTTATGTATTCAGCGTGGGAAAATAGTTAGTCTAAAACAGAGAGATGAACTGTATGCCATGTCCAGTGCTTTGCATGAAAATGGCAGATATTATCAATTCTCCTGTGCAGGTGAATGGTACTACAGTGTCATACCTGACAAATGAAGGATCAATTCTAACAAACCATGGGTTAGAACTACCACCAGTTTCCAACAAATTGACCCACTGCTGTTTCACACCTGAACCACTGGTAGGTTTACTGAAAATTTGTACAGCTGAAAAAGGAAAGCAGTTAGAGCCAAGTGTACTAAATCAGTTGTAAATTATGGCAAAAACATAATACCTACCCACTCATTTTCACAAATGATAATGTCTGGATGAGTTCTGGAAACCTGGAAATAAACACTGTCTCTTATTTATAGGCTTTTTCATTCCTTTCAAAAGCAGGTAAAGTCTTGAAGGGGTTAAGAAAAAGCTATATACTACCAAAATGAATCATCTTTTATAATATTCCTTCCACCTCAGTGAACATAGCATCACTGGTGCTTACACATGCCAGCAATGCAGAAACTTGTAATCTAATAATAACCAAGGAAGTATTAGAAGTTGTTGTGATGCTCAAAGACTGAATCACCTTTAAGGTCCTTCCAGCTGGGGACAGTCTGTTTCTGAGATATGTGACTTGAAAGAGAGGGAAAATACAACATTCCAGCCTGAGGGTCCTTATGTATTCAGCAAAAATTAGGAAACCAAGAGGCAAAACTGTCTTGAGAGCATTGCTGTCAGGAGATGACAAAACTTGTTGGAGTTTCAAGTCTGCAGTGCTAAAGGAGAATTCCTTTCAAACTCTAAATAAAATGAATGCTTTATAGAGGGAATATTTCACAGAAACTAAGACACAAACAAATTATCTTTGAATTGAAAAGTACTGCAATTATTAATTTAGGAAAAGCAATAATCCTTTTCCTGTGTGGCGCAGATACCAGACATAAGAGCATGCAGAGGCTGATAAGAGGTAACTGGAATTCACCATAAAGTTACAGAAAGTCATTGTGAGACAGGAATGAAATAGTGAAGTTAAGAAATGACATTGAGTGAAAGTTCTCCCCCTTCCCATTAAAAGTTTCAATGAGATATTTAAATCCAAACAGATAACGTTTGATAATATATCTCCATTTTCCAACACTGCCTCAAATATCAGTTCAACATTTATATTCAGTTTTGACAGCCCAAATAGTTTCTAACAGCATTTGGTAGCTGTTAGTAACCATCAGATACATGGATACATTACAGTTTTACATAGCTTGAAGAGGTAACTAAATGTACAAATGTGTATGAGGAACAAAAAAACTCACGAAGGATCAGCTGGGCACAAGCTCATTGAGTACTACCATTAAGACTATACGGTATATTTGCCAGCAAGAAAGCTCATAGAAAATTCATCATTAGTGAGAAAAAGTGTAATTTCTGCAACATAACTTGACCGTGGGCCTAAAGAGAATGATACCACATTCTGCTTGACAAAGATAGTGCCCAGAATCTTTCCTAATTTTTCTTATCTCTAGCTTGTAGCTCACGACACCCTTTTTCTTAGCACTCATTTTAATTAAACAAATGCAATGACCCAAAGAAGTGAATTCCAGGTCATCCCTTTAATCTAATCTAAGACACTGTAGGAGAGATGGATGGAGGGATATCACCACAGATTCTTCATGGAACACCAAGGAATGCTCTTGCATGAGAAAAAAACCAGCTCAAATCCGAGACTGGTTAATGTTTTTTTCAAGCCAATACTCTTTTTGTGATTCCAGCCACAGGAAAGAGTCATCCAGGTTCCCTGCACTGGAAGGACAGTGGCAAGCAATAGCCATGTAACTGGCTGCTTTTCTCCAGGTTTGTCTCAGAAATCCTAACCAGTTAGTGCTTGCTCTTGTGAGGCTCTGGAAGAACAAGGCTGGATAAGACTAGCAGTCAGCATTCAGAAAAGAAGGAGAAAAGAAAGCTATTTTTACATAACTCAGAATAGAATGCACTGCATGCACAGCTTGTCATCTGCTGTGGTTAGCTTCAAACCCAGCAGTGACAAATGCTGAGCTGTATGTGCATTTTCATTTATCTCTGCAGTAACAGGCTGAGGGAAAACAGCACCTATTTTACCATATGACCATGCTTGTGAACTAAGACAAGTGTATGTTCAATTTGCAAGTTAACAAATGGAGTTCTATCAAGGGTAACATTCATTTCTACTGTGTCCAAAAATGAGCTCATCTCTTCTGACTGCTCAGTTTCTTGTGCTATAAATAAATAAATAGATTTAAAAAAAACAACAAATAGTTCCAAACAAGGGTATTTGGTACTGTCAGTGTCTTACACTGTTCTTCAAGAAGAGGTGTCAGCTGAGGGGAGCTATCTTTAGATTACAGGAGGAAATATGCATCAGATACAAACAGTAATAGTACTAATACAATCCATCAATTAGTATTTTTTTCAGACTAGAAATACTAGGTGCACAGATACACCTAGTTGAAACACCTAGATTAATATTATGCTGAAATGACAGGAAAATTTTGGGAACAAAATGGTATTGAAGAGATAGTAACTAATGTCTCTAATTGCTGGGGACTTGACTAAGTGACTCATGTAAGGATTTCCTACAAGGACTACTATTATCATATAGTTCAGGCCTAGGGAGTTTAATCTGCTCTCCTATCCACTGCCCTGTACTAGAGAAGGCATATGTCAGTTAAAGAATGTGATAGGACTGTTATCTCAGAAAAACAAAACAAAAACAAAACAGAAAAAGAACATAAACACGAAGGGCAATGGTTGTACTTGCTATCTCTGAACAGCAGAATATATTTAACATCTGAGCAGCAGGAGTAACCATGAAAATACAAACAGGTAGGAGTGAACGACACAAGGTAGACTGCATGAAGGATGAGAGAAATGAGAAAGGACAGCTTCAGTGCTAGACATCTCCAGAGGCAGCTACTGGATAACTCCTCCACTCAGCTACAATCCTGAATGAGTTTGGAAGCATTCTTACTTTGAAATACAACTCAAAACTACATTTTACTGTTGCACCTCTCTTTTTATGACTCAATTTCTAGGTGAATATTCAGAAGGCTTCAACCCACGCCTCTTGCTTTCCCAGCTACTTCAACTGATGAATGATCTCAAGCAACTCCAGAGGGGCAGAATTTGGGTTTTGCTCTAGCACTCCAAGCATCAGCAGTCAAGAACAAATGTAAGGCTTCCTCACCCTAGCTGCAAGGATCAGATCACAGTCAGTCCGCATCAAGAGCCCCTGAGACAGGACTGCTCAGCAGAAAGGAAGTCCTCACCAGCAGGGAGCAGGCACTGAATGGAACAGACACAATTCTACGAATCCCAGATTGTTGTGCCTACCTATTTCCACAGTAATCAAAAATCCCTGACAGACAGGCTTTATTTCAAGAGTGAAATGAAGCCTCACTTTCCTAACAGAAAAGAAACGGCCCTTATTGCACTAGGTACCACATAAGGCTTAGGCTGTCAGGAAGCAGCAGATGACAGTTACAAACTGGACCTTGAGTGATTTCCTCTCAAAGAGAGCATAAAAAGAAAAGAAAGAAAGCTATTATACAGTAAAAACTAGATTAGAAGCTTGCTTTCTCATTGCTCTTTTTGTACGTGCTTGTTTCTAATTCACATCAGTTTAATTTTTGTTTGAAAGAGATTATTTTAATTTCTAGCTATCTGAAGACTTCGCCACTCTGTAGTCACAGTGACTACAGTGAAGACATATGATTCAGCTTTGAAGTAAGCAGTTGTGGGGGAGTGAGAGCATTCTACATAGAAGCATGGAGTTTAATGAAGGCTGACTTAACCTGCTTCTCCACTATATAATGTGTTAGGCTGCCAGTCTTTATGGATTAGGATGGTTTAGTTTAGAAAAAAGTGGAAGACTGAATTACAGAAAACATAAAATAACAGGTATGGCTGAGAGAGGTCCCATTTAAGCTGTGCTGTAATAAAAAAACTAGGGCAAAAAAAAAAAAAAAGCAACTGATTTTAAAAAAATAAATGTCAATATTTTATATTTTGTGAAATGTATTGCTGTATTACTGTGGCAAATTGAGTAATAAACATTCTGGAAGGATTAGGAGTTTTCAAGCGTTTCAGGGCTTACAGGATCCTTAGGCAGGATCATGTTAGGAGGCAGTCCATCTTCACACTCTGGGAATCAGCAGTCAGGGACTGTCCAAGAATAACAGAGCATACACATGCAAAAGTAGGTGCATTGGGTAGGTAACAGGGTTCTCTTAAACCATATGCCCATTTCAAGATCTCAGATACTGTTACGTCACTCAAACTGGGAGTAGCCCTGCAAGGCAAATGCCTCCCATTCCCTCCAGGGAGTAACTTAATCTCTGCACTTTGCAAACCTGCTAGATGTGGGAAGGACACAACTTTTTCAAAGGGGAAAGGGATCCTGCAGGACTTCTGGCATTTGTGGGACTCGAGAAAACAACAGCACGTCTGTGATTATATATTAATGAGTAAATTTTGTATTTGGCGGAATTTACAATAAACAAAGGTATAAGCACTGAAAAAGCTGTGGGGATTTGTAGAAGAGCTGCAAAAGAAAGAAGAAAGACAGTGTGATGTGATGTAATGGCACAAGATGGGAGAAAAAAAAGGAATCAGGAAAAAAAAAAAAAAAAGAAGCAAGCTGAGACAGAAAAGGTTAAGGCAGAGCCCTGACAGTCTAGCAATGGTACTGTGAATTCTTTGGGGGAAGACAGCTGCCACTGACAGCATGTAAATGCTCCACAGCAGAGAGGCTTCAGAAAGCACAGAGGAGGTCATTCAGAAGTGCACCATGTCCCAGAAAGCCTTTTTTTTTTTAATTTAGAAGAAAAAATCCAGAGTTTGACACGAATGCTTTTTCTTTGATATGTTTTCTAGGTCTAAAGATAAAGACAACACAGAGGACTGGAAAGCACAGGTGAACTCATCTTTTTACAGAAGCCTTGAACAGCACAGCAAGCATCTCAGCCTTAGCAAGAAAACCTGGCAGATATGCCATTTGAGGTGTATTTTAATCAGAAACATTGCTCTCCTGGGCAGGAAAATAATTAGGCTCACCTGACTTTTCTTTTTTAAAGAGAAGGAAAGCCCCCAGAAGCCCGAAGATTTCAGCCTGGTACAGAAGGAGCAATGAATAAACCATTGTCATGGGATGCCAACTTGGTCTATGAGGTGAAAGCCACAGAACATTTTAATGAAAATCCTTGACAACTAATGAAAATCTTTCACTCGTTCAAGAAGGACTTCAAAGTTGCAGAGCTGCCACAGAAGAAATAGAACTCCCAGAAATAAGTTATTAGGTGAAGACACCTACGGAAATGGGTATTCTATTGAAGCAAGTACCATATTCCATTGAAAGCTTTGGATATGTATTTCCATTTGGCACCACAGAATGTAATGCTATGTAGAGAAACTTCAAGAAGGCATCCATTACAAGGGCATCGAAATATTGCCAAATTAAGAAATAGCCCCATATATAGCAAAAATCTCTGACAGACACTGTTTTTGACTCTTGAGGCAGTGGTTTAAGATGAAAGCATCCTTAGCTGTTTGCCCCATCCACCAGCCAGAGGTTAGAACCTTGCAGCAAGGGCAGTGAAGAACGTGTGTCTCTGCCTCTCTGTCTCCATTTTGGGAAGCAGCAAACAGTGCAACAGCTCATCTGCAGAGCCTAGCGCTGAGCAAAGCCTGTGACCTGAAGCAGCTCAGTACAAGTATATTTCCTGATCTGTCAGTTCTGCCAGGAGACAGCTTAAAGGAATGAGTGGAGATGTTTGAGTATAAAACAGCAATATTTAGTAAGGGAAGTCTTTGAGTCCCAAACATTTATGATATACTGTCTCCTGATTCTGCCACTGAAGCTGGCCAGTTGTGCTGTCTTTACACTTGTGCCAATCTGAATCCCAGCTCTGCCTCTGAAAATAGATGCGGCATAACTACTTAGCAATAAAATCATGTTAATTTGGAGTCACATGTGAACTAGTTTGTCTGAACTAAAATTTTCTACTTCTCAATAATCAATGTGGCAAATTAGTATGGAAAAGGCTTTCCACTGCCTGAAAGGTGTTTATTTACATCTGACTTGGAATTGCTTCACTGTGTCCAGACACTACCTCCCTTTTCTTGGAAAACAAACATTTTTAAAAAATCTATTACTTGTCTCTGTGGAAAAATAACTCTTTGTGCAGGTTAAGAAGATACACAAAGCACACAGGGAAAATGCAGACGAGAAGGATTCGCTCATGTCAGAAAGGGCCACTGTTGAGATGAGAAAACCATCTTACTGAGATAATTTGACTATTCAGCAACCTTTTATGAAAATATGCAATTTTTATTAAGGGGTGGTGCCCTGATGCAAAGACAACTGAGTTAATTGTTTCTGTATGTTTTTGTTCATAGCCATATTGAATGCATCTTCATTGAACAGCACTGCTGGCTTAGTTATGCACTATTAAACAAGAATGAGGTGCCATTGTATAATGAGCATTCCTCAGATACAGGTTGATAGGGTGCTTTGGAGAGAAATTTTGTTAATATTGTTTTCATTAATGTTAGCATACTCAAACAATGCTCCAATAGGCTCCAGATCATCTATCCATCCCAGAGGCTGAAAATTTCAGTCAAGGGGTTCTGAAATTCACACATTTTTCTTGCTACAGACGAAGAATCAAAGATCTACTTACTGAGATTTAGCTAAAGGGGCTGCTTTAGAAAACTCCCTCTAACTGGCATCAACTGAATTACATATTTCCCTAAATTACATGCAAGAAGGAAAGCAAATTCAGAGTTGAGAACAGGCATGATTGAATACCTTTGCACATTTTGATGCCAAATAAGATAAATCAAGTTAAAACTGGTTTCACCGAAGCTGAGGTGGATTACAGCCCAAACGTCACTGCTCTGTCCTAACAAGAATTAGGCCAGATGAATTAAAATAGAGCAGAAAAGGCAACCAGAAGAACATGACCCTGTTAGGTTGGAATCAATATAAGCAATGATGAGAAAAAACATTGTCCAACTATGGACATCAGAGTTATAGGAGAGTCCATGTCTCTTTCAGGGTATATGTGAACAACTTCCAGTAGCAAGCAGTTATGAGCATACCCTCCTTCAGTTATGTGAACTTAATGCTTTCAGAAGGAACAGTCATTTTCACAAAAAGAAGCATCTCTTCTAATATTCTACACAGCTGGCTACCAGATTTTCATGTATTATCAGAGAATCATAGAATGGCTTAACTTGGAAGGGACTTTAAAAGAACATCAAACTCCAATCCCCCATCCCACCCCTCTTCCCCAGTGTGGACAGGGTTGTCAGCCACTAGATGGGGTTGCCCAGGACCCCATCCAGTCTTACTTTGAACACCTCCAGAAATGGGGCATCTGCAACTTATCTGAGCAATCTGTTTCAGTGCCTCACCATTCTCTGAGTAAAGAATTTATTTGTAAAATCAAATCTAAATTTCCCTTCTTTTTGTTTGAAGCCATTCCCCCTTGTCCTATCACTATAAGACATTGTTGGTCCCACTTCAAACTTTATAAGTTGCCTTAAAGTACTGGAATGCTGCAAAGAGGTCTCCCCACAGCCTTCTATTCTCTAAGTTAAACAAGCCCAGCTCTCTCAACTTCTCTCCATTCATCCTCTCTTCAAGAGAGGTTCTCCAGCCCTCAGATGATCTTTGTGGCGCTCCTGTGGATTCAATTCAACAGCTCTGCATCTTTATTGTGTTAGAGATATCAGGCCTGGACACAGTACTCCACCAGGGCCTCACAAGAAAATAGTAGAGGGGAACATTAACCTTCCTCACTCTGCATGCCACCTTTCTTTTGATGCAGCCCAGGATACAGTTGGCCTTCCAGGCTACAAGGGCACACTGCTGGCTCGTGTGCAGGTTTTCATCCACCAGGACCCCTAAGTCTTTCTCTAAAAAGATGCTCTCAATTAATTCTTCTCCCAGAGGTTATATATACATGAGATTGCCTTGACTCAAGTGCAACACCTTGCACTTGGCCTTGTTGAAACCTCACTAGGTTCATGTGGGCCCACTTATCAAGCCTGTCCAGGTTCCCCTGGATGGCATCCCGTTCTTCTATTGTGTCAGCTTGCACCGCTCTGCAGACTTGCTGAGGGTACACTCAGTCCCACTTTCAACCTCCACCATTAATAAAGATGTTGAAGAGCACTGGTCCCAAAATAGACCCCTGGAGAACACCACTTGTGACTGGCTCCACCTGGATGTCGAGCTATGGACCACAACCTTCTGCAGCCATTCTACCAGCTCCTTATCCACTGAACAGTCCACCCTTCAAATCCAACTCTCTGCAATTTAGAGGTAAGGATGCGAGATTATGTCAAAGGCCTTGCACAAATCCAGGCAGACAACATCAGTCACCTTTCCTTTGCTCATCAGTGCCGTCTCTCCATCAGAGAAGGCCACGAGATTTGTCAGGCACAATCTGCCCTTACTGAAACCATGCTGGCTGTCTTGGGTCACCTCCTTATTTCACATGGGCCGTAACACCTCTTTCAGGAGAATCTTCTCCAGAATTTTCACAGGCGCAGACATGAGGCTGATAGGCCTGCAGTTTCCTAGGTTTTCCTTTCTTCCTTTCCTAAAAATGGTAGTGGTGTTTCTCCTCTGCCAATCATCAGGGACTTCACTTGACAGTCACGACTTTTCAAATATGATGGAGAGTGACTTGTCAATCACATCAGCCAGTTCCTTCTGGATCCTGGGATGCAAATAATTGGGCCCCCAGAATTTGTACACGTTCAGCCTCATGAGGTGGTCTCAGACTTGCTCTGCTCCTAGAGTTGGAGGGATTTTGCTCCCTCAAACCCAGCTTAGAAATTCAGGGCCACAAGAGGCATGGGAAGCCTGACTGCCAGAGAAGACCAAGACAAACAACTTGTTGAGTACCTCAGCCTTCTCCATGTCTGAAGAAGCCATTGCTCCCTTCTCATTTATCAGAGGCAAAGGAGTGTGTATTCCCTGTCTCTTCTGACTGATGTACCTAGAGAATCCCTTCTTGTTATTTTTCATATCCTTTGCCAACTTCAGTTCCACATGTACTTTGGCTTTCCTGATAGCATCAATGCATGTCCAGACAGCATCCCTATATTCTTTTCAGGCCACCCATCCTTGTTTCCACTGCTTACACTTTTCCTTCTATCTCTCAGTTTCACCAGCACATCCTTGCTCAGCTATGCCAGTTTTCTGTCTCATCTGCTTGATTTCTTACGCTATGGGATGGAGAGATTTTCTGTTCTCAGAAAAGTGTTCTTAAAGAGCTTCCAGCTGAGATTCGTTCCTGTGTCCCTAAGGACAGTTTCCCAGGGGATCTCATGCAATAATCCCCTAAACAGCCATGATGGTTTTCATTAAAGAAATTTGACTTCTACGGACAGTGATTGTGGCTATGTATAAACTCTGATACCTTTGAAAATTTTGAAAATAAAATTCATATTATTTTTTTTACCGTCATTTTTATCCACATTTCAGAAAGAGTCAGAAAATTGTATTTTCTAGAAATAGAAAGTACACTAGAATTAGACAGTACACTCACTGTCAAATTTACAGTTTACTGCAGTAAAAGAGATTTCATAGAATCATAGAATATCCCAAGTTGGAAGGGACCTATAGGGATCATCAAGTCCAACTCCATACAGGACTTCCCAAAGATCAAAACACATGACTGAGAGCACTGTCCACATACTTCTTAATCTCTGATAAGTTCAGTGCCATGATCACTTCCCTGGGGAGCCTGTTCCAGTGCACAACCTCCTCTCAGTATAGAACCTTTTTCTGATATCCAACCTGAATCTCTCTTTGTCATATCTTCATGCCTTTCCCTCGAGTTCTTATTGCTGGTCAGCAGGGAGAGGAGATCAGCGCTGATCTTCCAGTCCCCCTTATGAAGAGCTGTAGGCCATGAAGGGCGCCTCTTCAGACATCTCTTCTCTGGGCTAAACAAATGAAGGGACCTCAGCCTCTTCTCATATGCCTTCCCTTCTGGATTCTTCACCATCTTCGTAACACTCATTTGGACACTCTTTTGAGTCCTTTTTCTACAATGGCACCCAAAACTGCACACAGTATTCAGAGTGAGGTCACACCAGTGCAGTGTAGAGTGGGACAACCACTTCTCTCATAACTTGGTAATGCAGTGCTGTAATGCAGTTGGCCTCCCTGGCTACCTGGGCACACTGCTGACTTATGTTCAATTTGCTGTCCACCAAGATTCCTTTCACCAAGGCTGCTCTCCAGCATCTTGCCTCCCGGTCTGTATGTATAGTCAGGGTTATATAAATAGAATTTACTGATAGGAAAAAAAAGTGAATTTCTGGCTTAAAGAGATGCAATTAATATGTGTATTTTTGATTTCTAGGTTAAGTATATAAGAGTTTTGAGTTAGTAACTCACTTTATCTCCTCAAAATCTTAGTCTGAATTTATAGACTATTAGGTGGGCTACCAAGCAGAAAGACTTTCAGATGCCAAGACAATGTGTGACAAGTACTGTAATTTGCCATATGGAATTTGGCTGTAGCTATGGATGCTACTGCCTTATCACTGCCACAATTCATTGCCACCATCAGGCTTGCCCCTCAGCTTCAGATGGTCAAAGAAGTAAGGAAAGAACAGTTAATAACAGAAAGAAGTTAAACGATCTCCAAATGCTCCTGACCTTCAGCTACTGCTGTCATTAAAGTAGTCTGAATAGAAGACAAACAGTGAGTAAATTCAGAGTGACCAAGACTGAAAGAAGCAGGGGAAGAGCCAGTTTATGCCACTGTCTCCCTTGGCCTCTAGAATGATCCTCGGTGTTGTAAACAGCTATTTACATCCTCTGTTCTGTTCTGTCTGCAGCTCTCTCAAGGAAGGTGATTGCATTGTCCTCCTTTCATCCTATCTCTCCTCTCACAGCAGAAGCACTGATGCCATTTAATTTTCTAATCCTCTGGCAGCCTCTGATGTCCAGACTTCACTACTGCAACAGTAAGCAGAAGAGCACAAATTCCTGCCAAAACCTGCAGCAGAAGAGGTCCCCAAATTCCACAGAGAAAATAACCAAGTAAGTGAGAGGCAATTCAGATTCAGAATCTTAGCCAGAGACCTAGCTTGTACTGTAGAACAAACTGTCAGAAATGAGGAAGGCACAGACTGCAGGGCTGCAATTCCCTCCAATTGCTACAGCATCTCCTAAAGAGAAAGAAACATTGCAGACCGTCCTTATTAGCAATCCACCTCCAAAATCTTACCCTCCTTTCCAACTTCTTCCTTGCCTCCTCCCAGGGAACACACGGAGCAGGAGGTACTGCCATTTCCATGGCTTAAGTTAAGGAAAGATAAAGAAAATAACTTGCAAACATTAACAGAGAGGCCATCTGAAAAGCACCAAACCTTTTCAAAGCAGATTGTAAGTTGTTCTTGGTTCTTGCCAGGGTAAAAAATGTTACAGCCAAACAACCAGACATTTCTCGGCTATGCTTGAGTCCACAAACAGAAGGACAATGTGTAATCAGCCATCTGAGCACCAAAGAATTATTCATCTTCAGGCAAGCAACAATGCTTTCCAATTAGTCTGAAATGAGGTGGGGGAAGAAGCCCTCTGCAAGCTCTCACCACTGTTGATATTTCTGAGCCACTGTTGATCTTTCTAAGCCATACGCACAGCCCTCCACACAGCACGCTGCATATAACCACCTTCCTTCCACCTCCCATCTTTTTCTATGCTTTCCACCATGCCACATCTTTTTATATCAAGCAGCTGAAAATCCTTCATAGTATCCCCAGTAGGTTATGTCCATCACAATGAAACAAACCTGGGCAACTGGAGATCCACATGCTAATGTAAACATTAATAAAAAGAGAGAGCATTTCCCCAGCAGAGAACAATTGGATTCTCTGCTGCCTAAACTAAGAGGTAAGATAATTGTGCCTAAGCTTTGGACTCTAAACTTATTTGCAAATCTTGAATCTATCCTGTGAAGACAGAACATTATGCCAACAGTGAAAAGTGATGGAACAGAGCACTGATCATATGAAAATATGCTCCTGTAGTACAGATACCAAGTCACTCTTTTAGTCTAATCTCATTTTTGGTACCTATCATAATAATCTTAGCAGGAGAAAGAATATATTTAAAAAAACAAGTGGCTGGACTTATTAAAACAAGTAAGAAATAAGGAGAGAGGAAATACGATCCTTAATCCCAAACAAATTATTACTATTATAGGTGCTCCTTTCCGCATGTGTCTTCTCAATAGGAAAACAAAATAATGAACATGAAGCACACATGAAGCTTAGAGAAAGCATATAGAAAGTTCTTCAGTAGCAAAAATTATATGTAGTGCCACAGTTCAATACCCATGCCTGTTTGGGTCATAGCTTTTTCTTTATGTCCATTTTTTAAGGTCCTGAAGAAGTAAGACAATTAAGATCCATTCCTATTCACTCTGAAGACAGATGTTCTACTTAAATCTAAGTCATACCAATTCAAATAATCTATTTTTTTTTTTGTTTTGTTTTAACCATGGCTCAGAATAAATTTTCTGCTCACTGCTGTATGGATCTGTAGGATCAAAGCTAGAACTAGAGGGTCATAACACCACTATGAATGGATAATGCTAAGGACAGAGCAGAAGGGAGGGAGGGAGAATACAACACCTGGGGGGAATTTTCAGAGTGTTATCCATATTATCAGTATAGTGCCTATAAACTTTTCTGTGAGACAGAACAAGGATCAATATATCCTTTTGTTCCCCCCCATCATACAGGGAAAATAAAGAACAATATAGAGAAGAGGCTTGTTGACAGGTTTTATGTGAAGGACCTGAACTTAGAAGCCAATAGGTTCCTTGTTCAGGACCAGTGCCTCTTGTTTTTCTAGGTAAAATGCCACAATCCCACAGCAGCTCAGTAGTTCACTACCTTCCCGCAAAATTCCTGTGTTCTACTTGCTGAGGCCTGGCCCATTCATCTTCCTGCCACCAAATCTGCTCTGAACTCTCCTCATTCCTGCTGTGTAGTACATTAGGTTCTTTTAACAGGAGGAAAATATATTAAAGAAATAATAAACTGATAACGATAGTCTAAGAAACACGTATTTCTTTCTCCATATTTTCCCTCATTTGATTAGTCTCCCAGTAAGAGCAGCATTAATCACTGGGGAAGTAGATGAAAGATAAAGACCAATTTGAATTTTGCTGTGTGCTACTGAGTATGTGTGTGTGTGCTCAGACAGCAGGGAGGGAGTTAGCAGGATAATCTGTCATTTTGTATATTTATGCTGTTGGAGTCAGTCAGGACTGGTTCTCCATTGTTACCACAGATTAAAATCATTCATGTCCTTACAGTTTCATTGGAGGTCATCTTTCAGAAAAAAAGGACACTATAATCAAGTTAAATTGAAACTATTTGAGCAAATCTCTCTATATGGTTTGGGCACTGAGGATATTGCTTGAATCTTAGAAGTACAGCATGTTTTTCTCCTTACCTGACCTGACTCTTTGTACATTAAAAGTGAGTTTTCCTGCTCCATAGCAGTTAACAGAAAAGAGCTGTAGCAAATGAAGAGAAGAGGTGGTTTTCACATGGTGTTACTAAAATGTGTGACAGTTCAACCCAGCCTGACTGTGCACTGCTATGGAAGAAGCCATGGGTCCTCAGAGTAGGTTTGCCAACAGCCTACTGAAATGAGTCCCTGCCAGCTTGGCAAAAAAGACTTCCCTTTATCTGTAGCAAAGACGGAGATTGGCAAAAGGAGAGATTAAAAAGTAGAAAAGTCGCTATTAAGCCATATGGATGAGTATCTCTCTTCTCCAAATCTTTGTCTCATCAAAATAGAGTTGCCTAAAGCATCATCCTACTGCTTCTAGCCATGTCACTCTTCACATTTAAGTCTTGCTGTTTCCTTCCCATATCTGTATGAGAACGATATATCTTGTCCTCTGGATCTTATTTCCTTTTCTATAGCTCAATAGTTTTTTGTTGTTGTTTTTTTGTTTTTTGGTTTTTTTTTCCTCTATTCATTTTGATAGATTTAGCCACCAGGGGATTCCTAACGTTCCCTACTCTCTGACTCAGGACTCCTAACAAATTATCACTATGCCTGGAACTGTCCTTACCCACAGTATTTCTTTAGGTATGCCCAATCCAAGACACAGTAAAAGAGGCAGCATAGCACCAGTAAAAAAAACCCAAAGCAATAAGTACAAAGAGGCAAAAAGACCAAGTTTTCCCCAAAAAACACATTCTCAGAAAGCACAAGGGGAGCATCTGCAATACCGAGGAAACTGCAATCCAAGTCCTCACCGCTCAGGCTTTATTTTTCTGCAGAAATTTTGTAACAAACTGTAAACAAATTCTTATCTTAAAGATTATAATAGATGCAATTATTGCAGTCAAAATGAATTACATCCCACTGGCTCTTAAACCGTCTAAAGGAGAAGAAAAAGTAATGGTAATTACACAACTCATCTTCCTAATAGTTACTTTTATGAGACATACCATGATAGACATATCTTGTAAATTAGCGACAATTAATCTACAGATGTGTCCATCTACCTGCAGATGAAACTAGCAAAATCCTGTTTTTTGCTAGTTAACAACATCATAAAACCCAGTGCATTCATTAGGTGATTTCAGAAAGTGGATCAGTCACAACAGCTTAAATGTTTTCTAAATTCAACGCAATCATCCATATATAAGTTAGGAAAGGTAAGAACTACATTTCCACCTCTCAGCCAGTCTTGTAAAAAAAAAACAAAGAAGAAAAAAAGTCCAAATTGAACTGTATGCACTGGAAGTTTCCTGGCAATGTCTACAACTGCTAGGCATTTTCCTTATATATAAAAATAGCAAGCAGAGCAGATACATTCTAACATGAGATCCAATCCTACAACTATATTTGAACTACAGCCATTCATTCTACATCATCTATTCCTAACCAGTTGCTTTTGCGGTATTGGATGTCTTTAGCACACATTGTTGCTGCACAACCAGCCTAGAACAAAACTCTTTTTCTATACTATCATTTTGCTTGTGATCAAATATATGGTCAACTACAGTAGCTTTAGTTCCTGAATACTGTATTAATCAGATTTTGAAAACAAGCTACCATGTAACTTAAAAGAATCCATTCTGGTAGGGCAAATCACATGTTTAAATGCACAAATGGATAATGTGCCTTAAAAAAAGAAGTACACAATGATGTTATTAAGAGTACTTTCTGAGAAATGAATGCCTGCCCGTCTTAAGAAGATCCACATCAGTTTACTAGAGCTGTTATTACAGATTCTTATCATTTTATTACAGAAAAGAACATACATTTGGTCACCTGAAATCAAGGGAATACTTTAAGTAGCTCTTGACAGGAAGACAAGAAACTTTACCAGTGTAAATCTAAAAAAAAGTTGAAATTTCTTGAGAAGTGCCAGCCCAGGCCTCTTCCTCATACATTGGCCCAACATTTCATTTCAAAAATTCATAGTAGAGCAGAAATTAGTGTCTGTTTCAAAACCAATTGATATTTTACTACAAGTCCCATACGGTTGTTCCTATCTGCATTTTTAAGACAGTGTAAACTCAATCACTGTACAAATTAGCTGACTCGGCCCTTTCTTAACCTGAATAAATAGAAAATGTGTATTTTCAATGGGATCCATAGAGAAGTGGCTCAAGAAACTACACAACAATATCACTACATGAAAACAGGCTAGCCAAAGTGAGTGTAAGCCATATGCTGAGAAAACATTGTGTGCACCAAATTGTGACACTCAAGTTTGCTACACACATCAATGAAGTCTCCCCCAGGAGTCATGCAAGAGTTGTCTCCATTTGGAACTCACAATAGTTATCGAGTTCAATGTCCAAATAACATTGCTGATAATGTCAATAAATAACAGCAATAATCAGCACATAAATGAGTTGTTTTAAAAATGCAATGATCTGTGCTAGTGTAATTGTGCTTAGGAGAATTTCAGAACTATGTTTATTCCCATTGTCGGTACCTGTTAGCACCTGGAAGCACAGGCAGTTCAGAAAAATAATAGTACAGTAAAATGATGTTCTCTTTTTGGAAGGGTATTGAAACCCTGGATCCAGAAGTGCAGCACATGTATTTTCCGCAGAAGGTGAATGAAATAATGAAAATACAGGATCATATTTCAAATTACAAGAGGCAATTTGAATATCCTGATCGCTACATCAATAAACATAATTTACCCTCCCCTCCAGCTTCCAAACCACATTATGATCATATCATAGAGTAAGACTGCTGGTCAGAGGAAAGGATGCTAATCTGAAAGAAGGTACAAGTCAGAATCTCTGGTCTCTAAGAAAAAAGCAGTTCAGGAAAAACCAGAAAAGGAGGGATGAAAGCCAGACCAGCTCAAGCACCACTAAGAAAAAGATTTTTTTTTTGCATTAGAACTTTACAGTCTTTGAATGAAAATGTCACTAGCGACTTATAAGAAGCAAAAAGTAAATTAAAGACCAATCTATTTCCCCATGAGTTATTATCTATGAGTACTGAAGTAAGTACCTTGGCAAGATCAAAGAGTGACACAACTGTATTTGTCTTGGTTGACTGAAAATGTCTATTTAGACACAAATCTGTGCTATTCTCCTTTGTGAGATATACAGAAAGAAAGGATTTAGCCTGGACCTGCATATTCTGGAAATACATTAATCAAGACTATTGGAGCCTCCACCTAAAATAAATTTAACAGGCCGGAATGCCTAATGGATGAAATCAAAGGTTAAGAAACTTATTCTAAGACATACCCATGGGCTGGACACTCTACATGGATAATGGGTAGAAGTCCGCATCTATTCTTTATAAAGAACATTCTGCATGCTATCATACACTGCATATCATACACTGTCATGTTGTCACTTTAAGGTTACAGCTGAAAACGCTCACAGAGAATAAATTATTTGTTAAACTCCAAGCTACATTTGAACAGTTTGGCAAGCACCATTATCCTTATCTTGGCACAAGAAATTAAGACATGCACCATATCTTCAATAGAGTACACATTTTTGCAACATAATCATAGAATCATGGAACCCTTAGACTTGGAAGGGACCTCTGAAAGCCATCTAGTCCAACTCTCCTGCAATGAAAAGGGACATCCACAGCTAGATCGGGTTGCATGGGGCCTTATCTAGCCTCTCCTTGAAAGTCTCCAGAGGCAGGACATCCACCACATCACTGGACATCCATCCGACCTCCCAGAAGGGTACTGATTTCTTTTCCACATAAATTTTTCCATGGTTTTGGTCTTATGACCCCAGTTATCCAAGCCATGAAGCAGACATATTAGGGGCCTGTCCCAGGTCAGTGAGCCCTAGAACCTCCACAAGCTTATCTGAAGTAGATCTCTCTATATTTTCCTTCAGGACCACTCTGAAGGATATTTGAATCACAGACACATTCCTATCAGCAATTTTACAACCATGAAGTTATACATCTCACACATTTCTCACACAAATTCTTCTTGTCTTGCACTAAACTGAGTTCCATTTCCTTGCAGAAATAGTATACATTTTAGAATATAATTAAGTTATAGATATTTAAAATATTAATATTATTGCCACATGATATTTCCAGTAACATTTTTTTTGTTTTGGATGTTTGTTTAAGACTACATCCCACGTCTCAGAGCTTAACAAATTGTATAGTATGTCACTGGTCTGTGTATATGCAGTGTATTTTTAAAGCATTTCATTTTCCCAACTTCATTAAGTAAAACCGTGGTGTAAAACACTACTAGCAGTGTTAACAAATTGCAGGAGATATTCTGATGTACACTACAAACAGAAGAAATCTTTGCAGTTATGCTGTTTTGCATTTACCAACAAGTGACATGTAAATCTAAATCCCACTAAAATTGTTTTGGATTTTATATCACTTTGGGATGATGGATCTTGAATTTTGCACAAGCTTTATATACATTTCAAACAGAAGTAGCTTTAACTTCTTACATATGAAAACAAGCAATTCAAGTAGCACAGACTGTTCTAATACAGTAATAATAATTATTTAACCTGATTTTTGACATTAGGTATTAGATTTCTTTGTATCTTAGTTGGTATTTCTGCAATGAATCAGAATGCTTCTGTGCTTAGCATACTCACACAGAATAAAAAGTTCATTTTGAACTCAGAGTTTTCAATTTAAGTATAAAACATTATATTGCAAATAGATACAGGTAAATTGAATAAAGGTAAAGAGAATAAAGGGATGAAAAATGCAACAATATTAATCAGCTTGATAAATAGCTGCCTCAAAACATCAGCAGCATAACCACTGAAAACTTTTTCAACCATGCTTAAAGGAAGGTTTCAGTGACACTGGAAGTATGACTTAGTTCTGCCTTGCAAATAGTAAACTAGAAGCAGAAAGATTCTTATGATCAAATTTAAAAAGTGAGTCCACCCCAAAAAAATAATAATACTGATAAGCATGGGAAGGGAAGGGGCTAAAGAGAAAGGCCTTGAAAGTAAAGAAAAAATGTTTATTTTTGAGGAAAATAGGGAAGAGAATCTGGAGTAGGGTAATAACTAACTGTACATAGCACCAGGTGGCTATATTTAACATTCCCCAAAGAACAAACTTGTTCTATTTGATTTTTCTATCACTTAGATCTAAAGTTGTAAGCAGGCCTGACAATGGTGATGTCTAACACTAGCAAGATAAAATAACCATTAGGCATCTCTAAACCACAGCTGGAAATACCGCCCAAAAAGAAAATGACAATTTCTTCTCACTTTTACTGCAGAAATAATGCGTTGCAAGCTGACAGAATTAAATTCTACCAAAAGTAAGGAAGAAAGTAGAGCCATTTGTGCTGTGGCAGCAATAAAATGTCCCAGTATTGAAATGCAGAAAGTTGTAATGGAGATACATATTGACTTTTATCTTGCTTTCAGTGGGCAGCATGAAGTGTCAAAGAGTTATTGCTTTAATATCATCTAAGATGAGACCATTTGTTGTGGTGCATGTGTATCCAGGAAATCATTGCTCTAACCATGTTTTTAGAAGCACTTTGACACTTTATTAAATCTTTCTGATGCACTTTCAGCATACAGTGGTCTCTACAGGCCCACTGAACTACCACGTAGCTTAGGCAGGAAGCTTTCTGGAAGATTTCCTCATCAAATATTGCAGGGTGATTTCCAACTTCACTCAGACCACTAACATCCAGTACTACTCTGTTACATTCCTACAGCTAAACACAGTTCTGTTAACTTTATAAATCATAGAAAATCTCCAATAAACTACAGTAACAAGAGCAGGATCTGGTCAGCACTTCATTCTTCTGGAGATGTAATCATACAAACATTTTCTCTAAAATTAGAGTAAGCCTTTGAGGAGAAGGAACACTAATTCTTTCACAGTTTATGACAAACAGGGAAGAAACCTAGAGTAATTTCTCTTTATTTTGCTGCAAGTTTTAAAAGTGATTACTGAGTGCTTGAGTCTCATAATTCAATCACTCTCAGACCTGCTACCAACTGGATATAGTGCTAAAGTTGTTGGGGCAACACTAAAACTTGGCTTGAAATTCATTTTTCTGCTGCATCAAAAATAAGTCACAGAACTGCAGAACGGTTGAGGTTGGAAAGGACCTCTCTTTCCATCTGGTCCAATCCCTGCTCAAGCAGGGACATCCAGAGCAAACGTGGTGGCTTTTAGAGATCTCCCTTTTGAGGATGGAGACTCAAAAGCTCTTTCTCACCCTCACAATGAAAAAATGCTTCCTGATGCTCAGACAAAACCTACAGTGTATGAGTTTGTGCTGGTTGCCTCTTGTCCTATCACCAGGCACCACTGAAAAGAGACTGTCTCTGTCTTCTTTATGTCTTCCCTTCATGTATTTCACAGAATCACAGCATGGCCAGGGTTGGAAGGGACCCCAAGGATCATGAATCTCCAACCCCCCTGCCACATGCAGCGCCACCAACTTCCACATTTGATGCTAGACCAGGCTGCCCAGGGCTCCATCCAGTCTGGCCTTGAACACTTCCAGGGACAGGGCATCCACAACCTCTCTGGGCAGCCTGTTCCAGCACCTCACCACTGTCTCTGTAAAGAATTTCCCCCTGACGTCCAACCTAAATCTCCCCTCCCTTAACTTAAAACCATTTCCCCTCGTCCTGCAGTTATCTACCCTTTAAAAGAGTTGATTCCGCTTCCCTCCGTAGGCTCCCTTCAGGTACTGAAATGCTGCAATGAGGTCACTCTGCAGCCTTCTTTTCTCCAGGCTGAACAAGCCCAGCTCCCTCAGCCTGTCTTCACAGGGGAGGTGCTCCAGTTCCCTGATCATCTTCGTGGCCCTCCTCTGGACCCTCTCCAACAGCTCTCTGTCGTTTTTGTACTGGGGGCTCCACACTTGGACACAGCACTCCAAATGGGGCCTCACAAGAGCAGAGTAGAGGGGAACAATCACCTCCTTGTCCCTGCTGGCCAGCCCTCTTCTCATGGAGCCCAGGATGCCATTTGCTTTCCAAGCTGCAAGGGCACGTTGCTGGCTATGTTAAGTTTTTCATCTATCAAGACCTCCAGGTCCTTCTCCACAGGGCTGCTCTCAAGGCCCGCTCCTTCCAGTCTGTATGAATGCCTGGGATTCCTCCGGCCCAAGTGCAAAACTCTGCACTTTGCCGTGTTGAACCTCATCAGCTTCACCTGGGCCCACCTTTCCAGCCTGTTGAGGTCCCTCTGAACGGCATCCCTTCGACATCCCCATGTCGACTGCACCACTCAGCTTGGTGTCGTCAGCAAACTTGCTGAGGGTGCACTCGATTCTGTCATCAATGTCATTGATAAAGATGTTAAAGAGCACTGGTCCCAAGACAGACCCCTGGGGGGCGCCACTCGTTACCGGCCCCCACCTCGACATAGAGCCACTGATGACCACCCTCTGACTGTGGCCTTTCAACCAGTTTCTTATCCATCGAGTTGTCCACCCATCAAATCCACATCCCTCCAATTTGGAGATAAGGATGTAGTGGGGGACCATGTCAAAGGCCTTGCTCAAGTCCAGGTAAATTACATCGGTCACCTTTCCCTTGTCCACTGATGCAGTCACTCCATCATAGAAGGCCAGCAGATTGGTCCAACCTTCCCCTGGTGAAGTCGTGCTGGCTGTCACGGATCACACGCCCATTCCTCATGTGATCAAGCATGTCATCTGTTCCATGATCTTCCCAGGCACAGAGGTAAGACTCACCAGCCTGCAGTTCCCTGGATCCTCCTTGCTCCCTTTCTTATAAATGGGATTGACATAACCCTTCCTCCAGTCATCTGGGACCTCACCTGACAGCCACAGATGTGATGGAGAGCGGCTCAGCAACCACCTCAGCAAGCTGCTTCAGAACCTGGGATGCATGCCATCCGGCCCCATAGACTTGTACACATTCAGTCTCATGAGGCAGTTTAGAACCTGCTCTGTCTTCACAGTGGGGGGAGGGATTTACCACCCCAACCCCATCCGTTTAGGAATGCAGGGCTCAGGGATGTGAGAAGTACTGGAATCCTGGCCACCAGTGAAGACTGAGGCAAAGAACTCATTCAGTACGTCAGCCTTCTCTTCGTCCGTTGAAGCCAGTTCTCCTTTTAAATTTACCAAAGGAGGTACACTCTGGCCTGTCTCTTCTGGCCAATGTATCTGTAGAAAGTCTTCCTATTGTTTTTCACATCCCTCGACAAATTCAATTCCGACTGCGCCTTGGCTTTCCTGATCCCACATCTGGAAGTCTGGATGGCATCCGGACTTGTTTCATATTGTTCCCATTGATAAGATTCCCTGAGCCTTCTTTCCTCTAGGCTGAATGGTTCCAGCTCTCTGAAATTCTTCTCATAGGATAGATGTATCAGTCCCTTAGCTGCCTCAGAGGCCCTTTTCTAGACCCTCTCTAGTAGTTCCATATCTCTTTTATGCTTGGGAACCCAGAACTGAGCACATCACTCTAGGTGTGACCTGACCTCCTAATATAGTTAAGAGGATAATACTGTGTTTTCATATCCTCAGTGATCAGTGCTAGATTAAAAACAAAGAGAATAGCCATATATACACAAACACAACCAGTAACTGATGAAATCTTCTGTATCATCTGTATGATGTATGTATGTATATATGTAAATCAACTGTAGAAGACAAGTGTGTTACTTGCATGATTCCAGACTTCAGAGTACATAATTTCATTATTTCTTTTCTATCAATTTCAGGTTCTTCTGTTTCAAGCAGCAGAAATCATTTCAGAGAAGGAGATGGAATCATTTACATTTTTTCTCTAACTAGAGAAAAATATACCTTTCTCTGGGGGTTTAATGAAAGCACTCTGTGATCAATAATTACTAGGTAGTATCTCAGTCAGTGTCAACAAAAACACATGACTTCTACTTGATGAGGATCTTATGTAAATAAAAATTTTAAAACAATGTACTTCATCCTAGTTGATAATATGATGGTTTACTTCTAAAATAAATGATTTTCAAATACTAATCCACTACTCAACTGATTATTTACATTATTCTTTAACCTACACACAAAAGAGCAAATGTAAGGTTTTTATTTCTAATCAATACCACTATCTGGCTATAACCAAATTAGTAGTTCAAAAACACTGCATTTTTAGGTATGAACATACTATGTTGGTACAATCAAGCCAGAATATCTGAGATCTGGACAGAATATCTGAGATCTGTTTATCATAGGAATGTGTTTTACTAAAGATGCTGAAAATTGCTCAGTGTTGGAGCAACTTCATTTTGCAAGAAAGTAATCTAGATGGTGTTTTCTTCAAATTTTCTAAGGGAAGGCTGTAAAAGGAAAATGAAAAATGGCTCAACCAGGATGTAATGCTCCACTGCTTTTCTCTCCATTACGAACATCAGTGTTGCAGCAGTATAGAATCATAGTGATAAATAACCATACGCGCACCTCCCTGTAAGGCTTTGTTACTCTCTTAGCAATACATTTCACAGTATATCCAACTGAAAAAACATTTAAAATCTTGTTCTAATTTCCTTTGGAGCAGTTTTACTTACCTAAATGTGGTTGCAGTTGAACAGGACCAAAATCTGTTTTATTACATTATTATAAATACATGCAATCCATTGAGCTTGTTCACCAACACAAGAGGACAGCACATGCTATGTTAACTTATCTTCACAAAAACATTAAAATTAAGAGTCATATGGAACATGATTCAGATAACAGTTCTAGTGAACTTACAAGTGGGCAGAGAAATGAGATTAATTAAGAACCCTAAAGAAACACACAATTGACTCACCTGGATGCTAGGTGGTGAACGATTTTTTCGGGTTGTAGTGGTGGCCATTGTAGTTGTGGTTTCCATGACAGTAGTAGACATTTCTGGTGGCACAGAGGTTGTGGGTGTTGTTCCCAAGATGGAAGGGACCTCCCCGACCAGACGGACACTTCCATTGATTTTAATGTTAGGGTTGTTCTCTGCTGCCATGTTCAACACTTTCAAGCCATTGTAATAGAGACCGGAGAGTTGGCCTTGGAAGAGACGCCCTCTGTCTTTTCCTCCTATGGCTATTTGCGCCTGGGTGTTGAAGATCGTTAACTGTCGTCCTAGTGAAGGGGGGTGGAACAACATTATTGCTAGACATTTCCTTTACTTTGTACCTTACACTGAATCCTGGCCAGAAATGATAGACAACAAAGAAGTAGATTCATTCTCAGTAGTTTTGATTGCAGGGCAGAAATAGAATATGAAAATGCATTGCCTATGATTCATTAATAATAGAAATTATCTTGAAAGCAAGAACACTTGAACCCTCATCCATCCATAGCCACTTGTGCTTCAAAAATCCAGAAGAGCTTTGATTCAGTCACAAACTTGAACCCCCTCCTTTAGAGTTGGACCAACCTTTAACTACTAAAAAGACTTCAATATGTGGCTTTCTTCCTCCACTATCAAATCAAATCACAGTACCTGCCAAGCTTTAAGCCATTAAAAAAACCTTCCCTTTTGACTGGTCAAAGGGTGGAATTGTCTCATAAAACCACTTTTAACATTGCAAAGGTGTTGAGGAGTGGCTTGAGGAGAGAACATCAGAAAAATTGGTGGTGATCAACTGTGTTAACCACCATCTATACAGGGATTGCATAAGAAACTTAAGATAGGCTTGATCTTCCACCTGAAATTTTCTTGTTGTGAAGGCTCACAAAACTAAAACCAAGAAAAAGCAAACACTAACATTATGATGTCTCTGAAAGAGCAAAGTTCTTGAAACAGTAAGGGTAACAACTAAACCCCCGAAAGCTTTATATGTAAATCCCACTTACAGATGTTTACATTAAAGAGTAGGCAAGTTAAATGGTTTATTCAAGGTCACACCTTGAGTATTAGGAGTGGACTGATATAATATGTAATAAGAAATACCCTTTTTTAAAAAAATAAATCCTCATTAAAATTGTCAATTCTATATTTGCAGGCCATTTAAATCACATTAGCCTTGTCTGCTCTATAAATACTGCTTATGTCCCATGCTGCACTAGACTGATTATGCTAAGAAATAAATTGCTTCATGCAGTGCAAAGGTATTGCCTATAATTTCACTGTTCCTCAGAATATTAGGACCACACTAGCTGGAATCTATTGAATTATGAGAGGCAGGCTGGACAGCGCTTTGAGGGATTATCAAAACAGCATCAAGACAATCACCATTCAAATATTTGTGTTCTCCTGCTTTTATGAAATTTGTACCATGTGTCGCCATCCCATTCCCGCTCCCCAGTTCTCACTCACCACTTCCTCTCTAGTCCACCCTGACTAGAAGTGCAAAAAGCCACCACGTAGCAAAGCACAAAGTATAACCCACTGCTCATTTATTCACAGACAGTGGTTAAAGCAGATCAAAATACAAGGGGGAGCTCACCAATTTTGGTGGTCGTCGTGGCAGGTCTCGAAGTCAAGTGGTGATGCGGTGTTGCATCATCTTATGGTGACAGGATGGACCATGGGGAAGAGAATGGGGACAAGAGAAGAAATGTATCTGAAAGGAGTTCCTGTCCCCAGAGAGGGCCCTAGCTAACTGAGCAAAAGTGTATGGAGAGGTGCAACATATGGACACACGTGAAGGTGAGTTGCACATCCCTTGTGCTCCTCACCCACAGATTTGTAAATGAAACACTAGGACTTGATCAGGGTGGAGGAACAGCACTGATGAAAAAATGAGAAATAAAAAAGGAGTGTGGCCTTCCCCTGGGAAACGTTTAAACACTTGACACAGCATTTTGCATCTTAGGATGTTTTAGACTTACCAGAGGATCTTTATGTATGTTAAAGCAATAAACATGCACTGGAGCCACAAATTCCCAGCATGTAAAATCAGAGCAGTTTTTTTTTTTTTTTTCCTTCTCAGTCTTTCTGCTTGTCTATGAGGAGAATAGGATCCAGTAAAAATATCCATCGAAATATACATCTCTCTCAGTCCAACTCCCCTCAAATCTAGAGGAAGTGGTACTGTACACTGTAGAAGGCTAAACTTGTCATATAATATGGCCTCAGAGACTGATTTTCTTCCTAGTAGCTCTGTCCTGTTGTGCATTAGATTTTCTAATAGATAACGCTGTCAGTTCCTTCTTTACCATCTTCTGTTCTCCTCACATATTCCCCCTCCCTAGAACTACATTTCTTCCATGCTGTTTCTGTCCCTACTCACCCAGACACTTCATTTGTATTGTTCCATCCTTCCCACTTCACTTATGATACAGTGCCAAAAAATGGAGGTGAGGTGAATAAATAGCAGGGAATATAAACACCCATCTTCTTTTACTAATTTTGAAATTATACTCCTGAAAATGAAGGAAAAGTGCTGTCCTTTCAAAACGCCCCAGTTCTATTCATTTTTTCTCCTTGAACCAAAACTGTCACTTTCTATCATCTTTTACCAAAGAGAAAAGAGGTAGGCAATGGTGAGGAAGAATCACTTTTTACTGCCCCAGGAGGAGAACTTCCTAAACCAGGGAAGAAAAGGGGTTCTGGTTCCTCCCATTTTACTGGAGGATTATGGATCTACAAAGGATGTCATACACTCTATTCACTCTAACCCAAGCCCATAGTACATCTTTAGATATGTCTGTCATATCTTTTGGGTTTTTTTTTTTTTCAAAATGAGAAATCAGTACATTAAGGGGAGGGGGAGGGGGGAAATCACTTCTTTATTTCCAGGCTTTTTTCTGCATCTTCTAATGCTGACACCTTACACCAGGGAAATGGCCCACTCCAGTAAAAAAAAAAAAAAATTTTGAATTTTGGAGTTGTCCTTGCTCAGTAAGTGTACCGCCAGTTCAGGACAATTCATGCACTGCATCATACGGTAAACATCGCAGACAACACTGGTACTCGAACTCTGCTTGCTAAAAGAACAATCACTTGATTGAGTTATCTGTAATATGTCATTCTTTGCTCTTCACTCTATGATGGTGTACACATGCATGAATAAAGACAACAGGGAAATGCATATGGAATGAGAGAATATCGCTGAGAAAATGTACACACAAGTCTGCCACCATCGACCTCTTCTAACCATTTTTTTTATTATATGGTAGCCCTTGATCCCCACCTGCTGAATTTGATTGAGGAATTGTATTTATAAAGTCTATTAAATGCGTAAGGGTTGCGAGTTTATAGTCTATATTTTCAACAAAAAATTCTTCCCACTGCTTAGTGCCATAGTAGAGAAAAATAATAAGTACATTTTGTGTTTCTGAGGTGTTCTGTAAACATTCTGAGTAATTCAAGTTCTCATTTGTTTGCTCTCTCATTGACTTCTTCATTTGGAAAACTGAATACTAATAAGAAGTTTCACAGAGAATTCTTAGTGAAACATAAGCTTTCTGTAATGCTAGGAGAGATTTCAGGCCTGATTTTGCAAACCCAAACTCACATCAACAGTTCTTGCTCCAGAAGTGCAGTTGTTCACATCAATGAGCCCTCTCACATTAAGAGGAATTTGCAGAATTAAGAACTTCCATAATCTGACCTTTTGTTGAGATGCATCTGTGACTTTATCAGCGCCTCATACTGCAGAACAGGTTACATCCGAACCTTAGCAAGCACCAGGTATTCTACTAATAAAATAACCTGGTTTTATGATATCTGAAATTGAACAATTTAGATTTTTTTTTTTAAACTCACAATCTCAGTGAAGTTAATAGTGCTTAATGTTTTACTTATTACTCGTATAATTCAAGATTGTAGGTGTGTACCTCTCTGAATACTGTAAACAATTTATAAAATTTAAAAAAAAAAACCTTCGACATTAATGATGCCACTTCAGAAAGGTACTGCATTATATACATTTCATTATTATGAATGAATTATATAATAGCGGTACCAAAATAATACCAAATCCATGGCATTAAAAAACTCAACTAGAATGTGTTTAATCTTATCCCACTCAAGCCAAGAACTAATAATGGAAGACAGCTTTTCTGTATGTTAATTCATTTATGAATCTATGAATTTCTCCACTATAATAAGTTCATCTTATTCAGTTTTGATAGTGAGCTATGCCTTCACTCATCACTGTTATACAGAAAGTATCCATGATTCAGTAAGTGTTGGATGGATGACCAGATGGATGAGCAGACTTGTGAACAGCTAGGTAAGTTCTTCATTCTGATTTTTTGGGTGCTACATAACTTGCTGAAAAGGTCTATCTATATTGGAATGAAGGAAAAAAGATGTATTATTACAGATGTTGCACTGCATGATGCCATTTTCCTAATACAAAAAGCGAAGATTGAATTTCCTTTCAGTCTGGGGAAATCACACCTATATGCATCTAGTCTAAAATCATTCCTTGCTTCAAGAGTGTCTGGATTCTCAAATACTATCTTTCAGATCCCACTGCATGTGTGATTGTCTTTTAACAAAGCATCAATATTCACAAAAGGTAGACTTCAGTTCAAATCTTTAGGATGGCTTACAAAGGGAAAATACCTTGGCATGCTTATAAGCTCAAACTTAGAGAAGCAGTGACACAAAATAAATCAAAGAAAAAACTTGTAGAAAACCAAAAAGGAAAAAAGAGTTATGGAAGAAAAAATGGGTTCTCAAGCACATGAATAGCATCAAAGAATTCAACATGCATCCATTTTAATAAAGTTGAGGCAATCACTGTCTTTAGTGTTAAAGGGACTTTAGCAATTCAAACTTACCAAGATTATCCACTGTTTATTGTTAAGCTTTATTTATTTAATTTATTTTGATCTTGTAAATTAACAGGGTAACCCACTGAAACTCAATAAGCATTTTCTGTATACCTTTATCTAAATATCTACTTACTAGCCAGCAGAAACAAATTGTTCCATGAACCCATGATAATCAAAACATATTTCTGCTTTAGTTATACAGTTTTCTTAGCTTTAGTTATAAGCACATCAGAGTTGTAGACCAAATCTGAAAAGTAGGCAACACTGCCAGCTACCATTGAAATCAACAGGAACTGTGTGCACAGCACTCTGAAGGATGAGATTCTTCACAAAAAATAGTTTGACTGCAATTAGCCATATTTTTTATGGCCTTAACTTGACCCCTGCTGGCTAAATCAATTTTCTAATTCAGCTGTGGATAGAAGATAAAAACAAAACATAGGATATATTTTTCCCACTGCACAAAATTTGATTTTTTTTTCTTGGAAAATCTGGTAATATCCACAGACTAAGTCAACACAGAAAATGCAAGATCTGAGTTCAGAGGTCACCTACTTTTATCAGCAGTACTTTCTTTAAAGGAAATCAGAGAAGATTGCGTTCTGTTTTCCAAGGCTTGAAAGAAAGAAACTACCTCTAGTGATTTTTTAATTTAGATAACATGTTTAGTTTAGACGAAAAAGAACCAGCACTACCAAGAGACCAGCCTAAATCCTGCTTAAATCATTGAGAGTTACTATGCTATCTTCAACAAGCTTTGGAATGAGTTCTACGTTCAAGATTTAGTCTTTCTCCAAACTCTTTATAAAAGAACATTACTGTTTTGACACAAGTCCCATTTCAGCTGATCACTGAAGTGTATGTAGAATTCTCACTTAAGCCAATTGGACTTTTGCATATTGGTAAAACTTTTGTTGAATTGAGGCCAATTACTGCAGAGAAGCTCACAAAAGATGATAGCAGTACTGTAGACTATGCTAAGGAAGAATTTGAATCCAAACATAAAATGTATTATTTGAGTGTTGAAATTGTACTCCATATAGAGAATAAAAGTGACAGAACGAACATCTTTCTCTGTCTCCCTCACTGTAGTTTAAAAGAAAATGTTAAAAAATGTTTTCTTTACAACATTTTTTAAATTGTTTAGTTATTTGAAAACAATCAGAAAACACATAGCCACAGTGGCTGGTCAGACTAATGGGAAAAAAAAATACAACTTACAGGGAGCAATTTAACAAGGTTTGAATTTTTTTTTAAGAAAACTTTGATAATAAAGATATGAACGTAGTTTAAAAACAAATCAAAATAGGAAGATCATGCAGTGGTGAAATTGCCATAATACATGTTGTTGCTCTTATCCTTTCTTCATTTTATTTTGTTAGAAAATGTCTCCTGAATTTTTGCTTATTTGTCATTACTGTGATAGCAAGCTCAGAATTTTGTCCCTTTAACTGCATTTTAATAGCAATGTATTATAGCATGATTTATCAACATATGGCAGGTGGAAGCTGACACAAATTATAATGAAAATTAAAACAGTCATTTATGCAGCAGGCGATTATCATTTAAGAAACATTTATTTGCAGGCTTTAAAAATGAGGGTTTAGAATCAAATGGGTTTAAAATGAAATTTTTAATGACTATTACCTTTTTCCTGCAGCCACTCCTCTACAGGCCGGTTATATTTGAAGGGGATTTTCTGTTTTACCATTTGGAACCGTTCACTATCAGTGTTGCCTTTAAAGTTTAAAAAACAGCTTAAAAACAATCTGAAAAGTCAATGCAATTGTTAAGACATCCTAGATTTTTTGTTTGTTTATGACTTTATTAAGCTATAAATAAATAAGCACATGCGTGCATACATAATATATTTGAAAAGAAAGAGATTTATCTTTAGTAAGGTGGAGAATAGTTATACATCCAATTGCTTGAGGTTCTGGAAGGTCAAAGAAGGTAAATCCTATGAATAACATCTCTCCTGAATTTTCAGAGTGTTTTCTTATCCAGATTGGTTAAAAGGCATGTATAATTTGTCCAAGACATGAGACCTTGGATGAACTCAGTGACATGAGTTAAAACATTTTGAACAGACTCTAACTCTGATGGCAAAAGAATATAGCAGAATATGTAGAATATGTCAGTCACACAGGCATACAAATAGCAGCATTCTGATAAACTTTCCTGCAGTAGTACATGATATGTGTTAGGACTTGAAAACTGGTAAAAAGAAAAAAAGAACTGAAGAAATTAATATAAATTAATGGTGAAAGGATGTAATAGAATTAGATTAAAAGAAAATCACAAAACTTCCAAAAAGAGTAAGAAGATAATAAAAAGGAAAGTAACAACTAAAAAGATGAAGAACTGTTAATTGAATATAAGTGAGGACATGTCCAGTTACCAAAGACTTGGGCCAGTTGCCAGAGGAAAACAGAAGCTTAGAAGCTAATATGAAAGCAGAAATGATTACCCAAAGTATAAATTCCATGCAGTTCAGTTGTTTCACATTAATGGATAATTGCAATATTCAATAAAGTATATTTTGAAGGAAAGCATTTATCACTCACAGAGTGCACAATACAGATCGGGATAAGAGTCAAAGACTGTGTTCATATTCACTAGATATTCAAAACAAGCCAGGTACAGATCAGAAGGGTTGGTCTAGCCGTTAGTAGAAAGGCACAGTATGGTTTGATCATGTTAGGAGCGATAAGAAACAAATGCCATTGTCCTGCTTTTGTTTTCTTCACCTAGAGGTCACTTAGTGACTCATTCTAATGTTTGCTTCGTGTTTTATTTCATCATAATGCTTCAACAGATAGGCATAAAAAGAGTGTCCTTTTAAAAATAATACTGTGAAAACTAGAAAAACAGAGTAAGTCCCCAGTTTGCTGTGATATACTACTATGAACAGACCCTACGTGCCAGTACTCCGATAAATGTTTGGAATAGATGGTAGTCCAAGAATCCCAAGTGCTCTGCAAAATTTGTAATGCTTCTTTTGAAATCCCACAAATAAAGAGCCTAACAGGACTTTATATTAATTTGAATTTTGAAGCAGATGCTGGAATCTTTTTTCCAATGTAAAGGTATCGTGAAGAAATATACATATATACGTATATTTCCTTGACTACATATATATATGCATAACAGCAGGATGCTTCACCTGGTCAGAAGCAGAGATTTACAAACTGCAAGGAATATGACTGGTAATAAAGGTCTGGCTGTAGAAGGGAAAAGTGTAGTGAACTGAAATTTCTCAGAAATAGAACATCTCATAAGAACAGGCCAGCAAGACTAAGGTAAAAAGGAAATGGGACAATGAAAAAGACATGCCTGTTAAAAATGAATTTCTTGTAATAGACCTTCAAGAAAGCCAGAAATGACAACTATTGCCCACCGCATCTTTAAAGACTGTTTTAAAAAATCAGGTTTAATTTAATTTTATAATTATTATTAGGCAGACATATTCAGCAAGATTAATATATGTATAAAAATCATACCTTTTAAAATCTATGAAAAACTGAAGGACATTAGAAAATTCAAATAGGTTTAAAATTCAACATTAGCATCTGATCTAACTTTTTTGTTTTGCTTTTAAATTTTATTTCATGCATTAGTAAGAATGAGTTTTAAATAAATGTGCATGAGAACATACGTGTTGATATACGCGGTTCCAACAGAGTTAGAAAACAAGCTTTCCCTTTTCAAGAGCCTGGGTTGTTCAGTAAATACCATTAAACATATACAATTATTAAATTAATATTGATTTTGACTTAAGCTTAAAAAAATAAACACAGCATTTGATATGAAACTTCAGAAAGGAAACGTCATGGTTGCAACAAGAAGTGATGTAAATTCAACATGAAGTAAGTTCAGTAATGATCCTTTTGTGACCTCAGTGCAATGCCTTTCTAGAGTTATATGACACATATGCTCACATGTTCAAACAATCCCTTCACTCACATAGTCTGGACTCCCTTCCTTCTCTTTGAGTCCAGCTCTAATCCAAAGCCTTATTTCAGAAAGGAATATGTAGGATAAAATGAGTCATTTTAGTTCAGTTTAGAAAATGTGTTTAATCCCATAGTTCTTTTGCATTCAGAATCAATGTAGGTCTCAAAGGCCTGCAGAATATAATTTATTATAATAAGGTTGCACCAATTGGCATTGCTACTTGTGATTGAATAAATATTTTTCCAACCGTAAATCCTAATTGTTTAAATAATACCAAGAGAAATAGAAACTTGTCATTTAAGATAACCTCCATCCTTATTCTTCTGCAGAAAGAAATCCTGTACATTAAAATAATTTATAATCTGCTTCAATACTCAGTTTCATCTATAAAAACTCGAGCTCAGAAATGCATTCCTTCATGTCTTTTTCTCTCTTCTCATGCAAAATTCTCTAATACAATCAAATCCAGATGCATGATGATGGGGATAAAACAAGTCTGTTAGCCCATTTAATACTCATACATGCAACTAAAACAAATCCAGCTTCATCTCCTAAATTTATAGACACTGGAAATGCAAATATGCTGTAAAACCTCAACTTTCCAACACATTGTTAAGTATCTAGGTTCCTATGATCTCAAGGTTTTTCATGGGAGCATTTTGAAATGGATCTCTGAATCCTTTTTAACCCAAATATTCAAAATATCTCAAATACCACAAACATTTCTGACGTCTAAGTATTTCGAGGAGGAATCAAACAAGTTTTTTTTTTTTTGTCTTTGTTTGTTTTGTTTTTTGGGTTATTCCCCTGCCTCAAGAAAATCTGGTACCTCTATCATAAAATTTAACCTGCTGGCTAAATACCATTGGTTGCCAGTCTTTTATCTTTTTATGGATCAGTATTACTGCTAAAACTGACTACACAGATATACATAAATTAGATTTGCTTCTTGCTCTAGCTCCTGATAATCTTCAATTCAATAAAATGGGAAAAATCAACTATTAGCAGTTCCCACAGGAAATGTTTTTATTCAGAGTAACATCTCAGGGGGAGATACTTAAAATTTTCTCATGGGCAAAGCAGAAATCTCTTCCAAGACCCTACAGTGCTGGATGATGTTTTGTTTGTCCTTGCATGGTTCCTGTAAGGAAACAATCAATTATTTTTTTTTTATTGCCTTAATACCTATTTCTAAACAAAAACGAATTCTTAAACTAAGAAATTAAAAGAGAGACTGAAGCTC
The DNA here is from genome assembly GCA_035772895.1 of Perdix hodgsoniae. NCBI lineage: Eukaryota > Metazoa > Chordata > Aves > Galliformes > Phasianidae > Perdix > Perdix hodgsoniae. Next base: position 2,512,817 of record JAPSGF010000001.1, on the reverse strand, counting down.
TGAAAACTGTTTCTTCTTGGCCCAGATATCAATCACAATGATTTACTGCCTTTTGGTAAGAAAGAGAAAAGCCAAAAGGTTTCAGCAAATTGCACTGCGCAGAAAGGAAGTGTTCGCTTCCAGGTGGAATATTAATACAACCTGATGTGTTGTCAAGTCTGTGAAGATGCTAAGAAGAACACCCTAAGAAAACATTAATCTGTTCTAAATTAATGCCAAAGGTTGTTTTATGAAGAGAGAATACAAGCAGCAACATTTTCTTCTTTGCTTATAAGTTTTTAAAAACAATGAGACGTTATCTAATGAGCAGTTATTAAAAGAAAGGCTATACATTGGTATGAATGATTTAAGAAAATGTTTTAAGATTAGTGCTCAGCATTTAAACTGATTCCACCTCACTTTGCCTTTTTTACATGGAATTTCAGTGCAAGGAGAACCAGCAAGTTTGACTACTTTGTTTGCACAGCAGCCTCTGATACCCTCTGATACCATTTGAGATGTTATGAAAGCTCATAATCTCACTTTCTAAGATTTACATACAATTAATTGACATCAGTGTGGGAAAGGGGGGCACGGTGTTTGCAAAGTTGACCTTAAGTGTGCCCTATGCTCCACTAAATAACTGATCCAGTTCAGTTCAGCCCCCAGATTCCTCTAGAGCTGATGCCAAGTGCTCTAGAAAAGGAGGCTGACATGCCTCATGGAGTAACTACCATTTTACTCTAATATTTAATCAAAGGCAGAGATTTTGCCAGCCACAAGAGTTTCAGAAGTGTGTTTGTAATAGGCACACACTGAACCTACTGAAACATTTGTTTGTAGACAGCTGCACTTGCAAATTAACTGTATACTGAATTGTCCCATTTTCACATTTTCTTAAACACATATTTAGTTTTGAGCACTATGAAGATATCACTTGTTTACATTTTACATTCAGAGCTGCCTATTTTCTAGTATTACTACGAGGCCATGCTGTGGCATATGTAATATAAAACAGGAAATGTTTTCATTAAAATTGTAAAACGTAAAAAATATCTACCCACAGCCACTTCTATAAAACACTTGGAAAAAGTCCAAATCTGAAACCACAGATGTGACTTACACAGAAATGAAGCAAGATAGCCAAGCAATTAAACAAAATAATTATAAGATTGGCGATATGCAATCTGTGTTCGTAACTACCACAAATAGTCTCTCTACAAATTCTGCAACGCTTTACTTTTTGCCTCATCTAAGAAGCGACGCTATGGAAAATTAATTCAAATGTTTCATTTTATTTTGAGTGACTGAAAAATAGCCAAGCCTTGACACTGTTTATTTTTATTTCAGGTCTCAGTTAGTGTGCTTTTCCTTCACTCTTAGTTTCAGTTTAAAACATATTTTGCAACTGAGTTCTCATTTTATTTCTTGTCTTTGTTTTTCTCCTTAATCCTGGATGCCCTTGACTTTTATCTTTAACTTGCTCTGATCAATTTGTTTGCTGTGAGCCACACCTCTCTGTTCACCTCACTGCGGAATGGAGTTAAACATTGATCTTCGCACTGCAGCTTTCCTCAGCTCACTGCCTTCATGACAAAAGATGAGATCTCAGTAGCATAAAAGTTACTCGTTTGATAAGATGACTGTAGTTGCTTCTAAGTTCCTATCATCTCAGTCAAAAGCTTTGTGCTGTTGCCATTCTATTTTGGTTTCTCTTGCTATTTACATTTTCATATGTACCATCCCTCTACTTCAAGTACTCAGATTTAATATGTTAACTATAAAAATATTAAACAATTTTAAACTAATAATTCTGGATTTATCTTAAAAAAAATATAGGGTCCAAGTTGAAAGTAAGGCAGCAAAGGCCACGCTCAATGGGAAATTCAGAGACAAACTAGGAGATTAGGGCTTAAATATCTGTCTATAATGTGCAGTTAACATGAACCATTGTAGCATTAATCAGACTGGAGAAGAGTTCACAAAGTCATCCAAATCTGTCCCGTTGCCCCAGGAAAAATTCATGACATTCAGTATTCTTTAGATTAATCTTTCAGTCCTGTCTTGCAAGACCAAGAACATAAATGCCTCACCTCAGTATCTAACCCGTAAGTACAACAGGAGCAAACTGAAAAGAAGATGTAGCCCAATGAATTTGGAAGGATGTTAATCAAACCTTTTCAATGGTGCCAAAGAAAAGTTAGTTTTGACAAAATGTGATCTGGACTTTATTTTACACATCAGATAATAATTAATTACTTTAGCTGATAATAAGAAGAGTCTCCTTTAGCTCACTTGTGTTAGAGAATTGAACTAGGGTATGGTATGGAGAAGGTAGCTCCCAGTACAACCATTTTACAGATATGAAGCAATTTGAATGCATCTTCTCTGGGGCATTCTACAAGTAATGCACATATTGTGCTTTTTGCTGCCCACGTCCCAATTAAGCTCCATATCAGGCAGCTAAGGCTAAAGTGACTATTAAAGAACAACTGAAACTACATATTGATCTTTCCATTTTAAAAAGGACAAATTTCATTTTGCACAAAGAGATATGAAACACAGATCAGAATCAAATCCACTGTTATCATCCTCACATCTCATTTCTTCGATTTCTTTAGGAAAACACAGGATCTGATTGACATAGCCCTGTAGGACCAAGCAGTAACAACAAAATGCCAAAGCCACTTTATTTACATTGATATTTTAAATTCCATTAGCTCTCATTTATCTTAGTTGTGGCTATGCAAGTCACACAGGAAAAACACTGGTGGAGAAACCAGCTTACAAGCATTCACACCAATTGGCATTGGTGTTTCACATGGAATTACGGAAATACAGCTGTATGGCTTGCAGGGTACATCTGTGAACAACTGCCTTAGCAGAGTGCAGGGTCTGAGGAAAGAAATGCAGTACCCTTACTACACCTGCTTCACAAAGAGTCAGTGTCTCACTATGGTGTCCTGAAAACAAGTGCATTCAGGTAGACAGCTAGCTTAAGTCTGACACAACCAGCAGGGAGACAGAGCTAGGAATGTCCAACATGGACTGGAAAGCTAACCAACTACAAATGACAGCACACTAAAGAATTCTAATGAAGAGATCAAGTTCTCCAGGATGAGCACAAGGAAATAACTAAAAACAAGTAAAAGACTGATGAAAGAAGAAGGTTATTAAGAAGCATTTCCTATGCAGGTTACATACCAGGCAATGCTGGTCTCCTCAGGGAAATTCTTGAATTATTTAAAATTGTATTCATAAACCCTAGAAGAGTATAATGAGGAATATCAGTTGATTATGCAATGGAATAAATAAGAGATTGAAAACATCTGCTTAGTCCTAATTGCTGCAAATCAGCAAACTTTGCCTCCTCTTGAAATGAATTCTCCTGTTTGTGTTGGCTTACAAATAGGAAAGAATTCCAGGTCTCTGTAAGCCTTCTCAAAGACAGGTGCTATTCACAAAGCCCAGCCATGAACTAGAGGCACAAGAAACACCCAAACAGTGAAAAAAAATCATTACTGAATAGCACAGTGCCAGATGTAAGGTGGGTCAGTGGGAAAAAGTATTTTCAGGCTTTTTAGATATATATACATATTTTTTTACTCTGAACTTTTAAATGACCTGAAATGAAAATGACCTGAGCTACAGAAACTGCTATGGTAAAGGTAGTAGGGAAGAGATAAAATGCAACTCAGTCTGTTATGCAGAGTAGATCTCACTGACTACAAATCTGCAGGGCTTAAGGAAAAATAGAAAAGATATTTCAAGTCTGACTAAAGTTTTCAGTCTACAGAGTGCTCCAGGTACTTACTAACCAGTAGCAAAAATGCAATCCAGAAAGGTTTTTGTACTCACTGCACAGTATGATATTTTCTATTTATAAGTCCCTGAGTATAATGTAAATTGAGGCTTTATCCTAACTTCACCTACTGGAAAACTAAGCCACAGAGTAGTAAAAGCATTGTCCAAGTCAAGGAGAATGGCATCTATACAGTTAGGACTGGAATTGAGTAATTTCTGGCTTCCACTTCTATGTCTGGTCCTTTTCGTTTGACTAGCTTTTCACACAGCTGTTCTGCTTTGATCCTTTGCATATCACGGGATTTCAATGATTTTGTACTCTCCAGTGCCTTTAGTGAGCGGGGAGAAGGCTGATGTGGATGCATGAGCCCCTTCTGTCACTGCATGTCAACTGTGTCAACCTGGGATTACAGCTGGCACTGTTCTTTCTGCAGGCAATAAGATCAGAACAGCACAGAGTTGTTGTTCAAGCCTCTAAGCCCTCAGGGCAGATGTTTGTTTGCTTACTCTGTGTGTGTATTGGAGAGAGAGAGAGAGACAGGGACAGAGGGAGAGTCAGAAAGAGAGAGAGAAAAAAGAACATTATACAGTTCCATTTGAGCAGAAAAACTGAAAGAGAACTAACCCAGGAGAGAAATGTAACTATATTAATATCTGGGAGATCATTGCTCTGTGCTGTCTAGCAGAATTCCTGCTATCCAGCAATCTTATTTAGCCTGATGCCCCATCTCAAAAATATTTCTCCATCTTTCTCTGCACTACACTATAGAGATACATTATATATATGCATTGTGTATATATATATATATATGTAATGTGTATATATATATGTATATATATATACACATTACATATATATATATACACACATACATATATATACACACATATACATATATATATATATACACATTACATATATATATATATATACATATATAAACACACAAAATCAGATGACTGAACCCCTAATAATTCATCTTGCTCTAGCAAACAAGAAATTCATCAGAAGTTTTTGATGATATTGCTCATGTTTAGTACCTGGGCATTCAAACAGCCACAGAACACGCGACACAAACAGTTCACAGCATTTGAACATTCAGTCAGGATAATTTATGTGAGCAATCACAAACTTCAGCCTAGAATTATTAGCAAGACTATCAGGACATTGCTTTGTCTTTTAATGTGCATTGCTGTTTCTGGAAAGCAGTATGGTGATGACTTAATCAAGACATACAAGGGAAAATAACATGGCTTGGATCCCTCAGGGAATGCTATACACCTGTTTTGCACCAAAGCATTCCTGGCACAAGGATTCAAAGGCCTATAGCGACTACAATAATGTAATCCCAGTATTTAGGGAAATCCCTCAACCCAGAGCATTTATATCATATGCAAACAGGGTGATGAAACCTAGGTAGAAAGACATCTCATTGCCCTATGGATATGTATCTTGGTATATTTTCAAATAGACATAGACCAAGTCTACAACTAGGGAAATGTAAAGCTCATCTCTTTCAGAGTTATGCTGTATGTCGTATTGTGATTTGAGAATCAAGATCATCAGTGAAAAAAAGGAATTAGAAAATGGGGAAAAATTAGAGATGCCTCTAAATTACCTGGGTTTTATTTTGTCTGGTTTGTATTAAATTTTGGCTGACCAGTGTGCTTACAGTATAGCAGAATAACATCTACCAAATTCCAGCTGGAGAGGGAGTGAGGATATTTTCACATCATCATGTCTTTCTGGATAAATTAATGAGGGGAAAAACAAAAGCATTTGCTTTCCTGCAGAGTAATACAAATGTAATGATTGTAGCCATGATACAAACATGCATTATTTACATGACCTCATGTTTCAGGTCATAAACTAAGCCTTAAAAGTATGATCAAACTTCTCAGAAATACATATTTCGGGGCATACTTTCATTGTTGTCATGGTGGACTTGCCATCATTTTCTGAAGTATCAGCCACTTGTCTGTTCTGCAACTCAAGAAACTGATTAGATGTACAGAGGCTCTGGGAAAACAGAATACAGAATAGAAATCATTCCAAATCCAGGACCATTGAACACAAGTACAATTTGAACCATTCTACCAATCTTTTTTTTCTTTTTTTTTTTTATTTGGTATTCACCTGTAAATTGGACATAGGGGACATCTAGTCTGATTCAGAAAGTTGCAAGAAGAACGCTACACTAATTCAACTAACAACATGCAGCAACATCTTTAGGACTGTGCTGACAAAAAGTTTCCTCAAAGCATTAGTATTTTCTGACAGCATTTTCTTTATCCAAGCTTTAACCAAGAAAAAGCATTTTGACTAGCTGAAATCTAGCAGTACCACTGTGACATATATTTACTTGTTAGAATATATATATATATATATATTTCATAACTGTTACTCAATGATAGTAAAGAATGCTACATAAAATTGCTTCTTATTCCTCCATGCATCTTTCCTATATCTAAAGGAATCTCTGTGGGATCCTACATGGGAATTAGGTTACATGCATGAAAATACCATCGTATATGTACATTTCCTTAAGTAAACTCTGCTTCTTCTCTCTATCCTATTGATGTTAACTACTTCTGTGCTATTTGATCTGCCCGGTTAGCTTGCACTTCTTGATTAAAAAAAAGTAAAATGCATCTCCCTCTTTTTTAATGATAAGCTTACAGAAATAGCAGTGCTTGATCACAAATCACTCATTTGGTCTTGAGATATTTTGTGATGTTAAGGTTGCATCTTGTGCAGACTAATTGAGTGCATATTCTAAAAGTCCGGGCCACCTTTAGGAACTGAAATTCTAACAGAAAGGATGAGTACTGAATGTTGTAATATGGTCACTTTTTTATTTTTCCCTTCTGTCTTTCCAATTCTCTGTCCTCAGTGACTGAATTCAGAAGTTAGAAAAGCCCTACAGCACTTTCACGCAACTGTTTGGGCAATGTGGAAATGATTCAGTGTTATACTTCCTGCAGGAAAGCAAAAAACAAAGTACATGGAAGTGAAATTGTGAGCATAGTGGAAACATCTGCATAACTTTTTGTATAATCTCAGATGCTATCTCATCATTTAGTATGGACGCACCTGCATTAATGCATGTACATGAATATTTCTGCGCAAATTCCACAGCACATTTGTCTGTTGGTGTCTGAACACGTGTACTCTTGATAACACAGCAGAAAAAAAGGGACCCAAAACTGAGTGCTCATATAATGTAGCCATATTTATCTGTTTTCCTCCTTTATATTATAGATGTCAAAGCCCTAAAGTGACAAGTTACAATCAAATTTTGATTTCATCAACTTGTCATGCTTTAATCATCCCTCTTGGCAGATCTTTCGACATATGTCAAAGTACTGACTTCAGAACGTCCCTCTCCAAGTCTGTTTTATTAACCCTGTCTTTTTAAATGTTTTAGGCTCATTATGAAATGCAGTAAATCTGTCAAAGGTACTTTACGTACCATCTCCAATTCATGTTGATAGAAAGCATCAAAGAGCTCATTTAAGTCCCACAAAATGAACACAATATGAAAAATATAAAAAACACAAACCAGTGTATGACAAGAACACTGGGATCACATTCAACTCACAAGGCTAAGCAAAATTCAGTGCTCTTGTTCTTAACTCATTACCCACTCAGAGGGAATAGTAAAATATTAAGACCACGGTGAGATATAGCAGCACCACAGAGAAATCTCTTCAACTCTAATATCAAACACTAGTTAGTATTTAATAATCACTCCAAATAGTAATGTTCAAGATACATGTTCTGCTTCATGGAAACAACTGAATTCAGCTAAGCTTCTTACTACCTTGCTTTCAGTATCAGTGAGGAGAAGATGATAACAATCCTAACTCTGAAGGAGGGAATGGAGAACTAAAAGAGTACAAGGCAGTAGAAACTGGTGTTGAGGGCGGTAAAAAGTGGCAGGAATGAAGAGATGCCAAATAGCTGTGGAAGAGATAGAGGGAGTTTGGGGGGGAGGAAGAGCCAGGTTCTGTGAAGGACAGGAAACTACCTGTTTTCTCTATTTCTCAGCAATGAAATATCTGGAAATCACTCAAGCGGCAAGGATTGTAAGAAGATGTTGCAATGACTCAGCCGTTCCACTTAGTTCTGCTTTTGAGTTTTCCTGTTAACGTCCCAATCAGCGTTAGACTTGTCATTACTGAGCTTGTGAGAACTAATAAAAATAATATTTGCTATCATTTCTACAGTCAGAAGACCTGTTAGTTGAAGAAAGAAAATAAACTCTTAAATCCTCCATTACTGCTACTATTAGATCATCCAAAACTCTCTTAACATTCTTGGCTACTGCATTATAAATCAAATGGAGCAAGGATGGGAGATGTGATATCTCTTATTAGGACAACTGATATATTTCTAAAAATACACGAAAGCTTGCAGAAACACAAAACATTAAAGAAAGCTTCTTTACAAAAAGAGAAAAAGGAAATGTCTCTAAAAAAAGACTCCTAGAACTTACACATTTAGAAGCAAGGCTGCTTTTCTCAAGTGTATTGGACTGATTAATAAAGACTGTATGTTTTCAGAAATCCAGCTTTGATTACACCTGAAGACTATTAAAGGTATCACATACTACTTTCTCCATTATTAATCAAGGTTCTCATGTTCTAGAAGATTTTTTTCTGTTTTGCATTCTGGAGGGTTAAGTTCAGAGGTCAGCAGCTACCAAAATTCAGAACACAGCAGAGCTGGCTCAGTCCCTCTATTCAGTACAAAGCCCAATACCCAGACAAGCATGCACAAAGAATCTAGATGCAACCTTGTGAGACCTCAAGTTTCAAGGACAAGATGAAGACTGATATATAAAATCAGCAAACGTGGCTGGGAGCCGTTTCCTACAGCTCCCTTCTATGCTTTACATCAAACAAATCCATGCTAAATTTTGTCTTTAACAACTACAACAATCGCTGCATTATCTGAGGAAATTCCTCTTCATAACAAGCTCTTGTGTGCTTTGTGCAATTCCTTTACAAATAACCTTGAGCCTTATGCATGTCCTCTTAATATCTCAGGAGAGGATCTCGCTTTTTTGTCCTCTCTTCCTCTCCTGCCTGCCCTCCCCCAGCCTCCAAATTATCTCTTGCTGTCTTCTGGGTGGTTATGTTTAATCTCAGGATTAGGCAGCAGTCTGCAGTTTGCCTGGAACATCTTATCAGCTTCCAAGAGACATTTACAGGGAGAAAAAGACTCCGGTTTTGATAGCAGTAATTGTATTTAGCTTGTAAGATACAAGGCTATTTATCTCAGGGCTGGAAAATCACAGAGGGAGAGATAGAAAATGTTGCTGATAAAAAATAAATAAAACCAAAAGAATGAAGAAAAGAAGCAACTCTCTTCCTCAAAGTCCCTCCTCAAGTGGAGCGATGACATGGGTAAAGGACTTTACTGAACCAAACAATCATGCCACATATAGAAGGCGATTGAAAATATCAAGGGAACGGTGATGAAATGCTTAAGTAGGACAAGAAATGACCTGGTTCAAAGCAGGCACTGAACTCTAGTCTAGCAGTCACATACTCAGGGAATTAGATTTGTAGAGATGTGAATAACCATTTTTTTTTGAGATACAGAACACTAATATTCCATTTTAAAATAGCTGGTGCTGTGAATATCCAACATTTCTGAAAATGAAGTCAGTTTTTATTTTTCAAAGAGATTTACAACTGTGCCTCCCATTGGACGCACGATGTCAATACAAGTTATCTTTCTTATTAAATGCCCTTTCTAGTACAAATTTGTAGTATTCAGCACCTTCTCCCCAAAACAGCTTAATCATCCCTTTCTCCCATCCCAAAAGCCTTGTTAAATTCCTGATGCTGATGTGACTCAAGTTCTATTTGGCTACAGAACTACTGCAGTAGTTTCGGGTAACTATTAAATACAAAAATAGAATATAGATATTTTGAATTTTCTTAGGCTGTAACCAGTATTTCAATTGAGTACAATTTAAATAATACACAAGTTGGGCAGACTTAAAACCATCACACTGAGAAATATTTAGTACTTTGAAGTATCCAGTTGCCTTTGATAGCAGGAACAACAACAACCAAAAAAAACACAACACAACAACCAAACAACCAAACAAAAAAAACTTATATTCTCACATTTCCATTTGTATCTCTGTAATCACAGAGGAAGTTCAGTAAGAAAAAGATAAGCTTCAATTAGATGAGCAACAAATATTTTGTTTGCACCACCATAATTATTTCTCTGCAGTTAAAACACATTAAAGAGATGATCTATTAAATCAATACAGATTTAATGATGCATATTATTTCTGCTGTCCCCAAAAACATCTTGGAAATTTTTTTCAAAGATGAGAAGTGATAAGGTGGAATATACTGTTAAAACTACATGGTGACTAGACTTTTTTTCCAGAGCTTATGTCTTACCACAGTTCATTTAAACAAAATGTATTTAACCTTTTCTGCTGCTACCATGAGTGTAAAATAGTTTGCTGAAAATCTTGAAGTATCATGAAGGAATTCAGCCAGCTTTCTTCCCTACCTCAAATCCCCTCGCTAATACTAATTAAGCAATTTCCAATCTTTCCCCACATATATGAAAAATATATAAGTGCAAGAAAAACTTGATAGCTTTTACATTTAAGATAGGTAGGACAATCATGATCACTATAATTTTAATGTGAACTTCTGGGAAGCAATTTTTTTCAGATAAGAGCAAATAAGAAAGCTTTTTTTCTTTTTTTCTTTTTTTTTTTTTACATAAAGTACTAAAGATGTATTTTAGTGAAGACTTTAAACTGACATAAGCCAGCCTTGTAACAAAGGAAGTAATTTTATCTTTCTCCATCTCCTGACCAGTCATTTTAATGATCCTGTAGCCTCTTCTCCTGGGCTACTTGCATGGTGGCTAGTATTGGTGAAATGACTCACCTGAACAGAAGATGAGAGTAGAAAAAACAAATTTAACTATTTAAGTAGCATGAGGAGTAATAAAAGAATAAACTCTGCTGTCCAGCTTCAGCTGTAAACTGTGTTACGATCCAGCTTCATCAGCATGCCTCTGAGGTTTACCTGGCACTCCCTACTTGCTATGCTTTGGTTCACACACTAAAATGCTCTCAGGGAACGTGAACTGGATTACTTTCAAATGAAATTAAACCAGAAGTTACGTTCCAGCTATTTAGGGAAATCAGTCCCTGGGATTGGAGCTAGTCCAAAACCTAAGGCTATAATCAGGGATCTCAAAATCAACTTTTTGTTTTATAGGTGTACTCTCATCAGGCCACAGTACTCACCAGAGCCATCACAAACTCCCTGGGGTTCTGTTGAAAGCTATCCATATTTCTAAAATCCAACTTTCTTACAATTTGTACTTGATTCAGAAAATGAAAAAAAACAATGACATCTTTTTCCCGTTTTTTGAAGCCAAAAGAAGTGAACAGTAATGTCATTGGAAAGGACAGAGACTCCTTGTATGGGAGCTGCTGAATCACAGCCTAAACCTCTGATTAGTTACCTGAGGCAAGCAGTATGTCAGCCCTGGGAGCACAGGTGAAAGCAGTTCACCTGTGCTGCAGGAAGGGGTGCAGCCAGGCTCCACCTCTCCAGACCCATTTAAGCGCTGACTGCCAGGGAGAAAGATCTCTTCTTAGAGATCTACTCCTCTGGAGCCTTTGAAGTGAGCCCTTTACACGGGTAAGTACTCTATCTATTTTCTCTTTATTCCCATTGTGCCTAGCTCTCTTGTTTGTTCATTTTCATATTTTTGATTATACATTTATTATACTCTAATTATATCTCTCAGTTACGTTATTTTTGATTATACACTCCTAAAAGAAGGCTAAGCGATCACTCGAGAATGATAAAGGGGAAAAAATATAAAATCTGTGCTGAATGAACTAACGAATCCTCATAAGGGCCCAACTGCTTAATACTGTCCCTCCCATTTCTTCTTCTTTTACTTTTTTTTTTTATTTTTTTTTTCCCTTTCAAATCTATAAATCTAGGCTACAGTTCTCTTGGCAAAGTATAGATTTCTTTAAATGCCAGCGTATTTCTGCCTCTCACTTCCTTTCCTGTAATCCTCTTTAAAACATTACTCCACCTAGACTTTTGCTCTCATTTCTTATTCTCTCTCACTGTGAAGCTTCTCTTCACCTAGTTTTGTTTTCCTTATGACTGCAGAAGACGTAGTCAATGCATGGGTGGATGAACAGGAATATCAGGCTTCTTTCAACATTCACTACAAATTTGGCAACATACAAAGAATTTCTTTGCAAGCAGAGATAAAAAAAATCTGCCACTCAAGAACTAAAGAAAATTTAAGGACTGAGGTATTTCAGCTGTGCTTCAAGACAAAAGATTTGTTTTCAACCCTTCTGAGAATTGCTGACTCCCATACCTTAGGATGCCTGACTTAAATCCTTCTGACTGTACTGTAAAGTGCCTCAAGTTTGAAGGGCTTTACAGTAATCTGAAACAAAAACATGTCACAGACATCATTTGCTTAAACCAACTTTCCTATCTAACTTTTATTCCAAAATGACTCCTACTAAATCACCAGAAAGATGAATTTAAATTTAGAGGCATCTGTCAGAAACAATATAAATAAGAAAATGGCCAAACACAATCTGTTATATGGGATGTACACTAAAAGGTGAAGGCATGTGAGAAAGCGGAAGAGAGGAAATCATGGGAAATAGCACTTCAGGACACAGCAATTCATATATATTAGGTAGCAAAATGTATACATACCCTGACTGAGAAATACATTGCAATGATCAGCTTAGTTAATTAAACATCAATGAATTGGCCATCAGTAGAAAATATAGATAAAGCCCATCTCCTTATTGCACAATTGAAGGAGAGGAGAAAGGGCAAAATACAAATAAATCATGAACAGTTCAATGGTTTTGCCTGAACTAAGTCACAAAGCTGAACAGCGGGTAGGAGTCCCATTGTTAACGCTGCTGTTTGCCATTACCCATTTCTCAAGAGCCTTGTCTCAGTTACCTGCACTGGATCACTGTTCACAGTCTTATTATCCAGTAAGAGAAACTCTGTCGGTACTAAAACTGAGGGGTCATTTCTAAATCTGAGCCAACCTTCAAGTTAATTCCCTCCTTTACAGTTTATCATAGAATCACGGAATCCTTTTGGAAGGGACCTTTAAAGGTCACCTAGTCCAACTCCCCTGCAATGAGCAGGGACGTCCACAGCTAGATCAGGTTGCCCAGGCCCTGATCTAGCCTCGTCTTGAAAGTCTTCTGGGACAGAGCATCAACCACATCGCTGGGCCTCTGCCAGGGCCTCACCACCCTCTCTGTGAAATGCTTCTTCCTTATGTCCAACCTAAATTGACCCTCTTTAAGTTTGAAACCATTTCCCACTGTTCTGTCACCACAGACCCTGCTAAAGAGTCTGTCCCCTTCTTTCCTATAGCTCCCCTTTAGGTATTGAAAGGCCGCTATCAGATCACCCCGGTGCCTTCTGTTCTCCAGGCTGAACAGCACCAATTCTCTCAGCCTGTACTCGTGGGAGAGATTTTCCACTCCGTGAATCACTTCTGTGGCCCTTCTCTGGACGCGCTCCAACAAGTCTGTGTCTCTCCTGTACTGAGGACTCCACATCTGGACGCAGTACTCCAGGTGAGGCTTCACCAGCAAAGAGCAGAGAGGTAGAATAACCTCTCTCAACCTACTGGCCACACTTCTTTTGGTGCAGCTCAGCATGCAGTTAGCTTTCTGGGCTGCAAGGGCACACTGCTGGTTCATGTCCAGCTTCCCATCCACCAATACCCCTGATACTATATTGGCAGGGCTATACTCCTTTCAACTCCCAGCTCGTATTGTTAGTAGGGGTTGCCTTGCCCCAGATGCAAGACCAGATTTACCTCTAACGCTTTTCTTCACAGGAAAACAGCTTGTTTGCAGGTTACTGAGGCATAACAGGATGTTTGTAAAAAAACAAACGAACAAAAACGACAACAAAACCCCAAAACAAAACCAACCTAATATGTACATATCAGAACTGTAGGTTTGCTCCTTTTCTGCTTTCCTTTCATTTTCTTGTCTTTTATATGAAGTTGTAAAACACATCTCTGGAATCTTTCATTCCCTAGTTTCTTTAATTTCAATTTAACTGAATACAGTGTTTTAAGGAAAGCCAGTATTCTCTCTTTGCTCATTTTAAGAGCATCACACATTTATGTGCACTTTCCATTGAGCAAGTAATTATGAATCTGATGTATAATTCTTCAAGAGCTAATAAAACTCAGAGAGGAGCATAGGAATACCATTAAGAATTCCACCCTGCTGCCATCACGTGATGACAAAGAAACTTTTGCTAATTTGCCAAATTTGTGAACATAGCTGCAACACCATGCAGAAAATTATGCGCACATTAAATTGCTCACATTATAGACATCACAGCATGCTCAACCATGCGTGTGCCACAAGTAAGTTTCTTTTTAAAACACTGCAAAAAAATTGTCTCTTCCAGAATTGAAGTGATCCTACATGTAGAACACAGAATTCCTTCAATATTAATACAGAAGTTGAATATGAATTGCAATTTCAGTATTCTGTAGCTGGGACACACTAGATTAGACCAGATCAGCTTAACCACAAAACTCTTTCAAAGCTGAGATTCTGCTGAATGTGTTTATCCTCTACATGAAAAATATTAGGCGCCTGTTTGGTTTGCTCAGTTGTCTTCTAAATCATCACTTCCTTAGAAAAATGAACTAATGAGGCATGGTTTCTTGTAGCTATTTTCTTGTTTAAGTTTTTCACAAAACTGAGACATTAATAATACCTTTATCTATCTATGAATATTCTGGCTTTTAACACAAAGTGAGAACAAGCCACAGTCCTTTCCCCTGGGAGAATCAGGATAGTGCACTCCTCCATTAGTTATTTTCACTAGTCATGTTGGACTTGAATATATTTTTTTCTTTTTAAAAATCTTCTGTTCCCTCCATCAAATTTGGCTAAAAAATCAATACAAAAATTAACTGAAAAAATATAGGAGACAAACACACGAAGTATGATCCCCAAAGCCCTATTTTCACATGGCGGTGTTGAAAAATACAACACCTACGAAGAGTGAGAATGTGAAACACCTGCATGGAAAGGAAATTATGTCTGGAATATAAAGGTTCCTTTGGGGTACAACTGCATATACTTAATACTAGGCCAGAACAGAAGACCTGATTCTATTAAACTATATACCTTCTAAAGAAAATGCAGGGCTGCTTTAACTAAGACAAATACAGAGGATACTGAGGTATTCTCTGAATGTGACTTCTTTTCCCTTTAAAAAAAAAAAAAAAATCTCCAAAGCAACAGCTGAATGTTTTGTTTCTTTACAGGAGGGAATTACTACAGCAAGTAATAGTAGAAGAAAATACATTTGTGGGATTTTTTTATTGCCTGGCAATTACATCAGAGGTATTTTACCTTAAAACAACTGAAGAAGGGAGCAGAAGAAAGATGCTCAGTTTGGGGACCTACAGCCACCCTAATTTTTTTTACCAATGGATAACAGCACTAGAATCTAGTTCAGCATTCTTGCCATTACTTTCTTAGAAAGCAATTATTTCACTAAAATAATGATAATTATTAAACTTTTGCACACACAGCATGAAAACACTAAAAAAGAATCACTGAATATGTAGTAACATCACTTGCAGTAAAAACTTCCCCATTGCACTTTATGATTGAATAGAAGAGATGAAATTATCCCTTTGGAATAATTTACTAGTGTTTGAGAATAATGGAATATTCATACAAAGCTACAGATTGCCTTGTGTCTATCAGTAAATTTTTCTGTCTTCTATTCCAGATCAGTTACGTATAATCTAGAAAGGAAGAACTGGAAGCTGCTTATACTTAATACTTGGAAGCAAGAAGATGATCATCACTTGATCACACACAGCAAGTGTGAACAAGATGAGTATAGCTACAATTGGAATTGTTTCCCTGTGTTTCTTCTGCTTTTTGTAACTATCCCTATTACCAAGTCTCAACTATCTTATATCCTTTCCACATCATGTACAGCAGCCTGTTCTTCACTAGGGATGAGTTTAATCTTTTAGCATGGTGATGTGGCTGTGTATTCTCAAGTGTGAGATAACACACAAGACAGTGATTCAAGAGCCACTTGTTCAGTATTCCTGGTGGACTTGGGGTGATGACTTTCCAAGAGGTACTGAATTGCTGCACTGTATTTTGACCTAAAGTCAACTGAGAGTTGTCAGCTTTGTCTAGATTTTGTGTCAACCACTATTTATGTGCAAACCTAAAAGAGAGTGAAAATTGGGTGATGAAAAATAGAGGCAAGAATAAGGCTCATTTGAGTATTTGTAACTTAGTCTCCCACATTCTTTATAATTCAGCTGTGTATCTAGATAGTCTGTATCTTGGGGGTGGCTAAATCCACCTCTCCTTCTTGCAAAGTGCATTCAAAACTTTACTCTCTTAATTACTGAGAATATCACAAGTAGCAAAACCAAGTTTGTTGTTGAGGTTTTTATTTTGTTTTGTTTTTACTCTCTGCAGAACCAAGATTCACTTAGAGACCTCCATAATAGCAGAATCTATGTGCCTCACACCATACAGTTATAGAAGACCAACCCTGTGTTTTCCGAAAGACAGAACATTCACCACTAGGCTGGTCAGATTAATATTGAGATGATGCCACAAAGATCGATATAATAACCACCTATGTTAAATGTTATTTTCTAAATATGGATAGACAGAAAGAGAAAAACAGAAAAAACATGTACCTGTTGGATAGTGTTCATTCACTGGCCAGCTGTCAACCTGAAGTGTAGCATTGCCGCCATTCCTGGTAAAGCGCACCACATGGTATTTGCCATCGTTCACAGGTGTGCTTTCCTCTTTAATAGAGATATCCACTGTGCCAATATTGAAGACCACACCAATCTTGCCTTGTTCCTGAAATGAAAGGGAAAAAAAAAGAAAAAAAAAAAAAGCTTGCAAATTGCTTGCTATTAGGAGAATGTTCTGGCCCTGTAAGTCTCTAATGGGTTACTGTGCCAGTAGATGGCACTGAAGAATACACAGAAGCATCATTTTGAACTTAGTCAAGATATACTTCATTGGCTCCGCTTCAAGGCTAACGTTGTCTTCCACAGTCTTCTTTACAGCTTTCCCATGAACATAGTGACTTGTTTGCTCTCTTATGTATTACAAAGTACAGTTAAGAAATCAGGCAATAAAACCAAGGAGCTGAGAATAGTTACTTGAACAATAATTCCACTGATTAGTAGTTTTTTGTTCAGTTGCCATCTGACGTGCAGCCACATGCAGGTTGTATCCTAACTGTTTCACAAGTGCAAAAATAGAACAGAATAAATAGCCTCCACACTAAAACAAATAACCATGGAAATCAGTAGAGCGAATGCATTTTCAAAGATAACAGAATAAGAAATGAACAAAAATGTACTAACCAGCTTTGGCCATTTGAAGGAACCTAAACCAAATGGAAAATGCTCCAGACCTTCAAAGGATTGGAGTGACTGCAGTCTTAGTTTTCTATCTCACGTGCTTCAAGTAATGACTTGCTTCCCCCTAGTGATCTCCCAAAACTTTGCAGTTAACAAGAATACATCTTCAAGGTTTCAGCAAGGAGATGTACAGTAAGCTGGCTTCAGAGTTTATGAAGGCATACTACTACGTGTATGGCACGGATTCAATTCTGATTCAGACAGGACTAAAGTGTCTCACTCAGAAAACCAGTACATTTGTTACCACCCATACTATAAAACCAGCATTAGCCTTATTAGCTGTCTCAATAGAGAAATCGAAAAAGAAACAAAACAAGATAGTGGAAGGCCATCCCATAACATCTTCAAAATAGAACTGTGGTGTACATCAGACTTTTTTCTTTTTTCTTTTTTTTTCCTAACAGTCTACCTTATTCTTTGAACTGCAATACTGTGATAATCAGCTGAAAAAGAAGACAAATAGTCCTATAACTAAAGAGGTCATTAAAAAAATACTAGAGTGTGCCTGGATTACTTTACATTTAGCACTGTAACAGCATATAAAGCATTTTCCCTCTTCTCCTAAATTTTAGACTCTGCTGCATTTATACTGGACAGCAAGAGTCACACTACATTCACACTACAGTGCTATGGAGTGCCTTCGTTATAAGATATCAGTAATCTTTTTTCTCATGTTAATAGGGGTAAGTTGATTGCAACATTTTATTGCAATGGAGAAATGCAGAAAATGTGATGTGTAAAACACATCACAGACCTAACTGAAAGCCTCCTCCAGCTCTATACAGTCCCTCCTCCAGCAACATTCCTCATGGCTTTGAGTTTTGCAGAAGCATGACTTTACCAGATTTTGATACTCATACTTGGACTGACCAGGATCTTGTCATGAAAATGGCTCTGTTCCAATTACCAGGGCAGAACACAACATAATGCAATTCTCTGAAAGCAGAGCTATTGAAGCCAAACTGCAAAGAAAGACTTGAAGGTATACAAGACATAGTTTATTAGTTTATTTGTGTTTTGTTTTTGTTGTTGTTTTGGTTTGGTTTGGTTTTAGTATCTCTAGGGCACAGGATTCTCCCTGGAAAAAAAAATCCAACTGTTAGTTTACTCATTATTGGTAGAAAAACAGTAAAGGAAGCCAAAAATAAAAACCTACAGCAAAATACAAGGACCATGGATACAGGGCAAATACAGGATTTATTTTCAAAATTTCTTCATCCCCTGTTCCCTATATTACAGCAGCTTACAAAATCTTCCCTCTAAATTTGAAAGATAAACTTTACCACTAACATTGAACATTCCATTACGGACTTGGCCTCTATCACTTTCTGTGTTACCAAACATGGATATTAACTAGACCTGCAAGTATATGATGAAGATGTATTTCAAAGCCACTATGTTTATTTTGTACTTCAATAAATAAATATCTTGCCAAAGTGAGGAAAAAGCAAAATACATAACCACAGAGCTGCAAGTTATATGCTCCAGAAGAACTCCAGAGAATTATAGTAGACAGTAGGCATTTCTTGCTATCAGCACTTGCTGATCTGCTCCAAACATCTTACACAAAAAGGTGATCGCACATCCCTTGACATTGCTGCCTTCAAAAGCCACATTGCTTTCTCCTCACTTACAAATTTTTTGCAGATAAAGTTCTGTCAGGAGGTTTCTAAGACATCAGGCAAGTAATTATCATTATGTAATGGAAAAGTTGTAGATAAATCACATGTATACAAATACTAAAAAGAATGTATAAAGCCTCACTTTGGCCTCCCTGTTCTATACTACCACCTCCTGCAGGCCCTGGCAGCAATTCCTTGTTATATGCACTGCTCCAAAAACACTATGAGTGTTATTTAATTTCTTAACCTAAAAGACACATCATCCAGACTGAAAGCATATGGCTGTTCCCTGTGTGCAGAAAGCATTTTCTCAAAAACTAAAAGAGAGAGCACCAGGCAATAAGACAAATCCTACTCTGAACTGCATCTATATGAATAAATAGCATTTCTGTGGAAGAAACTCAGGACCCTTACTGATGCAAGAAAAAAGAAAAAAACCTTGAGGTGAAGGGATATATACATATATATATATATATATATGTATATATAGATACAGCTAATTTTGGCAGATTTTTGAGATATTATAAGCAGTAGGTCAACTACTGTTTTATACTTCTTTTGTTGCTGCTTCAAGATGTCAAACTAGATTCTCTAAATCCTCATTATAAACCTATTTATCAAAAAAAAAGAAATATATATACAGAACAAAATAAATAGAAATTATTACTGTTAGTGGTCATGGTTTTTAAAAGAAGCAATTCTTACAAATACATAATTTATAAAGCTAAAAAGGACAAATGTTTTAATCTAGTCTGCTCTAAAATTTTATGAGACTATATATTTTGTCAGAATTGATCTTTTTTTGAACTACGGAATATGTTCTAGAACAACATGCAATTGTGATCTGACAGCTGAGGGAACTGTCATTACAACTAGGTCTTTTCAGTTACTTCTTTGATAAGATTGGCCCAGTTTTGAACACAGTGGAAAAGGCAAGGGAAATTATAAAGAAATGGAATAGCATGAAAAAGGAAAATCTCTGTTATAATGTTAATGGTCTACCTTTGACTTGAATTTTTGAATACAGTAAACAGAGCTTTGCAAGCTCCCTCAGTAACAGAAAACACAGCAGAAGGTTCTAAAAAATATCAAATTTGAAACTGTATATATAAAAACAAAGCCATCATTATTATTTTAATAACCGGAAGAACTACAAATATTTACTAAAATTGTTCGGTAACAAAATTTATTCAAAAGACATACATTCTGGGATAGTACGTTACTGAGTCATGCAATTCACCCTCACAATGTGTTGGATGTTTAAGATACATCCAGAAATATACAAATTCATGGGAGGAAAGTAAGTCATGAACTATTGCAATGTGAATATAATATCCTGTTCAGTAGATCTTTAAAAGCAGATCATTACTGTTTATTTCAATTTTTACCATCTATATTGAAAAGCATCTAGCATCATACTTCTATGAATGGCTTGTTAGACTGTGATCAAGTAAAAATTTTTTGAAGGCTATTACCAATTCTTAGGCATTTCATAAAGTGGTACAGTGCTAAAATTAGCAAAGTTTAATGATAATCCAATCTTTTCCACTGAAAGTTTTAAAGTGTGGCTTCGCTAAACACCTGCTGAGGTCAGGCTTGTATATATAGTTCTGCCTTAGAGCAAGACAGTACTAGAGCAGATGACTTAAAGTTCCAGCTACATCTTTCTGGGATCGGCATACCCACGCCAAACCCATATAATTTGCTACTTGTCAGGAACTTTATGCATCACTACAGGTTTTTAGGTAACTAGTACACAATATAAATAAAATTAAGCTCAGGAATTTATTTGAAAGCCAATATCACTAACAAAGCCTGCGACATTTTGAGATTTTAACTCACTCACAGATGCAATCTAGTCAATACATGGCTGAAATGATTTATTTTCTATTTTTACTGCTTCTCAGTTGTACCTTCAACAAGTCATTTGATTTGTCTTTCTAGATTACAAAGCCACTGGGTTATCATTCAGTACATTTGTATGATATCTGGCACAGTAGAACTCTGGTATCCAGTCTGCCTCCAGATCTTGTAGTTGTACAAATACTTAACATCAGCTTATCTGATATACAGTATCATCACAACATTACCATGACTGGGCACATACTAAGCTTGCTTAAGCTAATTTCTTCAAAACCCAGGGAAAATGGGCATATCCAGTTTCTCTACTTAAATTTATTGAGCAAAGCCTAGTAGTCAGTGATATTTAGTGGTCTTAAGAGGAAGGCTTGTTTTTGTGCTAGTCAACACCCAAATGTGCCCAATTTAATTTTTTCTTCCTCTGACCCAAGAAAGTATTAGTGCACTGCTAGCTAATTTTCTGGCATCAAAATACAATTTAAAATTCATTCCAGTGTGTTAAGGTCACAAAATTGGTAGAAAACAGTTGTTGTCACAAAGTTGGTGAAGCTTCAACTATGAGACCATTAGTCTTCCTTGTGTAGAGATGTCACAACGCAAGTAAGGAAACAGAAATTAACAACGTGATGAAAAGGAGCCAAAATGAATTATTAAAGTGATATCTCTCCATCATTTCACTGGAAAATACATACTTCAGATGGTTAATTTGTTCCCTTAGCTTACAACATGCATCACGAAAGCCTGTCCTACATCATGGTATGAACTCCAACTGTAAGTAGGATTAAACAGACTGCCCATGCATTTTCAAAATATTGATAGCATATTCTGGAAATTGTTGAGAAACAACATGCTCAGATACGACGTTGGACTTGAGGAAAAAAAATCAGAAACCATTCTGAATGTTGATGTCAATTTTGATTTTTCTAAATGACTGAGACAGTGCACACCATGTGCTGAATTTTAATCTTCAAGTAACCAAACGTGTACCCCTTCTCCTGCAGTGCAAAAGTCAGCTGATCAAAAACAGGCCCTGTACTGTCACGTAACTCACTTTGAAGGCAAAAATGTCACTAGCTTCTAAAAATGTCATGTTCACTTAATAAGGAAAAGTCTGTAGTGGTAAGTCAGATTTTAGAAGGACACAAGAATAAGCAACCCACTCAGCAGCAGAGATCTTCCAGGATAAAACATCTCCATCCATCTCACAGTGTCTCCATTGGAGTGTTAATCTGCTGAGTAACATTGCCAACAATTTACTCTGACAGCAGCTAAAGTGTCAGTTACAAAAACACAGTACCAAAGATACGATACTTACCAGCAGCATAAAATAAACTGCATACCGTAACTACCAGGCTTCTTTATCAAGAGACTTGATACAATTGTTTGATGTCTGAGGATGCAGCATCTATCATATGCTCTGTAACAGCAATCAGAGCTGTCTGTCTCAATCCATAACCCATAGAAAATGAGCACTTGTCAGGAAGATGGCATTAAAAAAGGACACTGCTGCCTGACAGGAAAGGTGATGAGAAATATCAACTTGCCACCATCCAATCAGCCCAAGGAGAGCAGACACAAAAGTGTAAAGACTGAGGAAACTTTGGACATAATGAATCTATTTAAAATTTGTCTTGTCTAGAACATGCTTGTAAATTCTATTTTAACCTCAGTCATTAACAGTATTGCAGGGTTTCAAAGAGTTCCAAAAATGCATGTTTAAAGGTATCCTATTACACAGCAGTATAACATCACATAGCACTGTAATATCAACACATCACTGTATTTTCCCTTTTCAGAGTGTTTACGTATAGATGTCTGATAGAGTTTAATGCATCCAGGGTCTATGCTGTATATTTATTTTAAAAAGAACATAACAGATTTAATGAACTATATATAATATCAACAGCATGTTGTAAATGTAGCAGTTAGTCTTCTTTCCTAGACAAATGAGGAGTATGAGCTAAGGTTCAATAGGCCTCTCCAGTCAGCCAAGATAATGAATAAAATAAGGGTATATGTAAACACAAACAGTGCCTTGATTTTCTAAAAGGTTATTTCTAGCTTTTCAAAGCTTACTTTTTTTCAACTGCAAAATTATTTTAAAGACAGTGTAGTATGGCTAGACTCCAGTAGAAAGCTTTTCCAATCTTGAATTGGTTTCTTAGAATTTCTCATGGGAGTAGAAAAGAGATAATATGCATGAACAGTATGTGAACACTGCAGTGTTCTACTGTACTGTATAACCACTATACATGTATTTCTAATGAAAATTTCCAAAATAACTATCTACAAATTTTAGTAACTTTCTATGACACAGCAATACTTGGTATGGAACAGTGCAATACTGAACAGTAATGATGAAAGAAGACAGACTGCTTTTGAACACATCCCACAAAGGAAACCACCGGTACTACCCGCATTTTGCACATGAGAAAACAGAGATAAAATAAACTGACTTGCCAAAACTTCACAGGAAACAGAAGTGACAGGAACAGAAAAAATAATTAAAAGGCCCTGTAATTCTTAAGCCAGTAACCTACCATTTACACTGGCTTTACTACCAAAGAATATTTCAAACATTCCAATTTTCTATGTGCATAGGATATGCTACTAAATTTATTTATGTAGAGTGCTCCCATTTTCCTTGGTACCTTTTATGTCTAGATCACTGAGTGTTTTTCCATGACACACTGTTGTGGGATCTCTGTGTCCAGAACTCTGTGGTGCTCAATTCTAAGCTCTTCAATCTGCCCTGGAAGGGGCACTGGACTTTTTCATAGTATAAGGTCTTTTTTTATGTGCATCTTCACCAACAGACAATAGCTTCCTGAACCTAGGTGGGAACAGTGTATTACATAGAGAGTGAATTTTCCTGTAGAGAAAAAATGTGAATTTTCATGAATCAAAATCAAGATGAACCTCTGGGAAAAAACTATGACTTACCTATGCATATAATTTTTGTTATGGAATTCACTTGATGTAAAGCTGCTTGGAAATAAGGTATCAGCCACACAGCCTTGCCAAGATTGTACTTCATTGGATAAATAAGATTTCCAATGTCAAATTAAAACTTAACTAAAGGATGTTGCACATAAAGTTGCACTACTTCCAGCACTATTTATTTATTTATTTATTTATTTACAAAGTAGGTGTGGAGATAGTAGAGAGCAGATTAACATCAGTTTCTATATATTTCTCATTGATTTTCTCCTCTTAACCCTCTAAGAAAAAGAAAATATCACAAGATGTGACAGACTAATCAGTAAAGAAACTGCTTTCTTAGAACTGTCTAACCGGCTGAGAGTCTAACCCTACTGCAACTACAGCAGCCCTTAGATGATGAGAGTTCTCTAGATTATCCTACACTAAAACCAGTGAGAAGAAACACAAGTGCATGAGGCTGCACTTCCTGATTTAGTTTCCTTCTCTGTATGACCAATCACTTGCTCACATTATTTTCTGTGGAATGAAGTTATGTTTCTTTAGGCCTGCAAGAAAAGACAAAGGATTGCTTCCACAGATATCCTATTCATATATTGTTGTAGATACCATTAAGAATGCTAGGGTGAAAAAGTGTCAGGGCACAGGACAGGAAGGTATCACTCACAGATTGGGAAACCTGCTTCTGTGAACACAGCTATTGCTCTGTATCTCGGGTTGCAAGAATAAGATATCTCATATCTGAAATAAGAACAGAAAAGGAATTTCAGAGATTCCTTTGGGGCAGCAGTGTTTGGCAGATGTTGGGAGAGCACGAGGTAATTGAGACCTAGACACAAAGATCACAAAATGACTTTGTAGAATGTTGGATAGGAGCAGATCATAGGTATCTATCCTGTGACTAGGACAGAGTTCTCATGAGACAATTGAAACAGCCAACCATTATGGCTAACAAGCTATTGTGATTTAGAATATATTGTCTGTACTTGCATACTGGAAGCAAAAAAGAAATTTTCTTGCCTTTGTCCAGGACTCTGTGATTTGGCCACGCTTAGTAAATATTACTCAAGCAGAGTTCTCACTCACTATTTTTGTCAGCATGCTAATGAAATTAATAGGACAAACCCTTACATGCAGGAGAAAGTTGTACAGGGGACCCAGATTTGAAAAGAAGATTTAGCTTGACACTGTATGCTCAGCACAAAGTAACACAGCCTTTAGAAATCAAATTTTAAAGAGAAGCCATTTAGCTTGGAGAAATAAAAGATGTCCCTTATTTTATCTTTTTTCCGATGAGAGGCTGGGGAGTGGGCTCACAGTCATTTCTTCTTCCCACACAAATTATCTACCCAATGAGCTGATTGGGAGAGTCAGTTAAATTGTAACAGGTTGATTGCGTGGAATGCAAACTGAAAGAGAGATAAGGGCGATGGATGTCTCTGGCCAGGTATTACAGCTGTTGTCTGGCTGTTTTTCACACTTGGAAGGCAAATAGAGCAGACTATTGTTAAAAATAAGTAAAACCAAAGCAGCATGCTGGATAACAAACATGACAGACTGAACTGTTGACCACCTTCCAAGTTTCTCCACCTCTATACCTTACCAAGGTTTCTAGGATTCCATCTCCATTCCTACTGCTTGTCTTCTATTTCTGCCTGCAGCACAGAGGAAATCAGGAAGGTTTAACTGAAAAGTCTAAAAGTCAATTATCTTTCCACTGGCTGCATCCAGGCATCAGTCACTGAGGCAGACTACCTAGGTGGAAGTCTCATAAAATACTATGAATGTTGCTTTGTCTCGAAAGCCTTACCATAACCAAAATAATCAAATGCTTTAGAAAACAGTCATTTGGGTGCTTCGGTTGGTGGGTAGGTGTGATATACAGAAGCATGAGGTGGTGGCAACTATCAGTAATCCCTTGGCTAAGATTTCTGTTACAGCCTCTATAGTAAAGATATGCCATATTCCTGTATCCCAGGACTCAAAGAATCTCAGGATGCCCTCTACATCACAGAGTCATTCTGCCACTGCTGTCATTAAGCCCATTATTTCTGGCACAATCTGTGATCTAAGTTCCTAAGTAGTAATAGTTTAATGTCATTTCTTTTTCTCTTGAATGGTTTTAACACTGATCTTCCTGTACAGTCTTTCCTCTCATATGAACATACCAGTTTGGGTTATTTCTCCTCCCAAAATATTCTCCTTTATTTATCTATTTATTTATTTTTCCTTTCTTTTTGACAACTTTAATCTTCTTTATGTAAGACCATCTAAACTGCACTGTAACTGCTTCTCTGGATTCTGAGGAAAATTTCTGAATATTTTTACTATCTTCAGATACAACTGACGTTGTATCTATGTGATACAATTTCTGAATGTTTACATCAGAAGATGAAAGGCTGCATTTAACTGACTCTCCTGTTGATAAGCTAATATCAAAAACATCATTAACAATAACTCGTTTTCTCAACCTTACAGATGGGTTTGTTTGTGGTCATGCTTAATAGTGTAAAAAGTCAAAATCCAGATCCCTTCAATGTCTCTGCTATACCTATGCTATGGATAGACTGCGGTCTTCAAAACTGTTTTAAAGAGCAACTATCAGCCAGCTCACTAGAAACATTAACAATGCTAAATTGAAAATAAATACATCAGAAATATAAGCATTTAACTCCTAGAGCTTTAAGAGACCAAGAAAAGCATCTAAAGACAAACATCAGTATCCAAAATATATTATTTTGCAAATCCATGTGCGTTCTGTAAATCAGTGTGCAATGCTAATGATACAGCCTTATCAGGCTGCTGTATAAAGGAAGCTGCACCAACAAAACAAAGAAGACAGTACGTGTACAGATATGGGTGTGCAACAGAAAAAAAAATTAGGAAAGCTAGCATGGGTACCATGTATTTGTAACCATCTTGTATTCTATTTTTTTCTCCTGATACAGAAGAAAAAATGAGTAGAAAAATACAATAAAATAGACTGTGCCCGTTCTTTGTAATACTCCTGTTAGTCTCTGTGGAATCTCACTGTTCCACTGACTAAACATCATTATCCATAAATTGCTTTGTATCTCATTACAGCGTAAAATCACCAAAGACTTTACTTCAGAAAATGGATATCGTTTTTGGAGGAAGTGAGTAATATGAATAAGTTTATGCAGATTCACCATACATCAGTTCTGCTCCGGTAACATACAAGAATGCATTACATGACATAAGTGAAAGAAGCTCCAGACAATACAAATAACATCAGTCTGCATGCAGGAGCAACCAGTATTATAGCTTCGGGGTGGATAAAACAAGCAGACTGTGGCTCTGTCTCATGATATTGTAATGTTCTTTTCTCACACCAGAACACAAGTTAAACTAATTACAATCCCATAAACAGATGGATACAAATGACAGTGTGATGCATGACAAATTCCTAAGGCAGGGCTCTTAAAGTTTCAGGACTTCTCACCCTCAGATCTCACATACTAGCAGAGAATTATCCCAATGCTTGAGAAGAAGCCATCAATCAATGGTCAGA
Source organism: Perdix hodgsoniae (assembly GCA_035772895.1). Taxonomy (NCBI): domain Eukaryota; kingdom Metazoa; phylum Chordata; class Aves; order Galliformes; family Phasianidae; genus Perdix; species Perdix hodgsoniae. The sequence goes on along the minus strand of JAPSGF010000001.1, from coordinate 2,485,543 downwards.
AGACTTCAGGGAGCGCAACAGCTGTTTCAACATCTCAGGATTTTTTTATTATTATTATTTTTTTGAAAGATAAGTGTCAAAGATTTCAAAAGAAAACACGTTATACTGTTTCATATTGTTTGGTTTTCCTGTAGAGAAACAAAGAGCGTATTACTGTTGCTTCCATTTTGTCTTTATTTTTCATTCTTCCCCTTCTTTCAAAGAAGACAGGGAAGAGAAAAAGATGACAACATGAGATAAAGCAGAAATATTCTTAAAATTTATGACTAAACAGACTTGTTATCTGATGATGACTTTCTAGAACAGAAATAAAAAATCAGTTTTAGTGGAACATATTAAAACGTCAAACAAACGTCCAAAATGAGCCTTATTTTTATTTATTTAAACCTTTTCTTCACAATAAAGGGCATGAGTTTCTCATCTGGAATTAGCAGCAGAGTAAGCCTCCTTGAACTGGTAACTAGTGGCTTCTACTATTATCCTATAATAAGGCATACCATTATAACCTTTCTCAGTATCATGTACTTACTCAAAACCCTCATGGCTATTTCTAAAAAGGTTAGCCTCCCTTAATCTCCCTGCCAAACTTTAGGAGTGATATCTCAAAAGACAAATAAGAAGAATTACTATCACAAGAGATAACACTGATGTCCTTCTAATAAAGACTCCTGTTGACAGTGAAGCATGTGCTAAGCAGTGGCAAAGGAAAGTTGAGTGTGTTCCCTTTGGGAGTTTGTTCAAAACCAGTGGAAGCACAAATAGCGTACCTATAAGAAAGAGCCTGGGCGTACTCCCAATATGATACTAATTCTTCATAGGCTTAGTCACATTAGCAGATTTATACAGTTTCCTGCTAGAAGTCAACATTTTCACCCACTGTAACTACAGCAATGGAAGAGAAAAAAAGAAAAAAAGTATCGTAAACAATTTTTTTCAAGTACTGTTATTCAGTTATTACAGCTTTTGGGTGCTTTTAAAAATGCATTTACCAATTCACTTTTACTTTTACCACAATACACTTTCAAGTGACCTCATCTTGGATTGTTTGGGGGTTATTTTATTTTATTTTTAACACAGAATGTTAAACACTTAAGGATACCCTGTAATGTAATGATTCAGTATCCCAGCCAGTAGTTAACAGCTCTGCTTCAAGGTGGTACTGGATACGCATACTTTCTCAGCCTTAAGGAATGCATTTCTTTCTTTCTTTGTGAAACTGGGTAGGTGGCTTCAAGAAAAGGAAACATGAACGTTTTGCCTTCTTTTCTCTTTCCTAGTAAATGCTTCACGATGAGAATAATTTGAAATGTGAAAAAGCTTGAAAAAGGCTTTATTTTTTAGTGAGAGATGTTAATGGCAATGGCTGCACTTAAGAAAGAAAAGAAAAAAATGATGAAGGAATCAAAAAGCAGCTGTGTCTTGATGTGGATCAAAGCGATAGAGGTACTGTGCCAAGTATCTCTTGTGAAAGTGTTTCCCAGTTTTCTGTATACTCAATTAGATATAAGGAACTCCATAGTGCATTTCAGTGCACACTAAAACCATTATTTTTTGAAGATCTGCAGTTTTATAAGCATGATCAACTGGACTGAGACCCTTAACTCATTTACTGTAGACTACCAAATAGCTACAGAAGAACTGTGTTCTTTTTGTACCTTTATGGATTGAGTTAAATTGCTAACTAGAAAGGAATAGCATTGTTGAATCCTTGATAGGAATGTTTATCTGGAAACATTCTGGCTTAAAAACTGTTGCTTTCAATTGATTTTCTGAGTCTTAACTCTACTAACATTGGGTATACTTCATTATTTTCTGAGATTTACCTGTGGCTTATTTGCAAAAGCCACCTTTCTATCACTGTACTGACACACAAATGGAACCTGCACTTAACCCTGCCACATTTGCTAACTGAGCACAAATCAAAGATTTCCACTCCTCGTTGTCAAAAAGATGAAGATGAACTATTTTCTGTCCTACTCAAACAGCACTTGCGCATCCAGGTTAGCCATCTACCAGAACTGATGTAAACCGCAGCATCAGGTCCTGACCACAAACACATCAGAACATTTCCCTGCTTTGACTTCAGATGAGTGCGGATGTATACTTTTCTTGCAGTGACAATTAACTTTGGGAAAAACATTCTGCAGTTTGATTTGTGTGTGTTGCTTCCTCTTTCAGGGATTTACAGAGAGTAAGATATAGCATAGCATAAGAGCTTTTTGTCTTGTACACTAGACCTGGAAGAATGATCTGAATTTCTCCTCTTATAAGGCTATGGAAAGGAAAAATAAGGGAAATAACAGAGGAGGTCAATCCACAAAAGCATCAACATTGTGTACCAAACTCCTACTGCTAGCACAGATCAGTGCCTCCGCCGAGTTTCTGAGATGGCTCAAAAAGAAAATAGATGCAATGATTCATGTTACTAAAGGTACATTACTCATAATCAGAGCCATTTCCTAGACTGTTATATCAGCAACTTTCATGAACACTGAATTAAATACATCTTAACTGGTATTTCAGAATTACAGTTGGATACATTTGGGCCTGCTGACCTTAATAAAACAATCTTAAGTATTTTCTTTTTAATTAAGGTAATGGTAAAGCTCTGAGGATGAGTATTGTTTTTCACTTCATTAATTTTATTGTTAACTTGCAGAAGAGATACTGAAACAGATTAGCAAAGCAGCAAGGTGGAGGGGACATTTCAGGTGGCCTGAACTGTACTGCAGTTATTCATAGGTCCAGACTCCTAGTACTAATCAAGCCCTGGGCACAGGAACCCTGTCTCCAAATTGTTCAGCACCACAGTTCCAAATACCACCAATAGCTGATCTACCAGCACTCAGTCTGACAGCCACACCAACCTGCCTGATTGCTTGGTCTCCACACAATTGAGACATGATTTTTTAATAAATGCAGGAATGCAATTTCATTCATTTATTCATTTATTTATTTATTTATTTAGTTAGTTAGTTAGTTATTTGTAGAGGCAGATGGCTGTTCTGCAAGTTCCCTTTCTGTTTTCTGTTAAGGAATTAGGAATTAACAATCATACAGATTTAAAAAGTACCTAAGGATGCAGTTGTCTTTTTGAGAAAACAAGAATGCAGACTCTCCCACTCCAGTGTATACAGTGAAAAACTTTTGCAAGAGTCCAAACATAGATATGCTTGTTTTTGTGTTGGCTTTCCTTGGTAAAAGTTGCTGGCCTAGAAATTACCTTCTGGAATGGGATGATAATTTTTCCACATTAAAAATCAGCATTGTGAATATAAGGGCATTTCATATAAGCCTTCCTTACTGGTTTGGGTACTCATTACATAAACAGTAAGAAATAAAATTTTTTTCTTTCATAATTAGGATCATCCATCCCAACCAAAACACACTGAAGATTCTTTGCTCTTCAAAGCTGTTAGAGAAAAATACTAACTAAGAGTAAGGCAAGTAAAAAAAATTCCCTTACATTCTCATTTTGCACATCACTCTTGCTCACAGGATTTATTACAGCTTAAAGAAAAATTCTCGTTGAATCAACTCCTCAAAACACTGGTAGCGCATCACTGTCTTCTACTCAGCAGGTAAAGGGGGACAGCTGGAAGACCATTTACTTCAGTAACTGCAAAACCACAAATCATCTGCTTTTGTGAAAGGAATCATGGTTTAATAAATGAACTGCAGACCTGCATGTCAGAAGATCTTAATCCTACTCCTTTTATGCTGGAAGGAACTTGATATGTGGCTTGCAGGAAGCCTAGTAGTATTTTTGCCCCAATATCTTTATATTTGATATCAGAACAATATTATTTTTATTAAACAGTTATACACTGCTCAGAGATCCCACAATGGGAGAACTCCTGACAACTGCAAACTTCATCCAAGAAATTCTAACCTCTTACCAAAACGTTTGCAGATGTGTTCTGCAGAGGCGCCTGATAGTGGGGTAGCTTGTTTACCTGCTCAGTCCACACATTCTGTCTGCAGCTGTTCTCAAGGGACACATATAATCATCACATTTGTCGCGATGGCAATGGCGATAATGATACTGTATGCACTAATGAAAGGCATGTGCACATTTTACTTTCTGTCAGGCTTGGTGCTTGGGCAACACTACTTGCCAGCTGCCTCTGTCCACAGCACAACCTGTAATTTAGTTAACAAAATGAGCCATTTAGAGATCACTCATTATCCTGGCTGTCTTTATCCATTTACTGTTGCTGCCTGTGATAAATACAGCAGGTTTCACAAACAAGGTCTTTTTCAGTTGAAAAGGATGTAAAATAAACAAAAAAATTTGATACGCCCATTCAGAGCTTTTTGTCACAGTAGTGGAAGTTGTGCCACTTTTCACCAGTCTCAATTTTTACATCTTCTAAGCCATACCTTCACTTTCAGCTCCCTTGATGCTTTTACAAGATTTAGTGCGCTATGACCACAAATTCTCAGGTACTGTTAATGCTTTACAACCTTCCAGTTTTCAGATCCAGGTGTATGCTATAAAATCAGTTATTTTCCTAGGTAAATGAACTTCGGGGCTCAAACAGCATCAGTAGCCATAAAGAAACAATGTCTATCACTACTGATGTTTCACCTCCCATTTACGTGATAGTTAAGGACTGAAGTAAAAACCTTTCACTGATTTAGTTTTTCCCTCTCTTGATGGAATAGGCATATCAGAACAAAGCTCAGAGTTCAATAGTGCAGAATACAATACCAAGCACAAATCAATTCACATCATGATCTAAATCTTGAACTTCTCATGCAGCTCTCCCTCAGTGTATATTTGACATTTGGTGTTGCATCCTTTCTTAATTCAGTTTCCATTTATTTCACTCCTATCAACCAAAGGGAACTTCTCTTTAAGAACTACAAGGATTTGGACATCACAAGAAAGAGGTAGAAAAGAAGCTATGTTTTAGCCCTAAAGTCTTTGTAGTGCTGTCAGAAGAGCCCTAATTCATTTTCGAGTGCCTACTTGAGTCTTTCATTGTCACTGCTGATGAGTATGCACTCCTTGCACTGTGAACGCAATCAGCTTAGATTCTGAAGACTCTCCAGCTAGTTTTAAATATCTATAGTCCTAACCTCACTACACAGACTTCCCACACTTGGCTTCTTGCTGAGAATTCCAACTTTGAAAGAAAATTGAACTACAGTTCAAATAAAGATACTATATTGGAACACAAAAAAGGCATGTTACCAGGCCTGGCTTTTCTTTATTCACACAACAAGAGTAATCATGTGCTACCATCTAATGGGAGCAGTGCACAGCTTACCCCATAAATAGTTGTGAAGAGCTGTGTTAATGAAAGCTGCAGAAATTGTTGATATAGATAATTCTAAGAATAAAATACAAATGGCAATGGTCTTAAAAACAGTTACTTATGTACTTTATTTTTAAAAGCAGAGTCGATTAACTAGGAAATTATTCAATTTTTCATAGATTAACTTACTGAGCACAGACAATACTAGAAGGTAACATATACTAACTTTTCTTTCCACTTTTTTTTTTTCCCCCCCTGCAGGATATATATGATGCTTTTAAGAATAAGAGGTATGTCTGCCTTGCCAGCTGAAGTAAAAGAAGCAACTGTCATGCATTGTTAATACATAAAAATATAAAACCAATATTAATTCTATGAGTAATCAAATGTGCCAGGATTTCTGCATTTATAAAGACACAACAAAACACCACATAACAGAAAACAAATGACAGCTAGGATTTCAAAAGGCTTTTTTAAGAAGAACTCTACTGAAAGACACTATAAAAATTCTAATAGGAGAAAAAGTTCTGTGAAAAGTTAGAAACTGATAAAAAAAGACAGTAAACAGAATGACAGAATGTGGGACTAAAATTGTTGGTTTTGTTTCTCAATATGGCAAGTAAAACAATGGATAAGTTCTGTTTAAGAAGCCCTGTCTCTCATAATTGTCAGTACTGTGGAAAAGAAGTAAATAAAAAAAAAAATCCACAGCTGATATAAAATTATTTAATTTATTTCTTAGTAGGAGCCCTGTGAAAATGGTCCATACGATGGCAAATTAAATTTATTGTTGACAGATGCAAAAAAATGCATTCTAACTAATAATCCATATCTACTGCCGACTTCCAAATTAACTGGAAGCACCAAGGAGAAAGGTCCTATGCACATTTCTCAGCCAGTTCAGACCTGAATGTGGGATATAATAACAGGACAAAGATCCTAAATGAGAGAAAAACTCAGGTAGAAAATCTGAAAATACGCTTGAATATATTTTGGATAGAATGGCCTGTTTTTGTTTTGTTTTTGAAAATTCTTCTCTTTTGTTCCCTATTGTTGATATAAGCAAGTTTTTACATTAAATTTTGGCAGACACTGACCAGAGACAGAACACTGGCAGATCATGGAATTAAAAAAATAATAATAACAATAATAATAAAAACATCAAAAGAGAAAAACTAGGAAAAATACATCCACAGGTATGTCATGTGAGGAGGCCGTAGCATCATCTACTCTGGAAATTTCAACACATCCAGATGGATCTTGGCTAGGTGAATCCTGTTCTGAAGGATAATAATAATGCTCATGGTATTACAATGCAATCCAGTTTTGCCCCTGACAGTACTTTGTCAAGGTGTACACAGACAAAGTACATATTCAATCATCTTTCATTTTGAATTTGATTTCAAAGGAGTCATTGCTCAGATTCGACTCATAGATTTTCCAGATTGTGACACATCTTTGATGGGTGGATGATTCACATCAAATGAACCAAAGCCATGCACAGGCTTACATCAGTGCTGGTATGATGCTCAAAGCACAGGGAAAATATGTTTCTTTCTCAGGGGATACCATTCACAGTAAGGCAAAAGACAGGCTTGCTTGGCTTTGTGGGCGATACAAACAATGGAGACAGTATTCACATTGCACTTAGTGTTTTGTAACAACTTGTGAAGAAGGGAATGTGATCTGTCAGAGGAACGGATGGTGTAGGAGGAACGAGTGATACTCTGAATTTTTCCCAGCATAAGCCTTGGATAAGTATATAAAAGATATGAAGCAGTAAAAGCATCTGAGAAAAGGAGACTACAAAAAACAACTTCTCCAACTCGTGGAGCTCCCCACTGACATAATTTGACTAAAAAAACCCCAAAAATAAACAGCAACAACAAAAACCAAAAGCAATCACCAGAACAAACAAACAAAAAACAACAGTAACAAAAAAAAAAAGAACTCCATACAAATAGGGCAGCAAACTCACTTCAGGACGTGATCTGGTTTAAGCAGACACAGGGCTTCTCAGAACTAGGGTAGAGGAGAAAGCCCAAAGAATTCCCATTTCTTTTCTTGTCTTGACCTCAACAGCATTTGCAGTTATGCAATTGTAATGAATCTTGAAAGTTACTAGAACATGATCATTACATTTTTAACTGCCCCTACTGGGATAAAAATAAGAGCAACATGCAGCAATCAGGAATGATCTCAACACTCAAGATGAAGTAGTATTACTAAGAGAATCAGTACTGAACCACAAAGACTCTTGTTCCTGCACAATGTAAGAAGATAAAACTGAGATGTCAGAAAGAAAGAACATAAACAGAGGAAAGAATGAGTTAAAAATAGCCTTCAGAGCAGTAGTCATTTTCAGATTCTTATTAATAACCTAAGAGATTAAATAATGGCAAGGCGGAGAGGATTGGTAAGCAGCTTTATTTCTGTATCTAGCTATATGCTGGATATACAACTCAGATCTGTTTAGGATGATTGTGTTTTGGATATCATCTACCAATCAACATTCCTGTCAGAAGATTGCACCTTTTGCATGGTTTAAACTCAAGAAGATCGGATGACCTGAAGAAATTATGACATGAAGAAATAGGCTTGAAAGTAAATATGGCTGTGAATGAGTTTAGCGGAGTAAGAAATAGGATGTTTGACATATTTCTATATCAAAAAGAGAAGATAGGCACTACTACCTTGTCTTTTCTCCCCCTGCCTCCACATCTTCATCAAAATAACCCTTTATTAATGTACGAAGAGAAGACATTTCACATTTACTCCTTAAAATCAACCTGACAACTTGCCAGCTGTTTCTGTATTATTATCCCACAACAGTATGAGTAATCCAAGTAATGTTCTCACTCTCTGCCAGCAGAATGGTTACCTGCTGTTCATTCCTTCTAGCCTGCTCCATGAGCAGGATGTACCATCTCTTATTTTCCACATACTTTGCAAGCCATAAGTTTTGATATCATATAAGCACAGTTTTACAGGATTTAGTGCGGTATTCATTATAGAAGTTCTCATGCCAGGAAAACAGACACCCAACTTCTTATTTCCAGTATCCCTGCCCCAAACATATGATGGTCATTTCTCCGTGTTATTACAATACCACAGCCTGAAGAAGAAATTTGTGGGTCAATATATATTTCCACTGTCTTCTTAAACAATAGAATGGAATTACTGAGCAATGAATACGGGATAAATGTAGTCAGCTTGGGGTAATGTGCTCATCTCTTGGAGTGGATCCAGGGGATGGCCACAGAGATGGTTAGAGGGCTAGACCACCTCTCTTATGAAGAAAGGCTGAGGGAGCTGGGCTCATTTAGCTTGGAGAAGGCTCCAGGGAGACCTCATTGTGGCCTTCCAGTACTTTTTACACAATCTGATAATAATACGACAAGGGGGAATGATTTTAAGCTAAAACAGATGTTAGGAAGAGATATTTCCACTCAGAGGGTGGTGAGGCACTGGCATGAGCTGCCCAGAGAAGCTCCTGATGCCCCAGAGAAGCTCCTGATGCCCCATCCCCACAAACGTTCAAGGTTGGACGTGGCCTTGAACAGCTTGATTGAGAGTGCAGCATCCCTGCACATCACAGAGGAGTCGGAACTAAATGATCTTTAAAGTTCCTTCCAACATAAACCATTCTATGATATCATGATCTCTTGTAAGCACATATTGGTGTTCAAGAGTGAAAGACAAGTGCAAAGGACATCAAAGGCTTGTGAGTCTTCTACTTTCAGAAAATAAAACTTTCAGAAAAAATACTCTAAGAAAGACACTTCCTAGGACATGAACCAATCCTTGTAGATATCAGTAACTTATCTTGGTTTGCATCACATCATCTAAAGTCTCAAAGTCTGAAGAAAGTACATTTGGTATTCAAAATCAATAGCTGGAAGGACATTTGAAAAACAATGACATATAACCCAAATCCTCTGGTGTAGGCTTGTAGGCTAACACTTGCTATGTCCCCTTATATCAGCTTGATGAAAGTAAGAGACCAGAATGTGTGCAGTCTCATTCAATATCATCTTTGCCCCCCCTCTCTCTTTAAAGAAAAAAAATAAATCTTTTCTGCATTGTCTGCACCATTTACTATTTTCTGAGTAATTGTGTCTGTACAGGTAACAGGCCTGGGGGATTTGTTTGCCCACAAACACAGGCATGTCCTAAAATGGAGGGCCAGAATTCCAGTGTGTTTGCCAGTGTCATACAACTGGTCTTTTCTGAAATGCTACAAAACAGAAAGAGAAAAAAGTAAAGGCAGTGTTTGCCAAATGGCATCTTCTGTCACATGCACACACTGATTTGGGTAGTCGCTTGGGTGCAGCATAAAAAGCTATTAGCATCAGAACAAAAACAGGCATCCAATTTCCCCACCCACCCAGATGGAAGAAAATAAAGCACCTCACCAGTAATGGTTTTCAGAGAGAAAGGGATACAAAACAGGAAACAAAACAGGACAGACTTCAACAGCATCCTTTTTTTAGTGTGTATTTTTGTCCTCTCACTCTTTTAGTGTCTAATCCATAAAAGAATCTAAATCTCATATTAAAAAAACCACCTCTGTTCCTGGATGCACTTTAAAGGCAAAGCAATATGAACAGAGGAAAGCACTGTACTAATAAAAAAGGTCTTTCCTCTCTCATACTTTGTAAGTATATAATATCTAGCATACCCAATAAATGAAGACTGATAATGGAAAAGAAGGAAGGCTTGGGATTGAAAATGCATTGCATAGGCTTCCTCAAGCTCTTCTGAAGCTTTTGACTATCTCTCTGGAGCTCCCTTGAAATAAGGTGATAACGTCAACATTAATGATACTGATCACACTAACAGTAATAGTTTATCTTATGGCAAAACAAGAAGAGACCATCAAAAAAGTGGCCCTACTGCTTTCAGTGATAGGACAGCAGTTGTAGCATAAAGGAAGTAATATACAGCAAGCAACACAAGCAGCATATCAGATAATGAAAGAATACTGGTGGAAGAGAAAAGGAAATACAGACTGAGACGAAGTCTCAAGAGGGAAGAATTAGAAAAGAGACAGATTAAAGTACCCACAACAGAGATGGTAGAGAATCTTCAGTTTTTGTGTTCTCTTTATTCTTTCCTTTGAAGAAAACAGAATAACATATTGTAATACTCCACAGTGTTGTGGAATAATGTACTGGACCTCCAACAAAGTCCACAATACAGTACAGTTTCTATTATTATTACTGTTTAGTAAATCTTCCTGTTCTACACACAGCCCCAAACCAACTCAGCATTCTGAAATCAGGACATAGCAAACTGGCTATCAGTTAAATGAAAGCACGGATGAAATTCACAATAAAAAATTGTTGAAGCAATTTTGGGCTTGGTAATTAATTTGCTACCATGAAGTCAGTTCTCCCTAAAAAATACTGGGAAGATGCCATAATGGGAAATAGAGGTTTCAATTTCAGGTGCCAAGTGATTACAGCTCAGTCTGAAATAGGCTATCAGGGCTATCAGTCTAACTAGGAATCAGGGCTAGCACATCTGCTGTGAAAAACATACACAGGTATTGAAAGAACAGTTAGAATGTCAGTTCTACCTTCTGTCTTAAATGGATCATCTTCAACAAGATGCTTCCATTCAACAACATTTTAAAGCCATTTTTGTTGTTGTTGTTGTTTTGTCAACTCTGAAACCAAGAGCAGGGTTTTTGGGTATCAATTTTAATAGATTTGAGTGCTGGTTTCAGGATCCTTGTAGGTTCAAGTAGCTACAACACCTGGAAATGTCCTTCCTTCAGCTCCTTTCTAACTTACCACACCTTGTTGGACAAAACAATATTGCAGCCAAAACCAAATTTCATACCCAATGTTTGTAAAACAATTTAAAATGAGATCCATACATATGTTATTGGTATCAAGACTTCCTGTAGGAAAGTTACAGACAGCATTTCATACCAAAAAAAAAAAAGTTAAAGAGTAGTTGTGAGGGGAGAAATATAGTTGAAGACGATGCTGATAACAACCAAAAAATGGCTGACATTTACACATTTCCAAAAGCTTATTTAACCTGGGGAGATAGGTTGTTAAACAAACTCCATTCACAGAGCTAGAATCTCCAGACATCAGATAAAAAAGCCAAATTTTAATGACCATATTTCTTAGAATGTATCTGTTCCTTTCAGGAGCTCATTTTGATTTTAAACTGTCCCGAAGATTTATCTTTGATAAGACGCAGCTGCTGGTTTCAACAAACTCCGTGGTTATTTTGCACTTTTATGTCACCTATTTTTAGCAGAGATTAGATTCTCCATAATTTTAACCAAGTGCAAATGTTTGAATTGAGCAAAGTTTCTCTCATTACCTTCCTGAGAAGGGTAGCTGCAATAAATGAGAACATACTGCAAGTATGGAGATGACATCTGACTGATGCCAAGACTATTGAACTGTGGAGGTTGCTGTCGAATGAAAATACAACCCACCTCAAGGATACCATTAAAATGGACAATAAGTTATCCAACTCCTTATATGGTGCCAGAAAACATTAAAAAAAAAGTTTTCACTGTGTGTAGGAGTGAATACTGTATGGGAGATACAATAAGCACCAGAATCTCACATGGTGAATTGTAAATACCACATCCACAATATGTAAGCATGACTCACTGATCTAACTGGACAGATGGACTGCACTGTTACTGAAATGAGGTGGAACATTATAGTTCCTTAAAAGCAAATAGCAATGTCAAATATAAATTTAAATTAGGAAAAACTTTTTGTTAACGTAAGAATTGCAGAAATTAATTATAGCCTAATCTAACACATATGTCAAGCAAATACATTAGTCAGTGCTCTTGGTTTCCTAGCAATTCAGATTAGTGCTCCACTCTAAGCCTCCTTGATACACAATGCATTTGATCTAGTACAGGGGGCATCCAATCTTTTGACTTGCCTGAGTCACAGCGAGTGAAGAATTATTATTTTGGGCTACATATAAAATACATAATACGGTTAACGTATACAGGAAACAAAACATCTAATTTTTCTTTTTTTTTTTTTTGTTAAAATAAAAAAGAGGGCAACAAAAGCATAAAACTAGTGGGATATTTGACCTTGCTACAATCACATAATAATTTTAAACATTTAAAATCTTCTGGGGCTGCATTATTAGCTACCCAAGGTTGCATGTGGTCCAGATGCTGCAGGTTGGACAAGCATGATTTAGGAATTGCTCATATAAACACAAAATAAACTACCACGAGGTTTTGAGAAGTACCAAGATCACAAGCAGGTGCACAACATCTACAGTCGCACATATCCTTCAATGAGATACAGAAGAGATCTACAAAATAATGAAACATACCAGTAGTATGTCACTCTGAACTGCCAGCTATCTACTACGTTACCAGAACTTTTTTGCATGGAAAGATGGGATGTCTCTACTTTAGCCACTTATAAAACAAGACATCTACTCAAAGTTAGTTTCCTAGGATCTTTCTATACTCAACAGTGATTAGTAAAAATTTCAGAGTACTCTTTAATCTTGATGGCATGGTCTGCTCAATAAAACTGTCTATTCTAATTTACTTGCTATAAACAGAACCCAGGAAACAGTAGGCTTGAAGTGTCTCAGACAGCTCAGATAAGTAATGTGAGTCTCACTTTACGACCAAATTATTTTGCTTTCTACAGCTTTTTCCATTTTTTTAATCCTTGCACTTTGTACCAAAACGTTACAATTCAGAAGGTCTTTAGCTTACTATTTTCAAAGAAAGATGAGATCCCATCAATGTATTTATATGCCAAAAGTGATGATGCACAGATGATGATGCCAAGCTCTTTTCAACGGTGTTCAGTGCCAGCACAAGAGATAATGGGCACACACTGGAATACAGGAGGTTGTCTAAACATCAAGAAGCATTTTGTCACTGTCTGCAATGGAACACTGACACAAGTTGTCCAGAGAGGCTGTGAAGTCTCCCTCTTGGAGACCTTAAAAGCCACTTGGTCATGGGCCTAGACACCCTTCTCTGGGTGCTAAAGCAGAAGATGGACCAGATGGATCAAGAGGTTTCTACCACCCTCAGCCACGCTCTGAGTTTTGTGATCTCTCAATATCCCAACTCATGCTATGCTTTGTTATCCAATAACATTGCTTATTTATCTCAAGTGGCATCAGTTTACACATGCTCAGGATATTTTAATTTACTTCATCTGCCCCTATTTATTTATTTATTTTTTTTTGTAATCATCCAAAATAAGTAAATACGTAAAGAAAATAGGTGAATGTAAATGATTGTCAAAATGGAGATCCAAATAAATGTGTCAAGGGCTATGAACTACCCCAGTGAAAGAGAAGCATTTATGGTAAGAGAAGTAGTTAACACATCGGTGTTGTCACTGAATCTGCCGCAGCCCAGTTTTCTCCCAGGAAACAAGTATTTGATTCTATTGTGCACTAGCTCCACCCTACATAAACAGGCATAACAGCACTCACCTATCTTGTTATACTCTAAAAACAAAGAGAAAAAGATAATAAAATTGTGCAGTATTGTTTCTGGGCTATTTTTATATGATCACGTTTTTAAATACTGATTTTACATACACCATGTTCTCAATATATTTCAGTGCAGCCAACATCAAATTCCAAATAAAAATAGTGAATCTCTCACGAAGCATTTTGGCAAAATCTTCCTAGAAATGCCTTTGAAAAGGCAAGATAATTTTTGATAAGCTTTATCTTTTCCTGACTTTGAAAAGGGCACCATTACACACTTAACATTCCTCCCTCACTTGTAAATGGAAACATACTTACAGCTAACATCCTATCACTTGCAGTTTGAAACTTCAAAACTCACCTTCCTAATATGTGCTTCTAATTAAATTTCAGTCCCTAACCACAGCTGCTGTGATTCATGCATTCCCTGTTAGGTTCAGTGTTAATTAATGAGGGCTCTTTAAATTCTCTGAGCTGAGGTGTGGGAGGGAAACAGGGTGTATGCAAAACACTAGGATTTCTCAGTTTATTGTGGTGTGTTGTGATGCCCCTTTGGGAGGGGGCTCAATTACAGCATGCATTCAAAATAGAATGAAAAAGGAGGTGGAGAACTGGGAACAAAAACCCACACAGTGTATTATTCATACGCAAATATACAATTATGCAGTCTCATGAATTAGGGAACTGCACTTTTAAAGACAGAATTGTGTCAGATTGTTGTTTTGTGGTATACTGGTATGATACTGCCTTCTTTCAATGAAAATTAGAGAAAAAGTGGGATGTAGTCAACAGGATCCAGAGGTGTCCATGAAATCTAGGGTCAACTTCTGATGGGTCCAATCTGACGTATTAAAGAAAAATCATGAAATATGGACTTCTACAATCCCTCTTAAGATTGGAAATCAGGGCTGAAAATGAGAGGACCCAGCATCTTTGCAGATAAGGAATTTCAAGGAATTTCCTTGAGTTTGTGATCATCAGGCTAAATAAGCAAAGCAGTTATTTCATCGCTCCTGTACGTGAGTTCAAAAACAATCACTGTTACTAATAGGTACGCGTTACACACAGGCAGGCTACTTGATACAGTGAGATACCATGACTACTCTGTCATCAGTTAAGCCACTGCCAGTCAAAACACAGCTACTGCTTACAGTTTGTCCAAAATATTGATCTGAAGATGCTATAATTGGTTGCAGATAAGGATGAGCATTTGAGCTTTGTCATTTGTGCTTCAATGGCTTGTTTTTGGGGGGTAATTTTTTTCCCCTCGCTGCAATATCTCCTTTAAAGCCTCTCTCCTCCTTAGTGAGTGCTCCATGCAGTGCAGAAAAAACAGCAATTATAGTAGTGCAGCATTAAATGCAGCATGAAAATAAGTACCTCACAGCCAAATGAAACATCAGAAGGGATGTTAAGAACATAATGCAAATTCAGGAGGAAGAACTGCGCCTTGATCTTCAGTGGCACCTCTTACAAAATATTGCTTGGAATACTTAACAGCCCTGAACAGTCATAACCTCAGACTTTGTTTTACTCTAAGACTTTCACCACAGTACCTGAAAAACTACAGACCCAGAGGTACACTGCTCGCAACTGGGATGGAATCACATCATTCTCTCTCTTTCACACCAAAGCTTGCCTTCCTCTGAATCAACCTAACGTTTGATCTGCCAAACACTTGAACTAATGGTGAACAGACAATAACCACAAATTCTTTTAAAACTAGCTTGTTTTTTTTTTTTTTTCTATTAGTGAATAAACCGCGTGGGGGAGGGGGGGGAATTAAAAAACAATATCTATCCCAACCGAGCCCTTACTTTCTCTTTGGAGTGGTTTGGAAATCCCAGCTCGGGGACACTTGACTATTTTTTCTTAATGACTATGATAATCTGATAGTGACTTTTTACAGTCAAGGTGGTTCTGCCTCTGAGCTACTCATGTGCTCAGGGCAAATTGAGCTGCACACCACATTTAGAAAAAAAACAACAAGCAGTCTGAAAACGAAGCTGGCCTGTTGTCATAGTCCAAGCAAAATTTATTCACTGTCTAGATCTAGCCCTGAGCCAACCTCAGGAGGAGCACTCAACAAACTTCTTCCAAATTTCCCCTAGACAAAGGTGATTGCTCTATAAATATCTCACAACAATTGATTTTTCTTACTACAGAGCCTCTTTCAGCCTACAGGTTCTCAGCTCTGATTAATATCTTTTGGATTTGAACACATAGGACTTGACTGATAAATCCAGAAACTGTAAACATACTGCCACTAGTGCCTTTTTACTGTTAGGGACAGCAAGTTAAAAACAACACAGTTTAAGGACAGATACTGGAGCCCTCATGGTCTAAAGACCGATGTAAAGACAGGATGCTGTCTTCCAGCTGTTTCCCTGCCTCCAAGGGATGGCAGGTATCAACATTTCCTTTTTGGATAATTTTGCCATTGGCAACATCTCTCTTTCCATCAAAAGCCATTAGAAAATGCCCAGTATGGTTTCTTAAATACATAAATGATTTAGAATCATGAATTACTCAGGCTGGAAGGGACCTCAAGGATTATCAAGTCCAACTGCAGCCTAACCATAGTACCCTAACTCTAACAACCCTCTGCTAAATCATGCTAACACTTTTTCATCATTTACTAACACTTTACAAAGGAAAAAAAAGTTTAACTTGCTTTTCTCAGTTTACTCAGAATGAGGTTCTACTTCCAGTCTGATCACCCGGGAGAACAGTTTTTCTGTTAGCTACACTGAAGGCAGTGTCCAAAAACTGCATCACCGCTAGTGATGCGTGGAATTGCTGGTCTGCTTTGGTGAGCCCTAAATACTATAGCAAATGACACCTCTCAGTGGAAGAGGAGCCCTGGTTTTGCAAACCAATTCCCACAATATGCTTGATGGATAGATATGGAGTGGGAGTGTGTGTGCATCTTTTTTTTTTTTTTAATGCTTTTGGGACAAACTGAAAAGTAAGGAAAGCAACTGGTAGAACTTATCTGAAAAGCCTTGAATCTGCTGTCACACTTTTGTACAATTCAGATCTGTAATCTCACTTGCTAGGTTTGTCAAGAATTTGGTTGTATTCTGATTTTAACCTGCCATACAGGCTGTGCTATGAGATGACTGCTCTTCTCCACAATCTCCAAATCCTTAGACGCTATTTCTATCAAACTGTAATATGGATCCATTCTTCTATGTGCCTCTTTGTCCTTCTTGTATTTTAACCAGTACGGATCCACTGCCTTTCTAGCATTTGTTCATTTGTTTCTGAAAAGGTAACACATCCACCTATTTCAGAGCTACAAGGAATCTGGAAAGAAGAAAAGACTAAGTAGAAAGAAAACTAGATTAAAAAAAAAAAAACTAGAGAAAATCTGCATGCTTCTGATTCTCTGAAATACTCTCAATTTTAAGCAGTAAGGATGACATATCGTGAATAAAATTACTTGCTCAATCAAGGCTAGTTTTGTTTTTCCACACAAATGCAAAAGTTTTGCTGTTTACAGCATGCAGGAAGAAGTTTCCTCAAACAAATCTGAGAGCATACAAGACTATGATGGAAGCAGCATAACCTTATAACATTCACACAGTATAAAATCAAAGAATAGTTTGGGTAGGAAGGGACCTTAAAGATCACATAGTTCCAACCTCCCTGCCATAGGCAGGGACATCTTCCTCTAGACCAGATTGCTCACAGCCCCATCCAGCCTGGCCTTGAATGCTTCCAGGGAGAGGGCACCAACAACCTCACTGGGCAACCCGTTCCAGTGTGAGACCACCCTCATAGTGAAGATTTTCTCCCTAATATCTAGTCCAATCTATCCTCTTCCAGTTTAAAATCATTTTCCCTCATCCTGTCACTACATATCTTTATGAAAAAGTCCCTCCCCAGCTTTACTGTAGGCCCAGTACTACAGTGCTTACTTATTCCAGAAAATTATGCAACAGATTTGAGGCTTATGGTAAAAGGCCAAAATCTGTGGCTGGAGGTGAAAAAAGTTGTTCTACCACAAACTGTCAAATACTCATTCTGTCGCTTCCTTTAGGACCATTAATACAGAATTTCACAATGCTAGCATTTATTTCAAATAAACTGAAAACCCATTTAAAATAAACTGTAGCACCCACAGACCTGAGTATATAATACTGCATTCCACTGTGCTTTTCCACAGCACTCAGCAGCAAGCCACAAGTCTCTTCTTTCTTTCTTAAAAGAGCCTTCCCCTATCATCCCACATCCCTTTGGTGTCACACAGCTTTTTCTCACATGAAGGGAAGGTAGCATCAACTCTGTTAGATTTCTTCTGAGGCAATGAAAGCTGCTGAAAATGACAAATCCTCAGAAAAGAGCCCCCTCCCTCCCCCTCCAGCAAATGTCCTATTATTCCTCAAGACAAAGACAACAAAAACCTGCAACTTTCTATGTAATACAATTATTTCTATCTTTAAAGCCATATTAGAGTATCCTGTGTCACTGTCCATAAAAGTGACCATGACATTTCCAGGACATGAGACTGTTTTCTATTCTTCCCTATTCTTCCCTGGGGATGCGTCCATCTTGCCTTACATGATGAAACGATCAGTGCAATTTTAGAGAGAGAAAAAAACATCTCTGATTAAAGAGGTCTCTAGAAAAGCCTGGAAAGTGATTTAACACTTGTTTGAGGACAGTTGTTGAAAAGAAAGTTCTTACAATATTCTCCACAATGAAGACGACTAACTGCATGCCTGAAAAACTGAAAGAGCAAATACAACGTGTAAAAAGAACACTGAAGCCTTCGCCTCCTCATAAAAAATGCCAAAAGATAATGGAGTTTATTTTTTGGAATTTTTGTATTTGGAGAAATTATTGCAGAAATAATACAAGGACTATCAAAGGAACAGTACAGTTGATTTTCCACTCCAAATAGTTCATGCCATTTCCCTATTCAGATTTAAGGATCATACTTTAAAGGGCCTTTCTGAGAAGCAGGATTAGGTTTCAACAAATAAAACACTGCTTCCTGGAGCACAAAATGAACATGGCCAGGCAATACAACCATCTGCAAACACATTAAAAGCAGAAGGCTAAAGTTTTTTCACCTTCAGTTTTAGTGATATGTTGATGGCATGCAGAATCAAGTGGAATTATGGCTTCATCCCATTACTATTATTTTTTTCCCCATTAGAATATAATGATTTGTAGTTTTATGAAACCAATACTTTTAGAACACTAAACAAGTACACATCAGAGATGTAATGGATGATACCTACTTTACTAATACATTTTTCTTCCATAATCAATATCTCATGAAGATAATAATACTCCACTTTCAGCAGAATACGCTTTTTGAACTGAATGATGACCACTTATCTTAAACCAAAAGGGCATTCAAAACTGCAACACATTCTCTGCAGTTGTTGACAATAATACAGCTATTTTTTTCAAGATACCAAACAGTTACCAAAACACTGATTCATAAACATTGCAAATCATTTACATCTCACTTCTCAGTAACTTAGAAAGAAATATACATACATACAAACATACATACCGTGCATGCAACAGATACATATTTTTGTTTACGGAGACATTCAGCAACATTTTAGTCCATGCATACAAACTTCAATAGATTGAAAAGCAATAGTTTTAAGTTCTGACCTCAGCTCTTCCTCCTAGGTTTCCATAATTTCAAGTAAGTCAAATTACATTCATAAATGAGCAATTCAATATCTTCTCACTTACTAGTCAGGCTCCTAAAATCTATGTACAGACTGCCAAAAAAACAAATGCCTTTCAGAGTCTTTGTTGAGAGCAAAATTAATCAAGGCGATATCAAGTTTTTGGCTGAAATTTATGTTCATTTATTCCTCTCTCTTTTTTTTCCCCCCCCCACTTCTGCTACAAGTCTGTCTTGTCTGTCTCCACTGACTTTTAACTAAAAGCTATGCAAATCTTACCGTCACTTTATCCCTCAACACACTACAAATCAGACCATTAGTCAACAAAGCAGATCTTTAAAAAAACTAGTTTTCAGTCATAAGACAGGAAAAACTTTTAGAAAAACAATTTCTCCTTCAGCTACTCAGAGTTTCTTCCATGTAAAGCAAAATTTTACACTGTGAAATGAAGTTTTATCAGTTGCTTTCATAACCTGTCAATGGATTTACTCAGTGATATCTGAAAAGGATACATTTTACTTCTAAATTTCTTTTTGTCAGTTGAAAAATACTTTTTACATTCTTCAGAACACAGGTAGCTGAAATAACTACATATGAGGGCTGCTCTGAAAGTAATGCCTCCTATTTTATTATTCTTGTCTACCATATCAAAGTTAGATGTTGGCATTATGGCAGCAGAGACCGAACCTTCCACCCAGTACTTCATTACATTTTGTTGCTGTGAAACATATGGCAGCAGAGGAGCACTCTGACAAAATGGTGTCTGACCTGGAAGTGCATATGAAGCAAATAGTTCTTCCATGTAGAAAACAATGGCACCCACTGACATTCATTGATGCTTGCTGAATGTTTATGGAGACCAAACTGTGGATATAAGCACAGGGAGGTGGTGGGTGATGTGTTTCAGCAGAAGCAATAGAAATGTGAAAGACAAGCCATGCCCTCAACAGCCATGCAGCTGTCATACCATGGAATGAAGAGAATCTCAATCTCATCCATGTGAACTGGAAAATTACAACCAGGGCACTGTGTACAGAGCTGAATGCCTGCCCCAATGCATTGGAAACAATGGAGGCAATGTTGGAATATCACAAAGTTTATGCCAGGTGGGTCCCACAGATCTTCACATAGGAATATGCATGTCTGTCAGGACATACTGAACCAACATGAGGTTGAAGGTGACAGTTCCCTGAACTGCATCATAACCAGTGATGAGGCATGCTGTCATCACTATGAGCCAGATTCAAAACTGCAGTCCATAATGTGGCGACATGAATTCCCCATGGAAGAAAATATCCAACATGCAGTCCTCGGTGGATTAAAAAAACTGCACCATCTTTTCAGATAGGAAAGAGGTATTCGTTCTGGATTTCCTGGTACCCAGACAAATTATTAACTCTAATCATTAAATAGCAATGCTAACTAAGCTGAAAGCTCAATCATACAGAGTCAGGCTAGAGAAAACAATCTTTTTCTTGCAAAATGGTAACAACAGGTCCCATACCAGTTGCAAGACTCACACTGCCAGTCTTGGTTGGACTATTCTACCACACCCACTGTACAGTCCAGATTTGGTGCTTTCTGACTTCCATTTGTTCAAGTTGATGAGAGCTGGATTGCACAGACAACATTTTCCTAGCATCAGTGTTGTCATAACTGTGATAGAGTGGGTCATCTTTGCTGGTGTAGATTTTTACAAGCACAGCACACAGGTTCTTGCTCATTGCTGAGAAAAATGTATAGCCAAAGATGGTGACCATTGAAAAATACTGCATTGTAGTCGATAATTTGTTCTATTAAATAATATTATGATACTATTTGTTGTAGTTTCCATGGAAATAAGTAAGAGACATTACTTTCAGAGTGACCTACCTATGTCTCTCTTGGGTTTTGGAAATCTCTTTACAAGCCAGTTGGTCTTTTTAAGTGGGTTGAAGGCACAGACACAGGATTATCTCATGTAAATTTCTCTTCTATTTAATTGGGTTTTTTTTGCTTGTTTGTTTCTTTTTTAATGTTATGCAGCAGTCATCTTGCATCTATAGCAGCTAACTGCCTTTCAATGCATCAAATCTTTATGATCTTTGGTCTTGTAGTTATACAGTTTGCCTAGCCTCTTTATCTTCCAACACTCTGAAGTGTTACCTGGTCCATTTTAATTTCTAACAGTTCAACATTTATAGATTTCATTATCTCTATTTTTTTTTTTCATAGCATTTTTTAGTTCTGTTGATTTTCATTTAGAAGCACTGTCTATTCCAGACTGAGTCATGTTCTCTGCTGACAGATGCAGGTTTCTACCACCTGGGATACTGGGAGCCTTAATTCATGGAAAACATCATATTTGAGGAATTAGCGATGTTGACCAGGAGTTGTCTGCTCTACTGGGCATAGTACTTAGGGCTTGAGAAGCTCACACATTAGCAGGAATATCTGCTGCATAGGAATCTGTTAGAGAGAATCTGTACTGCCTGTTGGTGAATGTTATGATAGAAATAACTTTCCAGACTATCAGAAAATATATGACTGTATTGCTGAGCAGAGAAGGACCACTCCCTTCAACCCACTGGCAACTCTCCTTCTAAAGCAGGCCATTATGCCATTGACCTTCTTTGCCACAAAGATATATGGCTGGCTTGGGTTCAGCTTGCTGTTTACAAGAATCAAGACCCTCGGGCTCTTTTCTGCTACACTGCTCTCCATCCAGACAGTCCCTAGTCAGTAGAGGTGGCATGGGGGTTATTCCTCCCCAGGCACAGAATTTCGTAGTCCTTTTCGCTGAACTTCATGAGGAACTGTGGACCCACTTCTACAGCCTGTTTAGGCCCCTCTTGATATACCAGTATAGCTATCTGATGTATCAGATATGCCTCCCCATTTTGTATCATCTGCAAACTTCCTGAGCGCGCATACTGGCTTACCATGCAGACCATTACTAACTTGTTAAACATTACGAACCACAGACTTCAAAAAGGCATGTGTGTACACCCAGCACACGTACAAGACAAACTACTGAGGCACACAAAGAAAATACTAGAACTTTTATATTTTATCTAAGAAAACTAAGAAATATATTTGTACTAACATTTGATATGCAGATGGACAGTTGCACCTATTCAATTGGTTTGTAAGTCAAAGGGTCACATGCCACCTATGACCTATGAAGTGACCCTGGGATGAGCAGCACGGAGCAGGTCACTGTGGCACCCTCACTGCTTCATTCACTTTTAGCTTATTTTGACTTAATGCAGTTTACATGTAATCAGTTAAGTGGATGTATGAATTCTATTATCTAGTTTTACTAAACTAACCTTCACAAACTGAACAAGAAATACTGCAGAAAAAAAATGGCAGACTGAGGAGAGGACTGGTTATGTGAACATAAGTGAAAAACAACATAGCAGACCTGACACTAGTTCCACTCCTAATACAAAAGCTCATTATCTGCCAACTTATGAGCTAAAAACAGTGATCTCAATCAGACCAGACAAGTTGGCCAAAGAAACAAAAACTTATCAAGATTATTTGAAATACAGATATTCTTCCATGATCTTAACAATCCTTGCCCTTCAGACAGATTGTGCCTTGAGATATTAGATTATAGTAAGAAGACTTGACAATTAGCAGGAGATCTAAAATCTAAGTATCCAGAACACAAAGACAAGCCTCTACGATTTCTTCAGCAATGTTTGAAGCCATGAGATATTAAATGCAGTACTTTACAAAACATAATGGTAACTGGTCAGTAGCCTCTTTTGAGATTTCTTACTTTCTAGTACACAACAAGCTTCATATTGCTGTCAAAACGTTCGTTCTTCCTGTCACGATAAAAATGTCTGAAAATGCACGGAAAACAATATAGAGACAAAAATGCATCCCTTTGTCACTAAATACTGTTGGAAGATGTATAGAAAATGTTGCTGAAACAAATACTAAAGCAAGTTATACAATCTGGGAGGTCTGCGTTACAGCTGGATGAAAGTACAGATGTTTCTAACACCCCAGTTTATGGAATTTGATAGATTCTCTTTCTATTCAGTGAAATGTAGAAATAACTACATTCTGTGATCTTGAAAGTTGTACTGGCAAAGACGCATTTTCATAATAAGTTAATTTATGAAAAGCAACGTTTATGGAAAAACTGTGCAAGTGCAACCACTGCTGCAGTGGATGCACTGACTGGAATAAAAAAAGGATTACGGGGTAAGGTTACAGTGATAGCACTGTATATGAAATTCATTCACTGGATCACTGAAGCTACTGAAGCCAGAAGTGGTTCACGTGTAACAGGATAAAATATACATGATTCATTTTACAAAAACAAGACCTTTTAGTAGTAGAATCTGTACGGCACTTTGTAGTGAGACAAGGAATGACTGAAAATCTTTCCTGTACAACATAGAGGTTTTCTGGTTATCTCAAGGCAAAGCGCTTAAGTTTTTGAACTTTCTGGTGAGATACGTATTTCTTCCTTACAAAAACACGAGTGTTCCAAATTTACCCATCTTTTCTGTGATGGCAAGTGAATGACAGAAGTATGTGAACTAGAAAATATTCTGGAAAAAAATAAATACACACTATGTTGCTTTAAGGTAAAGGTGAGGTTTTAAGAAGCGAGAAAACTGTTTTTTGCAAGTAACTCACACTGTGGAGAGAACAACTTGAAAGTAGATGTTTGAAAGTGCTTTTGTTATGTGGTATTTTTGGGATAAAAATGTTATATTTCACACACAACAAAAATTACCACATTAATAATCTTATCCATTTATCACAGTTAAAAACAACAAAACTTTGGAAGCAATTTTCTAACCTGTTTAAAAATATTCCTAATAAAGGATATAATGAGTTTTGAGCTCATTTGTTGAAAATATAAAATGTAATATTTTCTAATTATCTTGCACAAATAACTGATTGACGTCAGCGGAAGATGGAAATTTTATAGCCAAATTTCAATTAAAAAATCTGCATATTTGTAGATAAGCATCATGATTTAGTAAGTACAGACAAAGCATTTATTCTATTTGGATCTAAACACCATTGCTGAGTATCTTTTTCAGCTCTGACAGCCATTAAAACCAATTATCAAGTAAGCCAAACTTAGAACCAAATTACTGAATTTCTGTTTCACAGTGATTTACCAAGATTTTCAAAGTGAAGCATTTTTAACCATGCTGCTCAACTGAGAGCAAAAAGGTCTGCTGATCCATCAGTAAAATAATTTTCAAAAACAGTTTATTTTGTCTTTGCTTCATCCTTTTCAATTTCTATGTGCATTTTATCATTTACATAATGTTTTAGTACGATAATTTCTAAGTAAATGAATACACATATTAGGTGCACGAGCTCCACTTTTTTTTTTTTTACTGATGAATATGCAAGATAATGATATCTGGAGAACACTGCTCTAGTGTAAATAGTAGTTATAGTCAGCAGTTAGTGCCATATGATCCACATGATGGCAGAGGATAAAGATTGGTTAACAGAGTAAGTGAAAATGCCATATAATAATGCCCCCCAGAAAAGAATGAGGGACAATGTAGACAGCCTGCAAAGAGAAGGAATTGAGTAAGCTGGTAGAGCAACTGGTAGTGTTTGTGATAGAGCTGAGGAGGAGGATGTTAAAAGGCAGTTGAGGATCAGCAGAGCAAATGGAGTAGTAGACTGTGGCATTTGCCTTATGAATTTGGAACTACAGACACTGGAATTTAAAACCATTCATACATCAGCAGCAAAATGCAGCTAAAGCTTTACTGCTGATGAAATGCAATTCAATGAATGTCTTTTGCTTAGGTGACAAAATGGCTTTGTCTCTGCATATAAACATTGCAGTTGCTGAAGAGGAAAAAACGAATACACTTATTTCTGAACAATTGGAATAATATTTTTAAAAGTTTACCACTGCCTCATTAGTAGGTCCTCGTGAGAGTGCTGAGGAATGATGACTGAACCTAAAATAATTCCTTGTAAACTGCAGAATTCCATCATTAAATCTATCTTTCAAAGTCCCACTCGTCATTCATCCCACACTTGTAGTAATATTTATTTCCAGAGATGGGAAGCTGACACACTTCTGCCTCACAGGTAGTTTTTGTTTTCACGAACTAAAACTGCTCTTTACACACAACAGATCCCCTTACCACAGCAAATAAATCATTGTTACGTGGCCTTCAGTGATCTTCATTGTTAGGTCATCATTCAAAGATGCCAAAAATAGCATAGTTGTTAGTTTTTTTTCTGCAATCCCAATGGGTCTACAAGAAAGCAAGAGCCGACACAATCCCGAAACAATAAAAGGTAGGAGAGGTAAGTACTGCCTGTAAGAATGATTCTCAGAAGTTTTACCTAAATACAACAGCATCTACATAAAGAGGGTGGCTTTTCTTGCTTTTTCCCATCTTGACTATTCTTTAATATTCTTGGTGCAACAATAATCTCAGTTACACCATAGCAATTTCTGAGTGCAGCACATGCTTGTACAGATGATATGTAACAAGATCTAAAAGCAGCCACATATATTTATAAGCTCATCTTTTCTACACAGTAAGAAGATCAGTTACTCCAGAGCAACATAGCATAAAGTATGAATACAGAGAATTCAGAGGACATGTTTGGAAGCTACCATAGGATTAGATTTTGTTTGAAGTTGCTATGAACAAGAAGAAAGCATAAGAACTTGTGTACTCTACTAACGACAATGTAAACTGAAAACATTACAGCCAAACACAATAATCGAAAAAATGAAACAGAGAGGGCATTTAGTTCTTTACTGCTATCTTCTGCCTGTGTATTCCTTTTCAGCTCGCTAGGATAGCAGCTTTCCCTTTGGAGTTAAAGTTGCATTTTTCTCAGCAGGATTTTCACATCACCCAAAATCTTGATAAAAATAACATTCCTTGATTAGTTTCAACATGACAATCTGCTTCCTCCTGATTTGTTGCAGTCATCTCTGTGTAACACAAAAATACATAGCTCAGGACAGACAAGGACTGTTTTTGTCTTCTCATGACTGTTTCCATTGGGTGGTGTTACTAGACCATACTTTGTCTGGCTTTGACCTTGCTCTTCAGTCCCACAGGCACATTCATACCTATTTAAGACCATCTTGTCACTCTGCAGTTATCTATCTAGGCTTCCTGGGTCAAAAGAAGGGTAAACTTCAGACTCTCCAAGACCATCTTTCTCACTGGAGCTAAAAGATCATTTCCACCAACAGTGTGGGGCCTATATTCACTGAGTTACCATCAGTCTGCTCAAAAATAAGTAGTCACACCTGCAATAAAGCATAAACCCACTTGCACATCTATTAGGGTAGACAGTACTAAGAAATTCCTTGGACACTCTTCATATTGGTTTTGTTTGTTTTTATTATTCCTCAAACCACGGTTTGATTGCATAGATACAGAAGGTCAAAAAGGCTCCTGGTATTACATATGGCCCAATTTTATCCCTTTTTACAAGAGTTTTTCCTCTGCTATTGTTCACACTTCCATATTTAACTATTCATAGATCAAATAACCCTGGTTTACTCAAAACCATATACCCAAAGGCCAAAGGAGAGAACATTCCGCTCTGTATACATTGTGTATACAACGTTGTATATGCAACAATCTTTGATTCATTTATCATAATTAAATATACTTCATCTACTTCAAACAATTTTTCCTCAGAATTTGTAGTCTTCAGAGATGCTGATTACAAGTTATCAGTCAATATTTATAAATTCTTATTAGACAGAGCTTTCTGATGAATAACATACTTATTCCCGAGATAGGAAACAACATATCTCAAATACCACGGCAGCGTAGCTAAAGGTAAATCTGACATTAGACTGACAAGATTCTACTGGAAATATAGTTCTCTTGCCACTGTACACCCCCTAACTATTTTTCCGAAGATATACCTTTTGAACACCACAAGAACCTATTAGTTGAATTACATAAATTCTTGTCTTGGAAATATCTAGTAGCTATTTGAAATGATTCTACTAGTTAAACTTCCTTGTTCAGTATTCAGCACGTTAACATTTCTGCTTTATGACTTGCTCATTAATGGCATTATAATAACTCAGCACCTCATGAGCTTCTCTAAACAACCGCATTTTAACTAAATAAATAATTCATAAATATTTATAATTAATAAATTAGAGAGCAGAAAGATCAATTGTTCTGCATGCTGTATGAAAAGTATGTTCCATTAAGGCATCAACAGTGCTGTTCCCCAGGATATTAAAGAAAAAAGAACTGTGCATGGGTGGAAATGTAACACCCTTAATCTGTCTCTTCTTGTATACCCTTAATTTTATATATTTATACTGATTAAAACCTACCTACATTTCTACTAGATCTTTCCTGCCTACACTTAACATGACCTCAGTCCAGCCTTCTGGCCAGCTCGTATACAACATTTAGCCTTCATGCAGAACTCAGGGTGGAAGGTTTCTACACTGTCCATTCTAAAACATTATGCCTGAAATGGAACTCCTCAACTGAACCTCCCCAAATCTTTCCTTTGCTTTCACCATTACTATGGACTTCCTCCTTTATCTTCCTAACCCTTACAGGATTGTGAAAGCCAGAAGGAAGTACTTCTTTCATTCCCTCTAGCTAAGTCTCAGTTGAGCCGTGGCTTTCTCTCACTCTTTTGGAAATGCTTCCCCCACTTCTCTTTGCCCATTCTGCTAAAATTGCCTTTCTTCTTTAGTTAATATAATCCCCCCACCTTTTTTTTTTCTTTTTTTTTTTTTTTTTCTTCCTGCCTTTCTGATAGGTATTTTGGTCTTTTCAAGGGCAGTACAGAATGCTTTTCCTAAGATTGTCTTTGTGGTCTCTATCCTAACCACATTCTCTTCCAAAGTTATGCTGCCAAGCTCTCTTCTCTTTCTGAAAAAGAAAGAGAACACCACCACATCCCTTCAAATTTCTCACTTTTAAGATTATTAAGGTTGTCCCATCTATTTCTTCTCCTAACTAATCAGCTCTATTTCATTCCTCCAATTTTAATGCAGCTTTCCTCTATTTTACTATGTGCTTCCCTATATAGCTTTGTCTTCTCTGCCATCTGAAAATACAGATTTTGGCAGGACTCCTACCAGTAGAATCAAGTTATTAGCTGATTACTTGATCTTCTCAACTTTTGAAGTCTACCATTTGGAATGAACAATAAACTGCAATAAATCCTGAATGTACAAAATACTGCATACGACACTAGCTAAAAGCAAGATTGTTTGTACTGTCATGAGAATTCAGATTTACTATACTGCACCAAATGGGAAATTATTTTCTATTTCACCTATCCAGTACTGAAATTCTCTCTACTTGTGCAGCATTATAGCTTTTATCAGTTTCTAAGCCCTCAGATTTTTGCATGCTACCAAAATGGGAGTCTATCATTGAAATGTAGGCAACTCATGGATAATATATCACAGTTTCACAATGGACTACAATACTAAATACACAGCAGGGAGTAAAGATTTCATAATTCATTTAACTGAATTCAAAGAGATGATGATACTACTACCAGGCACCGATGTATGGGCATACCAAAACTAATATACCTTTTATCTCAACAAACATGTTTGGATGACATGTGACAAGTAGGTCAGTCAAGGCAGCACTGCAATGACTATAGCCTATTATTCACCTTACTAACATCTACCTCTCTTATCAACCCCTCCTGCTATCTCTGCTGCTGGTGTGTGTGAGGAACAGAGGTGTTTCCTCATGCAATTCTGAAAGACCTGAGTAATTGAATTTCAACAAAGTAAAAAAAATATTTTTCCAATTATCTTTGTCATCAAGGAAACTATAAAAAACAAAAGCTAAGAGATGCCTCCAACATGTGAACAATCATTTCCCATAATGATATGTGATATCATGGATTTTCTTCTGTCCCCAATCCTTCTGACTGATCACAGAAGGCTTAACCTATTAAGTAATTACTTCCTATCTTTCTTGGCTTGTGAACATCTGCAACTCACCTTGAAGACATCTAATTTTGTCGCATAAAATTAAGTCCCTATGACCATTCATTTTTCTCATCTATCACTTTCCAAAGAGAACATGCTGTAAAAGTCTTTGTTTTTGTTTGCTTGTTTTTACAAGATTCAATGACTGTTTACATGTCGTACATTTTTTTTTTAATGGAAACATAGGACAGTAGCTGTCCTATTCCTCCACCTTGACACTTCCTTGACACCAACACAAATGAAAACTTAGTATATTTTATTACAATTCAAAAAAGAAGAAAGGATAAAGTCATTAAACAATTCCCACATTCTACTAATAAAACAGTGCGTTTTACTACACTTTTGCAAGGCCTGTAAGAACATACCAAAGCAAGAAAAATGTTGTACTCTGGTTGAGATGTCTTTCTAACAACTGAGCAACAAATAGACAAAAGACAAAATCACAAATTGTCATATCAATGCACAGCTGAGACTGTATTTAAAATGTCTTGATTGGCATCTGTTATGGTCCTAGCACTGAAATACCCACAAAATAGAAACACTACCAGGCATGATCACCAGTTCTGTTCTGAAATCAGGTTTATTTCATCTTCTACGAATCCTCCAACTCTCCAGTGTTGCCAAGTTACTCAAGTCTGTCCCTGCTTCATATATGGAATCAGACTTCCTCAAAGTTAGTTTGACTGAAGTTTAGTAAAAATACTTATCATTTTTATGATTAGTTATAAGAAAGTAAAAGGCAGAGTTGCAAGACCCAAGAACTAAAGGTCATCCTGTTGAGCTCCTTTGGAGATGGCTAGAGTATCACATTCATGGAAATAATCATGAAGTGAGGTGAAAGGACTATAAACTTAAGCACACCAGGCTTTGCCTTTAGTCTTATTATAAGGATAACAGACTCCTATATGATCTTCAAGTACAACTACAATACACCACAAATATCAGGGATACAAATGTCAACCTGATGAGAAGTCACTCTTTAAATTACTGTTATTTCTTCCACATTCTTGGTGTAACTGTTACTCAGAATGATAGTTACTTTTTTTTATTATTATTTTTAGTTCTATTTATCACATCTCCTACAATTCTGCTTAAGAAATACTAATCCTACAGACAAAGGACACAGTGGAAGCCAAATAACCGCTAAGGAAGCACTTGTATAACTGGTTTTCTGAAACTTAGAGAATGGGTGTTTAAAATGCCTAGATATATCAACACTTACTGATATTTTTTTCCCCATGTTTGTTTCTAGTAGAAAGTCAGTAAATAAACTTGTTATGGTCCTGTCACACACATTCTCCTCTCTTTCCAATATCCTTCTTTCATGCTGTTACATTCCCAGTAAATACCTGCTTTTTTCTTATCTTTGCCACACCTACATTACACTGTAAAAGCCTGAAAGTTGATTGTTTGCTAACAGCTTGCCTACAGATCACTTTCTATTTATCAGTGTGTGTCTTTCCACAGTATTTTGAACAAAATGCACACTACATAAATGAATGATGTAATCCACGAAAAAATGGGAAGAGGCTAGTTAGATAGTAGCTTTTTAGAGTATATTTTTGAAATCTCTTCATAAGAGGATGAAAACAGGATACAAACAATTGTAGTTTGCAATCAGGTGTACCATGAGCGCTGACAGCGCCTGAGTATTTCAAGAGATGCTTATCAGAATTGCAGGGAGCAGAACAGGCCTCACAATCTGTGTTAATTCCTGTTACTTCCAAGAGTGTCTTCCATACAGGAAAAAATCAGAACGGAAAGTAAAAATCAGCTCCTCTTTCCCTTCAGTCTTGAAGTGTGTGGTACATTCCTTTTCTTCTTTCCCACTTTCATACTTATTAATGCAATTGTCAATTTTTCTGCTTGCAAACACTGGATTGAAATAATATTTCAATCAAGTATTTCTGTACATGGTTCAATCTCTATCAACTGTAGCGAGAACAGTCCAACTGTCATACTATATACAGCGGAAAAAAAATGAGGGCAATCTCTTTTTGATCAGAGGTTAACTTCTTTGGAGAGAAAAATTCAAAGCTTATGTCTCAGAGATGCTGTGACTGACACCATATTGCAATATAACAACAGGCGGGTGGTGACTGCATACAACTAAGAGGATTTATTCTGTGATTTTGGACTGAATGTTTCCAATAATTACCATAATGCACAAATTCAATTTCACAGCAATAAGTTTGCACATTTCTTATGTAACAATTTGATAGCAATACTCAAAGTAAATAGCATTCAGAGGTACACTGTGCATATACTCACAGTATATACTTCTCAGTATATAGTCAGTACAAACTTGTAGCAATAAACGTTGCTTCTAATCCTAACTCCAAAATAGACTGCTTGCAGGGGGAGTATGTGTTACAATTAGGAATCTCAGGGTAGCATGCATTTCACAGCACAGTGAAGGACCAATGCACCAAAATGTAAACGTCACCTAGTATTGAAGGTTTCTAAACTTTGGATATACCTCATCCAGCGTTAGTGACAATACTGCTCTGCACTATAGGCTGTTTCAACCATCGTTTCTCATCATCTCTTCTGAATGAAAAGGATTCAGTGACACCTTATAATTAGCAATAATTTTATCCCAAAGTAGTCTTCTTTACATGACCAGTTGGTTTATTCCACTCCAAGACATCCCTGGAACAACCATATGTCAGGAAATTATCTTTAGAGGGAAGCAAGATAGTATTTCTGGGAAAGGATAAATTTTGCTTGCTTCAAACAGGGTACTGCATGCTATTCTCTTCACAGGAAGAGTTACTGAGAACCTCTGCTCTTTTTTGACATTAAAGAAAAAAAAACTAAAAACCCAACAATACAAAAAATATCAAAACCATACCATTGTGGAACACAAAAATAGTATGTCCAGTACTTAATCTGAAGTAATTACACTACAGTCAAATGAGTTGCTGTAGTACTGTGATACTTGCTAAAGTGAAAATACAAGAATAATTTCAGGGTTGGCTAGCTTTTGAGAAATGACTATATTATTATTTGTGACAGCAGTGTCAAAACTACCAAATGGGACAGTAGGTTTCCTTATTTTCTTTGGTCTAAGCCAGTATCTGTTAATTTAGCCCATACCCCATCCCAAATCAATTACCATTTCTTCCTGTCCCTTCACCATGGTATGTATAATTCATTTACAGTGTTAGGACCCTTACCAACTAGCATTGCCACATTAGCCATGATGTGGTCTATGTTATAGTCCTGTTTGCCATATCACTTTTGTCCTGGCCATAGCCTTAATCTAATTTTTTTCCTCTTCTGTCCCTTACCTGCAACCTATCATGCACTACATAGCCTTTATTAGGAACTTATCCCAGACAAAATGATTCAGATGCAATTCATAGATTGAGAAACAGCCATGTGACTAAACCCTACAGACCTTAATATTGAAATCCCACCATTTTATTAAGGAAATCGAATGCAATCTTGTTGGTCTTTAATGTAACATTTTACTGGATACAGAAGAAGCAATCAGACTGCTGAAAATTGTGCTAACCACCCACACAACTCAATACTGACCATCATCAGCAATGCAATATGTGATGAAACTGATAATTTTGTGTACAATCACTGCAATAACACAGGAAAAAAAATCAAACATTAAAAAAAACTGGAGGAAAGAAACATCACACAGTATAGTTGTGGGCTTGCTTATAAGAAACAAAACAGTGTTTCAGAGAATTGATCAGCTATATCTATACTTAGCTACTTAACAACAAATAGTTCCTGCTGTGATGAAAGATTGTTGATATATTTACAGGAAACCTAATAACAACTGCATTAATACTAACGTATCAGGACAGACAAACATATTCTCATTATTATTCCTGACAAAACTCTGACAAAAGGGGATTCCAGGCATTACAATTTTTGAGAATGTGTCATTAGATGGAATTGAGGTGGCTATGCAAGAAAAACAAACAAACAAACAAAAACAGCTTAAAATTATACACATTCTTTATAAATTGTACTAATTAAGTCAAAGAAAAGAACTATATCAAAAAACATACTATGAACATACTGAGTAATAGAAGTGCCAATGGTAGCAATAGAAAGTGATCACAGTACACGCAGGGAATAAACTCAAGGCTTTCCAAGCAGCAGTGCACTCTATCATTGTGTAAACGGGCCAGCTCTAATGGAATAAAGTATAACAGCAAATTCCAAGTATTTGCCCTGTAAATCATAAAGGATCTCACTATTGGAAGAAAAAAGTCAATAATCTCTGAACTACTTAGTATGGCAAGATCAAGACAAAAACACTGAGTCATTTCTAGAGAAACTAAAAAATGATACATGAGCTTGAACTTTACCCAAGATGTTATGGTGTTTTCAGACATAAATGGACCACAGAACTGCGAAGGATTCTTGTCCCTAATGAAAGTGAGATGACCAGTCTGAGAAACACATCTGTGAAGGACTAACCATAGCCACTCTGTACTCCAAACATTTTTGGAAGTCTCTGCACTCGTTGGTCTCTCTGTTTATGCTCATAAATAAGTGAGCAGCAGCTCTTCCACAGCCAGATGTTGTACATACTTCCTCTCTGTGTGACTTCTGTTGGATTGAAATATTTATTTCAAACAGCTCCACTGCATTTCTTTTGCCAAAAAACAAACAAACAAACAAAAAAACCTCTGAAAGGTAAAAATTGCAATCAGGATTTGTTTAATGACATAAGACAGTGTTATCATATTTCAAAACTGAATACACAAAGCGTGGAAGAAAGCCATTAAAGCTAGACATAGGACAGTTAATTGGTGGTCCCTTAAATACTACACAAAAAAAAGGGATCATTATTTACACTGGAATTATGAGTACCCAAAATTGGAAAATAGAATGATGGAGCCTATTAAGAGCCCCAGGTGATTCTCAAAAGTGATTTCCTCTGCCACCCTCTGTTTTTAATACTTCTTTTGATGTTCTTTGTAAGGCCCAAAGAAATATAAAATTATTAGCCTCCCTCTACAGATAGCAGAGGTTCTCATGTTCTCTGAGCTTTACTGTTTCTATGTACTAAGGAAAGAACACCGCTTTCAGTTTCACCGTTCTTGTTTTAGGAATGTGTACATTTTATAGTTTAATGATTGAAAGAACCTTTGTTGATAATAGTTTAATAGAAGTGTAGCAATTCCATGAATTTACTGATAGCCCCTAGCCAAACAGCTCTAGGCACTTTATGAATATTCATTACATAAATCTTTCAAATGTATTTTGAAGGAGGCATCAGGTATATTTTTCAGAGAGGGAAACTGCAGCTCAGAAAAAGATTAAATGGAGAACTTTATATGTTCAAAACTGTAAACAATTTTTCTAATTCCTAAATCCTGCGCTTAATTACCATCACATTGTTCACTGACACATCAAACTATGTTGCCTTTTCTCTGAAAGGCTGCATTAGAATTATTCAACCAAGTAACATTGAAGCATTATAATGCCCTCTTTCACCTCTCCATTCTGTCTGCCTACTGCTGATTCATTCCTAATTTACTGATGTCTCTTTCTGCTTTTTAGCCTTCTGCTTGACAAGATAGTGTAACCCGTGATTTTTAGCAGACAGACCAACAAGAAACAATGGGAATGACCAAATATGCTTACCCACATTTAATTAGCCTTCAACATGACTGCTTCATGTGAGTGTGAGAAAGGTTCATAAAACAGAGCTAAAGCATCAAAATAATCAGAACTCCTAATTTACTGCTGCCAGTGACACGAAGGCTAGGGGCAGTGATAAACAAACCTGAACATAAAGATCAGAATTTAGAAATGGTTAGACTGCAGGAAAGACCAAGTCCTATCATTTTCCCTTTCTTTCTCTTTCTTTCTCTCTCAGCTGGCTTCTCATGCCACACTTCCAAAGAGCTATTCATATTTATAGATGGGAAAACTAAAGCCAGGGACAAGACAGCTGGGACATGCTAGACAAACATACTGCAAAACAGTGGAAAGATAAATCAGCTCAGGAACACTTGCTTACCATCCCTGCATAGACCACTAGCCTGCAGTGGATTTCTCAAACTAAAAAGTAGAACTCAGATACTATATTGCATCACTAAAACATACGCAATAAAAGAAACTTGCATTCATCAGAACCTGGAGTTTTCACTGATGTGCCCTATTTGTAGACAGGTCTAGAGGATAGATCAAGGTCAAAAACATTTCTGCATTAGGGCATGTTCAGCTTGCCATGTGTTTTAGTAGCTCTTAAGTCTTCCACTAAACACTTTTCTACATTAAAGATAGATTTCCAGGATGATTTGGATGGAGATTTGCCTAATGTTTTCAGCCACTGTTTAGAAAAACCTTGGATAGCTTTCAAATTACTTTTCTTCCTCTCTCTTCAATTAATCTTAATATACCAGTGTCTTTCTTCTCTGTACTCCCAACTCTTTTCATTCCCCTACCACAACTACTCTGGTGTTGATTAGGTAGTAATGATGAAGAGAGTACATCTCCGCACTTCAGTGAGACAATTTTGCTTCAGGTAACAAAAAAACATTTCTTAATTTCTCTTTTACTGGATCTTGGAGACTTTCCAAGGCTCAAAACAAAGAAAGCCACATTGCAGACTTCTACAGCATAGAACTGTTACAAAGCTTTAACTTAGATTTCAGAATTTTTTTGGCAATTCTTCCATTAGCTTGGCACAACCTACTAGCAAGAACTCCTGAGAACATTCTTATTGCGCACCTCTTGTAACCAGGCTTGATGTCATAGCTGGCATCCTCTCCTTTTCAGTGCCTGCCAGCAATCAAAATGGTGCACACATGGTACCCTTCCCCCATCGTCATCTTCCACCTGCCACAGCATAAGGTGGTTGCAGCATAGGGCAGCAGACGGACACACCAAAGGTCTGCCCCAACAAAATGGGGCCAGCATTGGCACTGCAGCCCAGAAAGGGAATGCTGTTGTCAGGGCAAGGCAGAAGGAAGGAACCGAAATGCTGCTCCCTGAAAACTCCTCCAGGCCACATCAGCTTCCACACATACCAAAGATGGCAAATCTAAAGGAGACACAGCACGGGCTCTGACAGCACTGCCAGGACATACATCACTGATGTCCGTTCTATATTTGCCTGTCCTCAGCTCATTGAAGTCATCCAACTGACTTCCTGCCTGTGATGCTTCCTGCTGTCTTCAGTTGGACCTGAAATGTGTCCCTGCTGAGCAGTACTGCAGCAGCAGCATGCAGAAGAGCTGTGACAGCATAGTTCTTACCTGAGATAGGGAATTCTCGTGTATGATGCAAAAGGATAACTATATGCTGGGAGGTTAAGCTCTGTACTTGTCCGAGAAGTCTGACATATAGTTTGAGTGATGTGCTACAAGAGCTAGCGTGCAGAAGGCTCAATCTAAATGAGCAAGCAACATATTTCTATTTAAATAATCACCACCATCCAACGATATTCCTTAGTGAGGGTAAATACTTCATTACTGTCTGTCGCTAGGTAGGGTAAATTGATGCATCATGAAGACAAGAGCCTAACTGTTCAAGGCAAGGCATCACTAGCGCAGACATACACAACTTCTGTAGCCTTAACTAAGCCATTAAAGACGGAAGGGAGATAGTGACCAAAACTGAATTCTTATGGAAAAATGCAGTTGCTTGCATTTGTTGCAAAAGTGTTGCAACAAATTGTTGCCTGTTACAGGAAACATTTTACCTGCATGTTTGAAGTTCTTTCCCAGCAATACTAAACACAACTGTTTTTAATTGATCTATACAGATTTTGTTTTTCAACACTAAATCTTCAGAGTAAGATACGAGATCTTTCACTCTGTGTTTTTCACAACAGGATTACTTTCTCTCTTCTCTTCCTCCCTTATCATTTCATTACTATGCACTGGCAGCATTAAAACTATCAATTGTCCTGTATACTTCATACAATTCGTGTGCACGGTTTACCGAGCTTTATCTTTACATTCTCATCAGCATTGACTACACATTAAAAATGTGGTTTTGAGTTTGTGGCTTATGTCCTTTGTTTTCCTCCCTATTCTGAAGAGACATATATATCTCAAGATTAGTTGGAATAGTATTTGCCAAAATAAATGTTTCCTTTACAATTATAACAATTGTGCTGTGACTGTTTTGAATTATCTGCAAAAGGTTTCAGGAAACTAACAACGGAACAACACTGACTACACTTTGAAGTGAAATACCTTACAAAGAAATTCAAGTTTTTATCAGGCTAAAGCTATGAAGATCTAGATGGCATACAATACTGAACAGGTTTTATAACAGATATACAGCTTTAGCACCAGGTATAGACCTGTATCTCTCACCAGCATTCTGAAATGCAAAATGACAAATGTACAAAGACCACATTTACCCAGTAAATATATATATTACATTATTAGAGGAATTTTAGCCATAAGCAGATTGATTACTTTGTTAATCTGAACAGGAAGGAATAAAAGACTGAATCTCCCAGAGGAATAATTCGAATACACAAAAACTAATGTAAGACATTCATCACCATTCTGATGATCTTTCCTAATGACTGTACTCCAGGTAGTCAAAAATAACATGAAGGTTAAGCCACATATACTCCCCCCTTGTGTGAGGCAGATTTGTTCATAAAAGATGATCCAACAACAACAAAAAAATATTTTATTGGAGATAATTGCTGAAGAAAACAATTAGATGCCTATCAGAAGCAGTACTGAAACTTCTGGCTTCTGGGTTACTAGTTCCAATCCTATATATATAAAGAGAGGCTCAAAGTGACTGCTGTCTATCAGATGTTCACTGGACTGCACAAAAACAGTAGGTGGATTTTAGTTCAGTTGCCAGTGGGCAGATACATCCATCTTACAGACTCAGTGAAGTGAGCAATAATCCCTTTCACTTCGTTTTGACGCTTTCAACAAAAAAAATATCTGACATCAACCACCTCATGGATCACCAAGAAGCTACTGAAACACATACAGAAAGTGGAGAATGTGAGAACTTTTCCAAATATTATTTCTGTGAAATAATGCTACCCAAGCAACAAGAAATCACTGTCTTTTACACAGTTGTTGCTAGCATTAAATCAGCTAAAATACTAAGCAAAACTGTAAAATCACAATGACAATGAAATATTAAACAAAACAACAAAAACTTCCATAAACTTCTCAACTTTCACTATTAAAAATTGGTATTTGATAATGATTAACTCTTAGTCATTATTTCAGGGGGAAAAATGATAGGGTTTTATTTCTGCAATTAGTTTGACTATTAAAGCAAATCAATCATCTTGAATTGAACTTATGCACAAATTGCACACATCCCCACTAGTCTGAAGAATTTGATTCCTGCTCAGTCCTCACTTTCTGGTTTCACTGAGCAATGAAGCTGTCCAGACATTCTGCAGTGCTAAAACAGAGATTCAGTAAGGGAGCAAAAGTATAATTTATGATTTGTTAGTCTGTAAACATGGTTTCTACAACACAGGAATCCTTCCCATTTAAACAACTCTCCGTCATGTTGGAAATGACTAACATCAGAAGTCAGGTTTAAATCAGAATTGAAGCTGCATTGCTATGAGTACAGCTAATTTTCTGTTTAATGGCCGATATGCCAGGTGTCTATTGTTCAATGTAACTTCAGAAGTTTTGAAAAAATTGCAAGCACATGCTTTTCTTACTTCAATAATACTCTGGATTCAATTTTATTTTAATGAGTGGGTGAGAGCAGTGGGAATTATAATAGTCTTGACCTTCCCCTCTGCAGAGGATGCTAATGCTGCAAAACAATCAATATACTAAGAAGACAACCTAAGAAAATTATGCCACATTTTTATCTTTCCTCCTCTAAGATTTTTATCTTGATGATGTGCCAGGAAACTAATATTATATTAGACCACTAACTCCTTCTATACAAAGTGAGTATTATATTAGCAGCCAATGGTCTGTAGCAATCAAGAGAGAACCTTCTTGAGAAGAGTGCGAATAGAGGCAGTTGGGGAAAGACTTTCACTGTTTTGACGAATACAAGAAATAAAGTTCCCAAAACAATTGTTATCTACCACAAGCATACAATTAGTTCATACAGAAATCCTCCACCATCGTAAATGCAAATAGAAACCTATGGGCTACTTTGAAAAAAGCAAAAAATCCCACCTGTCTCTCAGCTGAGAACAGTGTATGAGCTTTATCCTTGTTTTGTAGGTAGATAGGATCTCCACTTTGATACTGACTCAAGCATAGAATCAGAGGTGGATTTTCTGTAGCCAGAATTTAGAAGGTCAGCTTTTACAGAAGAACAGGAAGAGTGTTACCAAATCATGGACTCTTCTCGTAAGAAAAATACTGGAGAAGCAGAACTTCTTGTTAATATTTCAGTGTAGGCACAGAGATGAGGTGCCCATCAAATAAGCAAGTACTGTGAATAGTAACCACAGAATATTCTGCACAAAGACCTGAAGTCTTTTGCATTCAGCTAATTTTAGTGACATTAGTTTTGCTTGCCTCATACAGCAAGATAATAGTGATATAAACTTACTTCTTCTAGCAATCTACTTCAGTCAGTTATACCCTGAAGCCAAATGGGCACCTTGATTGAGATGAGAAAAGAACCTATACCAGTCAGCAAACATCAGAAAGTTAAGCAAATGCAACCTGTCTACACCAAAGTAGGTAGAAGGATAGATTACACAGCCCCATTAGCATTCCTAGAATTTATACAGTTCTTTAAAATAAATAAATGAGTGAGAACATTTTTGGGAGAAAAATGAAGGAACTACTTGATGGGACTTGATGGGAAATAATTAGCGTTTGCCATAATACCCAAATTAAGTAGAAGTGCAATATCACGATTCTCCTTTATTAATTTAATATTTAACTATTCATAACTTACAAAACTGCTCGCGTCTTTGAGTACTTAACCACACAATTGTGATTAAGATGACTGGGATAAATGTTGTCATCTGAAAATCCTAGTTTATTCAAAGGGATCATAAATTTCCATATAAAAAAGGGAGAATTTCTTATAACGGATTCCCTGTCTTTATTCTTATTATTTTAATTTATTGGTATTAACAAGAAAAAAATGCCTAAAAGTTTTTATACACATAGTAGCTGGCCTCTTGACCTATTTTAAAACCCTGAATCAAATTGTCTTTCCTGGAAACAAAAATAGCTTTATAGCCAATGTGCCAACTTAACTATCTAATGGAACCACTTCTTCTGAAAACCAGCCTGGCATCCACACACCAAATACTCAATAGCATTTACTTGCTTTTTATTACAGCTTTCTGCCATGCCTTTGTTATTTTACTGTACAGTTTTAAGCAGCCCAATTTTGCCATCAGGGACTCATTAAGAGTGAGCAATTTGGTGCTTAATGAGTTGTTAACCCTGAGTAAATATAATAAAATAATAGAGTGATAAATTCAAATTGAATTGCATTGGGATTGTTTTTTTTTTTTGTTCAGTAGTGTCTTCTATGGCTAGAGAAAGCAGCATTTAAAAAGTAATTTTCAGTAAAATGTATTCCAGATTGCTCACACTTAACTTTTAACATACTGGCCATCTTTCCTCTGTAAGTTCTCATCCTTTCATTTCCTGTAATTTCTTTTTGTTTTATCTAGGGCTTTTTTAGCCATAGCGTTAGCTCTGTGATGGAAATGAGAAATTTTGGCCTAGTCTCAAACACAGCTTTAGAATGTTTGAATAATAATCTTCCTTATGTTGCAGTTCTACTCCATTCAAAATCTGAAATAAAGTCCATGCATATTTAGAAAGGATCTACTCTTGTTTTGTCTCAGATTGGATTTATAAGCAAAGCCATGCAAAACAAAAACATGAACACTGTGAGTTCTCTCTCCTGAATTTTTCTAGTGCTAAGAAGTGCTCAACCCTAAATACTGTTACATTACTCCAGTTTCATTTATCCCCCTAACAAGAGGGGACTACGACGCCCTACCATGTTGAAATAAACAAGGTGAACAGAAGAACAAAACCAAGAACTGCTGCTTGCCTGCATCCAGGATCCTGGAGGATCACTTCACAGCCCATGCTACTGCACGTTATTTTATCTCAGGTAACAGCCCACATTTCCCTTTGCTTCATCTCACACAGTTTCTGCTGGACTAATTTGCCAAAACTTTTTTATGGCAACCCTAGTCATAGTACTTCAAATACGTTTCCAGCTTGACATCCCCTGTGACCACGCAGAGGTTGTATCCCATCCCACCGTTTCAGCCAATAATGAAGAGCAGCAATATTGGTCCCTGAGGCTCACCTCTCAGAATCAGCCTCCAGTTAAACTGTAAGCCAATGAGCTTGTGA
Source organism: Perdix hodgsoniae (assembly GCA_035772895.1). Taxonomy (NCBI): domain Eukaryota; kingdom Metazoa; phylum Chordata; class Aves; order Galliformes; family Phasianidae; genus Perdix; species Perdix hodgsoniae. Next base: position 2,443,881 of record JAPSGF010000001.1, on the reverse strand, counting down.
CTCAGCTTTTCATGCAATTAATAGGTGAAAGCACAGATCCTTTCACTTCCAGGAGCCAAATTCATCAGAAGAAATGCCTGATGCTGCCTCAAAGAGGAACAAAAGCTGCTAAACACTACCATATTTTTCCTACAATGTAGCTACTGATCTCATTGACCAAACTTGGTGTTAAAATTGTTAGTTCAGAGGAAATTTAACTCCAAGACAATAAGCCATATTTTATTTTTCTTGTCTAGTGGACTGGTTCTGAATATAATGTCAGTTGGGGCAAAGGCTAAAATCCTGACCCCATATTAATCCTCATTATTATTAGTGGCGAATGGATCTTCAGTGCCTAAAAGAAGTAAATGCTGTTAAATTAAGTTCTACAGAAAGGCTAAAGGCAGCTGGATGAAACTTGAAATTAAGTAAATCGTAACTGAGGAAATAACAAACAAGTAATCCAAAAGTGAAATACTTTTAAATGTTTTTTTTTTCTTAGATTCATTGTTAGCACTTCAGACTTACTGAAGTTGTTACTGAATTTGAACTTCAGAAGGCTTCTTGTTCATGCATACAAGAGTCAGATGAAGAAATGGTGCTCAATCTAGCAAATGCATTTTGCTTAAAATGGATTTCTACATTACAAAAAATTTTAAGCATAAGTGAAGAGAGTCTCTTTGGGATCTCTTGTGAACCATGGACTGATCTCAGTTAATCATTATTCAAGGACTGCTCTGAAAGTGATGCCTCCTGCTTTATTATGTCAGCCCAGAGGTAGATGTTGGTGGTATGGCAGGAGAGGTTGAGTCTTCCTACCAGTACTCAATTACATGTTGTTGCTGTGCAACAGATGGCAGCAGAGGGGCAGTCTGACAAAATGGCATATGACATGCAAGTACATATGAAGCAAAGGGGTGAAACTGAATTTATCCATGTGGAAAATATTGTATCCACTGATACTCATTGATGTTTGCTGAATGCTGATAGAGACAAAAAGCAACGCTACAGGTTTGGGGTAGAGAGGGACCTGGTTTAGTGAGGTGGTAGATGAGAAGTTGGATTGGTGGTAGATGAGAAATTGGATTGGGTGATCCTTGAGGTCTTTTCCAACCTTAGCGATTTTATCAGAACAGTGTATGTGAGAACAGCGAGGTGGTGGGCTGTGCGTTTCAGCCGTGACAACAGTGACAGTGAATCACTTCTGCTGGCAGATGTCAGTTTCAGCTGGGATGTTTTCTTTGGAATCTGATATGGTGCTATGTTTTGCTTCTAAGAGAAAAACAATATTGATAACACATCAACGTTTATAGTTGCTGCTAAGCAGTGTTACACAGAGCAGGGCCGTCCTCAGCAAAGGACCCAAGGAGCTGGGAGGGAATAGAATTAGGGCAGCTGACTTAAATTGGCCAAAGGAATATTCTATACCATGTGATATCACACAGAAGAAGTTTTGAAGGGGGTGGGAGTTAACATCTCTGCTGCTCTGCTCAGGAGCTAGCTAGGTATTAGTCGGGGAGCAGTGAGCAATTGCTTATACACTTGTTGTATACCTATATGTAAAGTCAATTATCATTCTCTCTTAATAACTTGTGGGGATTTTTTTTTTCTTTTTTTTTATTCCCAACCCACAATTTTACTTTTTTTTTTTTTTTTTTTCTTTTTTTTTTTTTTTTTCTCTAATTATCTCCCCCATCCCACAAGGAATTTTGGGGAGTGAGTGAAGGACTGTGTGGTGCTGAGCAACCTGCCAGGTTGAACCACAAGATCCTTACAAGTACAGCATGCAGGCTCTCACCCATTCCTGGTAAAAATGCATAGCTAATAGACAGTGACTATGTGGAGAAATAGCATTTTGTAGCTGAGTATTTGCTCTATCAAAAAGTTTTAGTGCGCTCTTTATAGCTTTTGTAATTTCCATAGAAATATGAGGTATTACTTCAGAGCAACCTATGTACTCCCCTCGTGTAAAAGAAGTGCAGAAATTAAAGAACTCTTGAAACAAGTATGAAAAAAGGGGGAAAAGGGAATTAATTTTAAAGGTGGAATTATTCCACAATTCTTAAGTAAAACACTGATACTGTGTGTAACCTGAGAGCATGGCTTTGGTTGTTCTCTCTTAACTAATACTTAATACGCCTGGACTTCAAAGCACTCAACATAATCTTATGTTATTTCTTGGACAGAACAAAACAGAGTTAAGAAAAAAGAGAAAAAGGCAGTTCAGTTATCCTGTGGAATTAAGGAGGGGAAAAGGTCTACTCAATTCAGAATTTGAAGCTACACAAGCCCAATATCACTGCTCTTGAAAAGAACTTTGTGTGATCCGACCAAATGCAAAAGACATCCATGCGAAGATGAACAGCAAGCTATTGCTTCCGTTTATAAAAATTGCTGCTAGGAAATTCAGTTACTTATATTTAGAATTTTGATCATTTGTAATTGTAAAATTTCTTACATACTGTTTTGAAAATAGAATTCTAAAATAATTGCTACTGATATTGTGGCTTCCCTGTGTAAAAAGAAGACTTTGAGGCTGCTCAGACATGCCAGCTGACATTTCTCTAGAGTGGAAAAAGGAAGGGGGGCTAAGAGTTCCTTACGACTATGGTAAATAATCAAAGACAGTTACAGGAAGCAAGTGCAGCATCACATGCTAAACTGACTGTTCTGACCTATGTACTGTTCATTCAGAGTCAGATTTATAAATGGGAGCTGATGAGTTAAGGGAAGCAAGTAAAGGAATTGTGTGCTGTGGCAGATCCTTGCAGTGAAGACAACAAAATATATGTTCCATTCTCTCTAAAAGGTTTGCTAAATAGGCGATTAATGAAAGGCAATTTCCTCAAACTGTGCTGGCTTAGTGTGGGCTGTATAACTTAACTGTTTGACCTAGTCTCGTCTGATACAATGCAGAGAGTGGCCCATGCCAACCTAGAGACAAAACAGAAAAGAGAGCAGACTGTGTGCAGTTTCTGATAGGAAACACTTCTATTTCCACTGCTATGCTCTTTTAGGGAAGCCTGCAAATCTCATGAGAGTTTAAGGCCCATTCTGTATTTCTCTCATGAAAAAGAAGGCCTTTTTTTGTGTCTACCTCAGATGATAGAACTAAAGTTCAGGTAAACCTGAAGTCAATTTTTAGGATTGCCATTTAAGTCTGAAGACTTAGCTTACCTAGGCCCTCTGAAGTCATTCTTTTTGCTGAAGAAAAAGGAATTAGCTCATTTATTTAGCAATGAGAAGTCTATGCTCCATCATAACAAAGTCTTTCTACCTTTTCCTTTAAGTCTTTAACAAGCAGAGATAGCAATATTTTGATGTATAAAACTAAGTTAGGTATAGACTGATAAAACATCTTTTTTTTTTTTTAATAGGATAAAAAGTCAAGCATCTACTATTGATTCCTTTATTAGATATGTAGTACTGGCCTAAATACAAGAGATATTCAACAATATTTCTTACAGAAAATGGAATATGGGAGAGCAATGTCGACACGTAAAGCAGAGAAGTAACCTGTGATAGCAGCAAATTTTGCTTACACATTCTTGAAAACAATCAGGAATGAGAAATGTTATAGACATTTAGTCTACCTTTATCCCAGTGCAAGACTGTCCACCTGCTACTAGCAGCTCAGCTTCTCTCTTACTAAGACAGGATGTGTGTTCCTCAGGGAAAACGTGATGTTCATTAAGTATTTAGTTTATGAAGTGTTTGGAAGTCTTCAGGTAAAAGAGATAACTAGAAATCTAGAACATTAATTATTTAGTGCATTTCCTAATGCTTTGTCCTCTTTTGTTTTATTGTTCTCATATCATTAGCAATAGCAAAAAAGGAAATTGCAAAAATCCCAAATACACAGCACAAACAAAGGAAACCACTGCAGCATTTATGCTTTTATGTTCTCCATTTGCTAAATCTCAATAGCAGAGAGTTTATCCTCTTTAGCAATATCTGCATTTTCCTCTTCTATAATTGCAACACTTTCCTTCCTTTTACAACCCATTGTATACCCCACCCTTTTTGTTTTTCCCTTCTTGATGGTTACACTCAAAATGGGTTTTGAGAGAGGAGAATGGATGAATTCACATCTCTGTGGAATTTTAATTGCGGATACTGAAAACAAGGATATTGCAGTTAGTTTTTGCCTAAAATTCAATCCAAGTTCACTACTGCATACTAAGTAATTAGAACTGATTTCTGAATAGCCAGTCTTCCCTACCAAGCTTCCTTCTCCTGTGACACTGCTGATATTATGCTGCAGCAGGCCAAAAAAAATTAAATGCCTGAAAAGTCAGACTACAAGTAGAAAGTAACTATGTAATAACAGTGAGCAGTACTTGGACATCCATCAGCTTTTCTAGGTAACTGACTGCCTCTTTATGATACCTTCACAGACGTGGCTGACGCGACTTACAGCACACAAAAATACAGTGATGTATCGTACCTTCAGCTCTCAGCCATCAGCACTGAGAGAGCTGCCGTCCCACCACAGTCGGTATAAGAGTTTAACAGGAGCTATGCAACACACTCACAGCCATTGGTAGGATAAGAATAATTTATGGGCAAAGTGAAGTTCATAGAAGAGCAAGTGCAGGGACGCCAGCAATTTGAGATCAATGAGCTACAGAAATCAGTGAAAACAGTACCATGGCCTAAGTACTGTGTTCTCTTTCAAAACAATTTTCACCTGCCTTTTTTGGTTTTTAAATGGTTGGATGGAAATGATTATTTTGCAGGTGAAAAGGTTTGTTTTGACAAAATACAGCCAGACTGTACTAGCTACACATACACAGTGCACGTAAGTGATGCAATGATAGTGCAGATATAAACTGTAACTTTGCAGCACTCTCTGTTTTTCAGCTCTGTCTAGCCCTGCAACAGGAACAATATGACTTTTCTCAAATCACTATGAGTTATTACTTGCAGCCTCACTGCTGTGCCTAACTGTTGTTTCAACTTAAGGACTCAGATGCTACATTGCAATACTCCTAGTTGGGCCTGCTACTAGGGTGTCTTAATGCATTTAAGTCCTGACCTGACATTCCAGTACTTAGTATCATAGAATAGTTTGGGTTGGAAGGGACATAAAAATCAGCTAGTTCCAACTCCCTGCTGTGAGCAGGGCTGCTCTTCAAATAGATCAGGCTGCCCAGGGCCACATCCAACCTTGAATACCACCAGGGATGGTGCATCTAGAGCTGCTCTGGGCAGCCTGTGTCAGGGCTTCACTACCCTGTGAGTAAATAATTTCTTCCTTGTATCTAATCTCAACTTAGCCTCTTTCAGTTTAAAAACATTACCACCATTATCACTTGCCCTATCAATGCATGCCCTTGTAAATAAATAATCAGTCTCCAACTTTAAGTGCTAGAAGGCTGCAATGAAGTCTCCCCAGAATCTCCACTTCTCCAGGCTGAACAAGCCCAACTCTCTCAGTCTGTCCTCATAGAAGAGGAGCTTCACCCTTCTGTTCCTCAAAGGCATGGCCCTCCTCTGGACCCGCTCCAAGAGCTCCATGTTTTCTTATACTGGGGGTCCCACAGTTGAATGCAGTTACATGACATCAGAAGAGGCAAAAAAAACTAGGCTAACGCTCCTCTGATCCCATTTGCCCTCCCTCACAAATGTACATCACAGGGACCACTACACGTCATTCTCCCTTTATAGATCATGCCAACACAGCTGTTACTGAGTACAGACACATCTGTTTATCACAGACCTGAGCACATGATTTGTAGCCAATAGGAAAAGAGCCGTAAGAGTGAATTAAGCAAAATAAAGCTTCTGCCCTTTTTTCCCCTCCCCCAAATAATAAAGCAGAAGGTATCTTTCTACAAGCCAGGAAGAAATAAAAAGTAGAACCACTTAAACTAAGCAATCCTCTGATAAAATCATCTATAAAAGATAAGCACAGAGATGCTCTCATCCAATGTGTCAGCAAATTAGCTGCTTATTTGTATAATTTATCTCATTTTTAATACCTTTGCTAGAAAGACGAGCCTGTAGAGATAATTATGCCAAAAGCGTAGCTATACAGGGCAATGTAGTGCACACTGGAGAGCCCCAGATCAAGGATATAGCACACAGCCAAGTGAGCTTCTGCAGATGGAATGATCAGCAGGGTCACAAGTGAGCTTAATTATCTCACAGAAATAGAAAGTTTATTTATGTGATCAACTGAAGTTTACAATTTTTGATGAATGAAAATGGTAGAGAAATGGTAAGTACCTTTGAAAAATCAGCTGTCTTCTGTATAAAATGGGAATAATACCATTCTACCAAACAAAGCTGCAATGTTTAGTTCATGAATGATTAATAAGTCTTTTCAAATCATTAGATAAAAAAATGCATTATATCTATCAATTCTGACACTTGACCCATTATTTATATGCCACAGTATGTCAACTGGCCCAACACAGTCAAAATAAAAGCAAAACAAATAGGTCAAAATAAAGCGTAGATCAACTCAGATATAATATGTTCCTATCCACAATTATTTCATCTCTTGGGCAAATTATATATTCACCTTTTTTTGATTAATTTATATCCAAGTATGCACTAAGACAATAACTATACCCTGATCAAAGTCAGATCTGTGATAGTTATAGGCAAAAAAAACCCCAAAAAACACACCAAATCTGCTGCACTTAGCTTAGTGGGTGGCCCTGAGCCCCTGCCTCAACACTGTCTTGGAGAACACGGACTGTAGAAAAGGTAGAAATTCAAATACAGGAAAATTTTATTTATCATACCATCAGAGGACTTCAGTGGATTGTGAGAAGTACCTACTCTGGTCAGACAGACCAGGGAACTAGTGCACCCAAATAATGCCAACAGACTAGGTTGTGAATATGCTGCCAACATGGGAAACACATATACTTACAACAATTTTCATAGCTTTTGTCAGTTAGCTGTTTCCACATCTACATACTGTCTTTCTGTGTAAGTTCATATACATCACTCTGCAGCATATGTTCATCTCTTTATGGCTGCCTTTTTTCCTCTGTATGTCTTCTCATCTGTGAAAAGTCAGATCATATGTCTACATATGCCATATGAGTACTATCTTTCCCCATGTAAATTGTGGAGAAACATTAAGCTTTCATTAAAGTGAAGCCAGATCTTTTGATGGTGTTCTGTTAATCCAATTTTACAGAAAACTCCCTGCATGCAGGCAATAGCAACCTATAAGATGGAATTCAGCCCTCAACTGTGTCATTAATGCCTATTACAGACTGTTTACATACTAATATCAGAGAGAAATGTTAACAACAAAAATAATTAAAAAAGACATTTACACAGCATGGCTACACAGTCAAAATGAGACACAAAGGTAGTTGAGAGATCGTGCACATTTTTCCAAAGTTTTATTTAACACTTGTCTGCACTTCAGTCGGTTTAACTGCCCCTACAGAAAATGCTCTTTTAATTTTCAATGCATGGCAGTTTCTATCCATGCAAAGGGAAAGAGTGGGTATCGTGAAAATCAGAAACCATTGCACAACAAGAGGGCTGTGTTTCACCTACATTACCCTAAATACACAGCAAGCAAATTGAAGGCTGAAGAACCGTGCTTTTCTTCCCCATAAATTTCTCCAGAATGAAGAGGAGAGAGAAAACTAAAGTAAAGCTAAAGAACAACACTGGCCCACAAACAGATGACTTTAAAAAGTGCAAAAAAAAACTATGGGATCCAAATTAAAAACTGTGTCTCCCCATTAAAGGATATGGGTTCTGTAGCAGCGTTTCAATAACACAGTAGAATAAGAAATCCAATAAGTCAAGAGACAAAGTTTATTACTAATTGAAAACGTATAAATTACACAACTACTTGCAATAGCAATGGCTTAGATTTGGTGACCTACAAGGTCTTTTCCAGCATTAGGATCTATATTCTCATGGAAAGAAATTTAGCTATGGTAGCAAGAGAAGCCATTTATCCTGTCACCATCTAGATTACAGAACAAAGTTGTAGCTGAACACCCTGCAGCTCTGATGCACAACCCTGCAGCCTTAGCAAGCTCTAAGAAAATGAGCTCTCGCCCAATGACAGCCCCTTACAGGACAGGAACATGCTTGGTGATAACACCAGGGTTTGATCCCACAAGTTAACAGAGATGCCACGTGCCATCAGGAAACTAATTGGGAAGATTTACTGGAAAATGGGAAGTATACTCTGCCATGCCATTTATTTGCTAAGAAAACTCATCAACTGGCCTGGCAAGGTATAATCTTCCTAGACAACTCAAAGTAACAGCAGGCTGACAGTACAGATTCCCTGTCAGAATATTCGCTATCATGCTATTATACAGTAGGCCACGTGAACATATGTCTTCATACTGGTGGCAGCTCAAGATCCTGCTGTGGGAAACCCATTCCCTCACTCCTTCCCATTTTAAAAGCCATTATCAACCAACATTCCCCTATTAATATCACTCCATTTGTACACTACAAATTGTGCTCGTATTCGAATAACACTCTCTATTATAGTGGGAGCAATTGGAACTTTCTGATGCGACTGAAATCCAGTGGGAGATCTTACATTTTTTATGTAATTATTTATTTTCCCTAGATTCTACTAAACACGGGAGATATGCTTTGAAATTCCAGCTTAAGCAAGTTTAACAAAAGTTACCATTTCAAGTTTTAATACCCCACCTGACTGGAAGAGAGTATCTCCCAACAGCATAAACATCTACTTTGACTAGGAAAGCCTACCAGCTAAATTTGAGACTGCGCAAAAGGGAAGGAAATGTGAGAATATGCGTAAGTGTGACACAGCAGGACGGCAAGTTTGCAGGACGCACTGAAAGTGAGTAACTAGAGAGAACGCCACTCCAACAGTTTCACTTCCTCGTTACAAAAGCACAAGAGTAACAGCAAATTAGGGCTGCTCCAAAAATAATGCCTCCTGTTTTATTATCTTGACCCATGAAATCAGAGGTGGATGTTGGTTGTATGGCAGTAGAGCCTGAACCTTCCCGCTAATATTCTGCACCATGTTATTGCTGTGTGACAGATGGCAGCAGAGGGGCAGTCCAACAAAATGACATCTGACACAGAAGTGCATATGAAGAAAAGATGGTATTGAACTCCACGCAGAAAAAAATGACATCCACAGGCATTCATCAGAGCTTGCTGAACACTTACAGAGACTCAACAGTGGATATGGACACAGTGAAGTGGGTGGATGATGCATTTCAGCAGTGGCAACAGTGGGTAACCTCTGCTGGTGCAAATCCCTATAAGTACAGCATGCAGGCTCTTGTCTTGTCTTTCAGGCAAAAATACATAGCTAATGGTGTTGACTGTGCTGAAAATTAGCGTTTTGTAGCCGAGCATTTGCTCTATTAAACAGTGTCATTTTCCTCTCTGCATTTCTTGTAGTATCCATGGAAATAGACAGGAGGTATTACTTTCAGAGTGATCTACTTGTATATAAATTGCAGTTCTCCTATGGCACTATACCTACCTAAAAACTGTCGCCAATTTATGTCCCATGCTACTATTCAAAGTCAATGACAAAAATCAGAATATGTAGAGCCAATCATTTTGCACCCCTCCCTCCTCAAAGCTTATCATTTCCCCCCCCCCCCCCCCCCCAAATGTTTCTGTTCAGACTGAATATTACTTTGTCCAAGCCAAACTATATCAGAAAATGCTTGCTAAACACTTAGAAGGAAAGACTGCTTTCTACTGGCAGAGTCTTGCATTCCTCTGTGTTACCTGTGACATGTACACAAATGAACAGATGCAAAGAAACAAAAATACTTGTCTCATTGAGTGTTTCATGTAACCAAGGGGACAATTTGCTCTGTGCATCCATGTTGGAGCATACATGATCATTCAGGGAGCACAGAGCCAGTTTCCCTACTGGCAAGAAGAGAATACTACATGAAGATGCTCTGGCTGGAGAAAGAGACTTCAAAGTCTATCCAGGCCAGTAAGTGAACATCACAATATGGCATTCTCTGTGCTGTACAGAATGGGTACTCTCAACAGGAAACCTTGTTTTTTATCTGGTAGGCCAGCCAAAGAAAGTGATTTGTCTCATTTGCTTTCATCAAAAATATCAAAAATAAATCTTGCAAATACACAGTAATACCAAATCCCATGACTTCTGTAGAGCCCAAGAATATCCTAAAAGATGATTGTGTCAAAGGAACACCCTTTATAATATTTATTAAATTATATGCAGTACTTGAGAATAATAGGCCCTATTATGCAAGGCTTATAATTTAACTTTGCATTTGACATCTCCTTTGTATACGTCTGAAGCAAACAGGCTGTCTTTTCAGAATGGAACAACAGTTCTCATTTAATATATCTCATTGAAGCAAAACCACAATAGAAAAGATGAGTCTCTTTTGCACTATGCACTGTGAAAAGATGTGTCATTTAAACAAGGCCTTTACTGCAACTACAAATGGAAAAACAACCAGTACAGCTTTTTCTGATCCCCACAGAATCTTTGTCTGCTAGCTTCCACTTTTACACAGTTGTGGGATGAAAGAAGAAGGAAGAATAGAGAAACAAGAAAAGTCTTAGAAAATTTGGAAGCCAATACTTATTCTCCCAACTTCTGTTACCTCTCCTTCGTGCTAACTGAAAGACATTGATGGCTTGTGTACATGCACACATGTATACAGACTCTTTGCATAACTGTATAAGAAAATTTCAGGAGTGCAGCCAACTGAATAGAACTCAACAAGGAAACCACGTCCATACATAATCCCATAATGCTCTCAGCAACTCCCACGGCATTTGCTGGCCATGTTGCTTTGGTCACACAACATACAATTCAGGCATAAAGTAACATTCACTGCTGAAGCAATAGGTTTAGGTCTGGCTGCTGCATGATGCCATCTGAGATACAATTTTCTTTCCCCGAGCTACGAAGTCAGGGTGGCACAGAGCTATTTTAGAGGATGGTTACTGCACACCAGTCACAATGTGAAACAATTTCTTCCATTAATAGAAAAGAGAAAGACCCTGAACTAATGAAGTTTGTGGAAATGACTTCAGCTACTTAACCATACATCAACTATAGTTCACCTTTCTGTTAGAAATGGGAAAACAAATACATTAAATGATATTAACACGCACGTGACAGCTGGAAAAAAAAACCTGTGTGATAAGAATGCAACAATTTGTGGCATTTTCTAGGTTCATGAGGGTAGGAAACCATAGCACTGACAAACCAGGATAAAGCCAAGAACAGGTTTCTGCATGTCTAGTATGAATAAATACATAGATAAACTCAAAATATAACTTCTTAAGTCAAAATGGTAAGCATACACATACACAAATTATTCCTATTCCAAGAGAAAGGAGAGTGCATAAAAACAAACTTTCACTTCCACACCAAGCCCACAGGACAGCCATAGAGCTGAACTGCCAAGCATACAAGGATGCACAGGTTTTTGATGCTGTATCCCACAGTTCACTTTGCTCCTTTTATCAAGGATCCTTGAAGGGTACACACTGCACTAGCTTCTGCATCTGTGCCAACCATAAACAGGCATTTGGATATGCAAGACCTGAGAAGACTGCCCTGTTAGATGATCTAAGGAACAACTTGAACATTCAAACAGAACATGAAAAACTCCCCGAAAAATTCCAAGAAAACAGTATTTCCAGGACTCTGGGAAGAGAACTCTGGAAAAGTGTTTATCATATTCAGATAGCCTCAAGTTTGTCTTTATCAACAGAGATGAGACAAAAAATTAAGTCTGTAAAAGGATAGGTCAAATTAAAAATAGATTATGATGACAACTTCCTGATGAAATTCCTTCTCGTGAGATTTCCTGTCTACGAGTCTCCTAAAGATCCTTATATAAAAGGCATTCAGGTAAGGCACAGTACACTTAATCCTTTTCAGCTCAGACTACAGGCTTCTCAGCCTTCACTGCTACAGTAGAATGGTATAGAAAAATACAGTCATAAATCAGCCAGGGAGTAGAGGCTGCTTTTTGTTAGCACATGGTTATACTGGGACTATGACCTATTCCATGTTGCAGCTGTATTCAGTTCCCATGCTACATAGTACCCACCTCCACATGAGATTACCTACCTTTGATTTCACTGATCATCATTGATCACTGGTGTTAGTGATCTTATTTTTTTCTTCAGTAAAATAATTAACACTAAGACAACACAGCAGGTGTAACAGACAGATGAGATTTTGTTTGTTTAAAGGATGTGAGGCCCCATTATTCAGTCATATTTGATAGAAGTACACAACTACGGACAGCAACCTTTCTAGATCTAATGACTGGAGACTGTTAACACTCAGCCTCTCGGGCTCTTTAACATCTTCTCTAGCAACTCATAAGAGAGCAGGCAGTAATGAGAATATCACAACTTGCATGTTATATACCAAGCACAATGGCTCTTTCCATTACCATTTCTTTTCCCTTATCATGGAAGCTGCATGTCATTAGGAGAGTAAATAGTAGTGCTCCTTTATCACACCTCCCAGCTAAGTATCTTCCACTTCTCACTGCCTTGGGTAGGTCAAAACCACATCCTCTACCTTTCTCCAAATGCACAAAACTTTGTCTCTTTTCCACCTCTTATTTTCCTCTACATCTCACATTCCTTATCTTGTTTTATTTAAAACCAATGAAGCCGTTATTCAGCAGCAGCAACAAGAAAAGCTATTTGATAAGACTCATCTATTGTTGAGACCACGCTGACCTGGATCTTTCGTTCTTCTATTTCTCTCCCCGATGAGCTGCAGTAATAAGAGCTCAGCAACTCTAAAAGCAATCGATACAGAGATGATGTGGACAATTACCAGCCTGGACAACTCAAAGGACTTCCAGTAAAATAACGGGAAAAGACAAATAAGGTTTCTGAAGTCAAACTATCCTACCAAAAGCCTTAGTTGGGGTGGAGGCAGTTGGAAAAAAACAAAAAACTACAACCACCTATACATTAATAAAAAAAATAAAGGGCTAACACAGATGAGGAAGGCTGCCATGAAAACATGAGAAGAGATATGCAAATTTGCACAACAGAAAGACAAGGATCCACAGAAGTATGGACCACCCTTTCTCAAAAGGCAAGACTGAATCTATTTCCTTGAGGAAAGCTGAAAGGGAGAACAGCACAGTTGTGGCAACACCCCAGGCTCTCCCATCACTCTTCAGGATGTTAATAGAATCCAGAGTTGTGAAAAAATAGAATAAAAAACAACCCCACAAAATAACACTAACAACAAAATGCATCCAACCATATTCATCGTTTCACTAATGCTGCACTTCCAGCAGTCCAATTCACCTAAAATGCTGCTTATTGAAAGGAATTGTTCTTTTTCGTACTTTGGCTAAAAGAAAAATTTCACAGATCAAACTGTTTGCATTTGTTTTGCCTGACCAACGTCTTTCACTTTCCTGTCTTCTCCTTTATATATATATATATATATATATATACACACACCTTATTCCTTCAGCTATCCAATTTCCTTTCTTTCCTTTTACTCCCATCTCCAGCAGTGAGCGTCTGAGAAATCCGAAACTTCTCCCTCTCCTATCAAACCTAAACTGGATACAGCAAACAAGATGTCCTGAGACTGAAGAGCAGCCCAGCGGAACCATCTATTGTAACACATAGAGCTGCTCTGCCACATGGTGTTCTGCATCAAGCAGCTCTACGCTAACCACCAGAGACCTCAGGGGTTTCAGCCCAGGCTTCAGCAACAGCAGGCAGAACATTTTGAGAACGCTTGACTCTAAAGTATTTACACAGTCAGAGGTAGGTAGAAGAAGCATAAGTACTTTTTGTCCATCAGTGACAACAGAAAAGTGAAAAAAACACAATGTGGCACCGACTGCAAATGAGCAGAGGTTCAGAAAAAATGGCCATTAAACAGATGGTAGCAAGCTGGAAATGCTACAGCTCGCTACTCACTAGGGCTTAGTTGGCAGCCTTTAGAGAGTGCATCATTATATAATCTCCAATGCTTCTTCGAGACCATCCAATGGACATCAACTTCTCAAAAGTTCTTCCTTCCCTTTTGCTAAATCTCAGATAAAAAGGGGTAGGAAAACTCCATTTATTTATTTATCCTACTTATTTTGTAAATGAGTGAATCATAGAGGTGGAGCTGTCTTAGGTTTGGATTATCGATGGAAAGGTTGATGAATAGTTCTGACAGGAGTGATAAACTCATATCAGAAAGTGAATCTACTGGAAAAGAAAAATCTATCATTCTTGGTCACAGCTTCAGAGGCTGAACTGGCAACCGTTATTTGTTTTCCTAATTCTGCACAACCTGGAGACATCCTCTGACCCCTTCTACCACCCCTCACAAACTAGCATGCTTCATTGTAAAGCAAAAATATTCACCTTGATTCACCACATCTCCCAGTTCCCTTCTTCATGCCTCATTATTTCCTTTGTTGGCTTTCTACAATAAATTCATATATTGCAAGTGCCACATGCCTAGCCTACAACCTTCCGCCAAAGGCAGAGAAAAACACAGCTAACAATGAATTCAGTACATTGTCAAGCCTACAGATGCTGCAAACTGAAACCCCCAAACCAGATTCTATTTCAAGTTTTCACAGAGTGCATCACTCCAATCTTTGTTACAAAACACATCATAGGATCAGCCACAGAGTATCAACTGAAATCTTAAACTCTTGGCCCTTCTTTTTACAGGAAAATATTGACACACTTATTTACATCCTTTAATGGCAGGCACTTGTAGCAATAACTGAGCAGCTTAACTTCAGTCATTTGAAAACAACAGTCTAGCAGCATTGGCCAGTGTCCAGAGATTTATGACACTCAAGGCACTCCCAACTAAACAACAGTCAGTGAACCCCAAACCCTTCCTATGCAGTTAAATTTTCTTCTATAATATTTCTACAGTGTGATCTAAAGGCGAACACCAAGTACATGTCAACTAGTAGTTAAAATGCAAATACAGAGAATCAAAACGTATCAGAAGTTACTGCATAACTTTTCATTCAGCCAAGAAAGTGAAGCGGTGCAAAGCATGCACTTGGAAGCAAACCATCCAATTGTCTCCACTTCTGAGGATCTGCTTCACATCAGAGTAACCAAAGCTGAAAGATGAGAAGCACACTTCATGTATTCCAGTGATTGACAGTGATTCACTCCTCAGCCTCAAATTAAAATCGGCCCAGGTCTATGTGGACTCTCACATTATTTCCTCAGACACAACTCCTTCACTTTGCAGTTATCCTCCCATACTACTTTATAATGAAGACAAAGCCATTGCTTACTCTTTTATTCCAGGAACCTAGGACAGTGTAGTTGATGTGTAAAATCTCCCAACCCACTAACTTCAAAAATACTAGCAAAGAAATTTACCACCTCTCCCAATAAAAGCCTATCTTCCAGCATGCTATAACCACTGCTGTAGCTTCCCCTCCCATAACATCATTATTAAACTGTGTATAAAGAATCCAAGGTCTAGTGCTGATACAAAGCTGCATAATCTTGGATGAAAAAGCTGGGAGAGTGACTATAGAAAGACAGAAAAGGTAAAAATTACAGAGAGAAGGCTAGCAAGAATAAATTATTCAGAACTCAGAGATTCAAGAGAAGAAATGCCAACTCAGGAAGTTAAAAAATCCTAAAGAAACCAAAATGGGGAGGCCTACTACTATAATAAGAGACCAGTTCCAAACACGTCCTCAGAACAAACATGCTAAGCATCACCTTCCCAGCCTGTTCCCTCCAGTCTCTAGACCTTACTCATTCTGCCTCTAATGTACATGTATTTGCAAGAGATTGAGATCTCTCACAGCACCGATGCATAAACAGGTATCCTTCAAGATACACAGCTGCCAAAAGAATCATTTGTTGGTAGAAATAGCAAAGAACTCATTACCTTCACAAACTATTGCGTATTTACTCCCATAATGGCTGCTATTACCCCTGCAGCTCCATGCTCCCTGATGTACATTCACTCATGCTCATGAAGCACATGCTTCATTCCATTGCAGCCTCTTACATTATGCTTACATCGTAAGTTCAGTGAAGTAGGAAATATCTCCTGCTCCCTTTCCAGGATAGACAATGACTTAGTTTCATTATTAGGATTCCATTGCATTACAATACTATTTAGAAAAGTGAATAAAATTATCCGTGTGGCTCAGATGAGTCAGTGCTGCCTCATTAGAAACTTTCCAAAAAGAATAAGGTTTGGGCACTTTCACTGAAATGTGAAAACTTGTACGGAATAAATACTTTGAAGTCTCTAATAATCATCCTGAAAGTCTTGCCAAGTGTATAAACATGAAGCTGCATGCTTTATGCTAGACTGCACCCAATCCAAGGTATATTCAGACCATATTCATCTTAAAGTATGTTTTAATTTGATTCTATACTTTCATCATCTTGCAAGTACACTCTCACCTTCCCTAATCATCTTTTATTTTCTCTGCTGATCTCTGCATCTTCTAAAACTACTCAGTACAGAAACTGTCAGCTTCATGTCTCCTTACACAATGCTTCCCTCACTACTCATTTCCATGACTTGGTTTTAATGCACACTGTCCTTTATAGACCTTTTCTATTTCTGCCATTTCTTTATGATCAAACCCTCAACACTTGAAGTTGTTCTAATTTAGCCACTAGATTTTAAAAGGAGGATATTTGTGGGCCCTTTATGATCAGCAGTCTTAGCATATGAACTGAAATGAAAAGGTAGTGAGAGAATTAAACACTCTGGAGCATGTACCAATAGGATAAAACACCCTTAAAAGCATTTTTCTGCTACCATGAAATAGGAGATAACAGAACAGCTTACTGAAGAAATCACAAAGATAGGAACCAACATTAGCCAAAAAATAATGACAGTTCTGTAACATATGGACAGACTAATGGGAGGGGGAATGTATGACAACATCAACAAGTTGAAAATGCTGGTAACAGCAAGGAATAAGCAAATCTGTTCTGACATAGCAAGAAAGAATCTCAACTTCTGTCATTTGATAACTGGAAAAAGCCTGGCAATTGGTTTTTTCTCCTTTATTTCCCATCACCCCACCCCAGTTTGCAGAGGGAAGGGAAAATATAGGGTCTATAACACTGAGCAGTATGAATGGTATTTATTGTTAGTAGTTTTCTTGGAAAGACAAATCTGCTGAAGTAATAACGTTAGCCATTTCTAATTTAAAAAAAAAAAAAAAAAGTAGAATCAGAATGGCCTGGGTTGAAAAGGACCACAAGGATCATCTGGTTTCAACCCCCCTGCTACGTGCAGGGTTGCCAACCACCAGACCAAGCTGTCCAGAGCCACAACCAACCTGGCCTTGAATGCCTTCAGGGATGGGGCATCCACAACCTCCTTGGGCAACCTGTTCCAGTGTGTCACCACCCTCTTTGTGAAAAACTTCGTCCTAATATCTAACCTAACCCTCCCCTGTCTCAGTTTAAAACCATTCCCTCTTGTCCCGTCTCAATCCACTACTGTAAACAGCCATTCCCCCTCCTGTTTATACACTCCCTTCAAGTACTGGAAGGCCACAATGAGGTCTCCCCAGAGCCTTCTCTTCTCCGAGCTAAACAATCCCAGTTCCCTCACCCTTTCCTCCCAGGAGAGGTGCTCCAGCCCTCTGATCATCTTAGTGGCCCTCCTCCGGACCCGCCCTAAGAGCTCTACTTCCTTCCTGTACTGGGGGTCCCAGGCCCAGATGCAATACTCCAGATGGGGCCTCACAAGAGTAAGTAGAGGGGGGACAATCACCTCCATTTCCCTGCTGGCCAGCCCTTTTTTTTAATACAGCACAGAACACAGTTGGCCTTCTGGGCTGCAAGCACACACTGCTGGCTCATGTCCAACTTCTCAGTCACCAGGACCCCCAAGTCCTTCTCCACAGGGTTTCTCTCAAGGACATCTTTCCCCAATACCTGGGATTGCTCCAACCCAAGTGCAGCACCCTGTACTCAGCCTTATTGAACCTCATTAGCTTTTCATGGGCCCACTTCTCCAGCCTATCCAGGTCTCCCTGGACAATCAAGCAATAATCAAACATCAAGGGATAAGCACATTCACTTTGTTGTAATTATGTACATAGTTGTAAATACATAAACAGTCGTAGCAAAAGAGCACAGGTCAGGACACTACTGCACACTACAAGTATTGCAAAAGATATCACAGACTCAAGGATATAACTATAAAAGAAAAGGAAGAAGCGAAGGAAAAAAAGGCACAGAAGGAAGAGCCAAGTATATGGGTCAGGAAAGAGACTGTGCTAAAAAATATCTTTGTGTTCTCTCCCTTTTCAGTCTCATATTGCCCCCCACCAATGAAGAACATGAGTTATATCCTGCTGTCATAAATCAAGAGTTCACTGCAGGGAAATACCACTCATGCTACCTCCTCCACAAACTGAGCTTTATAGCGTAAGTCCACTTATGCACTCTACCTGCACAGACCTAAATTCTATTGCCCATCCTAGTATTCAGTATCTTCCGTCACAAGAAAGAATCATAACTGACTGGGGGACAAAAGAGGCAAATGGAAAGATGGTGCTTGGAGCAAAGCTCTGCTGAGGAGCCCTGGCTACTGCGCTCTTTGCTCTAGCTCTTCTTCGACTTGTACCACAGGAAACAGACAGTGCAATGATGCAAAATACTTCGGACACTTTGCATTTCAACAGCAGATACATATTTAAACATTCATCTGAAATAACTGGCCCACAACATTTTGATGTGTCCTGAAAGCAGAAGAAAAGGTAATTTTGTCTCTGAGCAAAAGGGGAAATCAAGGTTTGAAGATGATGAATTGAAAAAAGTCCCTCATCTTCACTTACAGAATCATTTCTGCAAAAATCAGAAGTTATTTTGTGTTCAAAGTACAAGGAGGATCCTTGTACGTAAAGTATTTTAGCTTCCTAAATAAAATATGTTTCCCATTTTCCCTACGTGCTTAAAAATTGCAGAAGCCTCTCCCAAGCACTTATAAGATCCTCTATTATTTCATAGTGCCAGAAGCCTGAGCCACAAACAAGTCAGTAACTTGGGCGTCTGTAGAACTGCATACCCCAAGTTTGCAACCGGACAAGCTGTTAAGGAGCAATCATTATCCCATACTTCTGGGACCTTTCCAGATAATTTGTTTAAAATGCCAGAATAAAAGGGAAGGAAGATGGAAGCAGTCAGCTAGGTGGGCACCTCTCAAGAGGCTGCATGCATGTTATCGCATTCATTCCTCACCTTTCCACTGGTAATGCATTTGGTTTCTTTCAAAGATTTCTCCTCATCAGATATACTCATATGGAAGAGTTCTCTTTCAGGGAATTAACATTTCTAATTAGAAAATCCTTGACCCTGATCCAGCACTCATTAATCAGTATATATTACTGACCACAGAGGACTAACACATCTGTGCATATTCCAACACGCACTTCCTTCCCTCAAGCACTCTGATGTCCAAAACAGTGGGCTACAATATTTCAGAGAAGTACATGTGGCACAGCCTCAGGCGTACTAAGCCAGCTAAAAGGATTGGAGAAGTGCCAAACACCTTTCTTTTGAAAAACAAACAAACAAACAAACAAACAACAACAAACCACAAAAAACAGAAACCTTTCACTTGAATACCTGCTAATTCCAGGAAGGAGGCCGTGCTTTACTTATTTAACTGTATCTTTGCACTTGCAGTGAACAGGAGGAAAGGACAATGCAACCATCTGTGGGTGCTTCATAGAAAAATAAAATAGAAGAAGAAAATGGGAAAGGAAAAGAGGCAAAATAAACAGAAGGCAACAACCTGAACTCACATCACTACAATAGCCTTGTCTAAGCATTCCTGCTCAGACAATTTGGGAAGTCTTTGAAATAAAATCTAACATCAAAAGCTCTCAGAAAAAAATTTACTTTTCCTTCCAAGCATTTTGTCCAACCTCTTTTCAGAGAAAGGGGGTCCTACCCCTCCCTACACATTTCCATGGTCCTAAACAGAATACTGCTTGGGGATCTGTCAGACATCAATGGTCAGATACATTAAAAGGCATTTGCATTTGGCAGCTAAAAATGCTGAGAATCATGCTGTGGAATTTTAATATAACACATATGCAGCTAATTAGAAATATTTAATTGCTATTCTGTGATTAAATTCACTCAGTATCAACCCTGAATTCATAACATGAGATAAACTGAATTTAAGTCCCCTCCTTTCCTACTGTGTTAGCTATCTGTTCACATAAACATCACAGGAAATACTGGCTAAAAAACCAAAAATACCACAGCATTCCACCAAATATGGTCTCAAATCTCTTACTGTACCTGCCTCTCAAGATCACTAGCAGGAGACAATTTTGTAGTACAAAACTAAGGCTCCAGACTACGACAAAGGAGCGAATCAGCAAAAGAAAATGCAGCATCCTTTCCCATACCAAAAAGTGAAGTGACAGCCCTCTCTCTGGAGGTTGCCAGTAATGAATTTCTGTTTTAATTGAAGCTGCAGCCAACGCCTGAGCTCCAAATGGGCCTCTCTCTCTCTTTTCTCTCTCTAGGTGATGCTGCGCAAGAAAAAGCTTTTAAATCAGCCAGTGAACATAATGAACTTCAATTTCCCTTAGACAGGGGCAAAATTACAAACATACACTTCACTTCCAGACAATTAATTAATTTGTTTACATGATTTCCTTGCTTTGTTTTACTTTCATGTCTTTTTTTTTTCCCTCTACTTCTTTGGGCTTTTTAACTCTCTAAGGTGTAGGATTAGCATCTGACCACTCATCCTCTCTGTCTTCAAGAAACTAAATTGCATTGGAGCTGTTTGCAGAAGGGGAAAAGTAGTCTGTGCAATTACCCTCAGATTGACTGCTAACATCCAGTGCCAGTCTTAAAGCACACATGCCCTCTTTGTAGGTGACAGCACTTGCCCATCATTAGCAAGGTGGACACAGCTGTTGCTGCTTAGAAAGCGGTTGACTACTTACCAGAATCAAATGACCTGTGTTTCAAACTGCTGTCTGTAAAGACCACAGCCTGACTTTTTCAGATTAATGGAAATGACTTCCAGGGATAAAATCTTCCCACACCAGTGGAATGAAAAGCAAAAGGCAGGGAAGTAGTCAGCTGGGGCTGCATACAAGCTATCTCAGCTTTTCCTCCCAACATTATTCTCCCACTCCCAAGAGATAGGGGAACCAATCTGAAAAATGTTTGAGAGGAGTAGCAGTGGGAAAAGTACATTGGAGTTGATGGAGACAGAAATGTTGACAGATTTTAAACAGTGAATATGTATTATTGTCTTATAAGGAAAATGTTTATTTTTGATAATGCCATGGACTAAATCCCTCTAGCAATATCAATGCTGTCTGCATTACCACAGTGGTGTATATTTAATTTCATTTCTGCTACAAATATAAGCCAATGAATTTGGCAACACATCTGTTATTTACTTGCACTCAACACTAAAGCATATTCATGGCATTTACTTTGCCAGTTTCAATTTTAGCAGCTTCCCTTTTATTTATATCTACTTAGCAAAAAGTGCTTTGGTGACTTTCCATATACATGTGAGAAGTGCTGCAAACATAGCAACAGTAAAAGATTCACTTTGATATGGGCCATTACTGTACATATTTCTGATTACAAAGTTGGAAGCAGTGCAAGATGACAGTGTCCACCCATTTTAAATGTAACTGGGGCCTTTGCATAGCTTTAACATGCCTGCAATCATCTCAGCAACTGCATGGAGACCAGGAACTCATTTTACACGCTTTCGCTTACACCCAAAGCAGTCATATCATGAAGTACCAGCTCATACACACGCCTTCTATTTTATTATGCAATTAGGTTTTCTGTTAGAGTAAAATGCAAAGGTGCAAGAAATTCTGACCACGGTTAAAGGAAACACTTCTCAAAAATGTTGCACTGTACTTCCTTACAAGCACTGTGACTTGTGTTAAAACTGCAGTTCAGGGAGGCAAGGAGCACATCTCGGTCACTGCAGAAGTCTTAGCATAGGAGCACTGACAGAGATTAGTGCCTCTCTTGTGCTGCTGACACAAAGAGAACAGGGGATGGAGCTGTGATGAGAGAGCACTACTAAATTGCCTTACTGCTATACTGCCCTGAAGTAACTTATCTGTCCCTTGTGGCCGTCAATCTTATGTCTCTAATATCATAAATTCTGTATTACAATTGCTATGGTCATATAAGTTCTTGGACAGTTAGACAAATTACAGAATACCAATGAAGATGAAAATTCATAGAGCAGTATAATGCAAATGTGAAATTACGGCACAAAGACAACTTTTCCTCTCTGACCTCCAGCTTTGATTTTCTGCATTTTGATTGTACTGCAACTGGTACAAACAAGTTCAGTGACATTTGAAAAACCTACACAGTGGTCCTACATTCACAGAGCGACCTTTTTCTTCCGGTATTACTTGTAGTAGTTAACTGTACACAGCTGATCCCTTAAATAAAAGTTCACAAAGATATTAAAACAACTAAATAATTGTGTTATACTCAACAACAAGGCTCTCAAGCCAATAGTCAAACTTTACAGTTCCTACAGATTCAGGTACGGTCTGCTGCCAAAAAAAATCAAAAAAAAAACAAACAAAAAAACCCCAAACGAATGCAAATTGAAGACCACACTACAACAATCTGCAGTTCTTAAATAGCAGGTGTATACAGAACCACATACATCAATATACTTCGGAACAGCAGGTCTAGTGCACACAGCGTGTGGTCTTTCAGAATCTATTTTGCAGCTTTGCAGATATAACAGCTTTGCAGAGAGAAAGAATAAACAGTGCAGGGAAACCTACCGGGTGGAATTTGATACTGCAGATAAACTGCAAACGTGTGGCAGGGGGCACGTGGGTGATGGGGAAAGAACACGGGAAACACAACCCCCTAGATCTACTTTCTAACCTGGAGAAACCCCATTAGCTCAAGTGTGAGACACTCCATTTCTCCAGCTGCACAGTTCCACCATTTTCAGTGTTACTGCTGTTTCAAAAAAGCTGACAAAGTTATCTCCAACTTGCCATACATGGATGATTCTGTCAAATAAACAAAGTCCTCTAGCTTCTAAATCATGACTCCATCAGTCGCGTTTCATGTGAATTCTTAATAGCTTACACACATTAAATACATTTTTATAAATAACACTCCAAATTACAAAATCACATACCAAAAGCACAGATGAGAAGAGCACAAATGACAAATTCCCTCATTACCAGATTGTATTTCATTTTGCATGCTGATGATTGATATTCATTGAATAAGAACCTTTTTTATTAAGTAACATGAGGTATTACTAAAGTACCACCTTTATCCTTAATACCTGGACGAGGCTAAGAAAATAACTCAACATTCAACTACCAAAACCATAAAGTAGCAACCTATGAACTGAATAACTCCATGGACTATGCCACCAACAAGAGTTCGCCCCTTCTCACTGCACCAAAACTTCATTTCACCACTGCTGATTGCCCATTACGTTCTGTCAAAGGACTGAGCAAGACAGATAGAAAGTCAGAGGAATTCCTAAGAATTATGGCCATCATCTGCCCAGCCAAACACTTACATACAGATGTTAGAAAAGACCTACCACAAAACATTTTGTAGGTGATTAATACCAAAAAGATTACAGAAGATCTTGTACACAGGGCACAAATTTTCAATCTGTTGCAGAACAAAACTTATATTTTCTGTCTAACTCCACTGACCAACATTCTGTTTTCTGTCCCAAAAAGAAAGCATGAAGAACTGTAAAGCAGTTCCACTTACGGTTAGCTAGCTTTTGGCTTCACTACAGGGAAGGAAAAAAAAGAAGAGGGAAAAGGAAGGGAGAGGGAAAGATATCAAAAGATAATATCTGTGACAAATAAGACTGAGTTTCTCTTTGTTACTTTTACATCATTCAAGTGAGCAAAGTGTTGAGCCAGTTATCATAGTAGAGGTCCATAAATGGCCACAGATGCCACTCATTTGTCATCACACCCATATTATTATAATCACAGGATGGCTTAGGTTGGAAGGAACCTTACAAACCATCTCATCACGCCCCCCTATACCAAGGGCAGGGCTACCACCCACTAGATCAGATTGCCCAAGGCAACATCTAACCTGGCCTTGAACGCCTCCAGGGATGGGGCACCCAAAGCTTCTCTGGACAGCCTGTTCTCACCACTTTGTAAAATAGCAATGACTGAAGAGAAGACTAAAACTTAGCACCAGTAAAAATGGGGGAAGGGGTAGCAGTCACTGCCAGTATAGAATGTGTGTTACATTTGCCCTTAGCTTCACTGCCCACAAGCAATTTTCAAGAGGAGTAAAAGGAAGCTTGGAAGAAGGAATATACAAAAAAAATCAGTTTAAGGCTTTATCATCAGCTGAATGTCATCCACACACAAAGGGCTATTTTATTTAAATCTATAATTTTTAATTTGCCTTTCATACTCAAACTCATTTTTCAGTTAAAAACGCATAACAGTGTAACAGAAGCAGTCAGGGCATGCATTGTGGAGTGCACACACACGGGTATCAGACATCATTACTAATTCAGCCTATTCCCTGTGCTTTTCCATTAGCTCTGCTCTAGACACCTTTAACCACCCTCTGCAGTGAGCCAAACAGTGTTACAAGTTTATTCCAGGCTTAGTTTGCTGCGCAAATAGTCCAGTCAAAGCTTTCAAGAACAGTACAGCTATTCAGTTCTTGCAGCATTTCTTCTTTTATCGTGTGCACTATGAGTTAGATCTTTGAGAAGCCATTACAGATACCCCCCCAAAAAAATTTAGGAGCCATTTCTGGGGCAAGTATTATCAAAATCTTGTTCCTAGATAGAGCTACAATTCAGTTTGGTGCCAATAACATCCTGGTAAGATCCTCACTAAGATTCAAAGAAAGAAGTGCAAAGCAAAAATAAGCCAGCACTTTAGAGGCATAGGCCACTATGCTCCTTTGCATTTGAGATGATGCATACCATAACATCTACCTTCAGGATCTGCTAAAATCATTGTCTCCTGTGCACATACATGGGATACAGCTGCTCTCTGTTAGATGCAAATAATGTTTTTCCTAATATCCTAATAGAAATATCTATTTTGCTGGTAACAGGAGGAGAGCCCTCTCTTGAGCTTGATTAACACTGCTAGGAGAGTAGCCAGAGTCCATTCTCATTTTCACTTGTGTAAATCCAAGCTAAATCCTCTCATTTCACAGTAATCGCTATAGGTCTATATTACACAAACATATAGGCCTATATTTCTTAACAACCATGTTTGAAAGGCAAGGTTTCTTTAGGTATGTAAAGCTCACAAAACTTGGTTCAGCTGACACTGAGACTATGAGAACTGCATGACAGATTTTTATTTTTTTTTAACAGAATCTTTGAAAGGTATTGAATGTTATCCATGTTAACCCTATTTCTTCACAGAAATTCTGGTATTCTGAAGTTTTTCAGCACTGCTGCCTAACCAGTACTATTTTGGAATAGCTAAGTCTGATGCCAATTCATGGAATTCAAGACTGCTTTCATCTCATTTCATTATGGGCTCTCGTCTGTGCACAAAACAACAGGCAAGTCAGATCAGTCAGAAACCAGAAGAACGGGCAGTCTCATTTCCAGATGACTAATGTTTATGCTCCCAAAAGAGTAGTTAAAAACCAGTAAATTAATACATCTTGCAACTTCTATTACACAAACAAGCCACACTATGTGAAAGATCTAGTTGAAACAATACCATCTTATTCTCTATAGCAATTTGTTTACACTACTGAAAATGATAGAGCCATACTCAACTGATGATCATTCTCCCCATAACCCTTCTTTGCATATTTACTACTACTGTACTGGAGAGAAATCATAATCACTTTGAATTCACAGAACTGTAGGTGTTAGAAGGACCACTAGTCCAACCTCTCTGCTAAAGCAGGCTCCCTACAGCAACTCAGTTGCCTGATAAATGTTCAGCCAGCCAACATAAGAAGGAAAAGCCAACAAAAAAGACACTTAATGACATTTAGAAGCTTTCTAAACATCAACGGTGCTTAAAGACTTTAGAGAAATGCTCCCAGGAAGAATTTTCATTGCATAATAAATACAGAATTAAATGAGCCTTAGGAAAATCAGAGCTGGTATGAGGACCAGGGTGAGTCTTGGTAACACTGCTGTTTGTTTTGCTGAGGATTAAAACTGGGATTCTCAGCTGTCCATAAGTTCTAGAGATGAGATTGAAGAATGTCCATTCAGATGAAGAAATAATGACAGAAGGACAAAAAGAGATGAAGATTGACTCCCTGTTTGAGTAACCCTGTCAGTAATACTGAGTTATTTTTACTGGGCTTTGGATTATAAAGAATACATAAACAATCAAGTTCCTATGCTCAGACATATAAGCAAACAGAAGCAATATACATGTAACAATTGCTGAGATGCATGTCAGTGGCTTGACTCATCAAATAAATGCAGCTAAACTCAACAGCATATTTTTCTCAAGGAAAGATAAATGTTAACAACAAAGCAGAATAAATTAATGCAGACAGGTGTAAAAGGAAACATGCAATCTTGTAATTCCTACTATAAGCACAGGATTCAAACCGTTTCAAAACTCATGCTCACAGCCATTAAACCAATTTATCCTTCATTCATTACCCCATGTAGAGGAGAAAGGCTGAAATGAGGCTAATCCCTTGCTCACTGAAAACTAAATGTCTCCACTTCATAGTCCCAGAATGAAACAGATAAAAGTTTCATCCATCAGAATTACTTCTCTAGTAAGCATCACTTATGGTCATTCAAAACTTCTACCTTCACTCAGACCGTTGTGTCTAGAAGTCTAGAATTGAAAATCTCTGACTCAGCAAAAATGTCAGCAACCCTGAGCAACTTGTTTCTGCTTTTGCTTTGGGTAGATTGAGAAAACCTGAACCAAGGTTCATGTATCTTGGCCACATAGATCCAGTCTTAGCATTGTCTTACCTCACAACTGTAAGATAAGCAGAATTTACACTTACAAACACAGAGCACTTTACATAGCATTCATACTTCAGCTTCCTCTCTACTTCCTCTTCTCCGTCTGTCCCCACTCTCTCATACACACACCCCCACAAATGCGTATAGTAAGCATGCGTATTGGTTTAATTTGTGTTAATTAAATCTCAAAGTCCTTTTCTGTGACAGGTAATTACTTATGAGCCTTGTTTCTGAGATGCTTTTCATTACAGTACAGAAGAAAGCAACTTCAAACAGCTGCAGAGAAAACAAACTAATGTTATGATCGGCTGAAGCATTAAGATTTTGTTAGTTAGAGAGCAGTATTATTTAATGCCCATCTCTCCATAAGGGTGTTCCAGCTGAAAGAATACACACATCCAGCAATTTTCCTTCCTCCAATAGACTACTAATCTGCAGCCAGTACCTAATAGAATATTGGATGTTTTTAGCTTAAAAAAAATAAAAAAACAACATGGCAATGTTGTTTGGCGTGTTATAAACGACATGGGCTCCTATCTTTGACTAATACATTGTTGTTGGCAAATCATGAATGCCTGGTTGGTTCCTCTTCATGATGTTGATTGTACTGACACTGGAGGCAAAACAGTTACATCTGTAGTGATTATATTTGGTACTGGATTGGGTAATGCAGAAAAAAAGTGTTTATTAGCCTATTAAACTCCTAGATATTCCAAATCATTTTACAAAACAATTTATATTTTTGGTTGGAAGTGAAGTGACTGGGCATTGTGAAAAAGCAGCAGTTGCTACGGATTTAAAAAAAGCCTGTTCAGATTCACTGGTAAAATCTACACTGGTAGAAGTTGCACCAATACCTGTAGGAAAAGAAGAAAAATAGAAGAGGTAGGCTTGATTCATCATTACTAAAAACAAATGCCACGGTCCCATGACTGCCAAGAAAATGATTAAGTAAGTGTCCTTTTCTATAAGCACAAATGTGAAAGAATTCTACACACAGCCTTACAAGCCTTCAGATTTTTATTTGGTTTTGCTCATTTACTGATATCACATGAAAATCTGGACTCCAATATTTTGAGCTGGGAGGCAATCTGCTGATAAGTGTGGTTACATCATTATGCATAACGTATATATTCTGTATCCTACTACCACAGAATTTTTTATATGTTTTATATATGTTTACATATATATATATGTTTATATGTTTTTATGTTTTATAATTGTTTAATGTATACATAATGGTATTCATTAGATAGAGTTATTTAAGCCTACATGATTCATACAATATACGATATCTGCATAGATTCCTCCCAGACAAATGGAAAAGACCAGAATTTTCTGATAGAATAGCATTCACCTTCACACTGCTGTTCTCAGTGCAACACCCTTGAAAAGTAGAGAATGCACAAAACACAGATGGCCATTGGTCTACTAACACTTAGAATGGTATGACTTTCATAGATATCTTTTTAATATTATATTTGTAAGTGAAAAGAATCCACTATACTTCGTTACCTGTACTTCATAAGAAAAGCCAGAAAACAACACTGACTTTGCTTCACGCTAGTTTATGTTTTGCTTCAGGATCTCACACATCTTTGTAAACAAAAAGATAAAATACAGAATAAGACTAAAACATACCAGTTGATGAAGTTCATCTGAATTTAAGTTTGTATTATAAAAGTTTAACAAGCCACTAACTTTTACAGTCTTCCAACAGCTGCAGATACAACACTAATCTCTGCTAACACTTCATAGCCATCTATAATTCTATCACAAAGATTATATTCCTAATCTGTCACTGTGACATGGCCACACGTCACAGTCTCCCAAGTTCTGCACTACTCCACAGATTTCTGCTCTCTGCCCAACATGTATGGAATGTGTTGTCTTTACTTTCACAGCCCAGCCTGCCTACTTTTCCTCTCTTAATTATTAAGAGGTCACCACTGATCCTCCAACAATCTACTGTGCTAGCTCTGAAGCGCTAATATTTCACTAACTTCCACACCACTTCTCTCAGCATTTTTCCCCAATTTCACTTAAGCTGTAAACCGTAAGGCAAAAAGACCAGTATCATCCTCTACGTGCAGACTTCTATAACTCCTTTTAATGAAAAGTTTCTTCTCTTAGAAATCAAGCACACTGAGAACTATACATTCCAAATTTTACATATAAACTTTTTTTAATACATGTATGTTCACTAAGAGTGGTTAGATTAGTTGTAATTAAATGCCTCTGCTCCTAACAGCTGGGGACTCCATCAGAAATGCAAACAAACATGCAGAGAAATGATCTCTCTGCTGCTGCCTACATTTAATTACTCTTCAACATGAATCTATCATACTGCATAATCAGTATATAAGACAATACTATCTTTAGCTGGCAACAAAACAAGTCTCAAGGGCTTTAGCAAGGCTTTCAAACCTTCTCCAAGCTTGCAGAGAACAAAAGACTGGCTAGCTTTACTGACTGACTTGTGTTATAATCTCGTGAAATATTTTCCTGGAAACCTTTTAGAAGTGGCATTTTTCAGGCATTAAGCGTCTGACATTAAGTGGAGACCCTTGAAGTCCACCCCTAGCTCTACCAATGAATCCCCACGTGGTTTTCTTTTTACATGTAACACAGTTGAATCAATTTGCTGTATCTCTAAAACAGGTAAAACAGTGATTACCTAGCTTATCTCATCCTGTACCTCAAACTGTGGATTTCAGGTGGCCACTTCTGCCCAAATTGCACTCACCCTTTCTTTCAAAGGCTCTGACACAGGCTCCAAAGCTGATCACCACCCCACTTTTGTTTGCTTTTATAGAAGAATGCTTCTTTTCTGAAAGCAACTGTACAAGCCAGAACTATTGCACCCTACATTGCCAGTAAAGCATTGTGAAATCCAACACATCTCATCTCTATTGTATGATTTTATGGCTCTGACTCATTTTTCACATATTAATTGAATAGAAACATTGTTTTTCTTACAGCACCTGCAAAACTGTTCAGCTAAATATACCCATTCAATACCTGTAAGGTCCCAATCAGCCCCAAAACACCAGTCTATTCCATTCTTATATGGCCCTCAGTGAAAGAAAAGAAAAAAGAAAAAAGAAAAAAGAAAAAAGAAAAAAGAAAAAAG
>JAPSGF010000001.1:2382333-2404515 GCA_035772895.1 Perdix hodgsoniae | reverse complement strand
TAGGTTTTGTGATAGGAAGGGGATAGGAGCAGGGCAAGAAGGAAATGCGTCGGGCAACTGCTAAGGGATGTTAAAACATGTCCAGACTAGGTCAATATTGGGTGTGCAGCTTCAAATTGCATGTAACAAAGTATTATCCTCTGTCCCCAAAGAGTAGCAATAATCCTTCAGTACTGCTGCTCACATTACAAGAGATGTCTTTTCAATTATCTCAAAGGCCAGATTTACCATGCTCTATTCACCAGTTCAGAAGCCCATTAATAACTATCTCAGGAATCCTGCCTATCATGTGATTTCCAGTCTGACACATATCTTATAAACTGAGCCAGTGCATCTCCTAACATGTCAAAATGTTTATCATTTCCAAGACTGACAGTTGAAAGCCAGAGGACGACCCATCTTCCTTTTAACTCAGCATTATCACTGAACACAGTTACCACTGAAAGCTGTACAAACGAACAATCAAACGAGAATTATGACTACGAAGTATTTATGTCATGACACAGGACAACACGTTGGAAGGAATCCTAAAGCCTTTAGTTAAGAATTCTTTAAATTGAGCACATTACTTCTGTAAAACGTTTCTGAAACAAAGACACAACTGCATGCAGATGCACTGAGCTCTGGTTGTTTCACAGTTTGTTTCACAGAAACTCCACTGCACTGCTTCCTTATTATGCTTCCTCTCTCTATATATTCCTTATGAAATGGGCTCAAGGGTTGAGATAAAAACAGGAAGATCGGTCATCAATTACTATCATGGGCAAAACAGATTCATTGTAGGGAGATTAATAAAATTTATTACCTATTACTAACAGACTAGAGCAGTGAGAAACTAAAGGCAACCTGAGAACACCAAAGGCAGCTGCTTATCACAGAAGCCATCCCTGCAGTCTTCTGCTACCAAAGCCTCAGCACATATCCCTAGTACATCTACACTGCCAAGCATAAACCAAACATATAGTATTAAGATGCCCAAAGTAGTTTGCACATGTCAATCTTGGGTCACTTTACAACAAAGCAGCAACGCTTATCTGGTGCTATAATGTTGTCAGGCCTCTTGAACACAGCTGAACGCTTCAAACACATTCTGATTAGAACTCAGATTAAAAAGGATTTTAAAACCAGCTTCATTTTAAAATCAGTTTTAAGGGAAAAATCACAGTAAGATAGTTTGAACTATATGAATGGAGTCTGCAGGAAAAAGGCAAAGTGACTGAAGATCAATTTGTTTAAAAACTTTAATGTAATTAACAATAATTACTAATAAAGAGCTATATTCAATTTGCATTATTTAAATAAATATTTCTGAGAAACCACAATACCCCTCCCTTCTGCAAAGAACAGACAAGAATACAGTATAAGGGCTTGAAAAATGTCACCAACAGTAAGGACTACATTTATGCATTGAAAGAAGCAGTAAAGGTTCACATACATAAGACAGATTTTTCAGAATAAACACAAGAGGAGAATTACTCACTTTCACAACAGTTTTATCATATCACAGGAAAATCTTTTCAGCATAACAGAACAATGCACTAAAATTGCTCTTGTAAAACCCTTTCAATACTGTAAGAGTGTAGAATGAAGTTAGGTCTTTGTGGTAATTAAAAGTGACAGCTTTATAAAACAATCACCTGCAACAAGGTGCTGACAGTTCTCCACTCCCCATGATGTTGGAGGTCACTGAGTATAAGCTTAGGCACTAAACAAAGAAATCCGTGCATGTTGAAATGACCTTTCTTGCCTCAGCTTGTCAGTACACTTGTATAACACCACCCACAAAACACCACCTGAAACAAACCCACCTCTCCCTCCCTTGACCCCCCCCCCAGCTGTATAGCTTAAATACCTTTCATCAGGTCCTCAATTCTTCCACGTGTTGGCCAATTGATTACCTTAGCAGGTACAGAAAGGCTCTCCTGTTGTGGAGGTGCATTTACTTCAGTCTGAAATGTTGCAGCTCATGCTGCCCACCTGAATCACACTCACTGTACAGTGAATACCTAGTCTCCTGAAATATATTTAAGCTACAGCATTCCGTATACAAAAGGGCAACAAAGAATAAGTTTATAAAAAGCTATTTTAACTGTACACTCAAAGCAGTCTCCAAGGAAAAGTAGATTCTATCTCCCTTAAAGAAGAGGAAATGCCTGTTCAGTTTGAGGATCTTCCATAACTTTAGTTAAAATGGTATAATAGTTCTGTGGAGAACCATATCGTGCTTCTATCTCTAAGGCGAAGCAGCAGCACACTGAAGGGTGCGATGCTCGCATTATTTTACATATACAAACACTGAAATTCTGTATATGTTACTGGCTTTCACGTGAGATTATCTGGAAATGATGGATGATAACAGAGTAAAGGAAGCTTGAATCAGCACTATATATTATTCTTTATCATACTTCATTATTGCTATTACACAGATTTCACAGACTCCACTCCTGACATCAGTAATTGACAAGAATAAAGAATAAGCTAAAACAGGGAGAGCGTGCACTGAAAGCAAGTTTAGATATTCCGAGCTAGTAATTTACATAGCCAACAGCAGAGGCAAAAATGCTCTCAGCTGATGCTTTACACTGGCCCAAATTGCACTAGTTATGAGGCAGTCTCTGTAGTTTACCAATTGCTTAGACAAAGCATCTGAAATGTAAAGGTAGAAGAAAAGAAAAAAAAGACAAAGATATTTAAGAGAGCTTTCACACTAAAGTTTTACTTCAGCTTTGTTTGGGACTGTGCTTGCAATCTTTCCCATCCCAATTCTTTTGCATAAGAGGCAAATGTCCGTACTACGTTATTTAACATAAAAGCCTCTCATACCAGCAGGAAGCTCAGCTCTCAGTTCAATCATGCTTTATGTACTGAAAGGTTAACAAATGGGAGAGTCTTATTAGCACAAATAATACCACCTCAGACTATGATCTCAGCAACACACAAGCTAAGCAAGTTCAGGACCAATGTGTATTTGAATGAAGAGGAAAAAACAAACGGAAACAACATGCCACCTGATGCTATAAAATTGGTCCTCAGATGTTATGGGCAACAGCAGCTTTCCAAAGGTGCTTTCCCAGCAGTTGGTATTGTCCCCTGAGAGTGGTTCAGAAGAGGTACAGGGAAAGAGGCCTTACTGTTTTAAGGAAAGAGGATTATTCAAAGATAATCTTTTCCATTCCAATGCTGTATCTTCAGTCACAGCATCTAATCTCAATTTCCTAGTTTTCTCATTTTATAAGGACGTTCATGTGAACCTTTCAAAGAAATACTTTGATGGATTGTGATTGTACAGATGTTTTAAAATGAAATACATGTTCATCTTAATCATTATAACAACATTTAAGGCAGGGGTTTTGAACAAGAACTGTGCCTCTTCATGAATAAGTAAGCAGGTAGGAAGTTGGATGCTGGAGTTCTAGCAAAATTGGTTAAGTGCACTCTCTCCTTTAAATTCTGCCTGCAATGCCTTTTAGAAAGGAAAAGGTAGATTCTTCATTCATTTCTCATGTAGAACTGTGGACTAGTTTTTCATGCTCTGTAGAAGAGTTTATTTTTATCCTGTAACCAGATGCATGTCACTGATTATCTTTTCTCTAAGCTGTATTTTGAAATCCTTGGAAATTAAAGTTGTAGTGCAAACGTGCTACACATTGTTTGAACTAGATAAAGTTTACATTTTATTAGAAAGATTCAATATTATGTTTTCTTTTAAGATGTTCTTCCTAGAGACTTAATAGAGGAACAATTCATTTCACTGTAACAGATGTAGTACTGAGCAGTTGTTAACCTTCGATGAGAAGGTTACATCAGATACCAAGTAAGGGGTAAATTAAACTGATGATTGCCCTTGTTTAATTGCTTTTGAGTAGTACTCAGTATGTTTGAACACACAGTGAATTATTACCGTACCCTGCTGCTATCCATTAACACCAAGATCAAGAATTATTATTATTATTTTTTTTTGCTGCAGCCATAGAGAAGGTGATAAAGGCTTTAATTACAAGCAGATTTAATTTAGAATCTATTAGTGCAATTTATCCATGTATATGGAAGATGTTTTTCTCTGAACCATTCTGTAAGTTCAGTGCTTCTTATAAAGAATTAAGACTACCAGTTGTTAGTATATAGTCTTCAAATATCAAAGACTTCTGCTTCCTTCACAATGAACACAACATATCAGACATTTTCTTCAAATGAAGAAGAAAAGAAAAAGAAAAGAAGTGCATGCACTGGATCTTATCTGGGTTTCTTCTTATTTGATTCAGTTTAAAATAAAAGTAAACCATTTCACTACTTGTATTTAATTCTTAAGGAAAAAAGACAGCAACACAACGCACGCAACAAGAACCACCACATTCAGAAATACATAAACTTTCTCAGCATGAAAAAAAGTCCCAATATTTTGTGGTTTACTCACTGACAAAATGTTTTACAAAATGAGAAAATGTTCAAATCTTAAAAAGCTCTCAAATATTAAGTACTGCAAAAACAGTAACGACAGTTCAGCTCAAGTTATACCGAAATTATGATATATCATAAAAGCCCTCGATGAAGTATTCCAGAAACATTATAAACACAGGCTAAACTAAAATAACTGTTAAGTAAAATACTGTATTTGTTATTTTGCATTTTATATAAAGAACAAGTACAAGTGATAACCTAACATTTAACATTACGTAATGTCATACAGTTCATGGACTCTGGATAGCTACTGGGGAAGATTGAGAAATGATCATGTAACAACTCAGTGATCCAAAGCACCAGAACAAAACTTCAGGTATTGTCACAAATTAAACAGGTTTCAAAACTTCATGATGTATTTTAAACAGAAGCTGTATATTTAGGGAATAATCTCTCAGACCTCAGCTATCTTGCAGACTTTTTTCAAATTATGAGAGTTGTGTTTTGTTTTTTGTTTGTTCATTTCCGCACTTACACCGAAATATTAAGTTCTGGCTTTGCTAGATGCACAACACTAAAATTAGCAGGTTCATACTGGGGAGATAAAAAGCTGTTGTCCATTACATCAAATCATTACCTTAGGAAAAGAAGCCAACTTCCTTGATGAAACAAAGTAAGATAAAGCAATAAACCTCCCTTCCTATGGAAAAAATAATGTATTTAGATCATCATATATTTAAGCCACATTTTACAAAATTATCGATGCAACTTTCCAGTAAATCTCCCTCCAGTTCTTAGTTTTCCATTCTCTATTGTCGAACTAAACTCAAATCAGCCTACAGAGCTGAAGCCTCAATGTTCTTTTCAGGTTGTGACTCTAAGAAGGTGAACTTGGGGCCCAATCTGCAATTTTATCATTTTTGCTAATATCATAGAAAGAGCTGGAAGGGCGATAACACAAATTAGTTTCACACCCTTCAATAACAGTGAAAGCACTAGGATCTATGCATAAACTGTTTCTGAGTGAAGAGTTAATGAGTCCCTATATCAAAGCACTGAGCTTCCATGCTGCTTGAGTGGAACAAGGGATCTAAAATCTATCATCTTTATCCACGGGATATCAGTGTGCTATTTCCTGCACTACTGCATTCAACTACATACATTCATTCATACACATGGTGCAGCCACTGGCAACAAAGCAGGGACTGAACCTCAAAAGGACATCACGATCACTTGGTAAGGTACAGTGACAAGCTGTGCCAGCCGTAAACAGCATACCAGGGTGAAAAGCTCCTTAACCTTCAAAGGTTTATTCTCAACTCCTTGTCAGCTAGCACAGACTCTTCCCCAAGAGCTAGTAGATATTACATAGACAGTTTCTATGCGTAATATGAACTTGTCCAGATACATGAAAAGTGATTTTTTAACTCTCTTCTCAAAATAAAAGTAGAAGTAACAATAACACGTTATGAAGCTGCTTTGGAAATTACAAGTCAATTTTCTTTCCCTCAAATTTACTGATTACTTTGTAATTACTTATTATGGAAAAGTAAACACAGCATGCACGAACACACAGGACTTTGTGGATCCAATGAGTTTAGAGAAGAACAGCACAAGACTTGAAGGCATTTTTGGTCAGAATTCCTGAATGTTTAAGCAGAACACTTTCATCAAAAATAAATAAATCGAAAACCCTAGCTATTTTCAGCCAGCTGTCAAAGCAAACAATGATGCATACCTCAAATTTGAGGCTCACTTAGACTGTTGCAGTTTGAAGAGTTAATTGCGTGACATCCCTCCCTCCCCACAGGAGAAAGGAAACGGAATAGGAAAAAATGACTTGATTGAGGTAAGGAATGATATGGAACACTGATAAAACTAGGACAGATATAGCTTCTAATGTGCATACTTCAAATCTGAAGATCACTCAGATACAGCTTTTGACATGCAAAACAGTGCAGAAGTTTGTGTTTGCCGTGTTCCTCATTCTACAAATCCAACATAAGAAAATAGAAAGTTACCTTAGCTCTATTTTTTTCTTTTTTTTTTTTCTTTAATGTGGATGAACTGGGCATATGTGTATCTTTTACACTTGAATATTTTCCAAGTACTTAGTCAGGAACAGAGACCTTCTTCCAGTTAAAGATTACATAAAGCAGGCTGATCCTGGCCAGAATGGATTCCAAGTAGGTCTTTGCTATGTTCATTTTTTCCAGCTATTCTGTTCAGTAACTAATCTCATAGTAACACTGTCTAATGATGACAAAAGGTACTTGAAATACTCTGTCATGGTCATACAACATCAAAATAGTCATGAAAAAATCCAGCTAATTTGTGTGGAATGCCAAGAAATTCATCTTTTCATAATGCACCACACCTTGTTACACAAAGATAGATCAACAAAAAATTTAGCATGATTAAGATGCTAGCTAGTCTCAGCTGAAAATGACTGCCATCCTAAGCAAAAAAAGAGGATATGACATAACATTTATCTTTATCAATAATTATAGAAGGGAGGTAGACATTTGTGATGCACAGTGTAATGCTCAGAGTACGTTTGCAATACAATAGCTCAGGCTATGTTATAGCATTAAGTTACCCAATGTTGTTAGGGGACAACGCTCCCACACCAAACGTTACAGTATCAGAATGCTACCTAGTACACAGAGATAACTTAAAGAACTGGCAAGCTACAGCTGCAAATGCTTATTTAAAAAAAAAAAAACAAACATACATAAAGAAATGAAAGAAAAACCTGGCTATATTTTCATATCCCAAAATTAAACCAGAACAGTTCTCATTCCTTCATTCAGCTCATTTGCCTTCTTGCCTGGAAGGTTAGCAGTCAAGCTTTCAAGTCTTCGTGCATATGTTAATCCCCAGGTTGCACCTATTAAAGACAGTGCATTTAAAAGTCTTTGCCAGAGAACTCATCCATAATAGAAAGCTGCATTCAGATAGATTTTATATGTGAATAATTATAGGAGACCTGCAGAGTATACCCTCAGGTAAGTTGAGTCTTGTCTTAGTGGAAAATGTCTTCAGACAATCTGTTCTGTTTGACTTTCTAAGGATTCAGACAATGTAACATTTCGGTTGAAAACTCATCCTAATTTCCATCCTTAACCAGTAGGAGTCCAGCCATTTTCATACACGAGTTGCTTCTCTTTATTAACTATGCAAGCAGACATTACACAGGATGTCTCCTCTCCTGTACCTAGCTAGTTAATAAACAATTCCTTGCTTCACTGAAGAAGCCCCAATCCACCTTATCTTTTGGTGATCTGCTGGCATGCTTCAGTGTATAAATTCAATAAAAGATGTTTTATTCCACAAAAACCTTTAGAGGCTCATAATTTGTTTAAACAGACAACAGAAATGTACACAGATCATAACTGATTCTTGAATGAAATGCCACAAAAGAAGTAAACTTCAGAAATGATAACCTTTGTATACTGATGCACAACTACTCTTGGTACATTCAAAGAAGCGTATCAAAGACTTCTTTTATACTGGTTTAAGGTCTGGAAAAGCAGGAGCAACAGCCCTGTTCTAAACTCATAAACATAACTCATAATTAAGATATGGAGACATTATTTGGTTTGGTAGGAGCAGACCGGGGAGGAAATGTTCCTCCTGCTGCGAGGGAAGATCAGGTTTGTGATCACCTGCAGAACCTGAACATCTGAAAGTCTAGGGTACCGATACAATACGTCCCAGAGGAATTAGCTGATGTTAGTCACCAATCCACTCACAATGATATTTTAAAAGTCATGGTGATGAGGTGAAGCCCCTGGTGACTGGAAAAAAAGGCAATATCACACTCATTGTTAAGAAGGGGAAAAAGGATGACCTTGGAAACTACCAACTTGTCAGTCTCGCCTCAGTGCCAGGAAAGATCACAGAGCTCCCCACCCCAAAGAAAAAAGGGTACTGATGAGAAGCTGGACATGAGGCAGCAACATGCCCTTACAGCCCAGAAAGCCAAGCCTGGACTGCATCAAAAGAAACATGTACAGCAGGTTGAGGGAGGTGATCCTGTCTCTCTCCTCTGGTGGATGCCTCAACTGGAGTACAGCATCCACATGCGGAGTCCTCAGTAGAGGAAAAACACTGACCTGTGCAACACATCCAGAGAAGGGCCTCAAAAATGATCCAAGGATGGAGCCTCTCCTACAACCACAGGTTGAAAGAGTTGTTCAGCCTGGAGAAGACAAGGCTCCAAGGTCACCCTTTAATCACCTGATAGTCACCCTTTAATACCTGAAGGGAAGCTACAGGAAAGAAGAGAACAGATTATTTAGCAGGGTCTATTGTAATAGGCCAAGGGGAAGTGGTTTCAAGCTTACAGAGGGTAGATTTAGGTTGGACGTAAGAAAGAAGTATTTTACAGTGAGGGTGGTGAGGCACTGGAACAGGTTGCCAGGAGGTGTGGTGGATGCCCCATTCCTGGAGACAGTCAAGGTCAGGCTGGACCAGCCTCTGGGCAACCAGATCTAGCTGTGATTGTTCCTGTTCATTGCAGGGCAGTTGGACTAGATGACCTTTGAAGATCCCTTTCAACTCTAAGGATTTTATGATTCTATTTGTATTCACTCTATCTAAATATGAACAAACTCAAATTTAATGAAAATGAAACATGCAGTTTAAAAGAAAATAAAATGTAGTGAAAAAAGCACGAAGATCAGACACTAAGGCAGATCATCTGCTTTTCCCTTTCCCCCACCACACACAACTTACAGCCGTTGTAGATCTATTGTCTTGCAAATAAAACAAGCTACTCTTAAGGAAATCCCCTTAATTTTAGTTTCTTGTGTGTGAATACATCTTAATTCCCACTCTGAATTTGGCATTAGAAAGGCTGAAACATTTTGCAATGTGATTTTTAACAAAGAAAATAAAACACCAACTGCTATTAATTTTCACCAACATTTATCATATCTGCCTAGCCTTTAAAACATTCAGTTTAAACCCCTTCTGTGACTTTACTTCTGATTCTAACTCTTCTGCTCCTCTCTCTACTCAGATTGCAAAGATTGGTGCTGCAGTTTTGTAGTCTCAGGATACTTTTCGCACAGAGGAACCAGAGACACCCTTAAAGCCATAAACCCAGACAGACTTTGGTTCAATCAATACTAGAAAAGTGTTTTTCAAATGCATGAAAAACAAATTTTTCAGAACTTACACCCACATTTTCTTCCTTTTTGGCTGATTCTCATTTAGCAATGCCATTTGTAATTCAGCAAACATTAACTTATACTTACTGATTGAGAACCAGAATGTTCTACATCAAATCCTGTAAACCTTTATTTGCAGTCTGGTGCTAAGTGATGGATGTCCATTAGCATAATGATTCAACACAAGTCCTTCCAAAGTCATTCCAATTTGCACCTAAACTTAGGATTTACTTTCTACAATCAATTCAGACCAGTCTTACTACCTCACAGCACCAGTCTGAAGAAGCAGAAGTGAGAAGGCAGTTTACAGACAAAAATGAAAAGCTACAGAATAAAATAGCAGCACAAAGGGGTGGGCAATTTGTCTCTCTGTAGTCATCACCAGAGTGATATCCATCATTGCCCGCAGCTGTCTCTCTCTCCTTGTTTGTTCTCTATAAAGACTTTTGCATATTGTAAAAACCACAAAATAGCTGTTGTGGTAGTGTCATGTGAAAGATCACAGAAACATTCAACCATAACTCAAATGTGCAGTGTGGAATGCAATTTTCTGGTACATATCTGGACTTGATTCTTTGAATGAATTGTCAGAAAAAATCTCACAAGAACGGATTTGATATTGCAACAACACTCCTTCTGCATGATCCAGTTAGAGCTGTTCACACTAACGCCTCATATACAACATCGATCTGAAATGCATGTCATCTATTTTCCCAGTGCTGCTGCCTTATTCTT
This sequence comes from Perdix hodgsoniae, assembly GCA_035772895.1. NCBI lineage: Eukaryota > Metazoa > Chordata > Aves > Galliformes > Phasianidae > Perdix > Perdix hodgsoniae. Next base: position 2,394,205 of record JAPSGF010000001.1, on the reverse strand, counting down.
CACTGTAAATCAGGAGAGAAAGTAGTTTCAGAGGCTGTAATTGTTTGTCATGTAAGAGACAGTTTAGTTAATGAATTTCCACAATGTCTGAAGGAGTAATAATTTTAAAATGAATCCAAACAGAACAATCAAATTAAACAATATCCAAGTCTTTATTAAAGATACCTCCTTTGCCTCTTTATCTCTTGGAAAGATTATAGTGAATGCTCCAAAACATACACGTGTTAAAAAAAAACCATGGAAACTACTAAGAAGTCTCTCTAGAGTAATACAAGCTCCTTTAACAACCTTTAAAGTTGTACCAGATTAGTATACAACTGATACTATAACTGGATTGTTTTAGTGTAGTAAGGCACAGTACAAAATGATCACTAAGAAATTTGTTAACTGTTATAAGCAACAGAGCAGCTAAGGAAGAGTGAGAAGGCCAGAGTTCAGTAAAAACTATCCTTAAAAAATAGTTTTTGTAAGTAAAATACATCTGACTGGCATACGCAGAAAGACCCCAGAAGAAGAGGCCTCTCTAGTACTCATTCAAAAACATCCATCAGAAATTAAAAGAAATAGAAGAATTCCCCCCCAAAAGCCAATTTGTTATTTTGTTAAAAATGCATAAAACGAGTTACTTTAACATCGATTTTGCCTGATTTAAGACCTATTTTAATTCTAATTATTTTTCCTATGTTTAACATAGTTTTCTAACTTTTTCCTGATATACAAATATATTTCTTTTGTATTTTTAATCATCATTTGAACTACTCTCATTTCTTTTGACAATAGAAGACTGCCTAATGGAAGGACATGACTCGAGAAACAGAAGATGGACAGCATCTTTGAATGACAGCACACAGCATGTGGTAATTTTCAGTTGGTCAGGAAGACTGATCTCACAGAAAGCTCGCATATCTCTTGCAAAGTAAAACGTCATACGCAGTCTCACATTTTAGTTGTGAAGACGCACCTTTCAGTATTCAACCTTTTCCAAAATAATTTTGATGTTAACTCAGTTCTGTGGCTTTCAGTAATTTACATAAAATGCCTGAATTATACCTAAACTGGAAATAACAAACTAGAAATGACAAAGTCTTAGAAGATATTCAAGAAGCCAGTAGCCAGTTTCAAAGTTCAAACTTATCTACTGTATATATAGTGACACGAGGCTCAGACTACATTTTCTATCTGAACATCGGCATTGTCAACAATAGACATGATAAGGGTGAATACCAGACAGAAAAGCACAGCAGTGTACATTTGCTATTCATAAATAACTGGCAAATCATGCTAATCCACCATGACTATGAAAGAACAAGAGAAAGCTGAACAGCTGAACTTTATCTGCTTCCAGAGAATATCTTTAGGCATAGAATTGGCCAAACTGTACCTGAAGTGGCCAGGACAACTTTTAGCACTAATACCAACCACAGTTCATGGCTCAGGTATCTAATGCCTCTGGATCTCTGATAATGCCAAAAAGATGACCAGTCAAAAAAATTCAGTTGGACTCATTTGTAAGGAAAGAGTTAATACTGAAGACCAGATTAGAGAGGAAAAACCTGTGCACCTTTGTCACTGATGCTGAAAAAACTCATTATGTACATACTCTCATTGTTAAAAGTTCTCAATAAAAGATTAAAATTCCCTGTTGGTACTTCTGCGCGTTTTCCTTCTTCCTTCTATTGAGCACCACCTTAAGAAGAGTCTGACTTCCATTTTCTCTGTAACATCCCAGAAGGCAGCCAACAGCAATAAGATCCTATCTTTTTTCCTCCTAAGACCTAACCACCTTGCATCTTTCTGCCTCTGCTCACATGCCTTGCATATTGTTTTCCAGCTAACAGACAATACAGAAGTCTTACACATTACAATAGCTGAAGAATACAGTTTCTTCTTCAGTCACACCCAACCACTTTAGCTTGAAAAACTATAGAATTCCAGCCCACTTAATGCTGTTTAGTGTGGGTTTTGGTTTTGTTTGGTTTTTGTTTTGAAAAAAAAAAACCCACAAAAAAAACCAAAGATTTCTATGGGGGAAAAAAAGAGAAAATACCAGGATTTGATTTTATTTTCATTCCGATACAAAACACAAATGAAACATTCAGAAAGAACACAAAAAGAGAATCCAAAACTCGTGACAGTGTACTGGTTCTCGGTCATACTCCAATCATTTTAAACATCTGAGCTTTATAACAAAATTCTAACCGAAGCCACTTAAAATGCTGGCAATGAGGGCAAGCCTTATACTTTGCTTCAGATACATTCTGCAATATTCCTTGCATTTCCACAAGATTCTGAACACTTAAAATTCCTCTGTGCCAGATTAAGACCTTCAATCATTCATATGAGGTCTGCATATTGAACTGGGATATTCCTCACTGTTATTTACACCTCTAATCTCCAATGAAACACCAACAGCTCCCCAGATCATTCAAACCCTGCAAATGTCACATCCTTCTTCCAAGATGAAGGAATGCATACAACACGGAAAACAAGACCATCAAGCAACACGAGTAGCTTTTACCTCTAGTAAATTTCTTAACTATTTATTTTGAATGGAAAATAAACCCAGTAGTGTTTTGCCCCCAACCCTCTCCCTACCTTATAATGAAAAACACAGAAACAGGCTGAAAAGGTTTCTAGTCTTAGTCTCATTTTCTCACAGAAACCCAAACTTTCACTAAAGCCATTTTCACCAAAGATGTTCTTCATTAATGTTTGCTCTCAAAATAAAAATAATTCTATCTTCTTGCAAGGCCATGCTATTTGGAACTACCCTGCAATAGCAAACATCAGTTGTATTGACTCTCTCCACACCAGATAAGAATGTGGTCAGTTCTACTCAACTTCCCCAGTGAGAAAAAATTCTTATTCCATTTCATTCTTTCCTTTCTGAGAATAGCAATAATCCACCAAAATTTCACACATATTAGTGACAAATTATATTCATACTCCTTTTGCAGTTCCTGAATACATTCTATTGCAACTGAATGCTATAAGGCCTTACCCTCATTCCCTATTCTTCTGGCACCAAGATTTGCCTCCCTGTTCATCCCATTCAACAATTTTCACAAATCCTGAAGACTACCTAAGGCAGGTTATTTTGGTGAGCACTGAAGATACAGAAAGGACTGAGAATGACATACCTTATTTCATCACGATAGTTTTCTTTAAACATATAGACAGACATTCGGGTTTGACATAGATGCTGGTTTAGCTATACTCACTATGTGCAGTTGCAGAAAATCACCGAGTCCAGGGGCACTGTCAATCCGTACAAGAATGCCATCCTTCACTGTTGTGCTGAAGCCCACAGCAAGACGGTCAGTCCTTGTACTTGGTCTGTCATTAGCTGGCCAGGTGTACAAGATGAGGCCTCCACTCTTCCCAAATATATATGTGGCACCAGCTAGAAGAGAGAAAATTCAGAAACGAAAGGATTAATTATACATTATTTATTTGTCAACTCTGAAAATAATTCTATGGCTTCTAAAAGAAATATACACAAACATGCTTTCATTAACTTGGTAAAAATAAAGATATTCCACTGACCATGCTACTGACAGCATGTAGAAGGAACCAGGAAAATTCAGTAGATGATGAAAACACCTTTCCAGACTCTGGCTGGTAGTAACTGAGAAAACATGCACTAAATCCTCTTTTGTGACAAATGACATTGTGAGCTCTCTGATACTGTTAACTTGCACTATAAGGTGCACAAAATGGTTTGTTAGACTACCCTCTCCTGCTTACCATATGCGTTCTTCCTTCTATAAAGTTACAAGTTTCCCTTTGTGGAGCCACAACTCTGGAATGCTAGACTAGACTTTTTTTTTTTCCTAACAGAAGGAGTTATGAAGTTGAAGTAGGTTTTTAAAAATCAGACAAAATATCTGTTCCTTCACCATTAGGCTTGCACTGTTAGACTCTGTGACAAAAACTCAATTTCTTCCTTATGGAAGGTGTGTATCTCACATGAACATGGACAAAAGATGCAAATATTTCCAATAAGTAATCCAAACATGTATGTATATTATTCAGAATATCCTAATGTTCCTACATGCATAACAGTGAAAGAATCACAAGCAAATAAGCAACCATTTACTTTTGCTATAAATCACTCCAGGCATTTTTACTGTATGCAACAGCTGAAGTGTATTTCAGGTTCCTAATGAAAGGTATTTCAGTTCCTAAATAAAGGCAAGCAGTCTGAGATAAAGAGAGGAGCTTATCAAGAATTATTGATTTCATTAATGTTTAATATCATCCCAGACAATGCCTGATAACACAACACTTGTGAAGGGTGAGAGAGAGAACACCACCAAAAAACATCCAAATCAGACATTATTTCAGAAACATGAGATTTAGCTTCATTTGGGGATCCAAAGGGAATATTTGGCCTCTTGGAAGCTGTCTTGTCTTCTGTTGAAGACTATTCGCATTTGGGTACTTTTTCCAAAATTTTTAAGACATCTAGGACAGGTGTTTCTAGCACCATTTCTCTTTACAGTTAAGCCTGGAAATTTGTTCTTTCACCTTATGTTTTGTTTTGTTTTTAAGTTGTTTGTTTTTTTTTCCTGATTTATTTTTCAGACAACAGCAAACCTCCACAAAGCTGAACACAGTCCCTCACATTGACAATCTCAGCTCAGTAAGATATGCAAGTGAGGCATTTCCACTGCAGATAAAGAAGCTGAGAAGCAGAAGTATTCAGAAACCACTTTCTCACTTGTACTCAACACTGCAAGTCACGAGCAGGATTTTTATGACCCAGCCTCTGAGACTCCTTGAAAACACAACTAAAATTGCCATCCTAGATCCAAAATTTCAGATGGGTCAGAAATGTGTCTCAATGTCTCAGCTACCAACTGCACCTGAGTTTGTGAGTACTATAACAAAAGATCAGAAGCTACAAAATAGAAACCCAAACCACTCAGCTCTCATTTCAGCATCAAGGATGAGAACTGCAGGAAGTAGAACTGCAGGAAGTACAGGGAAACTGGGTACATTTTTTGGTCTGAGAGAAACCACGACTAATGCTATTCTTTATCCCCCCAGGTGTATGAACCAGCAACATGCATCAAGTAACCCTGAAGAGAACAAGCGTAGTTAGATGCAGAAAGAGGTTGTATTTTACACTGTACACTTCATCTCTGCACTTACCCATAAAGCTGCAGTACCACTAAAGCTGAATATTACATATTAGTGGAAATAATTGATACACTTCACCCTCACTTAAGAGGCTTCTTCTAGAAATCTCAACACATTACCAGGGCAGCAAAAACTCAAGCACATAGAAGGAAAGTTTATAAATAGGTGACTCAATGACAGAGTGAAAATGTATCCACATTCCTGTCATATGCATACCTACCAGAACATATCAGTGAACTCAAATGTGTCTGAAGTCATAATGAAGCAAGAAATTTCCCTCTTCTGAGTTAGAAAAACACAATAGCATAATGGAGCCTTGAACACAATTTCATTTTCAAGAAGATTAATTCTACAGACTGAACTCTTATCTGTTTATTCAGCTTTAGACTCAAAATGGGGAATACATAACATGCAAAATACATATAAAACACTCTTCTAAGTTTGCTTTAAAACCCGTCCCCCAGCTGTATAATGTTAACTCAAACTAGTAGGCAATGACTGCTAATTATCTATAACTTCTGCCATGGTCTGGGAAATCAACTGCCCCCCATAAGCTACGTAACAAATATCCTCCTTCAATTCATTAGCTTGTTCTTCAAGTTGTGCGCCGTATTACAGACTAAAACAAGGCACAGCAGTTCATTAAGTAAAGCAGGATGAGCTTATTTATTGTTAATGAACTCATAAAGATTTGCTTTCCAAAACTATTCTCGCTTGAATTCCAAGCAGGTTTATATGCAAAGACAAAATTCTGCAGTATTTATAGAAAGACAGACGATTCTGTTGCCTCTCTAAGAGCCATTTGGATGCAGGTAGAGCATGTCAGAGCTCCTGTGAATGCCAATTATAACCACTTATGTCTTCATAGGCCTGTCATGGGACTTAACTGATTAAGAGAGCTCTTCTTTCCCCTTAAAGAGAAAGGCTTCACCTCTAGGTTTTGATGACATTCGGTACAATCCGACAACAACCAAAAGCCACTAGTCAAATTAACCTGATAACAGAAAGCTGATGGCTTGCAGTTGTTTCCTTGTTCATAGAATGGTTTGGATTGGAAGGGACTTTTGAGATCAAGTTCCAACCCTCAATCTCCCTCTGGACCAAGTTGCTCGAGGCCCCACTCTGGCCTTAAATGCTTTCAGGAAGGGGGCATTCACAACCTCACTAGACCACCTGTTCCAGTGTTTCACCATCCTCACAGTAAAGATACCTTCCTAATATCTAGTCGAAGTCTACCATCTTCCAGTTTGAAGCCATTTCCCCTTGTCCCGTCACTACATGCCCTTATAGCTCCCTTATATAAGCTCCCAGCTTTCCTGTAGGCCACTGTCAGGTACTGGGAGGGAATCATTGATACTCTCCATATCAAATAATGATAGTAGCTGGCCTGACTGACTTATCTATGCATAACTGAATACACAACTATTTGTTGGGTACATCAATGTCCCCTTCCCTGAGTCTAGTCAGGATGTGTATTGCATTGTTTGGAAGCTGATAGCACGTTAACTTTACACTAAAAACATTTCCCATATGAACAGAATAGTTAGTTTAGCCTAAACATGAAATACAGACATTAAGTAAAAACTGGGGAGGACGGAGAATCAGAGTTACTACTACAGAGCCATCACATTAGGAAAAAAAAATTAAAAACCCGAAGATTTTACTTGAATGCTTCTATTTGACTGTAACAGCTGTGACTTTATGGAGTTTGAAACAAGACAACTGAACAAGACAAAAAGTAGAATTACAACTCTAGACTAGAGAAGGGGAGATTTCAACTCTATTACAGCATGACAAGACCATACAATTTCTGATTGGCCTTATTTAAGCAAGAGCAAATGAGCAGGTTGGACTAATTCGCCTCCAGAAGTTCCTTCTAATCCTAAACAAATAATTATGCTTTCTTTGTTGTGCAGTACAGAATTGTAGACTAATTAAGTAAAAGGAAAGTTAAAACAACTAATGAAATTACAGTCTGTTCAGCTTGAGATACTCTTGCTGTACCTAAGCTTCGTTACATACTCCTTTATTGCACAACGGCATACATTTATTTCCCCCTGAGGTATTCTCTATTCAAGACTGACAATTGATAATACATGGTTAATGAGCATCTACTTGATATTTAGTTTTTCCTCATTGTTCAAGGCTTGGTTATGTACCTCATTTAATAACCAACTCCAAAACTCAAACTACAGCCTGGAAACGGGGAATTCTGAAAGGACGATTAATTCTGTGGTATTTATTTTTTCACTGTTTCCACTGACTTATACTTCATTAACAAAAGTGTGCACAGAGTTATTTCTCTACTCAGTTGTGAGAAATCCCATTTCTCACAGTGCCCTAGGCCATATTTCCTGTAGTGGTTGAAGAATATGCTCAGCTACTGTGCTGGAATCTTGCACACAAAATTTGGAGGTCAGAAAAAACAAGAAGTAAGTAGGTTGCTCTGAAAGTAATGCTTCTTATTTATTTCCATGAAAACTTTTTACAGATACTATTACAAAGATCATAATAACAATATTTGCTAGAGCAAATTCTCAGCTACAAAACATTGTTTTTCAACAATCACTACCATTAGCTATTCCTTGCATTTTTGCCAGTAATGAACAAGAGCCTAAATGACCCACTCAAAAAACCTACACCAGCGGAGGTGCCCTACACTCACCACTGCTGAAATACAATACCCATTGTTTCACTGTGCTAAGATTTGCTGTTTGGTCTCCACAGATTTGCAGTCAGTGCGCACTGTTTTTTCCACATGGAGGAATTCGGTGACACACCTTTGCTTCATACACATACTCTCGTATCAGATGACTTTTGTCAGTCAGACTGCCTCTCTGCTGCCATCTGTCACACAGCAACAGCATGTAATGGAATACTCTCGGGAAGGTTCAGCCTTTACTGCCACAGCACCAGCAACCACCTCTGATATCAAAGGCCAACATAATAAAATAGGAGGCATTAATTTCAGAGCAGCCCAAAGCAAGGCAAAAAAACTCACTGCAGAAAATTTCTAACAAGAATTATCAGCACTTATAATCCACAGCAAGAAAAGTCTCTGCGTTGTGCTAAGGAAATAGCTACTAGAAGTTAGCACTACCACCTTGAATTTTAAACCACTAATCACTTTTTCTAATCATCATTCTAAATTTTCAGAACATATCTTAAGGAAGAGTGTCCTCCAATCAGTGCAGAACTGCAGCAGCTCCATCCTGCCTAGAATTAATTCCATAAAGCAGTGGAGAACAAGTCTGCCACATTTATACAAGATACAACTTCTCTCACGTCCCTGGAACCTGCAAGCCTCCTGATGTTAAATAAAAACATTTTCTATTTGCATCCACTAAGCCATTTTGTCAGCAGTCCATTTTCGGAGCTATTCCGCAACTCCAACACTCCTAACTCACTAGGGCCAGAAAAAATGCAATGTTTGACAAAAACTACAGCCCACAAAGTATAGTGGCAACAGCACATCGGGATGCAAGTATGAGTTTAATGGACTACAAAAAGTACAGTTCTAATTTTTACAACCAGAAAGTACCTTTATAGCATTAAAATTACTTAGAGATTCAGGCCAATTTAAATGTTGTAACAATTATTGGAGTTAACAGAACAAAATTTACCAGGATCCCACGTTCTTTCACAATGACACCATCACAGGCAAAACAATCTCAACTGGTATCAGTTGATGGTTACATGGTTAAATGGTTACATTTTTTGACAGCTAACAAACTTTTAATTAAATGATTCAAGCATAAGGAGATACAGACAACAAATAATTAAATGAACGCTCCAGTCTGGGGAAGGGGGAGGAAAGGTACAATCCTGAACTGCTGGCCTCCACAGGCCTTCCTAGTGCCTTACACTTCACACCCCCGGGGATGCCTGACTTTCTGTGACTTGATAACATGCACGGAGATACTGAAACCTAGACAAAAGCATATTCATCAGAAGCAAAGTTTTGATCCTCCTCCTAAAGGCCCTCTCTCTGGCACTTACCAGTCCAGTGCCCAAGTTCCTGCCTTCACCAGTCCTCGAGTTTAAAAGGTCTACTAATGCAAATACTTGCTTGATAAGAATAAAAGGGGTTAAAAAGGTTTACAGGGAGTTAATCATCATAATCTCACTCACTTGACTATTCTGTCACAGAATTCTTCATAGAAAAAAAATGAAGACAGACCTGATACTTCTTTAATAACTGCTAAAATACACTTTTATTTATTAAGGAGTTTTAAATTGCCTATGAAGTAAACAAAGCCATGAGAAAATGCAAAGCTCCCTGTCTCAAGAAAAGAAAGCTTCTGTTCACAAAAAAAGTTCACCTAATCAAGCTTTTTCCTCTCAGGGCATTCACTTGTCTCTTGACAAACCCTCTAAGATCCAGATTGAATACTATACCCATCTCATTTCTCACATATTGATATGAAACAAATTTTATTTCCACCTTTAAAATGTGAAGGAGATGCTTCCATAGTAAAAGGAGGAGGAGTTCAGAAATCTGCAGCACTAACACAAAATGGAAGCAGCAATTTGGATCATGCCTTCCCTCTTTGTCTTTTTTAATGACAGCAAATTAATATGAGTCACTTTCCTCTCAGTATGTGTGCATCAGCCAGCAATCGAATCAGACAGTATGCTGCTTCTTATTAGTTACACTGCATTAAAAAGATAGGACAAAAAGAGGGGGGAGGAAGGAAGTTTTCCTTTAACTACTAAACAGTCCAAGATAGCTTACACTCGGAATTTCACCTAAATTCAAGATAGTGGGAATACTGACTTTTCCCCCTGATCTGAATTTGTGGTGGGGATGTTTTCCATCTCAAAAGGAATGTAAGAATTAGCTGCTGACTGAAATGGCCCCAAAATGACCCAAGACATCAACTTAAACATAACTGATTACAACAGATTACAGGAAATAACCTTAATATTTTCATTTACATAAAAGTGTGTCAACTAGTTCATTGTCATGTCTTCAGTACAACTATGATCTTAAGCAGACACCCAGGGAAAACTAAGGAAGCAGCTTGCTCTGTTCTTGAAGTACCCACCCAGACTTAGCCCTTTTAGCAATTGATTCAGCCCACTATGATTTGTTTACACAGTAATCTGACCTCATTTTAAAGTACTTATCCAGTCTCCCCCGAAAACACTGAGTTTTGCATTCAAAATAATGGCTTTATAGCAATTGCTTACATAATTCTGCCACTTATGTAGTGAATTGTACACCAGATACCATGTGCCCCATCAAAGATCTTATGACAGCATCTTGCACTGTACTAAGATGACTACAGCCAGTAGACAAAGTAACTATTCCCCTTTAATCTGTGCTTGAGTGACTGCAACTAGTATAATGAATCCAGTTTTGGAGGCTCTAATAGAAGACAGACATTGACAAACTGAAGTTCAGTGGAGTCCACAAAAGCTGTCAAGGAGGCTGAAGCCCATTTTGTCAGGAGAAGCCAAAAGAATCAGGCTTATTCAGCTCAGAGAAGACAACTTCAAGGGGACCTGAGGGCAATCTCAGAGCACCTGCATTGAGACTTATGAGAAGATAAAGCTAAGTGGTGAACAGCTTGAGAACAAGCAGCAATGGACACTGAAATAAGAGATTGACTTCACGCAGTAGGGAAAAGATTTTTCATCATAAGGATGGACAGACAGTCAAAGAGGTCATCCAAAGAGATTTAAGAGTCTCCATGCACGGAGTACTCAAAATGTGACAATGTAAAACCCCAAGCAATCTGACCTGACCTCACAGATAACCCTGCTTAGAGCAAGGGTTTGAGGTAAAGACTTTTCGTGGTCCCTTTCCAACTGTTAATCATATGAACAATTACTTCCTTCGTCTTTCATAGTTGCACTTCCTAAATAGACTGGTTGTTCACTTCTCAGACTGAATGACACAGTAATCTGTCCCTGTATTTATTCCCACAGTGTCAACCTTACCATGTAGACAGTTACAACTCCAAGCCCTCAAGTCCTCTCTTTCAACAGAGAGCAGGTTGAGTGAACAAATTCAGCCTCCACAGCTTCAAGCAGGCATATAACAGACATCAATCTAGAAAAGGTTCACAAGGGCAATCCCTCCAGGACTTCTCTGTGCACTGGAGCAAAAGAAAAAATATTCTACTAAAAACATGCATTGCTCATAACAAATACAGAATTTGTTTTAGAGGAAGACAAAACAAACAAACAAACAAAGGAATGAGCCAAAAGAGATAAAAAGAAATTACCAATAATACAATTGAAAAATGAAATATGCTGAATAGAAGCACCCAGAAAACAGTGTCTGATTCTTGCAATACTGGTCTAGGAGCACAGATATGAGGGATGAAAAGTCACCTACTATCTGGAGAGAGACTTCATTAGGTCCAGCTGTGACTAAATTCAGCAAAGGTAGATGGAAGTACTTCTTAGTTGCATTCTGCTGCCAAAGAGAAGCTGGAATCTGAATGTGAATTCTTATTTCTTGGCATTTCCTAATAAAACAGCCCACAGAGAGAATGCCCTTGGAGAAGCCTAGAAGGCAGTGTGCCAGAGGAGCTGAAATCAGAGACTGCTGTTAGCAGACAAAAGCACAGTAAGATTCATAGCACATTTAGGGCCTGAAGTGAGAACAGGTATGTTAGTTTACTACAGTACCTTTAAAGAATCTGAATGATAAGAAAATGGCCTAGGTACAGCATGATGAATGGAAGCTGAAGCGCTACTACTGACCACAGGCAAT
>JAPSGF010000001.1:2335089-2382323 GCA_035772895.1 Perdix hodgsoniae | reverse complement strand
AAAAAAATCTCTTTAGTTTTGATCCTTAAACTGTCTTACTGCATTAAAACAAAGTATAAGGAGAAAATAGAAGTACAAACACAAGTTCTGTTTTTTTCACTTCCATTTATTCATTTCATGAGTCTTTAAGAAAGACAACATCTAGCTTGCAGACTACAAGGCTTTGCTTAAACATAGGTAAATCCTCAACCACCCTTACAAATCCGTTTGCATTTCCACTGTCACAGGTACTAGATCAGTACATAGAATCTACATTTATGGTCTCCACAGCAGGAGATCAAAACCCAATCTTTCAGGCTTGAATGCTGAAGTGGGCTGGACACAAAATACTAGCTATTGGATATTCTCCAGAGCCACAGAAAGTAGCTAAATCACTTAAAGTTAACAGCAAGCTGAGAATATGAAGCCGGTTTTCCAAGGTTTAACTTGCTGACCATTAGCATTTCAGTTCAGATCAGAAGCATGTTACCAAAATTACTGAATCCCATTCTGAAAACTCACACTCATGCTACTGATTATAGCAAACAAACCAGTCCTTAAAAACTAAATTGAACTGATTTGGTCTCCCAAGGAAACCTAAGCTCAGGGTTCTGAGCTTTTTAACTTCACATCAAATAGAACATCCCAACGCAAGTACTGGAAAGCCAGCAAGAGAAGAAATTTATGTTTAGAAGCTCAACTTCCCCATAGTCACGCCAAACTTTCCCCAAGGTTGCGTAGTTGGAATGTAAAAACAACTATCCAGAGACAACACGACGCACAAACCCTTCCATCAACAATATACATCTTCTCTTACAGTTTTTTTCCCCCTCTTCTCACCACCACGAAAGCACAGGTATCAGTAGGAGAGGTGGACATATGTGAGCATTATACAGGCAATCTCTTTAAGAGGTATTGTACCAAAGTAAAAGGCAAGCGTAATGGTTGTTTAATCATTCTCACCATGAAGTGCCAATTCTTTAGTCTCTTATGACATTCATGAATGATGCAGAGGGCTGGCATGATGAATGCAGAGCAATTTCAACTGACAGATACTTTCAGAAAAATTTATATCCTTCCTGCACTCCCAGGACAAAAGGACTCTTGAGCTGAGTTATCATTTGTTCCATGAGAGGATTTACAGTCTTGCCTGTAACTCCTTTTACCTTAACCTATAAAACATTTATTTTGATATACTGATTGTGACCATTCAAGAACAATTGTATCTGAAGAAAGTCAGCTAGGGAGAGAAAAAGCACTGTGGTTCTGAGTAACTTATTCACCTTGGCCTAGGACTTAATTCCCCTCAACCAGTTTGCTTTGTCTTTGGTATCAGCTCTTTCCCAGTATCCTCTGCCGCTCCGCTGCTCCCAGTACAATTATAACACCACTCAAGGGAGACATCCAATATCCCATGCCTGACTACCTTTCTTTTCAGGGTAAAATATGAAGTTTAGCAGAAAAAAAAGAAAAAAAGAAAAAAAAAAACACACCCAACAACCATAGATCTTTCTTATTTCACTAGAAAACAGCTTTGCAAGCATCAGTTTTCACACTGTAACTTACAGCCATGGGTTTTCAGTGGCAGAGCTGCACCCAGGCCTCATCTGGAGGAGCAGGCTGATACAGGCACACAACACCACAACCCCATCAGCACAGGATAACTAAGATGTTCCTACTGGTATGATGAATGAATAATCAAATAGATTGTGCAATGTATTTTGGCCTGCAAAAGGCCAACACTTCTTCCCCCTGGCAGAGGATACCAAGGGCTCTTACAGCTTTGATATTCATCCACTCTGAAAGTTTTTCTGCCAGTGTGTTTTCCTCAAAAGCTCAGCAGTTAAAATTTAGACCGTGAAACACATCTCATATGCCTCGAGTTCCTGGCCTTCAGCTGCATGGAGCAATATCCTCACTTGTGTGGTCTGAAAGGTGGCCAAGGAGCCAACAGCATCTTGGCCTGCATTAGAAATAGCATGGCCAGCAGGAGCAGGGAGGTGATCATCCTCCTCTACTCAGCACTGGTGAGACTGTACTTCGAGTACCATGTTCAGTTTTGGGCCCCTCACTAGAAGAAAGGCTCTGGAGCATGTCCAGAGAAGGGCAACGAAAATGGTGAGGGCTCTGGAGCACAAGTCTTACGAGGAGCGGCTGAGGGAGCTGGGATTATTTAGTGTGGAGAAGAGGAGGCTCAGGGGAGACCTCACTGCACTCTACAACTTCCTGAAGGGAGGCTGTGGTGAGGAGGGGTTTGGCCTCTTCTCCCAGGCAACAAACAGGACCCGAGGAAATGGCCACAGGTTGTATCAGAGGAGGTTTAGGTTAGACTTAAGGAAGAACTTTTTCTCTCAGAGAGTGGTCAGGCACTGGAATGGCTGCCCAGGGAGGTGGTGGAGTCGCCGTCCCTGGCAGTGTTCAAGAGGCGTCTGGATGAGGAGCTGCGAGATATGGTTTAGTAGCTTGTGGTAGCAGCGGTAATGTGAAGACGGTTGGACTAGATGATCTTATAGGTCATTTCCAACCTTGTGATTCTATGATTCTAATGAGTCACTTGTGTATTGAAAGGGGTGTGGGCTGGCCACGCTGATCTAATAACAGCAATTTCTCTGTGCTTCATTTTGAAAGTATTAGGTGATTTCCGACGCAGAAACAGTAAGTTTCTATGAATATTACAGATAATACTTGTAGCATCCTCACAGAAAAAAAAGTCATCTCTTGAAGTTTTAATTACATTTTTCGCTACATTTTTGCATCTGCATGTAGCAGTTGATCTTAAGTGCCTTGATACATCCTACTTTTATACAGGACTTCTATAAAATAAGGATAAGTTACTTCAAATGCCTTTGAAATTAGTTTATCACATCACACACAGTGCTACGGTAGACTACTAACATATGCTAGCAAAACACCTACCTAGACAAGGAGAATAGACTCGGTTATCTTTACAGCATTCACTGTCTATTATTAAGAAGTTTTAGAAAATCTAAATTAATAAGGCTGAGGAAGAGGCTAAAGCTGGGCAAACACCACCTCTTACTCTCATCAATAAATATTTCCTTCACTCAGATCATTTAAGTGCAACTCCATCACTATTTCATGGTCAATCGCCAGCTGTAGTCTCAGTGAAGCATTATGTTAACTCCCAAATAAGTGTTCTAGTAACTAAGGGAAGAATGCTGTTTTGAGTTCACCTTTCAGATGCCAAAGGCATACAATTCCACAGAAAGTTCAGTTTTGTGCTTCCTAAAGATGGGACAGAGAAGAAATCTCTCTTAAATAATCCAGAAAAATAAATACCAATGTATCTTTTATTCTCTCCTGTGCTGTAAATGCAAACTATTGATCTTTCCCTGGTGTGTTATCTTGCATGCCAATACATTTAGTAAATTAGTTTGTTTCTCCCCAGGTCACCGCTGCTGTTTTTAATTATTTTGGGGTCCCCTGTTTCCCTTTTCCAGAGGTGCGGATCTTGCAAAGTCCCTCTGCCCCGTCAGTCATGGAACCAGGCCGGACCAGCCCATAAACCATTGACAAGGTCCCTCTGAATCACAGCTGTGCCCACTAGCTCATAAGCCTTTACCCATAAATTGGGATCACATGCAACACAGTTGAAAGTGCCTTCTGTCTCATCAAGAACATCAGCATACATATTAAATAGTGGCATCAGCATTGACCTTTGAAGGATACCATAGTCATAGGCTGCCGGTTGGACTTTCTGCCGATAAGCACAACCAGCAGCCATTCCACTTTCCCCACACTATTATCTACTCATCCAGTCTCTCCACCTGTTTGGCTATAGGTATACTGCTGCAGAAAATATCAAAACCTTGATCAAAGCCAGATCAAGGCAGTGCACAAAGCCAGTCTCATTGTAGAAGACAGTGAGGTTGGTCAGGCATAGAAAATTCACATTGACTCTTCCATGTTAGTGTTTTCTTTTTTAGCTTCAAAGCTAATTCACTCTGAAATATTTAGAAATATCTTCCATGTTAGTGTTTTCTTTTTTAGCTTCAAAGCTAATTCACTCTGAAATATTTTTAGGAGCTGAGGTTAGGTTGACTGGCTTACAGTTTCCCAGTATCATCATTCTGGAATTCCATGAAGATACGACATTTCTTTTTCCCCCTCCTCAATCAAAATATACCATTAGTAACACTTTAATTGTTTTGTTTTTCACCTGCTTTCTCTGCATCTCACAACTTCTCATTATATACACTTAAGAACAAAGCAGCACAGTAAAGCTCTTGGATCTTAATATTTCCGCTATCACAGAAATAGTTTCCTCACTTACAATGTACTATCCTCAATATTCCCACCAAAAATAGATCTCCTCTTGTGACAACTCAGGAAATCACTTTCATAGTATGCAAGTGTTATTTCATCTATTATAAGAACATGAAAACAAAGGGAAGCTCTTGCTTCAAGGTTTCACACTTAGTTCAAAGAGCAGAACCTGCTCCTGAGCTATGATTAGCTTTTACAGCAACACACCAAGTGTTACTAGTGCTCCGCATACAACAATGCCCTATTTTCTTGCAAATCCACAGAACTGTCTTCCTTAGAGTAGGAATAGGTCTAGAAACCCAGTTCATTCATCTGATCTTTTCCTCTTTCATTGTCATGAATCAGACACCATCAAATGGTCTCTGATGTAGTACACTTGAAGCTATAGACCGGTCCTTCAGATTCAGATGTTCTTCCCCAGACCCAGCCCAGCTTTGTTCGACCTTTAGCAGAGAATAAGGTTACTACGGAATTGTTCTGCTTTTCTGTAAGAAAATGCTGTTACAAGATACTCACAAAGCCTATGGGAGCTGTGGTTTCTTCAGAGAAATTCTTTCAATGTGTCACTGACAACTACATCTTCTCTACAGTACTACTTAAAACTGTGAGATGTATATTTAGAAAAAATATATACATATCCAGAAAAAGCCAGTTTTCTTCTACAGTCCTCAGAAGTGCAGGTTTCTATATGGTCTCATTTTCAATTGTTCAAAGGCTCAACAGCAATTTCAAAAGGCACCTTCCACAGGCTGCAAATTTTGAAATACTTGAAGCACTTATTTCTTACAATGTGCACTTTTCCTGACACTTCTACTAATTCTCAAAGCTACTTCCATTTAAATGGGAGTCCCCGTATTTTATTCTCTCAATTCGATCCTTGAGTGAAGCTACAAAACACTGACTTGGTAAAGCCACAGTAACTGCCACAGAAGAACAAACATGAGGAAAAGCTGCAACATTTTGACTTTGCAACAAGTGTCAAAACAGAAAAACTAATCTCCAGCTAGCAACTTGAAAAAACAAGTTTTCTTTTGTAACTAAATGCATGTGTCCAATTACAGTTCTTCAAAATAATATCTACTTGGAGCAAATTCATATTCAAATACAATACATTCTGTAAGCTACTGAGGAAATAAGGGAAAAAGAGTCACTTGAAAAAACAAGTTGCTGCTAAGTTTTCTACCTATTACGTAACATAGAAAAAATTCCCCCATTAAACACACTTTTCTGCAACAACATATTCCGCAAGTACACGGGATGGATCATTCTTTCATTGCAATCTTCACATATTACTGTCAGAATAGATCTATATCACACAGTGAAATGGTATAATAGACCTTTCTGACCAGTTATTTTGGCATTAGACTGTCTACAGCAGTCAATTACGGTTATGGCAGAGAAAGTAGATTTTCTTAAAAGAAAAAAAACAAAAAACACAGAAGCTATACCACCCAGTGCAAAAAAGAAAAAAGCCTAGAAACCAAACAAGCAATGCAACAGCTGTAAAATTCTACCTTTCAAGTTTGGTTGTTAATATTTGCTGTAAAAGAGTTGAAGACTGTCAAATTAACACAAGTAAATTGACACTGTTATAGCTGTGGCTAAGCTACAGTAATAAGAGTAATAATAATAACTTACAAAGAAATACAGATTGTTTGCAAGTGGATGCAAAAATAACTGCCTTGTGTTCTCACTAAGGATCTTCTGGATTGAAGATATCCAGCTACTGAGCAACTATGACATTTCTGTATTCAGTCAGTGATGACTCACAAAAATGGAACTCTTAATCACTGATGAACAGAGTATCTCAAGACTGTCAGTGAAAACAAACAAAAAAGCACTAGATATTGCTGTTGTTTTGCTTTACAGGAACAAAAAACAATACAGCATATAAATAAATAAATATAAATAAATTAAAGCTTGCCTTGTAAATTCCAAAAGCACAAGTTTCAGATCCCATGGCAGTAGTAAATACACATGCTTCCCAAGCAAAATTACAAGAGCCACCTCTCAGACCAACTTTCAACAGCACATCAGCATTTTGTTTAAGTTTAAGAAAGCATATCTGAAAAGTCATAGAACAAACCAAACTGGAAAGTACACACAAAGATGGAGTTCAGCTCCTGCAAGCATTTCTACATTTCCACTCAGCCCTTACTTTTGGATGTGGAGATTCATAACACTAAGTAAAATGTAATAGAAATGTATTTTACTTACAGTGAGCATGATAGCTCACTATCAGTTTTTTGTTTGTTTTTTTTTCCCAATAGGAGGAAAAAGTCTAGAGAAGTGTCATCTTTCAAACAAATGGCAAAAATTCACTTTTTCTTCTCCAGCAACATTGGCATTGAATGTTTTTCACTCATGTTTATTCCTCCTTCCTCCTACCCTTTGTTTACTGAAAGACAAATCCCAATGTTCTCTTCTCTGGATCTTCTCCCATAACACACATACTTGATACCCGTGAGAAAATACTTACAAAATGGTGATTGAGGGTAAAGGGCTTTTAATAAGGCAAAACAATCCTAGTTCACTCCAAGCCCTTGTTAAACGTTCTTACCACTTCAAGCTGGTCATTGCTTAGACCACATCAGTACAACCAAAACAAAGATACTTCTCTCAAAATATACCCTTTCCAGAACTCTTCAGGAACACTATCCATTACTACACCTCCCATAATTCATTTGTCTTTCTTCCCGTTTCTTACTATGATCAATCACATCTAGTTTCGCATTAGAGTAGCACCTCCAGTATAGCAACTGAAATTAATGATTTCTTAGTTTGGCACTGGCCAAGAGAATCCTGATGTAACAGGTCTTTTACCTGCCACCACTATACTAACACAATCTGGTCACCAGATTATACATCAAAAACATTGAAATGTAGACATCTGAGGATTACTCATTTCTCCTCATCCACTTGAACTCAAATAATAAACATATCTAAATTTGCAAAGAAAGATACAGATATCTGTTTATAAACAATTATATTGTTCAGAACTAAAGGAATAACTGATGAGATTTTAAAAATCTCTATATTAAATGTGTTGCTCATCTAAGGGAAGTTTGAAAGATGCAGACAGTGAGAAAAGAGAAACTTTTAAAATGGCACCAAAGCCAAACAGCTAGAAATTACGAGCTGAAATTAGGATGGTAGTTAGGAAGAGATGATAGTCAGCTGAGAATCAAGACAAAAAATATAAGTGATGAACTCTCTCCATCAGTGGAAGTACTTTTTTCCAGCTAAGTACTTGCAATGGCCTGACAGACTGTGCAGTGATTTCTGATGTAACAAAACATTCTGCTTCTTGCCAACAGTGAGACAAAATGCTCCCTCACAGACCTTCATGTGACCTTCCTTCTCACTTCAAAGCTGTAGTGCCTAAGCCTGCCATCAAATTTTCTATTTGCTTTTCCAAGAGACATGGAGAAACTGTCTTGCAGAAGTGCCTCAGGGCCCTGAAAATTCAGTGCCAACACTTGCTATTTCTGGTGACCAATGCATATTACTGTGTAACTACTGAAATTTTATACATAACCTGTAACCATGGCATCCCAACACCATTCAGATGTGTATTTCAAGAGCCAGTTCAAAGAACATCACCACTACTGTTTTTTTTCCTCCATCCTTCCAGCTTCCCCCCTACCCCCACATCTGGAACCTTTTGCTTGAGGGCTTTTGTTTGATATAGGTATCGGTTTTACTGCTTTTTTTTTTTCCCCTCCCTACTGATGTCTGCCAGAGGCATCACCATGGTGACTAAAAGACCTCCTGAGAGGATAACAAACCCTTAAAGTTTCCCTTCAGAGCAGTCTCCAGCTGTTACTAACTTTATCCATTTATTTCTTCACAGTCTCAATTAGAGCAATTGCATCCTGCAACCCATTTCCTCCTCCCTCCTACTGAAAAGTCTTTGGTCCACTTGTCAATCGGTATCCGTGTTTCATTACTTGCTGGTAGCTCACAATACAGCTTCCTTCCCCTGGCAAATTACTCCTAATCAATTCCTTCTCTGGTACCATCTCCTCAGCTCTTCCATACACAGGCACATACATAACCTTGCATGCTGGGAAGGGGCTAGGAACTTGGTGCATGGGATACATTCCCAGGTTTGCTGTTAGTTCGTTCTGGGACAGCAGATGAGTTTCAGAGCCTTTCTCTATCCTTCTTCAAAGTAGGGAAGAGAAATACTTCTCTATCTTTACAGGGTGCTTTGAGAGATGTTCAAAGAAGAATGCTTGATTACTTCAGATGCAAAGTCTTTGGGCAAGGGTCAAACAACTAAAAATAGAGCATTAGTCAACACTGCGATATACTGATTGTTTGCCCATAGTGGACTTCCTAAGAGCAATTTCCTAGATTTTAAATCAGTTGCCCTATCAACCAAATCCTTTGTATCAATTCCTATTCCTCATCCACTTCTCTTACACCAATAACCTGAAATGTCCAATACAGCAGAACAGTTACATATTCTATATCCAGTGGGAAAAAATATATATATATTCACCACCAGTCTGATGCATCATCTAGGGAATCTAGTCACATTAAGTGAACCAGACTGCCTGATTCAAAGGCAGGAAAGACTGACATCATCATAAAGAGACTTGTACCAAGAAAGACCATTATAACTTGCTTTTCTGACAGGTGGATGTTGTTGCATCCTGCTATTTCAATATTTCTTAATATCGAGTCTATTATGTGGTTCTGTACTACTTCCCACACATCAGTTTAAAAGAAATGTGCTCTAAGGGAATTTATGTATTTCTATCTCCTCTGGTTTGAAGCTGTTGGCTCTAATGCTGCCAGGGAGGAATCGTAATTAGCTGCGAAAACACAAGTTTTTAAATAGTTTGTCAGAGTGCCAAAACACATTGAAAGCACAAGTGAATGTAGATTCAGACTCATCAACTGTTTCTAAGGGATGCAAAATGTACAAGGGCACACTGCAAAAACTTAAAGATTTTTCTTTGCTAGTACATTTATAACTGCTGACACTGAGTTGACAGTTCTGAATAAGGATATCTGCTTTCAGGTTTATTACAAGGCGAAGTAGCCACCAAGGTTTCAACTACACTGTTTCCAGTATTCGTGCTACTGAGGCATGAAGCGCTTGGGCTGAGAACTGAAGTTTGCCTTTGAATCGTGTTCACTCCTGATTTTCCCAGGTGAAGTTGGCAAGAAGATGAGCCAAGTCATAAGTGGTAATGAGAACTGACAAACAGATGTCAGCTTCTGCCTCTATTCTGCACAGACACAGCAGTAGGCCTTGAAGGGTCAATGCACTGCTGTGGAGATTTTCTGACTCATCATCAATAGGTTTTCCCTCTATCTTACAGTGCATAGAATTCCAGGCTGAACACAAAGATCAGAATTAGGAACATTATTCTGTATTCACATTTCTTCTGAGGTGGGACTAAAAACAAGCCACTATCTTACATGAGTAAGAAAATATTTCTGGCTACTTTGTCACAATAACTGGAAGAATAAGCTGCAACCCCTTAATTTTCTTCTTCTTATAAGTACTTAGAAGTCCATCGGATGTATGTTTGTGTGTACTAGTAAGCATATGACAAGTGCAAAGGATTACTACAGACTGACTGGATAAGCCATATATCAAAGTTCTAGTTGGGGAAATCACATGCTTGTACTAACATCCCCAGAGACACAAGCCTTTCTAATCAGTAAGTAACATCTCATTTGGAATTAAAGGGAAAAAGAAATAATAGATTCCTTTTCAAATCTATGTTGGCACACAAAGAAACAGCCTAAAACTATTCATTAAAGGACAATGAATGACTCCCCCAAATCTGTAATAAAAAATGCGTTCAGAAACAGAACCTGACCTTATAATTTAGATGAAGTGTTTTGTTGTCTCTCCTTCCTACTCAGAAAACAATTATCACAGATTATGATAATGAAATCTCATAATATAGTTATTCCAATAGATATACTATCACACAAATGCACACAGCAACCTTGAATGAGATCACCCAAGAGAAGACAACTAGCAACGAACAAAGAATTTATGACTCCTTTCTGCTATCAGTTCGCACTGACTCCAGACACCAAATATAGCTCCACAGTCACATTCCAGCACTCCCAAGAAGTTTTAAAACAGCAACTTTCTCACCCAGCAACATTCTGTTAAATTCCAATACAGTTTAAGATTTCACCTTATGATTCTTTATTAAGAATACCTGCATGACGCTGTCTCTGTAAATCGTGATGATTATCTCCAACCTGTAATCATAACACTGTGCAATTTGTATTTCCATGTTTCACAGTGCTTTGGAAGAATAAATATCTTCATTTGACAGTCAGGAAAGAAGGAACTCAGTATTCCGCAGTTCCAAAAGAACCCGCAGTTCCAAGTAGGTTATATAAGAACTGCAGAAACACAGCACATCTTTGGCCCTAAATGACTTACCAAGCACCATAAAGTCAGTGACACAGTAGAGAAAGAATTCAGAATTCCCAGCTAAAGAACAGGGACTCCAAAGGTGGCCCCAGAGTGCAGTACAGACTCATCTAAAATATGTCTCAAAACCATGTAACAGATTTCTGTTTAAAAACTGCATGCATTTTTTTTTTTTTATCCTGATGAATTTTTTTGACAGTAACACAGTGGTCCAAAGTTTGAAAGCCAGAGAACCATATCTGCCAATTACAATTTCTCAGCCATTTAGATGGAAGCCTATTCTGATATCAGTTAGAGGTTAGTATGAGAAGGAAGCACCAATGAGAGGTGACAAAGCCTTTATCATGGAATCAAGTTTGTGCAGAAGAGCCTCTAGTAAGAAACAATGAAGATTAGAAGTACTGAAAACAGGAGATGCAAAAATCACTGACACTCTTCAAGTCTTTTCCCTCTGAATATAATCAATAGGACCTCTGCTGCTCTTTAACTTATCTCAGAAGCAGCTTCAACTCACAGGGAGGTAAAAAATTTCTCCTGACCTACCACTGACAAGAAACCGAAGCAAAGCTGCTACAACAGTTTGATGTTTCAATTATCTCTTTGTTTAAAACATTATAATATCACAGTGAGGTTTTTGGTTTTTCTTTAAGAGAAAAACTAACAAACATTCAATAACAAAGAGCAGTGTGGGGATGGGACATAAAGCATACACGCAAACAAAACCTAAGACACTTGACATTTATGATTCAGTGGGCAGTAATTTGTTCACAATAACTGCAATGCAGATCCCCTACTACTGTTCCCTGCAGCAGAGACTGGGAGACCTGAGATACATTGCCTCGATGTAAAACTATCTTACTATACGGATCCATGTCAGGTAGTCCTACTACTGCAGTCTCTCCATAAGAATTAGCAGAAGCTTAGGCATTATTCAACAATTACAAAAATTGCAGTCAAAAATATGCTGCTCAAGAGTAGAAAGGTTGCATACAAAAGTGCACTGAACTGGAAACAACGCCGCAGAGCCCTGCAGCAAAATGGTCAGTAACATCTAATTAGCTGCTGCTGAACTGAGAGTTACTTTAACTGAATTTTTTTCTTTTGCACTCATTTGTGGAGATTTTCACTGGAGTACAATAGCCTCTTTTTTTCCTCCAAATCAGAGCAGAAAATGAATTTGTGGGATGTTTACAAGATGTTCATACATTTGTATGAGGGCTGCTCCATAAGTAATGCCTCTTATCTCATTATGTTGGTCTACAATATCAGAGGCAGATGTTGTGGTACGGCAGTAGAAGTTGAACCTCCCCACCTCATTACATTTTGCTGCTGTGTGACGGACAGCAGCAGAGGGGCAGTCTAACAGAATGCCATCTGATGCGGAAGTGCAGACAGAAGTAAAGGCATGGCATCAAATTCCTCCATGCCTAAAAAATGGCACTGCCATTCATCAACACTAGCTGAGCATTTATGGAGAGCAAAGAGTGGTTGTGAGCACCATAACACCAGGGAAAGTAATGGAGCAAATCATCTTGGCTGAGATCGCACAGCATGTGCATGGTGTCCAGGGGATCAGTCCCAGAAAGGCAGGTCATGCTTGACCAACCCCATCTCCTTCTATAACTGGGTGACCAGACTGGTAGATGAGGGAAGGGCTGTTGATGTAGTCTACCTAGACTTCAGCAAAGCCTTTGACACGGTCTCTCACAGGTTTCTTCTGGGGAAACTGGCTGCCCATGGCCTAGACAGGCACACACTCCTTTGGGTAAGAAACTGGCTAGAGGGCTGTGCCCAATAGGTGGTGGCTAATGGAGTGAAGTCCAGCTGGCGATCTGTTTCAAGTGGTGTCCCCCAAGGGTCGGTACTGGGGCCTATCTTGTTTAATATCTTTATTGATGACAAGGGGATTGACTGTACCCTCAGTAAGTTTGCAGATGACACCGAGTTGGGAGGTGGTATCGATCAGCCTGAGGGTATGGACACCCTTCAGGGGGATTTAGATAAGGTGGATCGCAGGGCTGAATGGGATGAGGTTCAATAAGGCCAAGTGCCGGGTCCTGCACTTTGGAAACAACAACCCCCTGCAGCGTTATGGGTTTGAGACAAGTAGCTGGATGACTGTGAAGAGGAAAGGGACCGGGGATGCTGGTTTAAGCTTGGCTGAACATGAGCCGACAGTGTGCCCAGCTGTCCAAGTGGGCCAATGGCATCCTGGCCTGCATTAGAAATAGCACGGCCAGCAGGAGCAGGGAGGTGATCATCCTCCTCTACTCAGCACTGGTGAGACTGTACTTCGAGTACCATGTTCAGTTTTGGGCCCCTCACTAGAAGAAAGGCCCTGGAGCATGTCCAGAGAAGGGCAACGAAAATGGTGAGGGCTCTGGAGCACAAGTCTTACGAGGAGCGGCTGAGGGAGCTGGGATTGTTTAGTGTGGAGAAGAGGAGGCTCAGGGGAGACCTCACTGCACTCTACAACTTCCTGAAGGGAGGCTGTGATGAGGAGGGGTTTGGCCTCTTCTCCCAGGCAACAAACAGGACCCAAGAAAATGGCCACAAGTTGTACCAGAGGAGGTTTAGATTAGCCCTGAGGAAAAACTTTTTCCCCCACAGGGAGTGCTCAGGCACCGGAATGGCTGCCCAGGGAGGTGGTGGAGTCGCCGTCCCTGGCAGTGTCCAGGAGGTGTCTGGATGAGGAGCTACGAGATATGGTTTAGTGGCTTGTGGCAGTAATGGTGATGGGAGGACGGTTGGACTAGATGGTCTTGTATGTCCTTTCCTACCTTTGTGATTCTATGATTCCGTCAAAGATTTCCAAGAGAAACTGTGGAGCTGCCACGCTCCTGCTTGGAAGCCAAGGGCCCGCGCCCATGAGGCAGTGGCCACGATGTCACAGTGGGTGTCATGGAACGGCCATTGTGACATGCGAAGCTTGGAGCAGAGCAAAGGCTGCCGGGCTCAGGCAGAGTGTCAGTGCGGCCTGGTGAGGCGTGGAGAGAGGAGGGACTCTCGCAGTGCTCACCATCGACTCAAATGATGTATGCTAGGAAGCGGAAGGTCTCTGACTCGCAAGAGCCAGGTGAGAGCACGGCCTCCCTGAGCCCCATTCCCGATGCTGGGCAGAGGGGTGCTGGGGCTCTGCCTGTGGCTGAGAGCTGAGAGGGGAGGAAGGGGCAGGCAGGAGCTCCCAGACAGGCGTGGGGCCTGACCCCTCTGCTCCTTGGCAAGGGGGCCCAGCTTGAGCTGTGGCTGCCTTGGGCCTGCCATGGCCCCTTCCCCCCCCCCCGCCTCCAGCCAGCACGGCAGGCACAGAGCAGGACCCCTGAGGGGCCGGCCCTCAGGGACACCTAGCTCTGCCAGCTGCTCACCACTGCTCACATTTGCTCTCTCCTCTGCAGGATGCGCACTGTGTGGCCGGGCAGATGTCAACCCGGACACCTTTGGGCGCATGTTTAATCAGATTTGGTTTTGGGTCCATGAGTTCTGCTTGGTGAGTTCCCTTGAGCGATCCTGACTGCTTCCTGCTGGGATGCTCCCCTCCTCCCTGTCCTCATGAGATCCCGCTCTTTTCTCTCCTACAGATTTTTGCCAACATCTCTTTTATCGAAGGACCAACACGGGAGGGAACTGTGGGCATTGACCCTGCTGCCGTCGCACGCAAGGTCAAGCAGGCAAACCAGAAGGTGAGGACCTGAACAGAGAAGGCAGATCTGTGCCCCGAGAGGCTCACACCGGCTTAGCCTGGACACCAAGAAAGCAACTGCAGCCTTTCCAACCGCCTCCAGGACAAAGTCCTGCGATTGGAGATGCACCCTGTCCGCCAGGCGGCTTTGTAGAGTGTGACCAAGCAATTCCCACATCCTGTGCCCTGCCCAGAGGTGTGGGCCAGCCGTGGAGGCCCTGAGCCTGCTTCTGATGGGGCTGTTCTGTTCTTTCCAGCAATGCTGTGTTTGTGGAGAGAGGGGCGCTGCCATCACGTGTGCAGAGAGCGGCTGTGAACGGAGCTTCCACCTGCCGTGTGCCAATGACGGGCAATGCGTCACCCAGTTCTTTGGGCAGTACAGGTAAGGGCTGTCAGCAGCAGCCAAGCCAGGGAGAATCCCAGCAGCCTGCCAGAGCCAGAGACAGGGCCTGGGGCTCCTTCGTGGTCCTCTGCCCTCCACCCATCACTTCTCAGCATGCCCATCCCTTCCATCTTCCCGCAGGTCCTTCTGCTTTCAGCACAGCCTTCGACAGACAGCAGTGACCACTCCAGCAAGAGGCACCACCTGCGTCATCTGCCATGAGGCCGTGGGGAACATCACATCCTACCACACCCTGGCGTGCCCAGTTTGCAAACAAGCCTGGTTCCACCGGGGCTGTGTCCAGGTAGGAGTCCTCCCCTCACCCTGCAGGCATGCTTAGTGTTACGCAGCACCAGGCACTGCTCATGCTCACCCTGCTTGTTCTTCTCCTGCAGCAACAGGCCTTGAATGATGGCATAGCGTGCTTCCGCTGCCCTGTCTGTCAAGACAATGCTCTATTCCGCATTGAGATGTCCATCCTTGGGATCCAAATCCCTGACAGGTTGGTGTCCTTCTGCCAAACCATGCAGATGAGAAGGCGCGAGCACTGGGACTGCCCATGGAGTGTCTTGGCAGGCCTGGCCCTTGGCCGTCACAGGAGCATGTGCCTCAGCTTCATGGAGAAGCTGGAAATGGGGTTGGGGTGGGTGAGAGGGGATAACCTTGGATCTGGTGCTAGGGACGCTGGGGCCTCATCACTTTCCCTCCCTTCTCTTGTAGAAGGCCAGAACGGGAGGACGATCGTGCATTCGCAGCACTTCCACGGAGGCACGGGCGCTGTGATGCCATCATGTGCTTTTACCACGGAGGCAGGGAGCTGGCAGAAGAAGAGGGGTGAGTTAGCGCAGCAGCTCTCTGCGGCTCCGTGGGGGACCTCAGCCTCAGCACAAGCTGGGGGAGCAAGGACTGAGCAGCAGAGATGTGTCGGGGGCTCCCCGGCATGGCTCGCTTGGTCCTCACAGCCACAACCCCTTTACTTCCCCAGGCCCTGGCAGCTGATCCTGTGCAGCTCCTGTAGAGCAGAGAGCACCCACCGGCAGTGCTCCTACTCGAGCATCAGAATGAACATGTGGGACTGTGACAGATGTGCTGGCCGGGGTACCGGTAAGAGGCGATGAGTCGCGTGGCACGAGGCCTGGCAGCAAGTGCTCGGGGCAGCTTTACCAGAGTCTCTCTGCCCCAGGACGGATGGCAGCCTGTCCCTACCTGGGGCTACACGTTCCTTCCGCTGACCTTCCACCTCCCCTTACAGCCTCCAGCACCATCACGGAGATTGCGGCACTCGGCACTGCCAGACCGGAAAGCCTGGAGCCATCCCACAGGCCCCAGGAACCTGAGAACAGCTGCTCCAGGGCTCACAGCCAGGCAGCGTCCCGGCCGTCACGCAGGTCCCAGCTGCCGGAGCTCAGCTGCCAGACCAGTGAGCTGGGGACAATCTGCTCACATGTTCCTGACCATCAGGATACACTAGAGCAGCACCAGGCACAGCACGGGAGCAGCCATACACCCACCCCAACCACTGAAAGCAGCTCCCGCATCTGCACCAGACGGGGCAGATCGGGATCCTTGAGAGCAGCCACGGCAGCTGCACGCAGGGGGCGTCCCAGGCAGCAGAGAACAAGCCCCACACGAAGCCGCTCCCCGCTGCGAGGTGGTGTTCCAGGATCCCAGAGCCGGACCAGAAGACCTCGAGGCAGCTGGCGAACACCATCTCCAGCTGCTCAGAACAGAACCCGCAGCACCACCAGAGTGGCAACGCGGAGGTCCTTGAGGGCTCCCCTGCCATCACCCCCTGCGGGTTGGCCCAGGCAGCCAGGGGAGGGCCACACGCAAAGCCGATCCTCAGCAGCACAAGGAGCCCCAGTTGTCTACAGCCGGCGCACAGGAGGGTGCAGGAGGAAGTCCCATCAGCAGAGGCTATCCCAGGCATGAAGTGACTCCCGGGTCCAACATCCATCCAACGTCTGCCGCCTCCCCCTCCCCCCTACAACCAGCCCCAAAATAGATGACATGGAAGAGGTTCCAACTGGGGGGGTATCCCAGGCATGAAGTCACTCCTGGGTCTAAGATCAGAGCCAACACCCGCCCCCCGGCCCAATTAGCCTGAAAACAGATGGCATGGAAACAGCTGTGGGCCAGTACCATGTGCTGCCTCTAGTCCCAAGTGCCCAACACAATAAACCCAACCTTCCCCCACACATTCCTTTGTCAGATTCTTTTTCTGCGCTTGTCCTGATGTGGGCACACTAGGGCTATGGGGTCACAGGGTTTTCTCCTCCTCAGCACTTTCCCAGTGGCTGTGCAAAGGCTGCTCTGCAGCCCT
This sequence comes from Perdix hodgsoniae, assembly GCA_035772895.1. Taxonomy (NCBI): domain Eukaryota; kingdom Metazoa; phylum Chordata; class Aves; order Galliformes; family Phasianidae; genus Perdix; species Perdix hodgsoniae. The sequence continues at coordinate 2,365,255 of JAPSGF010000001.1, read as the reverse complement.
TGGACAGCCTGGAGAACCGGGCGCAGAGGAACTTGGCGAGGTTCCTCAGTAGGCTGAGTGCCGGGCTCTACAAATGGAAAGGAACAAGGGCACGCTTCTGAAAAGCTAGGAGCTGACCTGCTGGAGAGGAGCTCTGCAGAGGACCTGTGCTGCCCGGCGGCCGGTGGGGTGGTCGGGAGCTATCAGAGTGCCATCTTGTGCCCAAGAAGACCAACGGCAGCCTGGGGTGCATTCAAAAGAGCGTGGCCAGCCGGGCAAAAGGAATTCACCTCTCCCTCTATTCTGCTCCGGTGAGGCCACACCTGGAGTCGTGTGTCCGGTTCTGGGCTCCGCAGCTCAAGAAAGACAGGGAACGTTGCTGGAGAGTCCAGCAATTGACTACAAAGACGAGGAGGGGCCTGGAGGAGCATCTTCCTCAGCGGGAAAGGCTGACGCACCTACTGCTGTTTAGCTTGGAGTAGTCTGAGAGGGGATCTCATCAGCGCTTATCAACACTTAAATGGTGGCTGCCAAGAGAATGAGGCCAGTCTCAGTAGAGGGCATCTGAAATTGCTTTTATTGGGGTCTAACAGCAGGCCACCTGATCAGGGAGAGCCTGTTGACGAGGCCTTCTTGCTTCAGCTGCAGCGAGCGTCACACTTGCAGGCTCTTGTCCTGATGGGAGATTTCAACCGCACAGATGTATGTCTGCTGGGATAGCGGCACGGCGGGCGGCAGACAGTCCAGGAGATTCCTGGAGCCTGTTGAGGATAACTTCCTGGTCCAGGTGTTAGATGGGCCGAGCCGAGGTGAAGCCTTACAAGAGCCGCTCTCCATCATATTTGAAAAAGCATGGCAGTTGGGTGAAATCCCCGCTGACTGGAAAAAAGGAAACGTGACTCCAATTTTAAGAAGGGGAGAAAGGATGACCCAGGGACCTAGAGGCTGGTGAGCCTCACCTCTGTGCCTGGGAGAGTGGTCAGGCACTGGAATGGCCTGCCCAGGGAGGTGGTGGAGTCGCTGTCCCTGTGGCAGCGTTCAAGAGGCACCTGGATGAAGCACTGCGAGATATGGCTTAGTGCTTGTGGTAGCAGCAGTTATTTGAAGACGGTTTGACCAGATGATCTTATAGGTCATTTCCAACATTGTGATTCTATGATAACGTTGTAGGTGGTGCCCTTCAGCAGTACCAACTGCAACAGTAGGTCATCTCCACTGGTACAGGCTGTTACAAGCACATCATTAAGGCTCCTGCTCCTTGCTAGTGAAAATGCATAGCTAATAGTGGTAATTATGTTGCAGAACAGTGTTTTGTAACTGAGCGTTTAGTGTTACTGTCCTCTTTGTATCTGCTGCAGTTTCCATGGAAATGAATAGGAGACATTACTTCTGGAGCACCCTAATATAAACAGAATTGTTCATACAGCTTATGTCAGGCTTAGCTACTGGTTCCGTTCTCCTTCCGACACCCAAAATTAGAAATTTCCAAACAAAGAAACTTCTGCTGTTGTTCACTCAGGACAGTCATCTAAATCGCTATCTTTACTCAAACTGTCCATATAGAGACCATGGAATAACTTTAACAACAATTTCAGACAGAGTCTTGTGACAGTGTGATGAAATCTAACTGTATTTTCCATGATGTATGTGTAATTCCTTCCTGTTGTTCAAGCCTCTGTATGGGAAAGCTCTAAGGTATGATGGACCATTTTTGTGTACATTGTCAGTTGAGGGGGAAAAAAATCGTTCGAAAACTTTTCCATCAGAATTAAAGCCACAGAAGAGGAGATTTGTTACAAAATAATCTACAACTATTCACAAATGCAATTATTACTAAAACATGCAGGAATCATTACCAGTAACATCAGTAAATAGCATATTCAACCAGTTGAACAAATTACACTCATACAGCTCAAAGTCTCCGAGATAGGGAGAATTACAAAATATAAATCCTATTTCATTTGATGGAAGCTTTATGTGACTATGTAAATCATACTCATCTTCCTTCTAATTTTCAAACATTACTAGAGCACTTCTGTGACCAACAAGGCATAAACTCAGGCCTCTGAGGTTTTTCCTACAGCAACAGGCAGCATGTGGGACCTCCAAGGAAAGAAGGGTGCTTGTGCAGTATGGGTTAGTGGTACTCGCTCCAGGTGAGAAAGTCCCCAAGCTGTCATCTAGAAGAGGAACTATGCAGTTCTAAACTATTCAGCTTACGTAAAAGCCTGGGGAGTTTTGTAGAGCATTGTATGTACATACTGGGAGGAAAAAAAAGCATGAGTGTGTTTCCTGTACTCAAACTGTTCTGATCAAATATAGACTTTGCAATACAAGCATCTTTCAGAACTCACCCTGGAATCCTAAGCTGGGAATGTCAACAACAACATAATATTGCATGTTGGAGACATCCACCAAAATCAAGTTGACAGATTTCATTAATGTATTTTCACACATTATAGAATGAGCAGTTGAAAACAAACTATAATCTGTTAAAAATAAGTATTCCTTATAAGCCTTCTCTTCAACCGTCACTGCAAACGTAACCAGATCACCCGAGAATTAAAACATTTCCAACAAAACGTAGTACTTAGTAACATTTACCACAGAAAAAAGCTTCAAGTGACAAAACAAGTACAGTAATAAGCCATAGGGGATCCTTACAAGTCCTTCCTTTCCTACCTAAACGGAGCTCTGATCCTGCTTGTGACCAACTCAGCTACAGATCTTTCAGAGATCTTCAACACATCAAAAAGAGGCACTTACTGTTTCTCAGCTGAGTCTTTTTTAAGGTCATCTATCACACCTTCACATTACTTTTATGTACTGCAATTTGAACATGCAAATTGAAGCACACTGGTTTTCTAATCCTTCAGGTTATAGAGATGCAAATCACGAAAGGATCAAGACTACAGTCTTTGATCTAAACCCTGTTGAAGTTTAAGTGTATGATATAGGATCACTAATACTTTGAAGGAATCTCAAATAAGCCTCCCAATTATTTATTTTACAGTTTTTCTTCATGATAAAGTTATTTAAGGCATAACAATACATACTTGGAAAACTCTGACAAGTACATTGATATAGAAAAGATAAAACCAAAAAGATTTGAGCTCATCTTTAAATATAGGCGAGACAAATACTATCAGTTATGTAGAATCTGCTAATAGGAGACTGTAGCCAGGGGATACAATTGCTCACAGTATACCTCATGTTCAGTTCTGCCTTAACTGTATATCATCAGTCACCCCCTGACAATCACACTTAGAGGCTGATGAACCTGCTTCAGGAACAAACTTTCTCAAGAGCACTGTGAGAATTAAAAACCCTGAAAGAGAGCAATGATTTGTATAAACTTCACACTCCCTGCTGAATACCATTGCCATTTGATATTTCAATCTATGGTTATGGAAAATTCAGGATAGTTAAAAAAAAGCATTTTATTGGGCTGAAAAAGATGTACTTACTGGCTTGGTAACAAATATTTCAGTTTCTTGCAGAGATTAAAATACAACTCACTTCATCCAATGTCCATTTTCTTTTTATTCCCTTTTAGTTTGCTATACTATAATACCTGTACAGGTGTGCAAATTGGGGAGGAGGCACATAACCTGAAAGCAGGTCCCATTTGTCCCATTAACTTGAGACAGATCTAGCAGACGGAGGGGTGGGGGTCGCTTGTAAATAGCAGTCACTGGTCTCCAATCTATGCAACTACGCGGTATACAGGGGAGGGGATACTGGAGCAAATACTGAAAGGGAAAATTATTTCATATAGAGCAGCTTCTTAGTAGGTAAGGCACAGGTGGAATAACTGAGGGTGTAATCAAGACACATGCAATTTTTTCTCCATCATGTTTAGGCATTTAAGTTCAGCAACAATTTGATCTATTTAGAGATAAGCATCATATTATAATCTAAATATGTAATGAAGCATTTTGAGAAGACAACTGCCTCGAGTGTATTCTTCATGTACACAGCAGTGCGAGGACCATAACACTTTTAAAACACACTCATATTTAACTAGATTTTGTGACAAAAACAAAGATCTCTAAGAAAACCTGTCAGTACCTTTAGATAGAAAATGGAGCTGCTGAACAAATACCCTGATCTAGATATATATACACATTTAAGTAAACTGCTTCTAGATTAAGACTGCAGTCTAAGCTTACTGTCTGCTCAGAATCACTTAATATATTTACTTGAGAAATAGCAGGGTAAAGAAAAGGCTACACAAAGAAATTAGACAAAAGGATCATTGAACTAGATGCAGAACAAAAAAGCTGAAAGTAAAAAAAAAAAAGCCCACGGCAGACTGCCGAAGAACTTATCACAGCCAAGCAGTGTCCAAGTCCCCCAGCTCTCCTGCTGCAATCAAGACACCATAAACAGAAGTCTTCCCAATTTCACTAAGAGAAGTATCTTCTCTCCACTAAGTGATTTTCTAGAAAAAAAACTAAGGCGAAAATGATAATTTTGGAAAATCTGTTTCTTCCTTTCTTTCTACTGTTTCCAAAGAAACAATGATACAAATAATACGAAGTGAAGAGCAAAAGACTTGAAAACCTAGAAGAATCATCCCATGTAGTCAACTGTATCACTTCTTTTCATATCTATTTTTACTTTGTTTTAATTTAGTAGATGGTAGCTCCTTTTAACATATTGCTTTCTATCTATATATTTTTATCCAAACCATGAGAACCTAGAATGATTTGAAAATTCATTAACACTGACATTTAAACAACATAAAGCCATTTCAATTCAATTAAACAAACATAGCATGTTAACCTTCAGAAGTAGTAGTAGCCGCTTATTTTTATGGGCTGCTGTAAACAGATTCCTGGGCTTCAAAGCCAAGATCAATAAAGCTTCTGCAAACAATAATAATCTCACACACACTCTATCGACAGCTGCTCAGAAAATATAGCCAGATTCTAGAAGTCTTAGCGATTCTGTGCTTTCCCAGTCTTTTCTTCTTGCTCTCTAACACTGGAGTGCAAATGCCAAGAACTTAGTTAATTCCCTCACAGCATCTAAAAAGGAGCTCCTCCTCCCAGAGGGAGACTACCTACTGTGAGAAAAATCTTAAAAGAGAGAAAAAAAAAAGTTAACCCACGTGTTGCACAACTACAAGTATGATTCTGCTATAGGATGCATCCCAAGAGTCCATTTTTTCTTCTTAGCAAATTCCCTTGTTTCTCAAGGAGATAAGGACAGTAAGTAGAGAAATTTGGAAACTTCCCCATGTCTGCTACGCATTACTAAGGAGTTAAGGCAAAAATTCAAACAATACTCTGATTAGATGAGAGCCTAAGGAAAAACTGAGTAGCCAATGTGATGGATTTGGAAGGCTTCTGCAATTCCTCAAAAAGTTAATTCAGCTTCCATAATGAAAACAAACAAAGAACCCAACACCACTAACATCTTTCCTATGTGACATTTCCCTGTGATATCTGGGTTTCATCCTGGATATCAGGATACGAGACACAGTAATCTGACATGGTGAAATACAGCATTATTTGATCACACAGATAAGACACTTTGTCCATCTCACTATTGGAAGGAAAACATTTTCACAGAAGTCCAGCTTCAGAAGTCACAGTGTTCCTGTAATTTTGCAGTACTACTACTAAATTCAAAGTCACTCTAGTTTCATATTGGTTAGAGTTAAGATGGGACTGGACCTTCCAATGACTCTAAAAGTACATGTCACCATGCCAGTAAACAAGCAGCATCCTAATCAATACATACAACCTCATGAATATGTTAATTCTACATGATACACAGAAGTCATCCTACTGAATACCTACAACTTGCAAATGTAATAGGACTAGTGCATGCCGAATACTTTTTGTTTCTGCCTTCTGTTTCTTCACTACGATCTGAACAAATTCATTTTCTATGCACGGGGATCTCAACCCTTAATTTCCAGGGGAATCCAACGGTAACTCAGCAATTAGCGAAAGCAAGAACTAAAACAAGTTGCTACAAAACTCGAACAGTAAGCCTAGTGGAGAAAGTTCCCATTATAATCATCTAACTTGGGAATCAACCTATCTTGAAATAACCTTTTTGATCATCTAGAGGGCAACAGCAAAGCAATTTGTCTAGGTCTTCTAGGTACACGCCTGTGATGTCTGTAGTATTTCTCTTCTCTCACGCTGACAGAACTAGTGCAAGATTTACAGTTTGCCATGTACAATGAAGTTTATATAGAATCTTATAAGGAATGTAAATACTCCAAATATCAGCACAGTTGAAAATATGGCACTACTTTGCACAGCTGGTAGTGTTATTTCTGCTTTCAAGGGCATTCACCAAAACATGAGCCACACTAAATGTGAAAGCAAATGCATCAATTCTAATAAACATCATTTGGATCATGTTATAATATTTTGCAGTTAATTATAGATTTGCAAGCCTACTTGGTTCTGTCTACTTTTCTTAGCCCTGAGTTTATGAATCTAGACTACATTAGGATGAGAACACTTCTGAAACAAGACAGATAGATATAAACTTAGCAATAGATTAATTGTGAACAGGTACAGATGCAATTTTAAGGAATGAAAAAATCTTCAGAATCCTATTGCACAGGACTCATCTGTCAGTGAACAAATTTGACTAGAAGTGCACTACCTAGACACAAAGAAAGAAAATTATAAGCTCACTTCTTCACTTGATGAAGGCAGTACATCATACCTCAAGTTTAGAGATCAAAGATTTACTCAGTCAGTTGTCAGTTAGTTTAGTATTTCTAGACCTAGTCTAAAAGGGGAAATCTGTCAGCATGAAAGGACATGCTTTGTACTTCTTTCCAGTAAAAACACTGATTTTATAATTCATTTGAGAACTCAAGTGGCTAGCATTCTCAGTTTCCTGCTGCTCATTTTGCACCACAAAAATGACAACTTTACCTTGGAACCCGCATGAACAGAGAAGATACTTCTTATCACACACTTGTTTCTATGTTATCTTCACTTGTAGTTACACTATCATGAACAGCCAAATTAAATCTTTACTTTGAAAAACCAAGATTTAGAAGTCATCTTCCCTATCATCCCATAAAATCAAGCTAATGATTAGAGACTAATTCACACGAATCACACAACTTGACTCTTTGAGGCATTCAGCTAGTCAAGCCACCCATCCCTCAATTTTAAGTGATTTCACCAAAATACCTGCAAAGAAAGCCTCACAACACCTACAGAGAAACATTACTATGGAGATAGAACATTTGTAAACCAACATAGACAAGATAAAATGGAAGACAGGAAAGATGAAAATTTCTGGTATAGCATGCGTTGTTTGAAAAAGCACAAATATACAGCCATTCTATTTACTTATTTATTTTAAATTCCACCATAATTCTATTCTTTATCATCCTCCAAACAGTCCGTAGGACATCAGCTCAAACAGGAACGCTATCAACTAAGTCAACATGTTGTTTAGGAAGGAAAGAACTCTTCCACCAGACGCATTCCACTCCTAGACATGTCAGTTATCAATACCTACTTCTTGTTTACAAGTATTTTTAGAAAAAGAGTTCAAGCAAAAGGGATTAAAAACCAGTGCAGAAGTATAAAAGAAGCACATATAACAATTCAAGGTTGATGCCTTCTCCAAGCAGCAGATTCTTAAATAAAGCAGCCATTAATAACATGCTCCTTTTTGCAATTGGTGATTTTTCTAGAAAAGAATACAGAAGAGTAAGGATTTCTTCATGATTTTCAAATCATACATCAAGAGAAGGAACTACTGAAGTTATCACAGATGTTTTAACTGAATAGAATAGAAAGTACAGAATGGGTTATTTCCCATTCATTCTTCCCAAACGTAATTTAGCAGACTGTTTTTCTCCAAATATATATTGAGAAAGCTGTACAAAACAGATTTAATTAACTGAGACTTAAACATTTCCTGTGATTTCAAATTTGATGCTGCACCAAAAATACACACATAATGTTACACCACCACTTTTCAGAGAAAAGCACTCCAACTTCCTCTTCACAAAGCACTGTTTATTACACTCAGCAGTTTGGATCTTGCCTTCCCAAACATTTTTAGGGTTATTTTATGGGAGCAAAATGAGTTAAATAAACAACCTTAATTACCTACTTTGGGAAGAGCAACAGGAACAGAAAAGTGCTCCTTTAAAAAATACCTGTTGTCACTTGGCCTATGTTACATACAAACCAAATGTACACAATTTTCATCGTGTTTAGAACAGTATGCACAATTCATGCTAAACTACGATCTAACAGGAAACATTATTTGCTATAAAGAACTTAATTATGGTAGATTAACTGTTAGACTATGGCCTGAACCAGTGATTGAGCATCTTGTGCAGGGGCATAGCCAGCCCTGGGAGCAGAGATGTGAGCAATTCACCTGCATGACCTGAAGAGATCTAGCTCTCCCTAACTTCATTTAAAGGCTGGCAACCAAAAGGAGACAATCTCCAAGTAGAGATGCTTCCCTTTGTGAGTTTCCAATGAGCCCTGACTCTCAAAGAGTCAGGGAGTCTGACAGGTCAGCTGTCCCTTCTTTGCTACTAAAATTGTGACCTCTACTTTTCTTGGGTGACATAAAACTGGTTAAAGGCAACTACATCAGCTGCCTTCTATTCTTAGAATGGTTTTGCATAGAAAAGACCACCACGGTTTCCACAGAACTTTATTTTTATCATCCCATGCAACTTTCTCAAAGGAGAAAATAGCTTTTATATAACTTATCACATGGTATAAGAGACTGAGAAAAATGCCACATTGTTCCAGCACTGCTATTTCTTTCACACACTGGTGTTCATATCATGAGCATTTAATTGATGTTCCAAATCCACTAAGTTAATGATGCATCTGCTTAAGAAAGTACTCAAGACATCAAGGATGCCAAGCAAAAACTGTTCTCCAAGCTTTCAGAGTAGAAATCTGAATCTGAGATTTCTATTCCTTCCTTTTTTTTTTTATCCAAAAGCAACCATGCTTTTGGTGGCAAAATAAAATACAGCAGGAGACTTGACTTGTAGAGACTAGTCTCCTCTTTAAACTATTCTGTTACAGCCTCATTAGTGGAAATTAAAAGTACAGTAAGTGGTGCCATGGTTCTGCTCCAGAACATCATGATTACATACTCTCATGACAACTGTCAAAGAAAAAGTAAATATACTCGCCCAAATGGTACCAGCAGATCGGGGGCAGCATGTGTGTCTCATGATGGATACATCAAGTAGTTAGAAAGACCAGTCAAGTATATCAACTTCGAACCAGTTTTGTTCATGGAGGGGAAAAAGGTGCAGGAAGATGAAGAAACATTAGAGAAAGCATGTAGACAAAAACAGACAGAATGAAAATAGTGAAGAATTGAGGGGACTGGAAGAAAACTAGAGCAGACAATAAAATGAGAAATAGATAGTTCTTTTACATAGAAGGTGGATAGAGGGGAAAAGAAACAGGCACACTCTGTTACTGTAGCAGACCACGGAAATACTCTTTTCAGAAGCACCTGCCTGCCCCTTCCCAAGGACAGGTCACACACTGATCTACACTAAGTCCTCTAGAAATAATCGTAGTTATAAAAGGTGCACCTACAGCCACTAAGAAAGAAAATCACAGCCAAAGCACTGAGACAGTATTTCAACGTGCCTTAATGCCTCTTGGAAAAACTATTAAGTGTGCACAATGGGTTTGATAACTGAGAAGTTTTTTAAAAACAAAAACAAAAAAAACATCCATGGATGCTGCATATGCTTTCATGAGCTGTGCCTGACTGCAAAACACACCATACAGGCTACAGATTATTAATTTAATCATCCTGCCAACCAGATCTCCTTCCGGAAAAATCTTTAGGACATGCCTCTGTACTGGCCAAAGAAGAGTTCTCAGTGAAGGCAATGGATCAAATTTTCAAGGACCTGCAGAGATTATGATTGATAATAAGAACTGCCCAGGAAGTAAGACTTGAAAAAGATTAAAGTAATTAGAACTCAGTTATTTCAGTTCATTGCTTTATCCATTTATCTCTAATCTACTTGTAGAAGAATCAATACCTGGATGGAAAATGGCTTCATACGTACAGTAACCTTGGAAAATATTCTGATAGAGAACTATGCAATCACATTCTCCACACAAGAACAGAACTATTCGCTACAAACACTGAACAGTCATTAGCTGAAACTGAGTACTGAAGACTAAGCAGCACATTTAGCATTAATGCCAAATACAGCCTACCTGCACCATACCTGCTTTCCATTTCCTTTGTTGGGGTAAGAGTTTAATCCTTGACTTATTTTTTGTTCTTGTTTTCATTGTCCTACCTGGAATGAACCAGACCAAGAATCTGCTTTCCTGAGTTATTTTTCAGTTGGATCAATTCATATAGCTGGTTCACTTCATGAACTTGAACAAGTGTTGACATCCTCCAACCAAAAGCAACAAGCAGAAGCGGAAGCATTTGATTCCACACCACTGCCAAGATGATCTATACTCCACCCAACACTTAGTAGTAGTTTGTTTGATATTATTTTCTTATTTTTAATTCTATTAAAAAGAAAATCACACAGGAAGAAACCACACTATTCTTGCAGAAAGTGATTTTCCACATGCCAATATACCACAGTATTTGGAACCCAAATTGTTCTCAGAAAGCAAGACATTAAAAACAGTGAACACCAAAAGTAATTGGCGCATAACTCTCCCCTACCTTTTAACATTCAAAAAATAATAAGAGTTACAAATATTGAGATTTTGTAGACAGATGTTTTCTTCTTTTCAAGCTTACTACCCACTTACTGTTATGTTTAACTCCTAAGCACTGAAGAGTAGAAAAAAAGAGACAGTTCAATTTCATTTTTTCTGCTCTTTAAGCTTCAAAAATTAAACCATCCCATCCGTCATCTTAATAATTTCACCTACTGGTGAAATACATAAGTTCAACAGGTAATTTTTCTCCCCACTTTCATCCTTAGCTGTTGTTCAGCCCACTTCAACATTGCATTTTTCTTTTTCATCCCAAAGCAGTTTATTTGAAAGGACTGTACTCCTAGCCCAGACACAGATGCCATGACTGTCTTATTGGCACTACCATCCTCCACACAAAGCATTTTGTCTCTGTAAAAGATAACGTGACAAAATAGGCCCTTACTCAGTGCACAAGATCTGCCCTAACAATCACAGCTCACACCTTTTCAGACTGGCTATACATCATATTGTTAGATTACATCTAAGCTTTAACTTCAGAAAAAAATACGCCAGTAGAGAAAGCATACAAGACTTACTGTTGTGTTACTGGCAGAAACCACAAGTAAATAAAATCCACATGGTGATCAAGATTTACAGAGTGTTTCCCACTAGCCATAAATTTAAATTCTTCAAACAATGACCACAGGCACCTTGAACTTCATCAGGGAATACATTTCCTTTTCTGCAGCTGGCAAGAGGAATAAATAACAAGTACAAAATTAAAATCCACTAGAAGCTTCCAAATGAATCTTGAAATCATCAGAGAAAGGAAGTGTTCATACTTCAGTAATGGGTTATACAGTCCACAGTCCCTTAGCATTCTAATGGTCACATAACAGGTAGTAACATTCTAGTACTTCCCTTGTGTTTATGATCCCTAAACTCATATTCATAAGTTTCAGCTTCAGATTGTTTTGCGTGTGTTTCATGTTACATCTGACCTTGGAATGCATTGGCCAATTTCTAAAAAACGGGATAACAATATGCAATCTGGAGATCACGACTAAGCACACTTCCTAAATTCTAAAATTTCTCAACTCCTACTGTACCTATCAGACAATAAAGTAATAATAATTACAGTAATTACTGCTGGAAATTAACCAAATTTAGCAAGCCAGTGCTTGAAGTGCTATGAGACCTCTTGACAGAAAAGCTCAGAAGCAACTGCTGCTCGTTGGAAGCATTATCAAAATGTCTGAGAAGTATTGCACAAGACAGGGAAGAAGGGCAGAGCAGCCAAACCACAACAGCCTGAAAAGCCACACAGTACCTCAGACCTGGGCAAGATACAGCAAAGTAAATAATAACCAGCTTTTAACTTCCTACCCACTGTGTGAGTCCAGCTAGGAATGGTCCTCTAACTGCAAGACATAAGCAAAAGGGGGATAAGCAGGACGGCTTCAGCTGTTAGGTACTGGGACCGAACAGGCTGATAAACTTCACTGCATAGGCTACTATCACAATTTTATCACTTTCATCATTAGAGGTGCTTGATCTGCCTACACCAATCCTTTTACATCCTTCCTCCAAGGAAAAGATTGTAAAGAAAACTGAAAGAAGAAAGGAGATAGAGACTCGCTGCAGTTAAGGATTCAAAGCTGTTGAAGTACAAGTTATTTTTAAACACTACTGTGATATTAAAATGAGCTAAAATGCTTAAAAGATGACATCACGAAACACGGTGCCTCGGATTCTATAAAACAAAAGCACTTCTAACACACTGACTAATGCGTTAACAGTTGAGCTTCAGGATTTTTTTCCCCTAGAAGACTGTTCTCATATTCAAACAAGAATATTAATTACTTCACTGAAGAGAAGTGTCCTAGAGCTCTTCATCTCCTGTTTAGCACCCTACTGTCTACTACATTGATTAGATTGCACCAGATGTTACTTTTATAACAGCATTCACTCTGGCCTTCTACATACACACTGGATTGTATACTCAAGAATTGTTGAGCCATTTAGAAATAATGCAGCCAAAGCTCAAGCAGAGGTTGCTTGATTACCATGGGGATAAAGCCAAAGAAAGGACACTGGTGATGTAACAGTTTCAAGAAAGAAGAATTGTTCTCATTACTTGACAGATGTTACTTTGTATTCAGAAAGTTGTGGTTGATTTCCAACTCCTCTACTTTCTGACCTTGAATTGGACCCTACAAGTCTCAACAACCATATTACAGGATTTGAGAACCTTGACAAAGAGTCAAAAAATCCATACAAAATTAAGGCCTACTTCTAGAGCACAGGTGACACATTCTGTCAAAGGATAGTGTCAAGTGTAAAGGACACTAAAACTTGCTTAGCACAATCCCTCCATACATAGTCCACCTCCCCCCAAACCCCTTTAACCATAGGCTCCTTAGTTACTCCACAGAATGATGCAAACTGACAGACTGACGGAGAAATTCAAGCAGCATAAACATTCCAGATATTTAAGACCTAACACCAAATTTATATTTATTAAGTACACTGAGCAGAGAGTAAGTGGCATTGGTTTGTCAGCTTCCACAGATCCCTGCCCCTCCTCCACAGTTACTTTAAAGATAATAAACTTTATAATGAAGTATTGATAACATCTTCCCATTTAGGCTAACAGGCTTATCGTGCACACCACCACAAGAGTATGCCGTTTTAATTAGCAAGATGGATCTCAGAGCTGATACATTCTGCTGCACTATAATTTCTGTCTTTACAGTAATTTTCTCCTGTTTTTCACACTATCATGTGCTATAAATCCTACTTAGGCTGCTGCACTGGCTCAGAGTCCATCTTCCAGGTCCTGATTTTTTGTAACAACTTCCAACCTGTTCCATACACTCCAGGCCCTTGGGGATACCTGCAATGCTCATGCGCTCCCAAAGTCAGCCCTCTGCCTCCACTGTGTTCAGTGTGCTTGCCTCACCACTGCCTGACTGCACACAGCCCTCTCTTTATCCTTCTTGGATGGGGATAGTGAAAAGTAACACCATTCAGCTGATTTAGTGCCACGTGAAGTGACCTCTCCACCCAGTCTGTCTCTTTTTCTTCCATTTTCTTTCTTTGCCTTGTATCCCCTCTCCCTTGCTTAGCATCAGCACACAAGTCACAGCACAGAAGCCTAGTTCCCAGTCTTCATCCTGTGGCCTATCATCTGTGTCCCATTCCTCCCTCTCTATTTATTTTTAAAATACACCCTTTCTTTTTATACATTCTGCAATTCTTCCTAAAATACAGACTTGATACAGAAACTTTTATAATGTCATCCACCAACTGCTTTATCTGCATGTATCATATTCTACCTATACATAATTAAATTTTAGTCATTAAGAAGATGGACCTTCTCCACGTCCTGTTCCTACTGCTCTCCTTATTTTACTTCTTCTACCAACTCATTTTGAGTTGTTAAACATTACTAACTTAGTAATAAACATCAATCTGCCTGTGCTATTTCAAGGAAGAAGCTCACGGAGGTCAATGTCTCTAGGCAGGACTGCTATGAAAAAAACAACTTCTGATGTCATGGTGTGATGACAGCAACAGGAAGCTTACAAATATTTGCAGAAAGTGAGGAAGGAACTTTTCTCACATTCCCTGTTATATCACCAATTAATTTTCCAAGCTTCTAACTGCTCCTATGGATGCAATTCCCTACAAAAAAAAGTATGCAACTGTTCACAGTAAGAGATGTTAGAGAAATACACTCATCACCTAGCATAAACAAACCCTCCTAAGTTCACACCTTATGTACAGATTAGCCCTTAACAGTAAATTTCTCCAGAGATGAGATATGTGATTAAGCAGCTAGGCTAACTTAGAATCGACAGTTAGGGAGAGGGAAGAAGGAACCTTACAGAAGAGTCTCTCCTGTTATTATTATCTCGATACATCAAATAGGCCTCCACAACATGGTAAGTTTTGAGTGATCTTTGCTTGGGTATGACATTAAGGCATCATAATCACTTATATATGCCAGAGTTTCAAAAAAACAGAACACCAATGACTTATACATGGGAGGAGGGATTATTCCCATCCTTTACCCTTCCAAACAACAGCAACAAAAAAGGCAACAAATGCATGAGATCATGTAGAATGAATGCAAACATTATTGCATTATGGTATCAAGATTATCGATGCAGCTGATGACACGTTTTATGACTACTATAGAGAAAGGATTTCAGGTACAGAAAAAGGTGGAAAAGCCTTCCTTATTTAGTAGCATCTCTACAATCCTTAGGTATCAAACGGAGATCAAATTTCTAAAATTTTCAAGGGGCCTTGAAGCATTCATTGCCCTTCCAGCTCCAACACTAGCTCTCTTAACAGAAACTTTCACAGAGAAGCAGAAAGCAAAAATCACAGCAGAAGAACTGGGATCAACTAAAAACTTTCTATAAAAAAACCCTTCCTTGGAAGATTCTTCCACTACATTTTCTGTTGTTTTCTATACAGTTACAATTTAATATGCACTAATTTTTACTTGCCTGAATATCTGGAGCAATACTGGTTGTAATTTTACCTTTTATTATTATATACCACTTCTGAGAAGATCAATTTTAAGGCTAATAAAAAGTGATGTACTTCAAAAGGAGGGGTGAGCAAATACTAAAAAAAACATACAACAATTTCTATTAAGAAAACTAAATTATAAATTGCAGTTCTCTTTAGACCACAGTCACTTATGTCTTGAAGCTTCTTTCTGGAATTCCCTACTTGCATCTGTCACGATATTCTTCCTTCTTGTACACTAGGACTTCAGCAGCTGAATGAAATAGTCTTCACGCATTCAATACTTATAGGAATTCGATCGCTAAATGCCTTACACCATACCCTTTATATAGATAGCTTAGCATAACACATTTGCTATAGTCATTGCGTGAATCTCAGCACCTCCAAGAAAATAAAGAATGAACCAGCCTCTTTCTGAACTAGCTGCATTTCAGTATTCTTTCTATGTTTTAGTTGTGCTTTTCTTTTCCTTTTTGCTCCTCGATTTATTCATTGTTTTACAATTGGACTTCAAAACTCCCTGGCATAGAGATCATCTTTGGTTAAGGAGATACAATAAATCCAGTTTTTGAAAGTGTTATTTTAACTGCCACTGTTGTAATAACAAAATTGTGATACTTTTAAATACATATAAAGAAGCATTCTACATCAGATCTACACTGCATTGACTCAAATGTCTCATCTTTGATGTTAGTCAGTACCAGATAATTCATAGTATCTGTTTTAACCCACTGGTTAATTCCTACTCATAGTATTGTTCCCCTCAAGCTAGATATTTAAAACATCCTTCATTTTAAAGAGAGCCACAACTGCTCAGGCACATCTCAGTTTCCATACTTCAAGCCACTGACTCGCCTGAACATTTAATCATTTCTCCAGGCTATATACACTAATACCTTTGAATGCACATCTACAGCTATGTTTATAGCAAATTAGCTGAGATCTCAGGTGCTCTCATAAAGGCTTTCCATCCACATGATGGAAGAACCATTCATTTTTCAGCAAGACAAGAGAAACTTCAGAGAGCAAATCTTACGAGAACAGTGAAAGCTACAATTTTAGTTCACCTCCCTCAAATGGTTCACATACCATTGCACACATAAGCGTCTTTACCACAGACATACATTCTCTAAGACCTACTTTATCACAGAGCTCAAAATCAGTGTCTCTAAGGATTTCACCAAACACTGAACCATCTTCCCACAGAGACATCGCACTGTGTTGACAATTTTGTCCACAAGAGCAAGTGATTGAAAAAGGCGGCTCACAACCTTGATGAGCTCAAGATAGCCAGGCAATTGATAAGGTGGAAACAGTGTTCACGAAGTGTACTTCAAGGCTCATAGTAGGTTTAAACAAGCAAGCTGTTCTTCATAGCTAGCAACAAATTGTCTGCTTTCATAAAACTAAGCCCCAGTAGCGGAACGTGAGGTTGATGTTCTCCAAAAGGGCACATTAACTCAAACTGTAGTGGTCTCACTCTTCCTTCCACAGTACAGCCCTCACCTCTTCAGACTCATGCTGTTGTCTGCCTCACAAGGCAGGTGGACTAGTTCAGTGAGCTAGTCAACCTTAACTCAGACAAGTTGCTTTTGGGGCTCTATTCACTTTTGGCTGGTTAAAACTGCAGAGATAACACGCCACTTTTACACCTAAATTCTTCCGGTAATACTTGCACAAGGTCAGCTACTTGTAGCCGCAGCCTTCACTTAGAATGGATTTCAGAACGTACTTAAGTTTTCACAAGCACAAAAGTGAAGCCTGACACATTTTGAACCCAAAACAATTTTGTGAAACACTCCAAAATAAATTGAAGTGACTATACCTGTTGTAAAAGGCACAAAAAAAGATGCTGTTATCTGAGATGTTGCTGTATTTCAGTGATTGGTCACAAATCTTTCCTAATTATGTAGCTCAAGTTGTTAAACAACATCAGAACTTCCAAGTATACTGGAAAATTGGAAAAAAAGTTACAGCACACCACAGACACGCAGCATTCCTGTTGTTTAAGCAAAAAACCAAAATCAACCAAAAACGCACTGGGATCAGATGCATTCCTTACATTTCAGACCTTTGATAGATACAATCATGCCCTTGATTTTGCTCATAACAGGCCATCACCAGTAAATTTACTCAATTCCAACAGTACTATGCAACACCAGCTCCCCAACACATACAAATTGTAGATACTCAAGAGTATGATTAGGTGTAAAACAGCCCTAATGCTTCTGACTGCATCCCAGCTGAGAACTCTCCCCAGGCACTGAAAAGCTGGGAGGAATTTACTTTTTTTTTTTTAATCTTGGAAATAGCTCCCAGCCTAAGTCAGCACTGCAAAAGAATGGCATGCTAATGATTAGCTAAGGCCTAGTTAACCGTTTCGAAATTTATGCTATGCATAAATATACTTGCAAAAAAACAAAAGGTAGAACATGATGTTTTATTATCCATAACCATTTGGGCTCCATAAACATTCAGCAAGCATCAGTAAATGTCAATGGGTGTCATTTTTTCCTATATGGAAGAATTCAGTGCCACACCTTTGCTTCATACCTACTTCCATGTCAGACACCATTTTGTCAGACTGCCCCTCTGCTGCCATCTGTCTTACATCAACAAAATGTAAAGGAGTATTGGTGGGAAAGTTCAACCTTTACTGCTAGATCACCAACATCCACCTCGGATGTTATGGGCCACATAACAAATAGGACACTTCTTCCATAAGCAGCCCTCATAGAAATGTATTAGGTACCATAATATCTGGCATTTTGGAAACAAGACTATCCATAACAACACAAAGCAACAAATTCAAGAAAAACAGTAGGAAATAACACATTTCATGCAGGCATACTCTAGTTCCAAGAACTGAACAAATTGAGAAAGCATACATTTCTTACAGCAGAAGCAACTCAATGATACCAGCTAGAAGAAAACTGAAGACAAGTTTTCCTACTCAGTGTGCCTTTTAGAATACATTTCTCTCAATTATCGTATTTTGTGCATGCTGTAAACAACATTATCCATAGATACAGTTAAGATGTCAGGTAGCTGGAAGTATATTTTAGTTAATAACTGAGCTTACACTCTCAAGGCTGTATTAGGAAAAAAATAAATCAGCTAATGCGTTTATAAGTTCTGTTTCACTGCATTTCCATAAAAGGACTCGGTCTCCTGGAACACACAAGTACACAGAGAAACTGTTTCTCAGTATGAAATCATACACTGTCCCTGAGCCACATGAGGAGGATATGCTGCTGGGACCATATGCTGAAGTTCAGATTAGGCTCTTCAGAGCGCAGACGTGCCAGGCACCTGAGGTAAGAACTGCAGGACTGCAAAACTGAACACTGAAGTCTTAAACAGATTTGAACTTTTCTTTTTAAAGCCGAAGATAAAATTTCCCATAACAGATTCCATTAGTTCACTGTTATTAATTTCTAGGTAAATAGCAGTCAATTGCAATGTCCCCACATGCATATTAATTCAATAAACCGTTTCACAGCCCTCTTGAACTACAGCTGTCTGCAAGACAAATATCACCCAGTATTAAAACTCCAGTATACCATATCTACCTCAGCACAATTACTGCAGTTTGTTCTGTGACATAAGTCAGCAGATGTCAGAAATTGCTCTGCTTATGTATCTGAATGTGCACGCTTTACTTCTCCCTGTATTAAGTTTCATGGTTAACTTTAGTACTCATACTGATAATTAGTACTTAACAGGCCACTTCATATTTATAAACATTAACTAACCAAGAAGTGGGAGCTACCAGAGCAAAGCTCACCCTTTCTCTTGTAGGCTACTGCAGGAAATGTAATGCACCTTTTCTGTTCCAGGCCAGCTTTTACCCCCAAAACATCTTGCTTAAACATTTCAGCCTCAAAAGACAAAGCTCCTCTCTTGATGCCCCCCACATCCAACCAGATTTGGTATCATCTCCCTTTCCAGTCAGGGACAATCCTTTCTATCTCTCCCAGCCATCTCTTCCTATGTTTATTTAACCCTATCCTTCTTCAGATGCCATCCCAAGATTCATAGAGCTCATTTTCCTTGGCATCCTGTGCTCAGTTTTTCAGTCTGACACACATTTTCAGGGTACCTCACAACTCATCTATTTTCACTCAAAAACTAAAACCAGAAATATACACTGCTTTTCTCCTTATTCCATCCATCAGCCATCTTCACTTCTTCCAGCACACCCCTCCTCTTCCACTCTTCCTTACTCTCAAGTTCAAGACGACTGATTGCATCAAGTTGTTTGTGGCTACATGTAGTGGCTCGCTATCCACAAGAGAGGCACCAGCCTCTTGAAGTCCCCATTTAAGCTTCCTGCTGAGCTTGAGTCAAAGTGCTCTGAGACTGACATACATTGTGCTGCCACTGAGTGTCTTATCTGTGCTTTGCACCAGGAACGTACTTCAAATGCTCAGTATGTGATGATCTCATACCAAGCACTGTGACATGACTCACCAAGGCAGAGTATTGATGGTTCTTCTCCTCAGCCCATGTACATAGATGTAAAGATAAGGGTAAGATTCTTTCACAATTATGCAACTGCTGACTCAGGAAGTCACTTCTCCAAGGATCCAGTATCATCTAAAGAAATCTTTATCATCCTAGAAGTGAGAAAATCCTTCATATCCTGCACTCTTTTAGACCAGAAAAAAAACCCAGCACTCCACCATGCACAACTTGCTCATGCTGGTTCACTGTGGCTGCAGCCTTCTTGTTTCATGTACGCTAACACCAGCGTAAGCTGCACTGCAGCTTCCCTGCAATAAGGCAACTGATAGAACATCAGGCAAGAGAAGGCTGTATGTAATAATCCCAGGCAGGCCAAACTCCTGGCTGGGCCTCTACTCCCACAGCTGGCTAGAGTTCCCCAACACAAAGAGCTCAAATGACACTTTGCATCAACATCCTTTCCTATACAGAAATCCTAGGAAAGATTCAAATGCTGTAGATGAACTCTAATGGATGAGCACATTCAGGCAGAGCTACACTGAAGATAAGCCAGGTACGTTCACGAAGTCCTTTCCTGAGTGGTTGCTGAATGCAATTTTTTCAGCAGTGAGCCGGGCAAATTATTTCTAAACAAGAAATTGTTGCACTGATCATCCTTGTATAAGGCAATAAAGTCACTCCGATAGTGAGAGCAGGTATCTCCAGACAGGTAAACCATTTAGCATAAGAAAAGTTATCCTTCTCACCTACAGAAACATTGTGGGGAAGAAAGAGAAATGCATAGTTTGCACAAGATCTGTGGCAGAAGACAGAAAAGAGCAGCAGCAGGTCCCAGAAAAGCAGAACACTTGGATCAGCACATTGTCTAAGTAAGTGCTTGCAAAGATTCAAAGCGTGTTAAACAAAGTCGAAGAATATTTAAGTAGAAGAAATAAGGGGGAAGGAAAAGGTGAAATTA
Source organism: Perdix hodgsoniae (assembly GCA_035772895.1). Classification (NCBI taxonomy): domain Eukaryota; kingdom Metazoa; phylum Chordata; class Aves; order Galliformes; family Phasianidae; genus Perdix; species Perdix hodgsoniae. Next base: position 2,344,630 of record JAPSGF010000001.1, on the reverse strand, counting down.
AGCATAGGAAATTGTAGTCTGAATTTGAAAGGATTTCCTTTGAAGGTTTTCTTGCTAGTAATACTTTCAAGTGGTTCAAGAAAGCACGCTGAAAGCCTGAGAAAAATGATCCTGAACTGGCTACTGAATGTGTTCTGGAAAATAAAAAAGCCTTGCATAATTTTGTTACCTTCAGCATCAGACAGATGCCAGAATAGCACTCAATATTAAGCAACAGCCTCACACTGGTACCTTTGGAAATGAGCTTTAGAGCCTTAATTAAGCCAATACATCTTTGGCAGTGTCTATAACCTTTATATAGACACAGCAGTGAGAATCATGCAATCACAAAATCTAAGCAGGAAAACAGATGGTCTCAAATAAAATAAAAACTTTGCCTGCAATTTGTTTTGCAACATCGCGTGAGGTCTCAAACTTGATAAATAAAATAGGAAGGAAGGAATAGTGCTGAAAAGACCCTTGCCTGTGAGCTCCTGTGTTTAACATGGGTCCATGGATTAAAATGAAATAGCAAACGTATAAAAATCAAAGGCATCCAAGAACACATGGCCTATATCAAAGAACTGAGATGTAGTTTATTATGATGGGGAAAAAATCTAGATGACAGCAATGGGCTAGTTTTCATTAATGCATTTCATTTTCATCAAGATGCTAACAGCTGCAAACAAGACAGAACCATTGTGGGCTTCTGAAGGGTCAGGCCCCAAGTTCAGCTTCAACCACACTAGCAAAACTGGGCATGTCAGGAGTCAGGCTTTTCAAAGCCAGGATTTCAAATTGAACTCCTACAGTTTTCTTAAGGAGACCATGCTCACATGTCAACAAACACTTAAATTTCTAGGTCCACTGAGCAGAACTGTAAGAGTTAAGTAGAGCCAAGGAAAAGAAGCTCTGTGTGTGCAGAAGAAACTTGGAACACGGTGGGAGGAGCAAGGAGAAGGAAAATTCAGTAAGTTATCCGTCCCACAACACAACTTCCAAACACATAACATCAGCATATCATTTGTGAAAGTACTAAACTCCATCAGTTTGGAAAACAATGCCAAGGTCAACATCTGTGACATCTTGAAATATGAATCTGTGAACCACAGGAGTGTTACTTAATAGTTGAGCATTTTGAAGCTCTGTAGGGTTTATTAAAGCACTACAGGAGGAACCTTTCAGATTTAAGCAAAAGTCATCCACTGTGTACAGACTGGTACTATGACGTGCACCTGGGCTGCTGCTATAGAAGCTGTCACACTAACATGAACAAACACATACAAATTAAGGTGCCTCAGGAGGGTGCATGTTTTAAAATCTGAACGAGTCACTCATTACTAGCAATGCATGAAAATGGAATCCATAGACCAAATGCAAATGAGACCAACAGTTAATTGCATTTATTCACCTTCAGCCTGCATAACTGTTGGTCTCAATAACACGCAACTTCTGATCAGCTTTACTTTCTCCTGCTCAACCAACCCTCCCCACCAGTTCAAAGCAAGGTATCTTAGTAGTGTCATAAGATCTGAACTCGATAGGCCACAGCATTAGCCAAAATCTGGTTCTGTTAGATACTGACAGCGCATAAGGTATGGGAGCACCTCACCTACTGGTTCTGACCAAGTCCAACATGCTTCTTGTAGGAGTGTCAAGCCACACATTCCCTTTTTTCATTTATTTGTTGTTTGCTTTTTTGTTTTTGTTTCTAATTATAACAAAATAAAGGTCATTATACCTAAGTTAACCTCCTCATTTCACAACCAGGATGAAGGTCTTCCACAAACTAAAATAAAACCTAGAGAGCTCCACACTATCGGAAAACAGCAGGGCTAACTAGGCAACTAAGAAAACCAAGTATCATTTTAAGTGTTGTGGATATACCTGCGTATTGTTTTTTAGAGCTCTGAAGATACTACCAGGACATCAGAGACACAAAATAATTAAATCTAATCTTTCACATAGCAGCCCAGCTGAGGCGGGTGGAAGGAAGACAAGGCCTGCCTAATGAGCCAAGGAAAGTACTCTCCCCAAGGAGCCCAGACATGACAAGAATTCCTTTGACACCTTCCTCATAGAGTCAAAATAAAGAAAGGGATAAACAGACATATATTTACCCTACATATTTTTTCCTCACTTCTGAGGAATCTTTTCTTTTAAAATACATTTATATAAAATATATACATATTATTTTGTATATAAAATACCTTTTTTTTTTTTAAGAGATGCAGGGAACATTCTAGAAGGCATGCAGAAGTCTACCATTAAGATACTATATAGAGGTCTGTCTTCAAAGATCACCATCCTAAATCTGTGGGCAGCTCAGTGCTTTCACGTGACTGTTGTTCTCACTAACAAGGAAGAATGAAGAATGTAGAAAGTAAAGGAAGATTGCACACAGGTGTTGCTAGTATTTCTATTCTTGAGCAGCAATAAAAGTGAGCAAAAACACAAGGACCCGTGATAATGAGTCATAACACAGGATTGCTGAAATCCTGGAACCTCAAAACCACACCAGATGGCAGTTGACTAGACTTGGGCTTCAGCTTCTCTCCTGGCAAAGGGCCACACACAGAGGTCACCCACAGAAAGTCTCTAGAGCCAGTGAACTGCCTGCCTGCCCTCTTCCTCCTCCCACAACTGCCTCTGTATCCTTTTCAGTCTTTACACTGAAAAACAGCATGCTACCTTGCCCTTAATGAGAAACAGATGAAAAAAAAAGTCATCAATGGGGCTGAAAAGCACTCCAGAAGATGAATCGGAGCTAGAGATCAGAGCAAATGATATGAACAGTTCAAACAAAAGAAATGAACTTAGAGCAGAGAATAATTAATTATTCAGTGCTGAACTAACTACCTGCCAAAGCTAACATCCACCCAATCCATCTTCCTGAATCATCTCTCACTACCAAGAAACCTATATTGTCTTCCCACAGTCAAGGCAAGGAGCATCTCCTACACTATCCTTGTCCCAAGCAACTGAAGGAACTGGGGCTGTTAAGTCTGGAGAAAAGGAGGCTGAGGGGAGACCTTATTGCTCTCTTCCAACATTTTGAAAGGTGCTTACAGTGAAAGCATGGTTGTTTTCTTTTCACTGGTGACAGAACAAGGGGAAATGGCCTCAAGTTGCACCAAGGGAAGTTCAGGTTGGATATCAGGAAACACTTTTTTACAGAAAGGGTGGTTAAGCACTGGAATAGACTCCCCAGGGAGGTGGTTGAGTCACCATCCCTAAATATGTTTAAAAACCATTTGGATGTTAGACATGATTTAGTGGAGGGTTGTGTTAGATTTAGGGTAGTATGGTTAGGTCATGGTTGGATCTGATGATCTTTAAGATCTTTTCCAACCTGAGCAATTCTACAATTCTATGATCTAAGGTAACAAAGCTAGACATTGATCTCTTTTGACTATGTAGCACGGAGATCACCAAATTACTTACTTTTCAGAATAAAAGTTCAGAATGAAAACTTCCAAGCTCTCTCAAGAGCATGCCATTTGCATCTGTGCACTGAGTAGTTCCAGTACATACTTGGCCAGAATTAATCTGTGATCTGTTGACCAATTTCTTTATTATTCACCATGTATTATTACCAGGATTCAAAGGATGCCTTGTTTCTTATTGATGAGGTGCAAGACTTCCTGCTTACAAACAGCATGTAAATATTCTCAGTTCTTCTCTGAATACTATTAGTCTCTGCCCATTTAGTTGCTCATTAGTGCTCTCAAGTAGATAAAAACCTGAAGGTTGAGTAGTGTTAAAAGCACAAGATTTTCTTCCTGTAGTCAAAGCGCATTGGTTCTTGAAAGACATCTTAAGTTCCTCTTCACACAAGTGTGGCCCTCAGACACACCATAAGAAATCTTACAGTGAGGCTTACATGCCCGTACTTGTTGAGCATTAATTTTGAATGTAGTCCTTTTGGAACACCATGAAGCAAATAGTTTCTCATAGTTTAACAGGGACTGTCATAGTATTAACTTCTAAAGTGGCTATATGTTGCATTTAGCTCAAGAGCAACAAGCTTTCCCCTTCTAACCTAAAGATTAGAGAAGCTATAGACAGAACAGGAATTACTCACCACGTTTCTGCCAGTCTACGCTTCAGCTGATCTCTGCAGTTACAGAAAACTCACCCACAGCCTCCAATTAATATATATATAATCTTCACACCACCTATTCTAACCATTGCAATCTCAGATCTAGATACACTGCTCTTTTTATACCAAACAGAAATTACACCATCTTACATAACTCACCACGGGTTTGAAGCCAAGCCAAAAAGAAGTTTTCTTTATGCCTCTCTGAAGGATCAATAGACTGATTCCAGGATTCTGAGCATGCTTTCAATACCATTTGTGATATTGAGCAAGATTTTTGGACTGGATAGCCTCCAGACATTCCTTCCAACCTAAATAATCCTGTGATTCCAAAAAAAGGAATTTTATAAAGTAACTTTAAAGGGAAGTTGAACTAGCAAAATATCAGCTTCATTTTTCACTCTCCATCCCTTTTTCTTCTTCCACTTAAAACAGAAGTACAATTGACTCCAATTCTTCAGCATCCAAGTAAGCTTCTGAACTGAGTAGTGAAAAAACCATACCTTATTGTGTTGTTTAAATGGTGCTATTCAATCTTATGCAAAAAGTGACACAAAACTGCAGAGACTTAAGGAAGGACCATACTTGGTCATATTCTCTTCATTCTCAAAGATGTGACCCCAAGACAGAGCAAAATTTTTATTATTATTTTTTTAAGGTTAAAAAATGTAAACCCATTTAGTATCTGGAACATACATTCACTCACCATTTCCAGATAAACTGTACTTACACATACTGAGTCCAAAAGTCTCTTTCCTTGGATTTTACTTAGTAGGCGTATCAACAGACCTGGTAGCATATCAAGCGACCTGCTGCATACCTCCCCCCAACTCTTACCCCAACATAAAGAAAACCATGTAATAAGATTGTTGATACTTTGACCCCTTACATCTTGTCAGGAGCGGTAAGATCTGTAGCTTGTATGGAATACTGGAAAGAACCCGCACCTTCTAGACCAACATACTCATACTTTTCATGCACAGCTCATCTGTGCTGGGTAGTCAATCAAGCTATGCTCCTGAGGCTCTGGAGGACAAGTCGAGATAAACTAATCATGCCCTCTCTAGATTAACACTGCTATTGCGTATCAAACCCCTCTTATCCACATCTTTCAAATACACAGATCTGCCTCCCCAGCCTCTACCTTATTGCTACTCTGGAAAATAAGATGTAGGTAAAGTTCAACCAAGAAATGCCATGTTTGTGAGGAGACTAAGTCCTAAACACAAGCATGAAGCATCAGTCTGTGTCAGCTGTCACCAAAGGTTGTATTAGCCGAATACTAATGATGAGCCCTCAGAAGGTCCAAGAAATGATTTGGAGCTTCTGGAAGAATTAGAAGTGACTGGACAGTCATCTGCTTGTGGGCCAGGAGGGCTGGCTGGTATGTCCATACAGCATTACCAACTCATGCAAGAATGGAAAGAAAAAAATAAAAAACAAAAAATAAAAAAATTGATAGCCAAAACACAATACATTCTATCATATTTATGAAAAATACGAAACTCATGGCTTTCAGTGGCAGGGATATGGAGAGCACCAAAGCAAATAGGCTCAGCTGCAAGAATTGCTTTTATTTTGCAAAATGCACTCCAGCACAAAAACACTGAAAATAACTTTTGCTTTTCAAGCGTGTCCCAGTGACAGCAATACAAAAATAATTTAGGACTAACCATGTAATTATGTGCATTTATTTCAACCTTCCATTACTGCAGATAACAAGATGAATAGTGAAATATGAACTTTAACAATCCTATAATTATAGCCACTGAATCGTATGTCATTGAAAGAATTGTGCAAAACCCAGATGCAGAAGAATCAACAGGGCATATAAACAGAAATAAAACAGTAAAATAACCAACTGATGAAGTAATGTGCAGTACTAAATAACTTCCCAGCATCTCCCCCAACAATACTTAACAAATACTTCAGCTGTTTTGATTTCTTCCCTCAGTTTGTTACCCTTTGTACTATTATATATTGTTCAGAGGTTATCACTGCAAGTAACCCAGCAGAAATTACTTCGATAACTGCTAACAATCAGTTATCAGTTTTAAGAAGAATTATGGGACTACTGTGGGATCTTTTGAGAATTCAGTTGGCACAAATGAGAGACAGCTGAAGAAGCTGTTGCAATTGACCAGAAATTGCCCCACTGCTAATGAGAATGCAGAACCCTTGATATGTAGCAGCTGTCTAACTTCGAGAGGTGGAGTTGCAGCACTCACATCAGCTATAAAGTCAGGACACCTGAAGGGCAGCTCTAGAGACAAGCTACAGACACTAAATGTAGATAATTTCCAGGCAGGTTTTCCAGCATTGAAGTTTGTATATACAGAGCACAGCCACCTAATTTATGGAGATTTACTCAACACTCATTTTCTCTATTACTAAAAATGACGAGGAAAGGACAATTGTTTTTCTTTCCTCCACCCCCAGCAAAGCTATCTTTTGACATACAGTAACCTGCATTCCAAGTAGTCTGAAGCTAGTTTGGTCTACAGAAGAGAAAAAAACATTCAACCTGACTTTTTACACTTAAGACATCTCAACCTCCTGTGAGCTACTACTTCATTTAATCTATTGACTTCTAGTTCAGGAGCACAGATTGAGGCTACCAAATATTTTCAAGCAAGGACTCCATTCTTCACACACACCTCAAGAAAAGAAAGCAGGAAACTGAGCTAATACCTAGCAGTGCAAAAAAAAAAAAAAAAGACATACCATAGCACACTCAGAATTCAAGCTCATGCCAGTACTCAGCTATTTATCTGAGTTATTGTACATTAGGAAACGACAAACAACCTGCAAGGGTGGTCTGGGAGGTTAAGAAAAAACAGGTTTAGTATAATAGCCTTATCATTCCAGCAGATCTTCCTGCTAAGGCTATCCAAATTAATGTATTTGTTCAAGATTATACCCCATAGATAAGCCAACTACATAGACCAGTCACAGACCTTTCAGGTCTCAGAAGCCACTGCTGTATTCACATCTCTTATTCTCAGAATACAGAATAATCTCTTGTTCATTTTCTCTTTAAGTTACTTACCTTAAATAACAAAGCTTTATCACTCACCAATATCTCCAGTATCTTTCTAGCACCCAGGATCTCCACTTCTCCCTGCTAAACAGACTTATAGCTTTACTTCTGACCACACTACCGGTGAGTCTCAGATGAAAGAAAAAATGAAGCCATGCCTCAACCCTCAATAGCCTGCAGTTGTGATGTTCTCCAGCACTGCTTAAAGGCTTAAGAGCAATTACTGGTTAAGGAGTGAAAAGGTCATGTAAATTAAGCATGTAGTAAAGTTACATGTGCTTTATTTAAACTATTACATCTTGGTGTTTTCACAGTCACATATGCCAACACCTGACTGAGCTTTACAGTGCATCAAGATTCTGAGTAACCAGAGAATAGCACTGGGAACTTACTTGCAATTTGTTTCACAAAGTTTAGTCAAAACTTACGGAAAAAGTTCATTCTATATGCTTTAAGCATTCTCTAACAACTGAAAGTATCTTCTTAATTGTCAAGCCTCAGAACTTCTACTATTAACATTTAAAAAAAGTCACTGAGATACACAAAAAAAACTCCATTAAAAACCTCCTCCTGCATTTCACTTCCCACTGATTAATCGCTCATCCCATGTTAATTTAGCAGCCTCTAATCAAAGCAGCCTTCATGGCCCCACTTAAGAATACTCTACATAGAGATCAAAGACCACTGGATCATCTTTTCCTTCTTCCTGTAGTACTTTTATGCTTACTTATCCAAACAGCCACTGAAAGAGCAATCTTGTCTTTCCAAGAGCTAATATTAATTTTTTTTCCATTTCCCATTAAAAGGTTTGAACACATCTCTTTGATTAGAAATACTATTAGCAACAGCAGAAAACAAATTCAAGCCTATTATATCAATTAGACAGATCAATACAACAGGAAATGCATTACAACAAAGGTGAGATGACAGAAGGCCCAGCACAATAGAAAGGTGCTATAAAAAAAGGGAAGAAGGTTGCTCACCCAAATCAGATGATTCTGGGTTCACAGGGGAAAGCTTCACCAAGGAGAAATCTCCAGAAAGAGATCCATCCCCAGCAGCAGTCAGCCCTGAAATGAGGTCTAAGAGAGGTGCAGCCAGGCCCCACCCCTTTTGGTCACACAGCTGAATTGCCTTCACCTGTGCTTCCAGGGCTGACCGGGTCCTTTTTCCCCAGGTGCTCAATCAGTGTTGCAGGCCGTGACCCAGCAGTTACCATACACCTGTGTAATTAATTTGATAAGAAGTTAGGGAGCTAAAGTCCAACACCTTTCCCTAGCTGGTTTGAATGTTCTAATCTTCATGTAAGATTGCACAAAGGACAAACTCCTTAGACCTTCTTCCTGGATTCAAGAAAGCAAAAGAAAAAATGCAAAGTCTCTGTAAGACCAGAAGATCTGAAATACAACTGCAACAGTTTGATTCTAAAATATTATCTATAAACAATTATTAATTCACTGCCTGCCTCTGCCTTCAGTCCTGGAGCAGGTGCGGCATTAGTTATTTCTTTTCTATATTTTAATACATACTTTAGTTGGTTTGGCACACTAAAAAAATCTTTCCACTAATTCATTTCCCAAAATACATGAAGACAGTTGATTTTTTTACAACATCAAAAACGCCCAGATCTGATTCTTTGTTATTCAGGGATTGAAAGTAGATGTATTAAAGTAAGCAGCACAGGAAGAAGCTGTGTGGATCTTCCTAACCATTCCCTCAACCACATAAGCATGAGATTTTTACTACCCTAGGAACAAAACTAACAGAGAAGTAATTCCTTCTTCAGACATGTCTTAAATGCATCCCAGTTCTGAATGTCCCTCTGTTATTTTACATGAAGCATCAAAAGTCTCATCTAGAAGAGACTCGCCTCCCTTCAGCACAATTTGTTCAGTGGGAAAGTAGGCTGTAGACAACTCTAGGGCTTAAACAATAGAAAATGTAAAGCTATGATCAAAAGATCCCTAAGGGATGCACTTAAACCAACAGACTAAGAGGGATAAGATGACTAAGATCAAACAGTCATGTTGTACACTAAGAAGCCAAGATATTTCTACTGTATTGCTTTAGTTATGTTCCAAAGAGAATTTCCAAGCATTCAAAAATGTAACATGGTACCAAAAACCTGCATGTTTTCTGACGTATTTATACTTACCTTTTTATCACAATAGTAGCAGTCCTATTGTATAAGTCATACTTTGTTAATAATTTTAGTAGCAAATACAACTTAATACTTTATTTGGCTTACAAAGAACAAATGCAACAGGCATATGAACTACTGCATAGCCAGGTGCTCATGAGCTAATTAACACCTTCGTCATTGGACTAAGCTGTGACAAGTTGCAAAATATATCTAAGAAGGGATGAGTAAATTCATATCTAAGAAGGGATGAGTAAACTCATATCTAAGAAGGGATGAG
>JAPSGF010000001.1:2315660-2335079 GCA_035772895.1 Perdix hodgsoniae | reverse complement strand
TCATATCTAAGAAGGGATGAGTAAACTCATATCTAAGAAGGGATGAGTAAACTCATATCTAAGAAGGGATGCAAAGGGAAAAACACCCACACATGAAGGAAGAGAAGAAAAAGATCAGATTAGGGTGGGAATTAGATAAGTGAGAATAGCATACTGAGCGTTTTACAAATCTCTACTAAAATCATTGCTTTGTTGGCTGGGTGAGAGGAGGTTAAGAGAAAGGCAGAATCTGTTTCTGAGCTCCTGTTTACTTCAGCAGATAAACAAGTTTGGATTAAAGAGGGAAAAAACTGAGATGTCAGCATACTTCAAAAGCAGAACATTTTACTCTGTACGGTTTCCATTAGCTGGATTGCTTCTAGCTGTCTCTGCCTCTTCCTAATACATTTCCTCACTGATTTCACTTATAATGGTGTCAATGACAAAATTGAAGTTAGTGATAAAAGCATCATGGAATCAACCTAATCTATACAGCACAGACACACTCTTCCCTAATTATATCATGTATTACAGATGGGTACTTTTTTGCACAAAATCAGGAAAATAAAAAAGGCTCAATATCTTTTTTTCTTCCTCCTCTTTCTCCCTCTTTTTAAGCTGTCCTTTTAAGGCAGAAAGAAAAACTAAGTACAGAAATTAAGACGTGTGATCTGGATACCAGAGAGAAACACACACACACACACACACACACACACACACACAAACCAACCAACCCACTATTGTGAGTTACATTTAATGTTTACCCACAAAATCTGAGGCCGGATTCCATTTTGGTACAAAATGCCAGTAAAGTGAGACAAATCATAGAGTCATAATACATCCCAAGTTGGAAGGGATCTACTGGGATCACTGAGTCCAACTTCTGGCTACACACAGATCCAAGAGAGAAGTGTCCAAATGCTTTTCATACTCTGGCAACTTGAGTCTGTGACCACTGCCCTGGGGAGCCCATTCCATTGCCTGACCTTTTTCTGGGTGAATAATCTAATACTCAATCTGATCCTCCCCTGATATAACTTCATGGCATTCCCTCAGATACTAAGAAATAAGTAGACACAGACTACCAAATATTCTAAACTTGATCCTTATTTTATTTTTTTCCTGATTTTTGAGAGCTTTTCATATTTATTTCTGCTTTTATCACCACTCTTTTTTCTCCGTATACCTATTTTTGCTGTCATTTTATCTAGAAAAACAGTAGGGAGACATGATAATAGTCTCCAAGTACCTAAAGGCTGCTGCAAAGGATGTAATAAGCTATTCTCCTGGTCAAGGATGGATAAGACAAGAAATAATGGACCTAAACTTCAGCAAAGGAGATTTAAGTTAGATATAAGGAAAGACTTTCCATTACTTAAATACTGCAACTCTGGAATAGACTGCCTGGGGAGGTTATTGAGTCTCTGTCATGGGAAGTCTACAAACAGCCTAGATCACCATCCATCAAGAATGACACAGGTATAGTTTATCCTGCCTTGAGGCAAGAGGACAGATGAAATGATTTCTTAAAGTTTCTTCTTATCCTGAACTTCTGTGATCTCAAAAACTAAAAGGGCTAGATTTGGTCTGGTAGGTACTTGGAAGCCAGGTCATCTGAGAAATTAGCTATGGAATGATTTTTGAGAGTTCTCAACTCTCAAATCAATATTTAGCCAATACCCCTACTATGTACTACATAACCAAAAGTGCCACTGATTTAGCAAAAAAGGACTTTCTTTTCCACTATTCCTTCACTTGATATCACAATGCTGCTAGAGGAGTCTTTTTCCTGATTTTTATTTATTTATGTTGTATTCTAAATCCTGATTGAAAATTGAGGTATCAGCGACATCTGTCTGTTTGTGGTTTATCACCTTCATAAGTCCTTGATTTCTTACAATAAGTGCTTGAAGACGCACACTGGACAGAGATCATCATCTAAAAGGTGCTTTGATGTGGACAAAGCCAATCAGTAACACTGCTGAAGTGCAGTTCCAGATCCAACAGAAATTGGAAGCTTGATAACATCACATAGAATTGAAAATAAAGCAGGCATAAATCCATTAGGCATAGGGCAGATGTGGAGAGAAATTAAGCTGCTTTTGCTTGATTGTTTTTGTCCCAGTTACTGGACTTGAGTTTTGAAGTCATACAAAGCATAACCCTGGAAACTTTACTCAGCCACACAAATTTTGCATGCAGTACCTACTGATCAAAAAGCCATAATGAAAGTTCAATGAGACAAAATAACACAAGAAGATTTTAGGTATGGGAAATCACTTTGTTTGCTTGGAGGCTATGCATCTCTACTGCATTAAAAAACCCTCTAATTACAGCTTGAAGCACCTACTGGAGCAGCAAGAGGAGGAGATTCTCACCTTGCTGCAATCTTTCTTATGTGTCTAGGTGCACTCACTTCATCTCTATAAGCAAACCTGCAGCGTAATAAAACAAGCCACAGAAATTTTTCTTTTCAGATTTGGAAGGCAGATCATCCTTAACATGACAGACTCAAAATAGCCCAATGTGAATAGATCAAAGTCACTATAGAGAAATGTCTAGGAATAAGTTCTTAAAAATGTTTTAAGAGTCTGCTACGTTCATTCCTTCATTCACTGTCACAGAGTACAACCTAATTTTGCACAGCCTTAAACAACCATATCATACAAACCATGTACAAACCATTATAGAGTCTGTCATTCAGTTTTTTATGAGTTCTAGCTAAAATAAGAAAGAAAACAAAAATTTCCTATAGTTCTCAGCCACATTCAGTAAACACAAGGACAGCCACTAACCAGACAAGGCCAACCCTAATATTACTGAACACTTAGAATCCAACACCATAGTTGTTACTCCAGTACCAAAGGTGCTATCTTGAGCTACACTGTGGGTAAACACATATAGAACATTGTTCATACCAAGCACACTAGAAAGCTAGTGTGTTAGCTAGCTCATCTCTACTGGCTGCATGGGAGTTACACAGATGTAAAATCTGTGAGAGAAGTCAGAGTCAATCCCACGTGAGGACATTAGGGAGACAGATCGTTGAAACACAGTGGGACTCACCCAGCGTCTCACAGGAATATCAACCATATTGCAAGCCACTGGTGCAAGATAGGATCACATCCTTCTGTGTTGGGGGCACCAGAGCTGAAGGCCATACTCCAAATGGGTTCTCATGAGAGTGTAGTGGAGAAGGACAATCACCTCCTTCTGGAATAAATGAGAATCTTGTTTCTATGTTATCATCAATTACAATCAATTCTATATTTTTGGATGATGTTTCATTTCATTACTGTCTTGTTTCCCAGTGATATCTATTGCCAGCGATGGCACTGAGAACACTGTTAAGTTTATTTTCACCCTGGACTTGTCAGAAACCCGTTTTAGTGATAATACAAAGAAAATTCAAGAGTCTAGCCAGAGCAACTTCCCCTTCCCTTGTTTACAGAACATAACTATAAGATGTGTTTAGATCAGAGATCTACAGTTCTACAGATATACACTGTGGCCTCATTAAAATAATACAGGGCAGGATTTAGTGGACTTAATTCTGCTTGCAGGATGGAGAGATACTACATACAGCAATAAGCTAGGTTACTTTCTTATCTAGATTTTTTCCATTGCCACAAAGTCCAAAAGTGTATCATTTTTTTCCTTTAGTGAAGGTTTTCAACTTTACCTTTCCAAATTACCTAATGCATAGAGTATATTTTGACTGGTCAACATTTATTATTGAGAAAATTATATGAAAACAGAATAGAAAGAAAAAGAAAAAATAAATGACCATGTATGAGAAGAAAAGGGAAAATGTCAAAGATGGTATAGGAAGAGTGAAAAATTGAGAGAGAAAAGATGAAAATAGGTCAAAGCAAGTCTATAAGAAAAAAATAGGAAGGGAGGAGAAGAGGAAAAGATAAAATGCACTTACTACAAGTTGATACATAAGAAGAAACATATGCACCCCATTAAAATCACACATTCTGCCTGCTGACAATTCACAACAACATCTTGCTTCTATTATTCTTTTTCAATTTTATTATTTCTAAAAGTAGATATCAAGACAAGAGATGCTGATGTATGGTATCAATATTTCCAACAGCCAAGGAGACCACTATCAGCACCGATAAGCCTGTTCTAGGATACGTTTCTTATCTGAATATAGGCAAAGAACAATTCAAAATTGTGTTAGATAGAGAAGATCATCATTGTTGCAGCTCCCTCACAGCAAACAGGATAGCATTACAAACATATGTCAGAACCAAAACATCATCTTCACCTCTTTGTAGATGGATGCTAGTTCTGCGGAATCAGTATTAAAAGGCTGTTGTTGACCTACGCCTGCTAAGACTCTAAGACACTACCTGTTTAAACACCAGTATTCTGTCCCAACCTTATCCTTTCTTAACTTCAGGAATAGAGAGACAAGACAGTGCAATTTTTGGTAAATAAACCTTCTGAGGCCTGCAAGTTATATCTAATGAGAATTGCCCTGCTGTTAGCTCCTGGGATCATAAATGCCAACTACTGACAGCAAGAGATCTATTCTAAGGCCAGCATTTCCACACTGAAGAAAACATGGTTAATTATAGCATTGTATTTGCTTTTGAAAAATTCAAGGGGAGTAATAAAAGGAAAAATTAAGGTTCATTACTGAAAAAGCTTCCTGACAGTGAGCTCTCTCTGGCTATGAAATTCCCTCTCAAAGGAAAATTACAGATGTCTCAGTACACTGGTCATTTTAACTGAAAAGGATAAAAATCTAATAGAAGGTGCAATTCACTAAGAACTTCAGAAATTAATCCTGAAGTCTCCTAAAGAGACGCAGCCTTAGAAGTAGGTTTCCACCAATGGTCTTAAAATCCATAGATAAAAATTATAATTCACAAATATGGGAAGTACTATATGAAAACATCATTAACACCGTATGTATTCACACACCACACTCGACAGAGCTTATAAAGGTCATTCTTATCTCTAACTTACACACCAATATTCATGGAGACTTCCACTTTATTATTTCAGGTCCATAATCTGAAATACCATTAGTAATATTGAACTATCCCAATAGATACTGAACATTTATGAATTTGGAATGCTTTTGAGAAAAAACTAGTGCAGTTTTCTGTAAATGACCACTTTGATTTGCTAATGAATTCCATGCTCTATAGTTTTCTTTACAATGATTATCTCTATTTCATGCAATTTTAAAAAAATTATATGATTTTATTTCTTTGTTAGTTTCTTCATTTCAGTTTTCATTCCTAATGTTGATGTAAACAGCCCACTAGAAACCAGGATATCTTTGTTACTTAGTTATTATGTTTGTTTCCCGGGGCAAGTCTCATTATTTCCATACGCTGTGCTTTCACCTACTTGCACAATGCTGGCTGACTTATTTCAAAGAAAACTGATGGGTTTACTTACTATGATGCTGTCTGAAGGATCAAATATAGAACAAAGCTCAGGAGCTGAATTACAAATTACAATTTCTGACAAGATCCTCATTCCTTATCAGTTTAATTTTAACAAATTAGATTTATTCCCATTCTATACAGGAATACACTCCATTCTAAATACCATATCAAAGGATGTGCTTAGGAAGCAGACCAGCAGATACAGAGGGATTGTTGCTGTAGGCAGGATTTTTTCAAGTATCTCTCCTTAAAAGTAGAGAATTCTCACTACACACCTGAACCACCATGGACTACTATGCCATAGCAAGGACATCTGACACTGTACTGTTTATTGCTACAATTTCTTAGTATGACCATTCTACTCATACTTTCAAAAATACAATACAATGCTAGTATTGGGAAGCTGGAGTAAGTTAGTAATGGCCAAATGAACATTAATTTTGCATGAAGATTTTCTTCATTTGGATTTTTTATTATCCAATCTGTTTGCAACTGAAAATCCCATCTTCCTATTATGTTTTCCCACAATTCCTGGAAGAAATAGCAGATGCCAGTATCCTAGTACACATCTTCTGCCTATCTTTTAGCTATTTCATGCTCCTCCGGTTATGAAAAGCAGGAGACTTCCACAGCGTGAGCTACTAGGTGATAGTTGCTGACAACTTTGATGATTGGTAACGTTAAAAGTGACGGTCAGCATATGTGACAAGTCACATCTTGACCTGTCTCTTGAGAGAGATTTTCCTGCTTTGAACATTTGTAGAGTCACACTTGATATTGCTATGTTAATTATAAATAATTACAGTTTAATCAACGTTGCCATAAATGGCCAGGTATATACCAAAGACCAAACTGAAGCTCACAGAATGATAGGTTTTAATTGCTACAACTCATAATTGCAATGAAATATCTTCTTCTGATGTATTGCGATTAATTGTAAAATTTCCTCCAAGAGCTTATTTGTCACATATGAACTCTCTTTAAGTTGTTTATAATTTATTGTAAGTAAGACTAGATAAAATATAAAAAACATGCTAAGGTTCTGAAAAAATGAGCATTTTATCCTCAGCAGGCAGGTAGACAGCTGCATGTTCTTTTTGCAGAAGTGAACATATACTCTGCTCTCCTTTGACATATAACAAAGACCATTTAGAAAACACCACTGATACTAAATAGATTATTACCTATTTTCCCTTCTTTAAAATGCAATCCCCCATTTTTAAGATAAAAAATAAGATCTGGGGAACTACAGGAATGCCAGTCTCACCTCTATGCCCAGCAAGATCATGGAGCAGATCATCCTGAAGGTACGAATAAAACATATCAAAATAAAGATGAGGTGATTGGTGGTAACCAACGCTGCTTCACCAAGGGTGAGTCATGCCTGACTGGTGGCCTGACTCCATCCTGACTGATGGAGTTTACTGTGTCAGTGGATAAAGAAAGAGCAATTAATGCCATTTACCTGGACTTGTGCAAAGCATTTGACACTGTTTAGCATAACATCCTGGTCACTAAATTGGAGAAAAATGGATTTGATGGATGGACCATTCATTCAATACGGAATTGGCTGAATGGTCACAATCAGAGAGTTATGGTCAATGGCTCAATGTCTTAGCGGAGACCAACGATGAGTGGCATTCCTCAGGGATTAGTGCTGGGACTGATATTATTCAACATCTTTGTAGGTCATGTGAACAGTGGAATCAAGTGCACCCTCACCAAGTTTGCAGATGACAACAAGTAGTGGTGCAGTTGACATGCTGGAGGGAAGGGATGACATCCAGAGGGACCTGGACAGGCTATAGAGGTGGACCCGTGCCAACCTCATGATGTTTAACGAGGCCAAGTGCAAGGTTCTGCTCCTGGGTCAGGGCAAACTCAAGCACAGGTATAGGTTGGACAGAGAATGGCTTGAGAGCAGCCCTGAGGAGAAGTTATTTGGGAGTGTCATTTGATGAAAGATTTTACACGAGCTGGCAATGTGCACTTGCAGCCCAGAAAGCCAACTGTATCAACAGAAGTGGGACCAGCAGGTCAAGGGAGATGAATCTGCACCTCTATTCGGCTCTTGTGAGACCCCACCTGGAGTACTGCAATCTGTTCCGGAGCCCACAGTGCAAGAAGGACACAGAGTTGTTGAAGCAGTTGTTGAAGCCCCAGAAGAGGGCTAAGAAGACGATCAGAGGACTGGAACACCTCCCCTACAAAGACAAGCTGAGTGAGCTGGAGCTTTTCAGCTTGGAGACATGAAGGCTCTGTGGAAACCTTCCAGTACCTGAAGGGGGAGTAAAGAAAAGCTGGAGAGGGACTTTTTATAAGGGATGTGGTGTAGTGACAGGATAAGGGGAAATTGTTTTAAACTGGAATAGACCCAGCAAGTTGTGAAAGCTCTCTTTCTAGAAGCGTTCAAGGCCAGGCTGGATAGGACTCAGCAACCCGGTCTAGAAGGGGATTGTCCCTGCCTATAGCAGGGGGATTAGGACTAGATGGTCTTTAAGATCCCTTACAACCCAAACCATTCTACGATTCTATGATAAACGCTGTGGCTCCTATAAGGGTGGGACAACTTTTGGAGCTTGTCAAAACGGCTACGTTTCTCTCACTAGTCAGTTCCTTTCATGTTCTGCAGGAAAAACAACTCTTCCATGTTCCCTGAAGGTGATTTCCACCCACAGGAGAACAGCAAAGATACTTAATTTCTATAAACTCCAGTTTAGCAAGATTATGAAAAGAAAATACATATAAATGCATGGAGTATCTGTGCTAGTCTCACAAATGGACAAAACATTCTGCAAATGAATGCAGGCACTTGGCATTTTCAATTCTGGAAATTGATTAAAATATTACACAAGTTGATGTAGCCAATCATTCAACTGAGGCTAATGTTTTAAAATAATTATCCCTTAAGCATAGGTGGTTATCTAATTTTAGGTAACAAACCACAGCACTACATTCAACAAGCATTGGAATTTTACAGAATCCTTGGTCTTCTTTTCAGTCCCCTTCCTCCTCTCTCAAATCTCCCACAGGGACACAGAGAAATGCCATTTCATTTCCCTATATTCCTTCTTTTCTACAATGACTTATGGTTAAAAAAGCCTTTACAACATACAAGCCCAAGTATTGTTGTCTGATGAGGAGAAACAAAAGCTTAGCCCACAAATGGAAGGGACAATGATTCAAATCCTAGGTTATTCATTTTGTGTATGAAAATAAGTACAACTTCCATAAAGCTATATATATTAGTTAAAAATTCAGTCTGAAATTCCCTGAAACCCAGCTGTTCTAGTTAATCTCTAAGGCTTTGAAATCCTTGCACCACTTTTCTATTCTGCTTATACCAGAAGTCGGTAGAACTGGTGAAGCTCTGGGAAAATCTCCCTCTTTTCCCTTTAGTGTAAGAAAAAGTCTATAGTGGTGTCCTGATGGGGGGAGGGGGGAGAACGCCAAAAAAAGAACAACACAGAACCTGCGAGGGTCCAGTTCACTCCTTGCTGTGGCATAATCCAAAGCCCTCTGAATTTCAAAGATTCTGAATGATGGCAGTGGGATGCGGATAAGCTTTTTTAAACTACGGCGGAAGCTGCAGCTGAGTCTACTGTGACGAACCAGAGTTTGCACTTATCAATATGCGAGCATGGGTCTATATCAGTACCTATCAGGTGTGCTTAGAGGTGTGCTTCAGGTACACCTTTGAGCAATAAAAGGTAATCACCAGTGCTTGAAATTGGCTGCCTTTTACTGATAAGCAGTACTTCAAACTGCATATATTTTAAACATGCATACTAGTCCCTTCTGCAGAGGAAAAGTGATCCTAGTAGAAGTCAGATTCACCTCACAAACATAGAACAGAACTAGAGAAGGTGCAGGATCAGGCAAATTGAGAAAGGTTGACATACAAGGATAAATCAAATTGATGAAGATTTTTCAACTTGGAAGACATGATTAGGAGGATTTACAAGAGGAATAAACAACGCTATGAAAGGCACAGATAAGCTGAATAGAGAACAATTAGTAAGTATTTCACAAAAAGAAAGAGACACCATGAGAGCAAGCCAAAACTTTATGAAAAATAAATAGAAAGGCTTTTTCCACAGAATTCATAATTACAGTTGTGATATTGATTTTTCAGGATAGAATCTTGTTTTGTACCACAAATACAAATAGACTGAAAAAGTCATTAGACCCATTTGCAGAAGAAAACTCCACTGATGATTTAAACTCAGATATTTAAATAAAACTTCTGACCTTGGAAGATTTTTTGGAATCTGGGAATATACTTCTGGAAAATAAGAATATTTTTGCAACATTTCTATAATTTCTCTTGTAAGTGCTTTAATTTTGACAACTGACCATGATCAGCCACATGTAGCAGTGTATTACAGCTGATTAACACTAGCAAATATACTTATTTAGCTCATATAGCAGATGCACAAGCTTTTGGAGCAGAAGCTCTTCCAAGTAGTCCTTAGTACTCTGGACTTTCAAGTAACCACCGTGCAATATGAAACTTTAATATAATGTAAAATATGAAACACTTATTGAAACACAGTCTGGCAAAACATACCTTAAAAAGAGAAAACAGCAATAAAAGTCATGGAATCAGAATCAGACCACATTATATTTGACTTTGTTCTGCACTATGGACTAATAGTTCCACTTACTGTAATTTTAAGTGTACGTAAGAGTTAAGAGTAAAGGACTACAGTGTGCCACAGTACAAGAGAATGCTTTTTTTTTTTTTTTGCAAGGCCCTTCCCATAGCACTGACAACATATTTTGAATATAAAACCAAAGTCATCTTCATAAAAAGCTAGAAAGGAAATAGATTTGTGGAACAAAGCAGAAATGTCCTAGTTGTGGTCTATAGAGCACAAAGGGTACATACAGCATTTCTTGGCTGTCTGGGAAGAATGGTTTAAATCAAAAATTTCTCCCATAGTCTCCTAACTTTCAATTATGGAATTGTATTAAAAAGATAGAAATGCACGTATTCCTACTCCAACTTTTCCTTGCAAGCGGTTGATACCGCTGTTGCCAAGGTATTGGGAGTTGAGAAACAGTGAAGAGAGGTCCCAAAAGATAACGTACCTTTAAAATATTTTACAATCTCTGTAAGAAAAAAAAAATAATAATAATACACATAACAGCATGTATAACTCAACCAAAACCTAAAAGGCACAGTTCAGGAGTTATCAGCTCAGCTGGACTGGGTGTTAAATTTTTAGACCTGACTAACTCAAACTGAGCTCAAGATCTGAACATAACTACTTACATACAATTCAAAAAAATTAATTCACTTTTGACCTAAGCTCTTTCAGGGTTTTGTGAAAATTACAATCCAGTACAACGTATTTCCACCCCAGGATAAATGCTCTAAAGAATATGGCTATGTAATCTTCTATGTGCCCACTAACAATCACAACTTTTGAACATGGTTATATACTTCTTACAACTCTCACATTCAGGATTGCTTTTCTGCTCCAAGACAAATAATTGATAGCTTTTCATTAATAAAAAGTTACAGACTAATAAATTCATAGAGAAATACTTAGGCACGTAATCACTCTACATTTGGTAAAGCTTCAGCTCACCCACTCAATGTGAAGAAGCCAAGTACATAAAACAAACCACTTTTGTACCAGTCTATAAACCACTACACATCTTTCACTTCCTTTCCCAGGATCCCAAGTTAAGAATACAACTCTGAATCAAAATACCACACTTCACTGGTACAGAAAAAGGCGCAACTGAATTCCACTCAAAGATATACAGATAGTCAACAACCGGTAAAGCGACAGAATTTGAATTTACTGAATTTATCTCCCTACATTAGTGTAATTCACTCACTCATTATGTAGGTATCAGGGGCTGTTCAGTGCAGAGGAGTTTGGCAGGGCCCTGGGCCATCAAGACCTAAATGCTGCATAGTGGCCATACTGGTAATACCTCAAACTGGCAGCCATACCCAATAACTTACAGATCCCAGCATCCTTTCTCTCTATTCCACAGTTTGTACAACTGCCTGTCTCTAAGAATAGTTTTTTTTCCTGGCACAGTCAGCTCCTTTTTCCAGGTGGAGATTAGCTGTGGTTATGACACCCTTCAAAACATTCAGTTGTGGGAACAGCAGAGATGGCAAAGGGTTTTAACAAATGCAGAGAACAGAGACCTCCCAGTTGGCTACAGCCTATTAAAAGAGTGGCTCTGCACATAAGCAAATAAATAATAATACGCCTACATAAATATAATAGATTTATTTTCTCCATCTATGGTTCCTTCACTCCCACAATTATTTCTGAGAGAAGTGAAATTGTAAATAGCTTTACCCATTAAATGATCTTGAGACCATTATTTCAGAAGTGCCACAGTGCAGCCTGGGGGCTTTTCCTGATCACTTCGTGCTCAGATGATTAGCTCAGAGCAAATTTTTGCAACTATGCTCACCAGGGCAAAAACACATTGTGAGGAATGACAAAAGCAGAACGTAAGTCACATTTGATTTTCAGCAGCAAAAGGCATTGGTCTAGGACTGCAGAGATGCTGAAGGCCATGACAGAAGTGCTTGCAAGAGCTGATATTGCAAACTGGAACAGTCAAAGCTGCAGTTGTCCATAAAGGACTAACAAATCTACAAACATCTCTTCAGCTCAGGAAAAAGACGACAGCCTGGACTGTGCGGAATTCCGCCAAGGACACTAGTGAGCATTGCATGTCAGAAATGAAGTGTACTGGAAATAGTGCCAACCAAATCCAGGTTGGGACAGCACGGAAGAGCGAGCAGTCCTGGCAGAGCTGTGCAGTACCCCCTGCGTGGTGCCTGGATCTAGCTGTCAATGCTCAACCTTTTCACTCATGACATTAGCAAATCCATCCATTTAATGGCTTCTTTAGCAAGTCTCAATGCCATTTAACTTTCTAAGGGAGGCATCAAGGAAATTGAGTGGTTGCCTGCATAGTTTGAATGAGTTACTTCCAAAAGATGGTAGAGAGAAACAAATGATTAAAAACATTCCTAAACTCAGGCTGAACTCATCTTCCACTCCATTTCCAAAGGTCCTCAATGGAAATGTGATAACAAAGCTGATCTGACAAGAGAAATGCGCTGCCTTCATCAGAAGGGAATGTTTTCTGTCCACTGTATTTCTATCAGATCTACCAATTCCCCCATTTTCTGCTATAAACTTATGACACAAAAGAATTCAGAAGCCACAAAAAAGCTGCTTTGTAGTCACTATCTTGGTTGTTTTCATAACAAAGGGAATCATTTGCACATTACACTACTTTGAAGAAAATTCATCATAAGCTATTTCACAGGAGGAAGCATATGCTATTTTTTATAACGAATTTAATTAGGATTTAACTGTACCTTTTCTTTAGAGCAGCAGTTCTGATTTTGATAAGGTCCCAACCATTGTCATCTGGAAGGTATATAATCCCCACGTAGAAAAGCAAGCAGGTCACACGAGCTGTGCGATATACCGAAAACCAGGCAGGAGTGCAATCACGTGTTTCTGAGAAATCTTTAAACATTATGTGCTAAAGATTAGAATCTGCTGCAAAACTGAAAGACCACAGTAGCTGTGAATGGGATGTATGACGTCCGGCCACTTCAGCAATCACTTTCAAACGTCAAGAATTTTGTCCCTACTGTTTAAGGTATCTCAGCAGTGATCTCTCTTTGTCATATATACATTACAGTGTTGCAAGATAGAGCCAGAAATAATTAATCAGGTTCCATGGTGGTCCACATCACCTGAGATTGGTGTGACCCTCCAAGGAAGAGGTAGAGAAGAAGCATATCTGAGGAAAAAAAAATTAACTTAGATTCTCATAATTGCGTGGAGATACACACTTCATTCTGTTAACAAAACATCTGGATGGTAACCTTAGTTTGCTCATTAGTTAATGATTAATGTTACCCTGCTCATTACTTCTCTCCTTCATAACATACATGCAAAATTGCAATAACTGCAGTAGGCAGGTCTGTACCCCTTACCAGATCATGCAGACAAATTGTCTGCTTAAGAGGCTCAATCACTGAGTTAAATCTTTGACAATAAAAAGTAGACAACTATTGGAAAAAAATGTAGCCAATGATGCAAGAGAGATTCCTTTCAGTGCTTACAGTTACAAGGCAGTGCCTTACTAAATACAACCCACACCACATCTCAGCAGGCTAGGTTTACCCTAGTAGAATTGGCGCGCAGCCTCTCAGATGGACTTGGTTTACTTCCAACTTCAGGGATCAGAGAAAGCCTCTTCAAGTGGGTACCCTATTCCTTAAAGTTCTTCATGACCAAAGAAAGATCCTCATCTACATATAGCCCTATGGGATGTAATAAATATAGGAAAACCAGAAATGGTCTTTACTTTCTATTTTGATAGAAAAACTAGGAAGTGGTAAGATTCAGTAGACGTACTGCTTTTGTAAGAAACAGACAGTATAAATGCATGTGTTAAAATGGGTTTTTAAATGTATGTTGGCCTGAGGGAAACAGCTTTGCTCTCATCTTTGTAAACAACTATTCACTCTCCCCTTGCCTGTTGAAGTGGATGCTCATTGAACTGTGAGGGGGAAAAATATGCATGTCTGAGATGTGTTAAAGATCTGCAGCCTCATCAAAAGGTTCAGGTACATCTTTTGTCACTATGATGGGTACAGCTCATCTCTGCTTACAGTAAATTAAAGCCGATCTCAGCAGCTGAGACTACACTATGTCAAAGAACTATGTGTGCAATAGAGCAGAAGATGCAATTGGAACAGGCCTCAACCCAACAACAACACGTCATCTGCTAACAAATGATTCCTCTGATCTTCAAGCTCATTGCTAGCATATTCCAAAGCCTCGCTTATTGAGGAATAACTTTAGATATCTTCTTATATTTCTTATTTCATACTCAAAACTAAATACTAATTTTAGATCCACACTGTTTATTGCATGCATTTAACACAGGATACTTTCTCTAAAGTTTGAGAAAGTTGTAGTGAGTGGGACAGTGTTCTTCCCTGTATGTAAATACCTAATGAATCAACTAAATAATGTGATAGCAAGAACACAATTCATTAATTTTTATTAGGTCTCTAATAAGCATAAAAATAAAGCAGGAGGTACACAACCATCTCTACATCTAAACAATGCATTCCCACAAGCAAATGGGGTGATGGTGCTTCAGGACACTAAAGACAACTTCCTAAAAACTTCCTGACAGGAAGAAATAGAGAAGTCACTATTACTTTTGATATTTTTGTGTAAAAGAACCATCAACCTTTGTATTAAAAATGCATCCAATTCATCAACTGAATTTCTCTAGATTCAGCTTTAGTAATTGGGTTGGGTTATATTTTCATCTGCAGATTGAAGATCCTTTTAGTGCTTATTTTCTTCTCATAAACACACCTCCGCGCTCTTGCCAGATCACTTCAATTTTCCTTTACTAAGGTAGTGTTTTAATAGTGATGGAACACCGTTGCAAAGAAAAGAAAAAAAAAAAAAAAGAAAGAAAGTAGAGAGGCATTAAATTGATTAAGTTTTAAAATAAAATAAATGCCTGCTAAGACAAATCCTGAAAATAAGGAAGTCCAGATTTTACTTTTGACCTTGAGATTGCAATTTGCATGTTTTCCAGATCCAGTCCAGCAATCTGAAATCACGCATGCTTGCATTTAACCATGCCAGCAATGATGAACCTAGCTATCAGAGGGAATATTTAAGGCTGTTAACTTATATGAAATCTATATTCGTCCTTTAAAACACAGATGATAACTGATGGCTTCTTTAGAGTCAATAACTTCTTTAAAAATATAATAATCATCAAAAGAAGCAACATGTTTGATCAGTTATTTACCAAAAATATCTTCCATGCTCACCTTCTCTGGTAAGGTGAAGGCAGCAGCAATATAGGTAGGAACCTATTATTTGAAGATGTATAGGTCAAAGTAGCTACCCAAAAGCACCAATTCAAGAAAGTCAATGTGTTCTAACCAACTACCAACAGTTCACTGCAAGAGCTTTAAGCACGTGCTTGAAGTTCACCTTATGCTCGTACGTTGTGCTTAATTGAGTCATACAGCAAAAAGGATATTTTAGATACAATCAACATTTTCCAAGTAAAATTGATTCTGCCCCAAGTCATCCTATATTTCTCATTCTAATTTGTGTGACTTCAGTGTAACTGGGAGTTCACAACCTCTCCTCTTTCCTTCCCAAACTGTTCTACACCAGAACATCTCTTCCATTTCAATTTCTCTCACAGAATAAAAGGAAATGGAGGAAAACACAACAATAGTTGCACAGGTGTTTCTACTTCACAACTGAAGAGAGAACAGTATTGTTTAAAACACTTTGGGCATTAAGAGTGAGTAAATTACCAAGAAGTGAAATAATTCTGTTCTTTGGAAACAACTCTGCCTAAAGTCTTTTGGGTGGTGTAGTCTTTAATAATATGATTTGCAAGATGAGTTGACCAAATTGCAGCAAGATTACTACTGGTACAGAGTACTAGACTGTCACCCCAGAATATCACATTCAGAGTATAAATAGAGCTTGTATTATCAAGGAGAGATTAATAAAGATTTCGGCTAAAGCCTTTTTCCAGTAAGGACACAAAGTTTCCTTCAGTTTTTCAGCTGAATTTGTCTTTAAAGATGTCAGCAAACTATTTGAGTGCTTTTTGGAGTGGCTAGGTACTAGACTACAGCCAAATCCATTTCTTTCCACTACAAACTAGAAAAAGTCAGCTAATGTCACGCAAAGTAAATAACTATTTGATAACTATCACCGTAGGAATGGACTGGCATTTACCTCTTTTCTTCTACATTCTCCACTACTTTTGTCTTGTGTTTTAAATACCAGCAGTCCCCACTGAACACAATATGGGAAAACGATGAATTGATATGATAATAATTGCCTCTGTGTAGAAACCTAAGACACCTATATATAACAGGTTATCAGATCAAAAAATACACCTATTAAGCCAAATAAAAGATGCATGCGCTGTACTTGAGGTAATCCATAAAGCAATTTACTTCTTCTGCTCTTGTGCCAATCTGTGTTAATTTAGATAATGATAATTGATGATTTGCCACATCAAATGATTGAAATAAATCCATGAAGTTTTATTCTATCAATCAGCCCTCCTCAATTAAAGAAAGAAAAGCATTAATCAAAGTCAAATTTCCCAAGGAGAGCTTCTCTACCTAGTGTTGAACTGATAAGAGGGATCAAGAGGTCACAATCTGAAATTTACCTGGAGCTCTCAATAGAGCTGTTACCACTACTGCATTGACTGATAACACAGCTGGTGTGGTTTAACTGTAGTTTACACGGTGCAAACATATCTTAGAAATACAATAAACTTTGTTTATTTCCATATAGTGGGTAATTGCCCTGTACTACGTGATAAATTAAAAATATTAACTGAAGTACAAACTATAATAAAAGCAGCCAATTTAAGAAATTCAGGTCCATATTATCTACTCTTCATTGAAACTGAACTTTAAAATTTTCCCTCTGCTTCAACTAACGATAAATCTTCAGATGAAGATAGGTTTCTTTATTCTATGTCGGTTGACAAATAACAATTTATCCTCTAATTATGCATCTCAAATAGCATTTTCCTTGTGGACTGCAATTCCACACTGGCATACAGATCTCAGCCTGCCTAAGTGCAGAGCCATTTACACAGCAGTATTCTCTCTCCTGCAGGTTAAAGAAGCTGTCAGCATGTCAACAAAGGCAGTGCAAAGTAGGAGGAAAGGACAGGAAGAGAAGACCACTATGGCTCCACAAAACAGTCGAGTTTATGGAGCTCTTGGTATTCTCTACAAGCCTTTCAAAACATATTCAAGAACTATAATTAAACAATAATAAAAACTCCTTCAGTTAATGAAAATCTCATCAAGTTCTTTTCAAGCAACCTGTCTTCTTTGCACTCCTTCCTTAAACAAACTGCATATGATGATGGTCAACACACTCAGGCTATTTTGCACCTGGAAAGTGGTGAGAATTCCAAAACTGGGCTAGAAAGCCAAGTCCAGCATTGCCATCTACTTGGTTGGTCTGTCTCACCTCCCCCGCATCTCCTTAACTGCAGGTTATGAATTTGTCCATTACAACAATTCAGAGTTTGAGAAAGATAGAATGAGAAAATCATAAATCTATACAGGACATCCACTCTGCTGGAAGGGGCTTTAGAGAGACTGCAGTTGCAACTTCTTGAAATCCACAACATAAATTCATAATATATCTTGATAAATACTTCAAATAGTGTTCCTTACTACCATTAATGGAATCATAAGTTAGAGACAAATTCTCCCCTCCTGGGTTAGCGTAGCCTGAGACCAATGGGAAAGGTTTTTATGTTCATCCCAAGAAGCTTTCAGCATCACACTATAGCTTTCCATTCTTATAGTAAAAAAGCAGCATGAAAAGCATTTAGCTTGAATACAGAGTATGTTTATAGAAAAAGACATAACTACGTATTAGTCCTGTCTGTACTCAGTGTTGACTTCAAATGAGCCAGCTGCAGCTCCACAAATATATTACAGTGGTGCAGTGTGCAGGCATCCTCCCACTCAGCTGGTCTTATTATCTGGGTCACAGTGCCAGGCTACCACAGCTCTGCAGCTTCTGGATCAGATCTTACTCATCTCTGAACACTTAAATTCAGGCAGAGTGATTTCATACCTTTCTCCATCTGTCCATCCTTTCCTACTCAGACCTGTTTGAAAAAGTATTCAGGCTCCATCTTAAAAAGTTAGGTTTTTTGTTTTTGTTTTTTAGTTTTTTGCCCCTTTTCTCCCTACCCATCTTTCTTTGAAAACTGTCCAAAATAAATAAATCATGGTTTTAAGGGTAAAGAATCTTCCCCTTAACTATTCAACAATCATTTACTGCAAAGGACTTTCCATTCCTTTAATAAATCTCAAATGTCTTCCATTTATCTCTCCTAGAAGAAATGCATCTTTCTTAAGGAGGAGTGACCAGAAACATATTCTGACATTACCACTATACGTCAAATCAATCTGTTCTATTAATTCAAATGCACAACAGAATTTGATAGTATAACAGCACTAAATTCCTTCCAAATCAAGAGAACTAATCAAGTTGTCTTTCTGAAAGAACTAAACAGACAAGAAAAGGAGAATATTCTCCACCTCCCTGAAATAGTTTACTCACTCTTAATCAGTTCAATGCTCTCTTTTGAATAAATCCAACACAAGAGCATTTTGTTCCCAGAACCCCCTTCATGCTTTTTGCACTCGTGCTACAACGTATAAGATTACTGCAAAACCAATGTGGCTTGTCAGCCAAGATCTAACACCAGGCTCTGTCTCTCTTCTCTCTAGTGGCTCTTGAAATTCAACATGAAGATGCTTCAAGTGCTGCTGGAGGGAGGGAGGGTGTAGCTATGTCATCCAAACCACATTCCCGATAATTGCTGAAGAACCCACACCAAATGACACAAAATAATCTCTCCATTACAAGTTTTAACCATCTCCTCTCTGAAACTTGATTAAGTTCCATCTCTGTTAAACAGACCCTGCCAGGTATTTTACATTACTTTGAATTATTTTTCCTACACATGTCTTGAGACGTCTTGTCTGCTGTGAAACTGAATCTGATTTTGGGCCTGGTTTTAAGACAAGGAAAATCTGCAGCTCTGCTGAAGTCATTTCACGCAACCTGAAAACCTTTACTTCACTGTAAACAGGTTTATTTTATTTTTTATCCAAATCATTAAAGCCATAAAATAACATCTTAAAATTATTTGCTTTGTACCTTAGGTAAAATCCAAAGTAACAGCAGTAAAATATATGAGTGCAAAACTCCTCTCCTGACAGGTAAGTTGCAGTCAAATAGAAGAAAGATGTATTAAAAATGTACACAACCTAGTTACAAATTCCTCACCATTTGTTAAAATTTTCATTAAAAACAAACAAACAAAACATAACAAAATCACTATGATTTTTTTTTTCAAATTCTGCAGGTTTTTTTGTTTGTTTTTTTTTGCATCC
>JAPSGF010000001.1:2281447-2315560 GCA_035772895.1 Perdix hodgsoniae | reverse complement strand
TTTTTTTTTTTTTTTATATTTTTTTGTTATTTGTATTTTTAAATGATATTCTATAGGCCCATTCACCCAAAAAAAAAAAAAAAAAAAAAGAATAGTAAACTGTTGGGGAGGAAGAGCTTTGCTCTGTCAGATTAAGATGGGCCAAGTGATGAATGAGAGGCTGGGGACACAGCACAACCTACTGAATGCTAACTTGGGAAGCTGAATGTTATTTGCAATTTCATTAATGATATACTTCATAACCCCAAATATGTTCTCTCTTGTGCCTCACTTTACCTGTCTGATAAGCAACAATGATTCAGATTCCACTTGGCAATTTGAAATTCAGAAATATAAAATTAAGCCTAAATTCTGGACATTTACATATGAATCTTTCATGTAAAATGACTAAAAATAATAACAAACCCACAAAACAGCACTGAAATTTTGGAGTTTACATTTTCAGTGTTCCCATAACACTTCAATGCAGATTCTTCCTAACCCTCCTTCAGCTCTGCTGTACTTTACACAGCTATCTTCTGTATTGTTTTATCTTCGCTTGGGTGGGTGGTGGTTTTTTTCAAAATGCAAGATTTTTCTAGATGTTTTGTACATTAACAAACGGCCTTTGAAGCAGTCCAATATAATTTTAGCTTTTTAATACAATCTACTTTTTTTCCTTGAAACTGTTTTTGACTTTGCAGAAGCCAGTGTTTGCATCTAATGTAACAAGTACTGTAAATTGCCCTTAAGTGCTTAAGAATTAGTTCCAGATCATATCTGGCATCCATGTGTCACATAAAGGCAGCAACTATAAGTTTTTTTTAGCAGCAACATCCAACATTCGTGTCTGAAAGCCAGTGGAGGACAGCCAAATGGCAACAAATCTTGTTTGACTAGAACAAATAGAGTAAAGAGAAAAATTCTGTAGCCAGTTAACCAGACAGCTAGACAGTTTCCATCACACACATGGGAAGCCATATCTGCTTGAAATTACTCAGTTCTTCATCCATGGTTTGGCACATGTATATCATACTTTGATTACCAGCCTCTAGTTCTTGTTGAATTAATTTATAGCACATTAGAATCCCATCAGATTAAGGCCAGCCTAGAAATGTTCTATGAACTAGATAAATGGACACAAAGCACTGCTGCCCATACATGAGACTTGAGGTTGAACCTCTGAACAATTAGATTAGGAATGCTTCCACTGAACTAAACAGAACAATGTCAGAATAGGCCTACTGCTTTCAGCCTCCAAGAATACGTGCCATCAGTCTCATTTTCTAGATGTAAAGCCATAGTACTTAATCTTAAGCACTTGGATCTAAATTAAATAATTTCTTAAAATTTTGACTTTCAAGATAAAAGAATCGTAGCTCCACTGCAGGTGGAAACTACACCCGTAAGAGAAAAGGAAAAATACATATATTGATGTAGTATAGTGATTTAACAAAGCTGAATCATAAATAAGAGAATTACATAAGATTTGAAAAAGAAAGGTACACTAGCTTAATTACTGAACAGAGGGTAGAGTTCAGCACACCAGGAGGTGTTCCCACTGAACCATGAGGCTCAGAGTGAATCTCCTTACTCTGTACACTCCTCCTCAGGGGAGCTAAGCTGCACTTGTATCCACTCCTAGTCCCAGACTCAGTCAACAAGTTGTGTCTAAAGGTGGAGTATGTTCTCCCATGGAGTCACAAAGTTCAGAGTGGATCCCCTTGCTTTCTTAATCCCTTGAACCGCAGAGGTAAGGAGCCTAAGTGCAGCTGACTCCACTCCTAACCCCAGACTTAGTTAATTGCTTATGCTTTGAAGGGATTTTATACACACAATCAAATATATAATCTTAGTGAAGTTTAAACTTGCCAAGTCACTTGCCAAGGATCTGTACCAGCAAAGCCTCTCTGATATCAAGGCGTAAGGATCTCTGCAGCAAGAGTGACCTCAAGAGGTGCCCTTACTTGAGGACATATTCTGTCACACAGCCCACTGCCATGCAAGAGAGCTGAAGGAGATCTTTGCTCACTTTTTATGAGGTAAGATGGTTGACCCATAATCATAACTTTGAGGAATACACAGTTGGCCTTCTGCTGTTGAACTAGGTGTCTGCTATCAGCTCCTTCAGCTCCTAGTTCGAGATAGATTTGCGGTTATTATCTGTCTCAGTGAGATCTTGAAAGCTATCAGTACTGTTCTCACTGCTTGAGCAGTGCCTTGTGTGTAACAGCCAGGCCTGAGGAGGAAGCTGATGGGGAGAATTACTCAATCACAAGCTCTCAATGAAGACAATTGTGGTCAAAGTTTTTCACGCTTAGATCATTAATGGCATCGAGCTACACAGCTCTTACTTAGTTGCTTTGTTTTCCACTTTCTTCTGTTAGCAGATAAATATCTAGATAGGAGCAAGAAACTACTGCATGTGTGAAATAAATGGAGAAACAAGTTCCCTTACCATCCAAACATCATACTCTTTCTATGCTGCCACAGAACCAATAATCCCTATGACAGCTGAGAAATGCATGAGAAAACCTCCTAACTCTGTTTTAAGGGTCAATCTTTCTAGACTAGAACAGCAATGTTTTCTGTATATGATTCTTGTTATCAGCCTCCTAAATTCAACTTGTTTCTTATTCCCACTTCTCACATCTTTCTTTGAAGATGAAAGGATGGAATTTTTTCTCCACCCTTCCCATGCAAAATAATTTGGAGATACGAGGTATCACACTGCCTGCCTTTAAAATGATTACCTTTTGTAAAAGGGCACTGAAAATCTTTTGAAAGAAAGGAGAATTTCCTTTACCCTACATCTGACGTGGCAAGTAAAGGTCTTCATTTGTGGGTAAGCAAAGAAAAAATTCTCCCACTGAAGAAACTTCACATAATCAAATTAGAAGCCTACAAGTAGTACAATTAACCAGGAATGATTTTTTAGACAAACCTCTTGAAACCAAGCACACTAAGAATTAGTACAAACCCTCTTGCATTCATACCAGTTTCATTCTGAGGCAAATTCACTAATATCTATAAGCACTCTTTTCAGATGACAGCCGCGTGAAGAACCAAATCCACCACTCATATTACCAGCTCATAAGCAACATGAATTCAGCCTGGGTTTTATGAAATCACTTCCGAGCCACATGTCCGTCCATTCTTCCTCTGCCTCATTTGCTGAACAAATGAAAAAAACCACTTTCCGTGAAAAAGCAGCAGTAGTGAAATTATAGCTGTGAAGGTAACCTTAGCCCACACTGATTCCTGCATGCAGCAGACTGCTCATGGTGGCTGGGTACCAACCTCATTAACTTTGGCTTCTTAAAGCACTAGGACACTACTCTGTTTCACCTGAGAATTTCTTGAATGTGGCTGGCGATCCTCTCCCTCTTCTACTCTGTGGGTATTAAACTGACAATGACATTCAATGATAAAATAAGGTCACATGCACTTTTAGCTTTATAGTTAATCTGTTGTGGTTCTTTTTGTGATAAAAAGAAAGGTGCAAAACCAAAGAAATTTCTCTCTCGCTGCCTCAATGCCCTTTTTAACCAAGCAAAGTTCAGGCTTGTACACTGCACGGAGTAGGGCTGTCCCCTACACACGTGAATGATAAAGCTGAAAGAAAAGCAATGAGAATAGGGAACCAAGAGGCTTGGCTCAATCAATAATTCTGGCTTCTTTCCCCAGTTCTGAAAAAGTATGCTAACTAATTATTGCGATGCAAACTGGAGATTCAGACTCCTGTTTTCAGTGTTTGTTTCTTTGTCATGTTATCTACATGCCTGTCTTTCTTTCACAGGCTTCAGCATATTTGGATGGACTACTGGAAAATAGCTCTGGGAACCATGCCCCATCTCTACAAGGACACAGATGGAAGGATGAGAAAAACATAGCAGAAAAGGCAAACGTGCATCACGACCACAGACAGGCTCAGGCTCTTATCAAGTCCTGCTCTGGATTTCAAACTCCCACTGGAATTTGGAAAGACCACTTATAAGAACTGAGAACCGGCTCAGAAGGAGAAACAACAGCGCTAACAGGAGCAGGGAGCAAAGATGGCCGCCCGCTATTTTCTCAGGACTTCGAGGGAAAACAACAAAACATGAACAAAGAATCCTACCAGGTAGAGAGATGACAACGTAGGCAGCAAATACTAGTGTCTCCTACAGAATGACCAAAAGGCAAGACAGAAGAAAAAAGTCATACAAAAAGACACTACACTGCCAGCAAGAAAGGGCTGCTGCAGAGGACAAAAAGACAGAAAATAGGACCCAGGGATTTTAGAGAGAACAAGCAGACACATGATACTGGGACAGGAGCAGAGTTTCATGTTCGGTTCACACTAAACACCTATGAGTCTTAATGCTTTCATTGTCTGGATATTATTTGTGATGGAAGCTCTGTAGGAAAAAAACAATCTGAAACACGCAACATATGTATATGATCACTGTACTAAACACAAAATAGGTCAGATATCTAAAAGTTGCTTACATTAGAAACCTGGTGTAATGTGATCTCCACTGTCACTCTCAAGCCATTCATCTCTCCAGTCATTACAAGAGAACTGATAATGCACAGAAAATAAGGAAGGGGTACTCATTTTTCCTCTATGCTTTCGGCCAGTTATTACTTATTTTCTGCCCAACTTTTCCACTTGAAATGTGGAATCTGCTTTTGGAAGCCCTATAAACCACACAGCACCCTACAGATCTTTAACTTCCTCTAAATACTGCCTGTTTTTGCTAAGCCAGCCAAATGCAGGTCAGCGTGCATTCAGCATATGATGGTCTAAATTCAGACATAACTGGCCAAGTTCAAGTGAGGTATATGCCAAGCTTTGCAAAAACTACGATGATGTGAACTTAAGAAAATGTAAATTGAGTCAACTTAAATCAAGGAAATGGGCACAACCTTGCTGTAGAAATAGAAAGAAAAAAATGTATTTTGAGCATACATTGGAAAGTGTCTGGGACACATTCATAATAGCATGATATCTCTCAAGGGCATTTTCTTAAAGATACACAGACAAGAACTAGTCACAAAGCAGCAGGCTGAAGAGGGCCATGGGAGGGAGCAACAGAAATCTGGGACAGAAAGGGAGAATGGTCTAAAGCAGCCATTTGCTAGAAGCTGAAAACAAATCAGTTCACAAACCTAGCACTGGTTTGTATACAACGGTGCATGCAGTACACAAGCACTCTCAGATCTGATCAGCATGAGCAGCAAAGGTTAGAAATATTTGTGTGTGTGTGTGTGTGTGTAAACACAGCAATTCATTACCACAGCTGCTTATTATGTGCTGCCTTAGGGGGAGACTGACAATACAGAACTGCCCTATTTATTTTAAATTCTATGAAAGCAGCCACTGTGTTAGGGAAGCGAGTGCAACTTCACTACTTTTGAGCATTCTGTTACTTACTTCAAAGGTGGACAAGGGGATCCTGACTTCTTTCTAGCTATTGGATGATACATTGTACTGCAACTGTACTACTGGTTTCAACAATATGGTAGGATTTGATATCTATGCTTTAGGCACAATCGTGGCTCTGCTGTGCACTGCATTTGTTCTGTTGCTCCCACCATGGAATATGTCCTGACAAACACTGAGAACCTGTCTGATTGCCATACATGCTTCTGCTCTAGAAAAATCCATCCGTATCTTTAGCACATTTCTTCCCCGATGCGTCTTTATTTTGCCTAACTTGTCAGGCTCCTCTCTATCTCCAACTATCATTCCAGCCTCATAAAGCTTCTAGGACTGAGAAGAGAATGTAGTAATGCATCTCACCTAAGTTTAGATCCAAATGTGGCACAAAGGGAACAAGAAGAGGTCAAATAGCATTTCACTGTTAGACTGCTGGCTTTCAATTGACCCAGTGCAGAATCAAAGGAAAGCGAATCACACCTGACAGTGGTTCAGAACCCTTCTGAGATGAGTTTTGCAGATCGATCCAGTCACCAGTGAT
Organism: Perdix hodgsoniae; assembly: GCA_035772895.1. Classification (NCBI taxonomy): domain Eukaryota; kingdom Metazoa; phylum Chordata; class Aves; order Galliformes; family Phasianidae; genus Perdix; species Perdix hodgsoniae. Next base: position 2,309,615 of record JAPSGF010000001.1, on the reverse strand, counting down.
CAGATCACCCCAGCAGAAAACATAAAAACCTACTGTTACCCTACAAGCACCATAAAACCGAGGAGAAATGTAGTCCCTTGAGGAACACCTCAAGAGAGAATACTGAGTCTGCAGTAGGAATTCTGCTTTGGGCCAGACAACTCAGTTCTTTAAGTCAGGGTAAAAGTATATGGTGACTTACATGACTGAAGTTGTATAAGTATGCTGTAAATAAAAAGAAAAGCGATCAGTTTAGTAGCATACCATATCAAATCAACCAAATAACATAACACTCCAGCACTTTACTCAATCATGACACCACACTACATGCATCCAAAGTATTTGCCTACACTAAAACTCTCTGAAGGCGCTAGGAACAAATTAATTTTCCCTCAGCTGGAATCGAAGGCACAACAGTAAGAAAATATATTGTTTTTCAATTGTTTGGGGTTTGTTTGTTTTTTTAATTGCTTTTTACAAGACTAGCCATGCAGTCCTGTTTAAATATTATCTTCTAAAACTGATAAAAGGCAATGGAAGAGGGAGTTCTTCAGATAGGAGGGACTAGACAATTAAAGCTCTTAATTACAATGTAATACCCAGGAATTTTTAAATCATACCCAGACTCAAAAACTCAGTCCTTTATACTGATATTCATCCCCTTATGCCCCTTCAAAAAAAAAAAAGAAGTCTACACATCATAATTCTCTATCATGTTTTTAAAAAAATTTAAGAACATTTCATGCACCAGTTAGTTCAAAGATACTGAGATACATTAAAAGTTCAAAGCTGCAGCTTCTCTCTTTCCTTTTACACAGCATTTTAAGAAGCAAAAGTTCAGCCAACAGAAAGTTGCTTGCAATTTAATGTGCCTCTTTTCCCAAGGCTTATACTTGTTGCTCTTACCTCAGCACCATCAGACAAACACTAAGGAGAAAACAACAGCACGCACAGTATTGGCAACAGAGAAACTGAGAGAAATCACACGCTTGAAAGAATATAGGAAAATGCAAACCAAGAAAGCTACATCCACAGATGAGCATAGGTCAGGCACCTCAACCACCTGCACCTGCTCAGCGAGCACCAGCTGACAGCTACGCAGTACCCTAAACGGCGCACCACCACAGCTGAGAGAACAGGAGCAGGTGGTGCAGCACTACCTCTAATTCATCATCTTAACCAATGACATATAAAAGGCAGTGAAACATAAAGTGCTATTAGACCTGAAAAGCTGCCATAATTACAATAGCGCTGCTAACTAACCATTCAGCCCCATGTTCTGAGTAATTAGGGCAACAGTTTATGACCAGCACTTGGTGGCATTAGCAAAATGTAACAGGAGATCAAGCATGACAAGTGGGTTGGCAAAGAGGAGGAGGAGGAGCTTTAAATTATAGCTTTAAAGAATCACCTGTTAAAAAAAAACAACTAAAAAAACACAAAAAAAATAACATGTTTCCTTCTAATCATAAAGTACAAGTTTCCTGTATCTAGCGGGGAGGGATTCAAGACAATGATGAGACGCTAGACTTTTACAAGAATGGTTTTGACTTTCTTCATCTCATATGTGGATTATATGATTTTATTCTGACAAGTCAGCAGGAGAAAGAAAACTTTAGTAGACAGGCTTTTGCAAAATAAATTCTGTCTGCATAAATGATTTGAGAAATTTGCTAGCTAATTTCCTGTTGGGATGAAAAGGCTGATGCTGTAAGTCACCTACACTGTAGTTCTGTACACAGCAGGAGGGGGCTGGGGGAGCTCAGTAGGGAAAGAAATACCAGAGAGAGAGTAGAAGTCTTTGCTTTGTGCCCTCAAGTACTAGGCCCACAGCAGCACGGATTCTACAGTAGATGCAAGAGGTAGATATTCATAACTCTTTTTCTTACAGCCATGAAGAAATCTGCTCTGAACTCCAGCATAACTCTGCACGAGTTATACTGCGTGAGTTAAGCTGCATGACTTCCTCATTTTAATTTCCACTAGAAGTCCAATAGCTATGTCTGAGCCAGCGTACTTCTTTTCTTAATCTTTTGGAGGGAGAAGGAAAAGTGATTTTTGGCTGAAAACTGCCAGCAATGACGACTCTCCCACAGAGCAGGAAACAACTGTGTTATTACTTAATCTTCATAATTTAAAATGTATAGACTACTTTTAGTCTATATCTGCCTAGTTTAAATGCCCAGCTGCATCATGCTTTTATTTTTAAGAATTTAAAAGCCTCTATGATTAAATTGCTGTTTGTCATTTTAGGTAATTGTGATCATCACCCCTCACATTGTCTTTTCTAGGTGGGTATCATTCACATCTCACTAATGAGTAAATTTTCCAATCTTCTAATTAATCTTATATACAGGAATTAACCCCCTCTGATATAATAGCAGATGTAAGCATAAGAAACTGGTGGCAGTCTCACTCATGCGAAAAACAGGTGTATTTATTTCTATTCAATAATACTCTCTTATTTACAAAGCCAGAGTGTTACTTAGTCTCTTGGTCCCAGCATTACCCTGAGAGCTCATATTCATCTGAGTAACAGTCACAGCCCCAAAGTCTTTTGCAGAAATTTCTGCTTCCTGAAATACTCTGTAAGAATGCCCTACTTTCTTTGTTTTAAAACTGCTGCATTTCAACGCTGTGTTTTCAAACATATCTTGCTCAACTGCCCTCAATTTACAATCTGATTCAGTGTAACAGTGGCATGTCTTCTCCAAATGTTTGGGCTGCTCTATTTGAGCAATTCAGCACCAGGCAGCCTGTGAAGAGGATTCACAAGACACCATTTACCTATGCACATACATACGCTTTTCTACTCCAAACAGCTACTTGAAGCATAAATGTACACCCTTGTCCTTTCAGAGGATGCTACTTTGGCTAGCAGTGACATTATGAAGAGGAAAGAAAATAAGCCAACTCTGCTGGATAAAGCATAAAGAAATGTTCCTGCTGGGAGACTGGCTCAGCAGAAGGACACTGGCATATGTGACATAGGAGGGAAGTGGGGGTGGCCCTTCTTCACATTTCACTTAACCTTTCAGTGGAACTAGATGTGTCTCTACATCTTAAAAAGCAAACTCTAACGCTACTATGATATTCCAGGGTCAGCATAGAGGATATGAGGCAAGGGAGTGTCGATCAGACTATCATGGAGGGAGATGCAATGGGTCTAAGTAGTTTCCATTTTCTAGATGGGAATTTGATTTTTTGTAGGAAAAAAACTTGTTTCAACCTTTGGGTTCTGATAACAAAAATGATCAAATCCTCAAGAGCAAAAGCAGAAGCATTTTTCTTGCTGAAGAACATATCCTTTTCTTATGGGGAGTAGAAGTGCCTATAGCCGTATCCAACCTGCCACACAGGGATGTGTGCCACATGAGAAAATGCCTAGGGAAGCTGGCAAAGGTAGTGACATTTCCTGGGAACCATTGAAGTTGGATAAAGAAAAAGAGCACTCAGTCCTTCCCCTGTCTCTTTCAACTGTCACAGCAATGCACTGCTCCCATAAAACAAGGCAAGGGGCTGCTGAGGAGGAATTCACAGCTCAGAGGGAGCTCATTTCCATCCTACAAGAGTTGGAGACCTAAAGGAAATACTGTGGCAAGCACAATGGCAAGATTGGAAAGTGAAAAAAAAAGCATGTTTCTGGATTTGTAGCCATTTATTCTGAACCAATCAACAGAATCCCAGGTGGGAGGGTGAAGAACACAGGGTGCAAAATTAGCCTGAATTTAAATAACAGACATGTGGGCTTGGATCCCCCCACCTCTTGCTCTGTTTAAACAGCCCAGTGCTGCCTGTGAACAAAGCCTAAGAAGATTATGCTCTGTGAGGATAATCTCGGCTTTCTAATGCTGTCTTGGCTTCAGAAATACAGCATTCCAGTTTTCTCCCAGGGTCATTTCAATTCCTTTCCCATCAGCTCCTATATGCTTCTCCAGCTACCCCTGATTTCTGGGGTGAAATGTTTTTAATGTTATAATTATCAAGGCTTCTTGGATTTTCCTGCCATTCAGGCTTGAGAGGGACGGGTTCCCTACCTGAAGGTAACAGGATTAGGCAGCAAGGAACTTGCTCAGCAGTCCAGGCACCCCCAGAGCAGAGCCGCAGCGCGTGGGGAGCCCAGAGTGCCTCGTGACCCACTCAAATGCATTATCCCGTATGAGCACTGATTATGCAGAAACTACTTCAGTAGCTCAAATATTGAGAAATGGTAATGATGTTGTGACTCTGGAAGAATGTATTAGTATCGGTGCAGTTGGAGAGCATTTGCAAGGAAGGTGAGTGAGAGGCGGGAGGCCTTCTGTTACCTGCCCCACGCAGCGCCAGGGCCAGCAAGCTGGCTCCACCCGCAGAAGGCTTGCTGCTTTCTGTAGGCTGGGGGACAGATGCTGCCATCCTAGCCAACCTTTTCCAGCTCACAGGCTGATTTGCTTTCTTTCCCAGCTAGAGGAAAGAAGGGCAATGCAGGACAGCCTTCCCAGCATGCATGTGCATGAATTCGAGCGTGTTGAAGCCAGAAGACCAGTGTCTGTTTTAGGCCCAGCTCTGGCTCTGCGCCTTCCAGAACACCTCCCAACATGTTGTAGTGCATTTTGGACTACTTTTTAGCAGGAAGTTTCTGCAAGTAAACAAATGTTAGGGCTATTTTACGTGACTGAAGTTACTGTGCATGTGTCCTGGCTATAAATCCCGTGAGCATATTTTGGGGTAGATAGTGCCCTCATTTATACCTACTAGTTCTGTACAGAATGTAAACACAACTATTGAGAAAAATGATTAAAATGTGTGAGAAAAAAAAACAAACAAAAAACTAGAAAGAAAGCAACACGAGGATCAACAGCAGAAAAATCCCTAAGAGTTGCAGCCCTCTCCTAAGGCAGGGCCTGGAATACACAGAATGAGTGCAAATCTCTTGACTTCTCTGTGTCAAGACTGTGGGATGGATCTCACCCAATTCTTGCATACCGTATCACATTAAATAGACTGAGAAATGCACTTTCTTTCTCCAATCTAATGTAGACTAGTCTGTACTGTAATTGGTCTTTTTGTGCTATCTGTAAGGATTCTTTCAGCTGTCAAGACAGAAATTTGGCACATGAACATGAAAGCAACGTGCCAAATTACCAGCATCACGTAAATAACTCTAATAATAAGTGCTCTTTGTGGCAACAAGTCCTATAGTGTCAACACTGAACAAATTCCTTTGACTTCTACAGATGTTTGTCTTGAATATGAATTGACTGAATCAGCCTACATACCACAGGCTGCAGTGGAAATAGAGTGATAGAGGAACAAAACAAACTTGAACTAATATCAAGTTCACCCAAAGGCTTCAGAAAGATTTATAACAGCTAGCACAGTGCCTTGTTCCATCTTACTACCATTGATTTGGAAGTATTGCAGCAAAATTCCCCAGTCTTTCATATTAAAGCTCAGGGTGGGAAATCCTAATTCTCAGTAAGGCCAAATAAATATCCAAATTAAAAGTGCTGGGGAAAAAAAACAAAACAAAACAAAAACAAATAAACAAACAAAGCCACACACACACACACAAAAAAACAACCATATTCCAATGTAATTTCTTTCCCATTAACATATTGCAAAGCACAGCCTCCTACAGGAGCATCCCAAGGGTACTTTGTAAGGTTTCCTTCATTCCTGACAAAAATGGCCAAGAAATAACCTAACACTTCAACAGAGTGTGATTTTCTAAAACATGCTGAAAAGCTCAGATCAATGGACTATACTATCTATAGTAAATAACTTTCAACTCCAAGTACTCCATCAGGATACAGCCTTCCTGAAGTGGCAGACAGTAGTACACTCAGTACAGAGGACTGAAAGGGAGAAGAAATATTGATGTGCTTCAGAAATACTGTAAGAATAACTTTTATCCCATCAGATCAGACAGTTGGCCTCGATTTTAAAACATGGACACACCAAATTCTCCAGGTCCAGCTCCTGCTGGAAATCCAGCCAGCCAGGTGAAGAGCCAGCCAAACCATTCCTGTCTCTAAATGTCCCGAGGCTAGAAAGTCAGTTTTCCTGACGCATGGGCATGGTAGTAGGGGTGCCTCTGTCATGAACCAGATCCTGACTGCAAACATTTCATTTCTTCCCCACAGAAATCAGATTCTATAGCATTGTGCCACAAATGAGAAGCAATGTATCAGTAACGTGAAATTTGATGGCACTTGCTGACACACAAGAGTATGTAATTCTGTGTACACGCATACGCACACCCTCAACAGCCTGTATTTGCTGAGACTCAAGTCCCTTCCAAACTCCATGGACAGAGGATCAAAGGAACACTGCCCCTGGCCAAGAAAGAAAAGAGCTACTAAAATGACAGCCACTTTGCATATTTTATGAGGTTTGTCTCCTTACATGTCTTTATACATCCACAAAGCTTTCTCACTGCTGCTTCAAAGTTCATCTTGTTTCTCTCGGCTGCTTAGGAAGTTTCAATCTTGCCTGTCTCCCCTCCTCCACATTTGCCCCTTTGCCCTTGGCATCAGCATGTCCTGACAGCAGCGTCTGTGGTGCTCTCCTGTCTTTCCCAAACACCCACTCCAGGTAGACAGGAAGGCCAGTCTTTGCCAGGCTCCCTGTTTCCCCCAAGCCCAAGCGGAAGGAGCAAGCACTAGGTCCTGGGGAGATTCCATGTTCCCAAGTTCATGGCTGTACCCTAACACTGTCCCAGATCCAAACTAGAGCAAGAACTGGGTACATGTCAACCCTCCCACTTAACGCCCTAGTTTTCATGAATGGAAAACCTGGAAAAAATGAGACAGTGGGAAGGTGATATATGGTCTAATTGTCGTTACAGATTTAGATAATTGGAGGACATTCAGTCATTTTCGTGGGGCAATACAGTACATGTGCAGAGGTAAAATAAGCAATGATCTGACAGTCTTGCTTTCCTGCTTGGAAAAAGAGATAACTGCACTTCTTTAATTAATCGTGAGTATTGAGAACAAACAAAAAAAAATCTTGAATCACACTGTACCATAAGAGCACAACTCACAGAGGCACTGAAGACCATAGACGCATCAAGATCATGGTAAAGCTTTGCTTAGCTTGCAGAGGAAAGCTGATTGCTTCTCAAGTGAAAGAAAATGACCTTAAAGCCATAAAACCTCCAGAATATATCTAAATAGTACTGGAAAACCTCTCCCCTTTCTTTCACAACCCCTTTTGACCTCTCTTTTTTTAATCAACCAGTCATGCTAACAGAATTCAGCAGATGAGCTTGGGTAAATAGTTGCATTTTCTACTAACACCAGTTTAACAAACGCTTCATTTCACTGGACTTCCTCAAGGCATACCAGCTCTACCTTTTTACTTCATCCCAGAATTCAAAATTTAGATGGTCTTCTGGGTCCAGATAGGGTGAAATGCTTGTCTATATTTCCAGTATTTCAGGAATACAAAAAGCATCAGAAACTAAGATCATTTAGTCTCTTGAACACTTTGTTTTCCAAGCCTTTGGTGGGCCAGTGATTCATTCTTTATACCAGCCATATTAAGCCTTGCTGGTTCCTATGACAAATCATTCAGATAAAAGTATCCAGGGGGCCAAAAAAAACCAACTGCGGTGCTTGTCAGGAAGGACAAGCAAGATAAAATGGTAAATTTATTGAGGCTCTTTTTGTAAAGGACTGGTAATGTTATAGCAAATTACAGTTTCTAATCTATGCAGCACTGCAGCCTCATAGCAAAGGAAAAGTTTTAGTGAGCAAGTTGAATCCTTCTGGCAGGTTTATTCACTCATAAGGAATGCCTTTCATTATTTAGTACAAATAAAGATATACCTTTCTGAAAGACTTCTGCTGCTCACGCTGCTCACATTCATATTATGGCAGAACAGAGAGCTAGAGTCTTCTGCCAGTTCCACACCAGTGTGCAAGAGAGGTTCTGCTGATTTTTCAGAACATTGGGTATACATAACAAATTGGACTGATGGTCCATCAGATCTTGCCTTCTCTCTCTGAACTCCAGACAGGGAGTTAAATGAGCTTGCAGCATGGGCTCATCCAGCAGCACCAGATACCACAGGGAGAGGCGAGAGACTCCTTCCTGACCTCTTCAGTGATTAGACTTGAAGCACGCTATTTGATTATACCTCTGCTAGAGCCTGAATGCTCCTCTGAGGTACATCCATGAGGGCAGGGAGTGAACTGGAATTTCCAACAGGAATTCTCACTCTGCTTTAATTCTACTTCAGGTTAAGGGGAGACTCCCTTTATATGCCCTCCCTCTGCCCAATCCTGCTCTTCAGGAATGGCAACACAAGCCTGTCACCATGCCCACAGTTGCCAAAAGGTTTGGAGCTAGGCTTCAAGCAAAGGAGGCAAGGGTTAATTCATCTCTCCTTCTTTAAAAAGGAGACTGAACTCAATTTAGAGTCTTACACTAGCGGCTCTTATTCCTTCAAGAGAATGTAGGGCTCCACTAGGATCTACTGCACAGTGGCAAGAAGTAATATTAGGATGTAGGCTTTGTTCAAAGAACAAACTCTCTAAGTGACTTGCTGGCCCTTTGGTCCCATCTTACCGAAGACTTTGAAAACTAGATGCTGACTATTTGATGTCTCATCCTTCCTATTCCTAGCACTAACAGTTAAGTAGTCTATCTCATCTGTTCTCAAAACCAAGTAATCTCTTTTTCAGTATCTCCTCTGCTTATAAACAGTCACAGTCTATGCACCTTTCTTCCCAGATTTTGCAATGCTAGAAAGTCTAAAAGCAGAATCATGTGCTCTGATTATGTCCAAGCCAGAAACTGCAAATGCAGAACTCAGTAGGGGAAACTGCTACAAAATAAACAAATGAATAAGAAATTCAACATTTTGCAACCTCATAAAAAGCTGAGCTGGAACAGAGGGGACAGGAATGGGAGGGCTGAGTGCCAATCTGGATAGTTGAGGGGTCTGTTAACTTATCCCCCAAAGATTTCTTCCTCCCTTAGGTCTCATCTAATAACACAGACTCCTATCTAATGCCACTAATGCTATTATTCTTGAAAGCCCAAACCTAAGGAGGGAAAAGGCAGCATGTGGCAGCAGATGCCAGCAATCAGCCAAGATCAGAGGGAGAGTATGTCTCCAGGCTATACGTATGAGATAAACGTTGACTTCATTTCCATCTGTATCCCCCATACTCTGCTGCCGCCCCCCCCTCCCTCCCCCCCCAAACCTCCCAGTGTCTTCTCTTCCAAAACTCTGCTCTGCTCCCATTGAAATGATAATTGTTAATTTATTCTGCTTTTCTGGTTCCCATGCTAACCCAGAGCTTGTGCTGCCTGGTGTCTAAGCAGCTTGTCCTGGGGATATGGTTAAACCTGCCTTTGATCAGCATTTAATCCTTCAAGGTGCTCAGGGGCTGGAGTTTAGTTTCTATGTGGAAGCAATACAAAAAGATGGAAAGGACGAAACAGGACTCTCACACCTTCTTTTTTTTTTCTTTCTTTTTTTTAATTTTTCCCCATCTCTCCATCCCTCCCTGCCTCTGAAAGAAGGGGATGCAAAACATTTATCATGGACAGACATGGCTGTTATAATCAAGAGAGAACTGCTCCATAGGTCTGGGCTAGATCTGATTAATGAAAGAAGTGGGGACTCTGGCCAAGAGGAGCCTCATCTGCCTATCTCCAGAAGCCCAGAGATCTGGGTTATATTGCTCTTCAGCTAAATATAAGTTGCTTGTCAGGAAGAGAAGGTTATCCTTCCCTCTTTTCCCTCATCAAGAGGACAAGTAGAGGTAGCATTTTATCACAGAGAAGCCAAGTCTTCTAAGAGAGTCTTTAAAAATAAAAAGCAATGCAGTTTCTACATACAGCTAAATATGCTTGGCTAGATAAAGCCCCAACTGTAAGGCACAGACATATGCAAGGACAGAGAAAATAAAAAACAAGGGGAAGAGCTGGGAAGGAATTTGAGCAGAAAAGACTAGATTGGATGAAGAAAGACAAATGCTGCCAAATATTCCAGGGAAACCTACTACAACAACAGGATTCTGTTAATGATGTGGGACAGCACCTCTAAGACAAATCTACACCAAAATCATTGAAAATGAAAAGTGGTGGAAGGTCCACTGCACAGGATTCCCTTTCCTCAAAGAGGAAAACACAGCATCCACTTGGGCAATTTACAAGAATTTGGAATTTTAAATCAAAGATCAGCACTAATGACACCCCAGCTACTGCAGATTCATTTGTCCTACATATTTTTGGTCTCAGAATCACAATTCAGAGGCCACAGACTTACATTTCTTGAATGTCACTCATCACAATGATTTGGCACACACTTCATTATTACATCCTATCAGCTGAGCTCTTGGTGTAACAAAAATAAAATATGATATAGCTTCTTATCTAGCTAAGGTATTTCTGGAGTGGCGATCAATGTAGCTATCTAGGAAATTTAACAGTACAATACAGAAGTTGGCAATAGGTTATCAAGTGCTTTGGTAGCTTACTCAACTGAAGTTTGAAGGGTAAATCTGAAAATATCCAGAACCACCTAAGAAGGATTTTGTCATTGCTACCATTTACTTACAGCTCAGTATAGTAAACTGGGGACATGTCATAGCTCCTGGGTTCTGCTTGTTCTGCAACAGAATTGCTTTGTGCACCTGGATGAGATGCTTCTTCCCTCTAGGCCTCAGTAATCTTATGATACTTTATTTCCTTATGAAACTCAATTTCCAATGAAATGGAATTAACGATACTGTCTATTTTTAGTAGCATCGTTTTAGATGGCTCTAGACACATAAACAGCTGTGAAATTGAGAATAAAAATAATTTATCCCGTTTGCACTTGCTTACCGTCACACTATCATAAATCTTTATACACTAGTATGTATCTCAGTTCTGTAACTGGAGACAGCAATTGGGATTTTAGCCCGCCACTACTCAGATAATAAAGTGTGAGTCTCTTGCATCTAGAAAAAATTCTTGAAACCATAGGTAATGTCAAAGTACCAAATAAACTTCACAGCTTGACCTCAGCCTCACAGATCTTCATGCCATACAAAAGGGCTCTGTTAGCTGAATGAGTAGCAAAGAAATCAAAATCCTTTAACAGCTAAATAAGTGACTTGTTCAAATACCATGCAGGAGAGACATTTTCTATCAGGTGTGTAGAAATGAGAAATACGTCAGCCCCTCTGAACGATGTAAAAAACACCTATCACACCTAAAACACATGGGAAATACTGATGATACACGGTCAAAATGGTCTCAGGCAGAAGTAAAGCGGATTCCTGGGGTGGTTTCACAGCCCCTCTGCTCTCTGCACTGCCGTCCGTGCCCTGCTCCAAGGCTCAAAGCTGACCCAGTGGAGGAGCCCCTTCCTTCCCTCTGTCCTGCACAGTTCACGCAAGTCCTGCAGCCTTACAAGGACTCCTGCTTTCACATCTGTTGTGCTGTGCAGCCCTAAAGAAAAAACTGCTGTGCTCTCCCTCCTCTGCAAATACACAGAGCATTAAATTTGCTGCTACCCTCAGCACACCAGCAGAAAAATGATTTGAAATAAAGAGTTAAATCAATTCCAAAGCATGTTCAACTCCCCCTTACCTGAGCTTTGCTCAGTCTTTTTAGTCTTTTTTTTTTTTTTTCCTTCTCAAGCTTTTTCAATATAGGAAAAAAAAAGAAAAGGAAAAAAAAAAAAAGTGTAAAGGAGTAGAAAAAAAAGAGAAAAAAGGGGAAAAAAAAGAAAAAGGAAAAAAAAAAAAAAAAAGAAGCCAGCTGGCTCAGCAGGAGCTACATGCTGATGAGGGAAGTTTTGCTTTGGGGGTGCAGGGTGGAAGGAAATGAAGCAAATAAATGGTATTAATCTTTTAAACCTGAGAGTTTTAGCTACTACATTAAAAAGTTGGCAGTGGTATCTTCTAATCCCAAAGCCCAAGTGCAGCGCATTATCCAGCAGACTGCATTCCCACACTTGACACCTCCCTAAAAGCTTTCCTGCATTTGTGCCAGTTTTATCAGCTACCTGGAGGACTGAAAGAGAACTCTCTCACTAATTCCCAACCTCAGAGCAATCCTGCTCTATCCCTTGAATAGCAGGGTGAAGAAGGCACTACCTTTAGAAAACCTCTGCTTGTTCTTTAATACCACCTTGCTTTGCTATTAGCCCCGAATCAAACCCATATTACTCAGTAGTTGCATCAAAAGAATTCAGTGATGGCTTGATTCTATGCTTACTGCTTTGCCCTGAGGTGTGACTCCCTCTATCATGGGGCCTGAAAGCTGATGAATAGTTCACAAAAGCACAAGGGAACAGAGTAGGCCAGGAAATTAAGAGTAAATCAGTATCTACATAAGTCTGCAAGCAGAATTTAAGAAGCCGGGCTAAAAATAACAGAATTGAGACACAGCCAGCAGCTAACATCCCAGAATCTTGCCAAAGCACTGGACAACTTCAGGGACAATGACTAAAGAAGATTTCCATTTTATTGCCTAACAACAAAAACGACTCCACAGGTGACAACCTGCTCGCGATTACCAAGAGTTGTGAGCTCGTTGCTGAAACGTCATAATGGCCATTTCAGATGAAACCCAGATCCATATAGTCCAGTATGTGCCCCCAACAGTGGCTATTCCTCATTGACAGGACAGCAAAACCTGCCATGAGAGAGAATTAATGCAGTTTAATAGAACTGATGTAGTTAGAACAAGCAGGCATGATTTCAGCCTCAAGGCTAGCCTGCCATAATGATATCAGGTAATTGACTAGCTTTGCTCAGGTGCATACTAACGCTATTACAGCCACAACAATGCTATTAGATGCAATCAGCTCTGGTCAAATTTGAGAAGATGTGCTTTCTTACTTTTTAGGTCTCATCCTCATTTCTAGGGATAAGCCTTGAAACAGCACTATTATTAGTAGCAGTAAAAGACCTGTCATGATGCCTTGTCAATGGTCCCTGCCCAGCACAGCCCTCCCAGCCCCATGGTGAACCATCTTCTGGGTCACAGTCAGAGTGAATAAGGAAACAACAGTTTAAAGTAGAATTTGACAGATTTTGTATAGCTAACACTGTTTCTTAATGATTCCAGAACCCCTGCTCCATTGTGAGTTCATCCATAAATGCAGTATTTCTCCAGGTCTGTGAGGAATGTTCTACCTGGCTTTTGATCTTTTTCTCTTTTGAGTTACAAAATAAGATTTTTTATTAAGATCTGTGGGGAGGGACAAACTGCTTGGAGTCTCAGTGTAGCATTACAGTTTATTCAATGCATTACTTTTCCAAATCACAGCTTCCTTTGGATTCTGTCATGGAACTGCTGACACACCGGATGGACCAGGGAAGAAATTAGATCATATGCAATCTGTTTCTCTCTCTCCTCTTTTTTTTTTTTTTTTTTCTTTTTCTCTTTCTTTTTTTTTTTTTAAGACACCTGAAGCAGATAAAGAACAGAGAGAGGGTGTCAGATGCCCACTGGGTATAAGCTGGCATAACTCTGACACAGTCACTAAGTAGAATGAGTCAACATATTGATACCTACTGAGAAGTTATCCTTTGTAGCTTAAAATATTAACACCAGATTCAACATGAAGCAAAATGGAGAGGGGATATCACCTCATCTGTTCATATTTTTGTCCTAATGGAATGTACAGCCCGTGTATCTGCCAAAATGAGCCTGTCTGAGTCACAGAGAAGCTGTCGCCCCAGCCTGCCCAGTTGGTCCCCTTCCTCCACCTTCTGACCCAAGGCACTGCCCTAATGCCACACGGATGAATACAGCAAAAGTCTGTTGCACTAGAAGAAGAAATAAAAATAACTCTCTAAGCAGACTTCTAAAACTCATTTATCTACCTACAAAGACTTTATTCACAAGCACAATGTGGGCCCACATTCTGCTGTTACTGATATCAACACTAACCTGCAAGATCCTTATTAAAGGCAGCAGACCAGTTCAAATTTATGTCGCTATAATGAGGATCAAAACCAGTACATTTTTTTTTGTATCTGAACTAACGGCATTTTGGGGCAGTAACATAATGTGCTAATTTTAAACACCTAATCTAGGTGTTCTTGCTTTGCAGGGGGATTGGAAAAGATGATCTTTCAAGGCTCCTTCCAATCCCTAACATTCTCTGTGTGATTCTGTGCTCTAACTGCAGAATGCTGCTCTTCCTCCCCTCCCAGCCCCTACTTCCTTTGGCAGCATTCTGGTGCAGATTTTCTTAGATAATATAGTTGCTTTTATGTCTTCAAACTAAAGGCTTCATAAATTGAAAAATGGTCTTTTAAAAACTGCAATATTTTACTTTTCAACATTTTTCACTTTTGCAACATCTTAAATGCTAATTCCTTTATCAAAAATACCATTGGAACTGTTATCAAAATGGTTATAACTGTAGTAAAAACCCTTAGAACATGAAAAACATCCATTCCGAACCACGTGAAACAGCAAAAGCATCAAAACCTCTACATTTAAAGGATAAGTTGAAAAATATTTTCTAGCACAGTGCTACAGAAAGGCGGTTAACTCGTTCCTTGCTTGCCCTCTCCCCTTCTTCTTTTTCTGCAAATACAAGCACAGTACTGAGGCTGACATTCGTTCCCTTTCAAATATGGACACAACAGAGTCTAAATTTTTCACAGACTACCAGCCCACCAGCCTTCCTACCTACAAACCTACCAACCAATGTTTCTCAAGAGCTAGCTATTTACGTGCCACAACTTTACATACAAATCATGAACTATATAGCTTACGGACACTTTGCACTCTTAAGCTTTAGTTATGTATGCTTTGCAAGAAGATACTCAGAATGCCCATGGTCCTGACCACACAAAGACAAGACCTGCTGCTGCACACACACGTCAGTGGGTAACTGCTTGGATCTCTTTCCAGGGCTTTTTAAGCTGTATGAAGCAAGAACTGAGATGCTATCTGCCTTCTACCCTCAACATGCCAATGCTAGTGAATAACTGTACGGAAAATTAACAACTAAATGGGAGAAAATAAAACCTTTCTTTAGACATGAAATAAGATGTTTTAAAATTTTAATGTAGTAGTACATAGCTGTCACAAAAGGCACTGCACAATGATCCTTCCTCTCCCTCTTGTTTAAGTGCTCTCTGGGAGCACAGCCTCATAGAGGTTCAGTGCAACAACTAAAAAGGCTGTCATGTTTAATGGAGCCAGTGATGGCTCTATTCCATGTTAATCACTCGCTATTGCCAGCATGGTAAAGTTGAGCAACCCAAATCTCTAGGACAGTAGTGTTAATAGAATAAGCAAAAAAAAAAAAAGTCGAGTGAGATGCTATCTGAGCCTGCCTGATGAGATTGCAGTCTGAAGACAACCCTGTTTTATCTCAGATGATGAACTATCGGGGATAAGCAGAATGCATCAAGTCTATTTTCTCAAGACCTTGACTTGCTGGTGGTAGGGGAATATGAATAACATCTAGGCAGCTCAATATAGATTAAATATGGAACTGGATAAGATCATGATGTTAATGAATGTCCACTTTAAAAATACCCTCAAATACCTAGTCCAATAACCACACAAGGCAGAGGATTAAGTTTCCAGTATAAGCTTTTTGAGGAAAGCTAAATTAAAGGTAAAATCAAGGGCTCCATTCTATATATACTATGTATGTAGGTCACTCAGAATGTAATGCCTCCTATTTATTTCCATGGAAACTACAAAAAATACAAAAAGCACAACAGCACTATTTGGTAAAGCCAAAAAAGACTATTTTTCAACAGTCGCTACCATTAGCTATGCATTTTTGCCAGCAAAGAACAAGAGTCTGCATGCCATACATATAAAAATCTGTAGCAATGGAGGTGGCCCACTGTTGACACTGATGAGACAACCCCCCACCACCTCACTGTGTTTACATCCAATTTGTTCTCCATAAGCATTCAGCAAGCATCAATGAATGTCAATGAGTGCAATTATTTCCACAGGAGGAATTCAATACACACTCGCTTCATACACACTCCCATGTCAGACACCATATTGTCAGACTGCCTTGCTTCTGCCCTTTGTCACATGGCAGCAAAACATAACGAAATGCTCTCAGAAAGATTCAACCTCTACTGCCATAACACCAACATTTGCTTCAGATGTTGTGGGCAAATATAATAAAACAGGAGGTCTTGCTTTCAGAGCTCCTCTCAAATCGGAAGACAAACATCATTCTTTTTATGTGTAGACTTACTTACAATAATACTTGATTTCTGAATAGTCAGAATTATTATTTATCTCAAAAGGCTTTACAAATCTAGATCATTACTGTAATTTCTGTAGAGAGGAAGAAACTCATTTAACTTAGATTACAAAGCCAGAAAATTGAATATCCAGAACAGATTCAGACTCCACTATCTTCCAGATTCACATCACACAGCTATGTGTGACATTAGTTAAAAAAAACAGTTCAGTAAGAAAAATACATAAATCTTGCAAAATGAAGACTAAGTCATGTGCCACGTGTCCGTATTCCCTCAAAAACGAATAATCTGTCCTATAACTGCCACTGAGAAATTTTAAAGCATCAAGATTAGGTAAATTGTAATGTGTAAATACATCTAAGGATTATTCATTTATGCAGACGTTACAATTACATTTGCCTGAATAAAGCATTGCATTAACTTATTATAATGTTTATCTTAAACAACATATTGCCTTAACAGTGAATTGTCTGGACTTTATATTTACTTATCTTTATTACTGGAAAAATATGGTATAGTATCTAGCAGTGAAGGTAGGATTGAGCCACGACTCAGGCTTCCTCCAATAGCAGCTTATAGACTTTGATTTCCTGGTGCAGAATCAGTGTAGAAGTACACAGTGAAATACTCTCAGGATCAGCAACTCTTGAAGAAGTCCACAATTAGCAACTGGAAAAACCTACAGGATTGGGTTTGTTTCATAGTGACAGTTAAAAAAAATAACATGAACTTTGTTACTGATACATGACACTGCAGGGCCACTGAATGCGTCCTCTCAGAATCCCACTTACACACTTTTCACTTTAAAAATTCTTCGATTAAAATTCTTCTTCAATTAAAATCCTAGCATCAGAGTCACTCTGCAACTTGGGTTTAGTTTGAAGGCTAAAATCCTGAGAACGATTCAAACTACTGGCTTGAGGAGCCCAGTCATCTACAGATAATATTCACAAATATTTCTCATTTCTTTCACTGCACAAGCCACACTGTATCAAGGAAAGGAGAAAAAACAGCCACTATTTTGGGAGCCTTCTAAATGAATTAATGCTCAAGTAACCCAGGCTTTCAGAATGGTTCTAATGGCATAGATGTGTGTTTATGTTTGCATTTGTACCCAAATCTTTTTCCTACCAGCACTGGCTGAGAATTTTCCTCTGAAAGGTAATTCATCAGAACTCAGCTATTTATAGGAATTTTTCTAAATTCATTTTTCTAAAAAGTTTAGGCAGTTAACAATAAGGTCTCAAGTTTCATTAAAAACATTTTGTTTATAAAGATTAATTAATAAATAGTTAATGAAGTTTACAAATATCAAAGACTAAAATTCTTCTAATGAATTTGTTACAATCAAGAAAATCAAACAAAGTTTGTCTTAAGTAGTCCAACTAGCACTGAAGAATAAAATACAAAACAAAGATCAGATCTGAAGGAGCAATATTTAAAGCTGCACGCAGGTTTATGTTTTTAAACATAACACATGGTTATATTACGAAATTAGTCAATTTGAGAGAACAGGTTACTGCTGCTTGTAAATCAGTGATACTAGCAAAAGGAAAGACAATATGATCTCTCCCTTAGTGGGGGAGAGAGAGAGAATTAATTATTATCTGTAGGACATAAAGGCATTCACAGGCAACAGGAAATAAAAACAAATGTAACATACTATAAATCAATGCTGCCATACGGAGCCTTTGATTTTTAGTCTAACAAAGTTACAAATCTTAGTTTCTAGGATCTTCTTTTGAAACTATTTTGAAGGACTCCCTTGAGGATCAGCGCTGATAGATTAGAGTGGATATCTGTGAAAAATGTTTTTCCACTGTTAACAGGATAGTTCTACTCACTGAAGGTTCGTGCTAGCTTACCATGGTACAGGACAGCTTTCTGGACTCGCTGGCTAAGATTTCGTGAGGCTTTTTGCAGTGCTGGATGAAGGATACCATATTGTGGACCACAAGAGGTAAATGCAAGGTTTTGAATGGTTCTACTGTGATGTTATACTGTGGTCGCTACACAAATCAGGCTGTCTGTGCCTTGGTTTCATTGAATTACTTTTATTTCTGGTAATTAATTCAGTAAAACTGCTGTGGGAGTAGATTGAGGGCTACAGACATTTTAGGGAAGGAATTAATTATGAAAAAACAACTTCAAATTATTTTATTCTTTCCTGTCGTTTTCGGTTCAAGGTCCTCCACACTGTTTTACGTCATGAGCAAATGTATACAATGGGTGCATTTTTGTATAAACGGTGGTATAGTAATTTTCTGTGAGATGCTCAGATGTCTCACACAGAGATACAAGCTATCTATATCCCTTGAGAAGTAGATGTTGAAAGAAGACGCTTGGACCAATTCTCTCTGAATTCCCTGGAACTTTTGACATTTTCGACTTATCAGAGTTAGTCTCATTTCATAGAATCACAGAACATTCCCATTAATGTTCTAGAGAAAAGACATACAAAGATTCTTGAGAGTAACTCCTGGCTCCACACAGGACCACCCAAAATTCAGACCATACTTCTGAGAGCACTGTCCAAACTCTTGTTGAACTCTGGCACATCAAGGCTGTGACCACTGTCCTGGAGAGCCTGTTCCATGCTCAAACACCCTCTAGTGAAGTACCTTTTCCTAACACCCAACCTTCCCCTGATACAGCTCCATGCCATTCACTTGGGTCTTTTGCTGTCACCAGAGAGCAGAGATCAGGGCTGCCGCTTCGTACCCCTCTCGAGGAGCTGTAGGCCATCGTGAGGCCTCTACTCAACTTCCTCTTTTCTGGGCTTGACAATCAAATGACCTCAGGCACTCCACGCGTCTTACCCTCTAGACCTTTCACCATATTTGATGCCCTTCTTTGGACACATCTGACACATCTGATTGAGTGAAAAAGAAAGAAATACTGAATACACGAGACAGGAGGATAGTCCTTCATCATCTATACCCCGCCCAAATTACATCATTAATTACAACAACTGAGGGAAGTCCTTCCTGCCCAGGCAAGATGTTCCCAAGCATTAGCTTATCATTTATTTATTTATTTTATTTATTTTTGCTGCTAAGTCTGCCAATTGCTAGATGAACATGAAATATCAATGTTTTCATCCACGGCTGGCAAAATGTACACAAATGCTCTGCATACTATTACAATTGAGGCTGAATCTGAGATCTGCAGATCACAGGTACTTGTTTGGCCATGCAGGTACAGACTGTGCCGACAAGGGCACCTCTAGCCATCCGTGAGCACTGTGCCAGCACACCAGATTCTGTTTTCATGCCAAATGTATTCTGGCTTGTAATGATAAAAGTGGTATCAGGCTTGCTATGCCTCCCAAACCTCTAGAAAGTATACAAGTATTTCATTACTACTTGCAAGTTTACAGAATGAAGATGTAGAGCTCTGCTTTAGCTATAGGAAAAGGTCGGGTCAAAATAGGAGACATATTCAGAAGCTGTTACTTTCATATTCACTGCTTAGACCACTCTACCTCTGTCCCTATGGGATATTCTTATCTGAAAGAAGCTCTCTGGGAGGTTTACAATTACAGTAAATGTAAATGTAAATTTCTTCAACAGTTTAGAAGAAAACGCTGAATAGAAGGGACTGCATTTTATGCACCATAGACTGCAACTGAAACATTACGAGTACATGGCAACTGTTGTTTGAAATGGACACAACAGGCTTAACTTTATACAATTTAGAGGCAGAAGAGAAGATATTTCTGGCAGCATTTAGCAAGACTAAGGTTGTTTATATTACACACAAGTTCACACAAATCCAGCTTTTCTGCAGAGTAAGGCAAATTCTCTCTCCAACAATGCACGCACATTGTATTTCCAATCCTTTGAACTCACCGATATGAGTTTCTATCAGGAAGAGAAAGAGGTATGACTGCCATGTGCACAGATTTCCCAGAAGACATCTTATTCTTCTACCTGGAAATTCTGGCTGAGGAAGCTGGAGAGTTGTAGCATGTGTTTTGCAATGCTAGTTTTGCTCATGCACAGGCTTGTGCTAAAATGCATGCGAATATATGCAAGTGAATAAGATCTTCCAGGAATACCCAATGTACATATGCTTGCTCACAAACAATAAACAACAAGCAACTGAGACGCGCTGGAGTTGAAGTATACATCTGGATTAACTGAGCAGTACACAGATGATGGAGAACATTTCTTCATAGGGTGACAACTACATACGTGCCTCCTTTCCCTGTGACATTCTTTTGCAAGGAAATCCAAGATAAAAACATAGCCGTACCACAAAGCAAACGTAATGTGAACAGTGCAGTGGACAGGACAGCACCAGTGGCAGGTTCTAGTGACAAGTTTGATTTTCTGCACAAACACATCCAGATATCTAAACTCCATCAACTGCAGAAAACTACTGATTAGGAACCTCGATGGTCTGGAGTCATGTGACAAAAACAGTAACCCAAGGACTTCAGCAGAATTCAGGTTGTTTAAATGTGGCAACAGTTTCTGATTCAGAAAACTGCTTTCTCTCTCGATGTCCCATTTTCTCTTCTTAGAACAAGAAAAAAAATAAACTGGTTGCTTGCCCTCTATCACTGTTATGATGCTGTAAGTACCTATGTTTTGAGATAGCAATATAAGATAGCTAAGGAAAAATCTTCATAAGAAATAGACTTAATAATAAGAATGACAAGTGAAATGTTTATAATTGGATAAAATTGCAGTAAGTCTCCGTTATTTACAGAATAGGATGATAATCATTTGTGAGGTCAAACTGGAAAAAAAAAACCAACAACCCTCCCTTGG
Source organism: Perdix hodgsoniae (assembly GCA_035772895.1). Lineage (NCBI taxonomy): Eukaryota > Metazoa > Chordata > Aves > Galliformes > Phasianidae > Perdix > Perdix hodgsoniae. The sequence continues at coordinate 2,288,662 of JAPSGF010000001.1, read as the reverse complement.
GATATACAATTAAACACATCAAAGAGATTATTTGCATCCATCTGTAGCATCTGGCACTGGCCACTGCCAGAGACGGAATATCAGACCAGATGGACCAATGTACATGGCAATTCTTATCATCTTGTGTGGTTAATTTCTTCCTTCAGGTTGGTATGTCTCTTCTAACTGCATATCAACATCTAACCAAAATTGGTGCTGACGTATCATTGATTGTGCTGTGAGTTTATCTGTAGCTCAGCATTCTGGGACAGTTTAGCCCCTTGCTTACATTAACTCTAATGCAGGATTTCTTTATCAGTGAATTTCTACATTTACTTGCACATTTCCCAAGTCTTGTCCTCAGAGATTACCAACAGAGAGCATGACTCAACTGTAATTTAAACCAAAAATCTTTTTTAGTTCCTGAATCTCTGCTACTCTAGCACTGTAGCCCACAAGACTGTAGACTGTAAGACTCCAAATGATTTTCTTACAGCTACAGCCTTGTCTGTGAATTTATAGAGCCCAGACCTGTGCAGCAGGATCCTAAAACTTTCCCACAAACTCTCTTGGAGTGACTGTGATAGTTCTGAACATTCTTCAGTGAAACATATTCCTCGCTCTCAGTATCTCAGAATGAACCACAGAAAAACAGCAATCTCATCTTTTACAAAACCCATCCACTGCATTTTATATATATATATATATATATGAAGATCCTATAAGCAATGATAACTAGTTAATTTTACATTGCTAATAATTATATTTTTAATAATTATAAACAGAAACCAATAGCACTGCACCATAAAATGATGATGTTGCATTGTGATGTCACAGCAAGGTGATGATATTCACTGCCATATTTTAAAGTTCTTGACTAGATAGGATTTCTGCAAATCCAATCCAGTTCAGCTACATGAAGGCCAGAGACTGAAGCAGGTTGTCCAGAAAGTGCCCTTGTATCCAACAGGAAATCTGCTGAGGCTGTAGAGAAGCGTTGCCGTTGTATGGCTGCTTGAACTGCAGAACAACTTAGAAGAATCAATTTGCTGCTACAGATGCAACTGCTTTGTCTAAACTCACCGTTCAGGGGGAATTATTCTACACATACAGCCCCTAGCTTTTTGTACTCAGCTTCCCTATGGACATGAATTACACATAATTCTAAACCTCAACAGAAATGTAAAAGCCAGACGTGGCTTCTAAAGTGAAACAAGCTTCCCTGAGGAGAAATACTACAGATATCCCTATGCACACATGCAGGGGTGCTACAACAGAAACGTCTGCTTTCCAGACACAGTACTTAAAGAGGACTGCTCCTATCTCCTAACACGTAACTCTGCAGCATAGGCAGGGCAGAGGCAGCCTGGCTCCACCACACCCTGCGGTGCAGCCCAGTCCCCACCTGGACCCAGTAACCTGCTCAGTAACACAGGCGAAGTACAGCGTGGCTTTTCCCAGTCTGAGAGCAGCAGAAGCCACCTCTTCACCCTCCACAGAAAACACTTTCAAAATTGCTTTGACTCCTTGCACCAGTTGGTAATAAATTACACGTATTAATATCTTGCTCTAGATACTGGCAATAAGACTTCTAAGAACTCTAAGCTACATGAGTGTTTCAACCGCCACAGAAAGCTGGGTTTACAAAACTAATGCAGTACTGTGAAATTTAGGTCCAAAGCAAAATGAAAGACATGCAGCTATATGACCACCATATAGCGACCATCAGGGCCCTACAGATCGAGGTGCGGGATCTACAGACTTCTGCAGAGCACTCCAAACATCTCCAGCTCAGACCAACAAGGCAATCATCCTGTTGAACTCTTAAACTCCTCTTTCATTTCCTTTCCTTAATCTAGCTATTTCTTCCTCCAACTTCAAACCGTCTGTGTCTTTTGTTGAGAACTACTTGGATTTTTAGTGGTTCTTCTGATAATCTTTGCCTCTTTTACTCCTGATTATAGAAAAAGAAAGAATGGAAATTATACCCTTGACTGCTTTACACTTCACCTTAATTTCCATCTTTCTCCTCTTCTTTCCCTGCCCTGATCTTTCCTTTGCCAACTGAAATCACCTGGATAATTTAGTTCACAATTTTTGATAAACTGAACAAATTGAACAGTTGCAGAGATGACCTAACTTGGGACAGAAGGAGGAGAGTGATTAGGGAGCACTGAAAATAGAGACTGGAATGATGTGGGCAGCTCTACGTGCCTTTCCAAAAGTTCCCCAAAGTTCTGGAATCAGTAAATGAGATCACCACTAACAGCTGAGGATTCTGTGATCCCAGGAAGAAATAGCTGGAAAAAAAACAACACTGCATTCAACCACGCAGTCCAGGCATTTCCCACATTTCTGACACTCTACTGTTGGGGTGAGGATTAATAATTCTTTGTAGAACTGCCTACACGAGAAGATACTTATCCTTCTTAGGGTGCCACAGGGATGAATTCCCAGCACTTCAGGGAAAGACGCAGCTGTAACATTGTGATGATCCCAGGATTCAAAGTACAAAATAGTCTGGCTCAAGTTTGAACATCCCCTTCCTGTGTGTTGGAAGAGAACAACAACAATACAGTGCTTTTCCTTTCAGATGAGTTATGTCAGGATCACATCACATTTCTGCACTACGACAGAAGGAAACTGGAACACTGCCTGAAAATTTCAGCCTGAAAATTCACCATCCAGTGTGCTGAGGTAAGCTAACAGCAGAGCTGGAGAAAACTTCTGAGGGTTCTTGTCCTCAGTTCTGCCCACTACTGCTGCCCAGGAAAAACCTTTTCAGCACTCTGTCAAAAAATGAGATTTGTCTTCAGTGACATCAATGGCAAATAGCTGTTCTCCCCAAGGAATACAAAAGGGCTCATGATATCACCGTTTCTGTAAACCAGCTATCAAGTATTAATCAGTCCAGTAGAAGAGGCCACTCATTTTGCCTAATGACTGGACCGGAAAAGTAGCCTGAGTCTATGGCTTGCTAAGTATAAAATAACCTGTCTGGGATAACAATTGTCTGAAGCGAAATAAGCATAAATATACACTACGAGCATTCATCTGGGCAGGATTTGCCACCTGGACCTTTACTTATGTGACATATCCTTTTTTTTCCTAATCCAGTAAATATCTACTCGTTCTGAAGGACAAACACTCCCACCGCCTTACTTTGTTCCAAGCTCCTGCAAGTCTGGCACGCACACATTCCCACGTGTCAGAAAATTGCCAAGTAAACGGATGCTGGCAGAGCACAAATATTTCTTTTCTCTCAATACGAATATAGCAAAAAAAAAAAAATAAAATAAAATTTAAATTTAAATTTAAAATGAATAGTTAAAAATGTTTGCTGTTTCTCTTCTTTAAGCCCTTGTTAGGTGCTGAACAAATTTCTCAAGGAAAATTAATTTCTTTGCCTTTTTCTTGCCTCTAATGAACTGCCTCTGAATGCATGAGGGCACAGGAAGGAGAGCAGACTGTGGTGAGATAATAAAAAGTGAAAAGGCATTCAAAGCCATCAGTATCTTGCAAACCTACACTGATAGAAATATGTTGGACTGCAGACAGGGGAGAGACATCAGGGGAACCTGAAATATCTCTGGAATTCATTATCTAACTGCAAAAAAACAGACAACACCGAGAAAGCAGCAGGTTATGCAGTCCTACGGAGAGGTTAAGGAGACAGGTGACTCTAGATATAAGCCATATGAATTTAAGATTTCTCTATGTCCTGTCCAGGCCACCAGCATTTCTTAACACTGCACTCAGCGATTGTTAGTCCACAAACTCCTCTGTGAAATATTAGGACATCGTAATTATCAGCAGAATAATATGAATGTGGGGAAAGTGCAATAGAGGTAGAGTAAAACAAGAACACACCTGCTTCCACTTTCACCTCACTAGGCATTAAAAGATCCACAGCACTTTCAAGTCAGAAAATGTGTCAGTATTTATGAGTTCGTGGCAGCTTCAAAACTTTTGGGAGTGAAATTATCACAGATGATCATCACAACTCTAGGAAGTTAGAAAAGATGGAGTACAGGTAACTGAGATGCTTTACTGCAACAAATATGTGGATTTCTGAGTGTTCAGCCACACAGACAAAACCTTCCCAGTGCAGACAGTCAGGTGAAGCCCTTGGCAGAACTAATTCTCTATGTAGCCTGAAAGTGGATTAACAGGATCAAAATTACTCAACGTTTTTTTCCTTCTTTCTTTTTTTTTCTTTCTTTCTTTTTTTCTTTTTTTTTTTTTTTTCTTTTTTTTTTTTTTTTCTTTCTATTTCTTTCTTTCTTCCTCTCTTCCTTTCTTTCTATTTCTCTCTTCCTTTCTCTCTTCCTTTCTTTCTATTTCTTTCTTTCTTCCTTTCGTCCTTCCTTTCTTCCTTCCTTCCTTCCTTCCTTCTTTTTCTTTTTCTCTCTTTCTTTCTCTCTTTCTCTCTTTGGTTCTTTCCAAACACATGTGTTTCTTCAACAATTTCATGCCAAATCTTATTTTAGTCAAACGTGTTCTACTGCCCTGCAGAAAGCAGGCAGATCTCAAACTATCTTGGAATATCTGCTAGCACCATTACATGTTTAAGACAGTGTTTCTGAACGACAAAATGAGCACTGCTGATATATATATATATATTTTATATTAATAAAACACTCGCGCTTTTGGCTTCCCTATAAACTTTAAGTATGCTCTGCAGCTAAGGAGAAACACTTTCAATGACCAGTGTGCTTGTTGTCTGCTGTGCTCTCTCCCTTGACCAACCCATAACAGCCTTCCCAACGCTATTCAGGAAATTTCTACGCTCAGCTGCTTTGCCCTCATAGTATGGCTGGAAGCTTCACCAACGGGGGAGTGCATTTTTGCACCGAAACATCTGGTACTGAAACAGCAAACCTGCAGCACCAGCTAAATAGAAACATTTCCAGACATCGCATCGCTGCACCGTCTCCACTGGCTGGGGTCATTAAGCAAAGCAGATGGAGTGGGAGCAGAAGGCTGCTGTAGCTGCAGGATCCAGCCAACACTGAGAGTCAGGAAAACACTCACCGGGCAGAGCAGCAGGTGAGCAGGGAACCAAAGGCTTCGCCAAACAGGTCCCAGCAATTGATTGCTGTCATCCAGCGTGATGTTAAAGATCAAACTGTCAGACAGTAAAAGCAAACTTCATCTCCTCTTCTCTTCCAGTCATTTCGTCCGCTGGATGAAGATGCACTGTATCTGTTCTAAATCCCTAGAACTGGTTCCAGGGATAGAATGGAGACTGACACACTCCACAGCTGTTACATGGACCCTGACCTGGGGATAAGCAGCCCAGTGGTACTCTTCCCCTAAGCTTTCCAGATAACAAACTCTTCACTGATTCTTTACCATGTGATATTTGCAGAATAAGCAGAGGGTCTTTTTTTAGCAGCATCTTATGTCTTTCTGATTCATTCACTTTGTCCCTTGAGCTTCCGCAACACATGGACTGCTATAGTCTGTGAAACACTTTCTCCCCTCCTCCTCTCCATCATCAAGAATGCAAAGAGATGAAAGGTGCAAAAGTAAGATGATAAAGTAAACCTCAGCACTGGCTCCATTTAGTAATATCCTTTATCAGCCTGCTATTTGTGCTTAGCAACCACTGTATCTCACACCAACTTCATTTTCATTCTAATATACCATACAGAAAAGCAGCCTAAATATACATCCCCAGATCTAAAGCGAATAATCTGTAAACTACAGGAACAGGCAGATCATTTCCATTAGTTTCTTACGTAGCAAAAACCACAATTTACACCCAGAGCATATAATTATATTCAAATTCTAAAAGACAGTGTCGGAAGTACTTTAAATTCATAGTTTGGGGGAAAGTCACCCAGGGGTATACGCAGTTATGTTTTAATGTGCAAAACCGACACAAACGCATGCAATGAGAGCACAAGAGAAGTAATTGGTGATGGCGAGGAAGCCGTGGCAGATTGCTGCCCCTGGCTCCAGCAGCTGACTTCTTCAGAAGCACCAACAGCGGCAACTGGTGCTGGAGCCCAGGTGGGCTGTGAGCCAAGGGGGAAGATGGTGCTGGGCCCAATGTCCAGAACACGTTGAGTGTCTTTTCTGTCCTTCAAGCAGAGAACAATGCAGGCTGCTCTTTTAAGTTGCTTTAACATTTAAGGCGCAAGAGAAATATTAAGATTTCATATGCTTCTGCAGCTCACTGCCAGGGATCCCAAAGCACAACTGTGCACTGGCACTGCTCACCTCACCTAGGGGAAAACCAGTCCTGTCCTGCCATGGATGAAGAGAACAAGACACAGAGAAAGACAGTGTTTCACCAAGGTCACACACCAAGCCTGAGCCACTGGTCAGCGGTGTGCAATCTCACGTATACAGGTTACACAGAAGACAGGAAAATCTCCGTTTTTTCTTTAGTGCAACTGACCTTTCACAAAGACCAAAGACCACCAGAACGACAAAAATACAAAACAAAAAACTATCTGCCAGGCAGCACAAGGCTGTCATCCCGAGCAGCTGCACAGGGAGACAGTCTAAAGTCACAGCATACAAAAACAGAAAACACCAGGGCAGTCATCCACTACACCTCCAAAACTGAAGTTTCTTGCACTTACAAACTCCAGTTCTTTGCGCAGTTACCCCCTGTGTGACAAACTACCAAACTTTTCACCTCCAGCTGGAGACAATCCTGTGCTCTCTGAGATTTGCCCTATGTCACCTACGTGCTTTTTCCCGCTTCTGCTAAGACCTGTGTCAGGAATATAAGGCTTCCAAGAGCACAGTGTGCAGTAACCTAGTGACCATCATAACATTTTTCAAGTGGGTATTTTAATGCTACAACAAAAGAGAGGGGGGGAAAAAAAAAAGAACAACCTGCCAGTATCCTTAAGAAAATTGTCTTCTCCTTTTTTCAAATGCAAGAATATCATAAAAAGGACCGTTCTCATTCTGCAGAGTACTGACTCTGTAGCTTGAGTCACATATCCCAGCATTCTTTACAACTTCAATGCCCATATAAAGTATACAGCAGGATCCTTCATCTGTCTTTGAAACACAGTCACCTCTGCAGCAGAATGTGACACCTGCTTGACAAGTCAGGGCTGCATTATCCAAAGGCAGAAATAAAGCTAAGAAGGATTCTCACTTTGGTCTAAATAAAATAAAGTAATAAATTAATCAAATAAAAAAGAAGGGAGGGGGGGAGGGGGGAGGGAAGGAAGGAAGGAAGGAAGGAAGGAAGGAAGGAAGGAAGGA
>JAPSGF010000001.1:2199653-2281047 GCA_035772895.1 Perdix hodgsoniae | reverse complement strand
CAAAGAAAAGAAAAGAAAAGAAAAGAAAAGAAAAGAAAAGAAAAGAAAAGAAAAGAAAAGAAAAGAAAAGAAAAGAAAAGAAAAGAAAAGAAAAGGAAAAGAAAAGAAAAGAAAAGAAAAGAAAAGAAAAGAAAAGAAAAGAAAAGAAAAGAAAAGAAAAGAAAAGAAAAGAAAAGAAAAGAAAAGAAAAGAAAAGAAAAGAAAAGAAAAGAAAAGAAAAGAAAAGAAAAGAAAAGAAAAAGGAAAAGAGAAAAAAAAACACCAAAAAAATAGAAAGAGGAAGAAAATCTTGATCTGACTCAGGATTAAAATTCCCACTCATGCAAAAGGTGCCACGAGGTACTGAGTAAGTACTAAGTATGTATCAGAAGGATTCTTTGAACATTTCCAAGAAACATCACTTTCAGTAGCACCAGTCTGAGCAATGTTTCAAAAGGCACAGAAAGCCTTATTAAGTCGGTGTGACAGGGTTCAGTGGTAGCGTTAGGCTTCTCTTGTCCCAGAGCTCATAAGATCACTGGGATGTCACGGGATCGAGTACAGGTGAACAGATTTAAGCTTCAGTTTTACAGAACACCACAAGCTGTTCCAGGTTGGGAACGGCTAATACAGAGCACTCGGAGAGACAGCAGAATGAGAAGTCAAGGCACCCCATTTGTTTCATGCAAATCATCAGTCAAATAGAAAACTCATTCTGAGGAAGCAGCCTTTGCATAACTCTAACTATCAAATCCCGTGCTTTCTCAGAAAAGCTCCTGGGAAGCAAGGGTGAATTATGGTCAGTTAGTCAAGATACAAGGGACAGTGAGTTCGGATGCTTACATTTCTGAGCAGTCAGCTTGAGAGAACTTAGAGACCTTACCTTTATTTAAAAATATTGTTAATGGTTCTGAGGAAGGGAAACTGAATACCCAGGATACAGAATCACTTGTCTTCACAAAAATGCAGGCTTCACTGCTGTTATGGACCGGCTACAGAGAGCAGGCTTCTGGCTTTTCACTTCTGCAGAACTGAACTGCAACCCTAATTTAAGCTCTGAATGAAGTTAATTTTATTGGATCACTGGCTGTTCTGTATAGGATGATTTCTTTCCTTTTGTTAAAGCTACAGCCATTGCTCAAAGTAATCTCCTGATGATAGGTGAACATGGAAGGTCCTGCTTGGCACCTGGGAACGGGCAGTGCTGGGGATGGGGAATTAGTTTTCCACTGTACAATAGAGGCAGGATTGGAGCAACAAAGACGCTTCAGGAATAGGTCGTTTTACAGGAGCAGAAAGGAGTAGCATATATGTATCGTAAAGAGAATGCACAGGCTTACGTGTGGCTTCAACACTGGTTTGCAGAATACCTCCCTATCTCATGGAAACCCTCCTTGATTTGTCCAAGTGTTTGTTCTCATGTGCTAATTTTAAAAATGACATAAGAGACAGAAACGCTTCATATAAATGAGAGGACTTGTGAAGACTGACAAAGGCCTGCCAATTACACCCACAAGGTACGGTGACTGCTCACTACCAGTCCTCATCACAACCTTTCACTTTTTTCTGGGACTCGTTCAACTACCCAAGCAAGCCTCAGCTCTGCAAAAACCAAGAGAGAAATGTTGCCAGCGTCCCCTATTTCTCCCACAGCTGCCCTCGCACAGCTGTACTGCAGAGGCCGGGGCAGGCTGCAGCAGGCATCGCGCCTCGCCTCGCCTCTCTGCACCCCTGCGCCCCTGCCCATCAAGGAGGGACGGAAAATACAGCCGGAGGGGGAAAGAAGAAATCAAATTAATTAATTCATCTCTAAGACAAAACATGCACAAATCTCTTTATTTTATCTGTCGACCCAGAGGCATGCATTATTCAGCAGCTGAGGCGAAAGAGGGGCTGTGAAGCCACTGCTGCAGGCTCTGATACAGCAGCTGACCCAGCGGGGCGCTGCACAGCCAAAGGGGAAAGGAGGATACAGCACATGGGGGCTTGCAATAAACACACTCCAAAGTTTGTTCCGTGCCTAGGCTGCATTCATCCCTCTGCCCCGAAAATTGCTTCAGGAGAAAAAAAAAAAAGAGGAGTTATGGTTTTCCCTTCATTCTCTCTGGGGAGCAAACTTCTGTCAGTGTGGGAAAGCCCTCTCACAGAAAACTGATTCCTTCTGACCCACAGTGCAGATCTGCCCGTGTGGATTTGCTACCTGCTGGCAGTGAGTTACAGCTGTCCAAATGTTTGCAAGTTGCAGCACCCCAGTGGTTGCAGAATTAATTCTTCTAATGCCAGCACTGCAATAACTACAGGTCTGTGCCCGCTCCTGTTCAAGCTAACCCACGAGGTTTTCTGCTGATTTCAAACAGACTCCAAACGAGTGTTCATTACTGGGGAGACATTTACTTTTCCACTGTTCCGGACACTGATACACTGCTTTAAACAGACAGAGATCTACTGAGATGTGTTAGGAGAAGAGCACAACGCAATACAGCACTGAGTACCAGCAGTCATACTGCAGAGCTGGAAGGCAGTACAGTGGGTGGGGGAGGCCTCAACCCACTCCCTCTGAAGTCAGGGGGTACGGGGCCACACGGTAGGGCAAAGCATAGCCTGAATGCTTTATTTCCCTCTAGCAAAGAAAAAGAATCAAAACCCAATAAGCACAGAAACCGTACAGCCTCGCAGGGTTCTGAGTTCCTCAGTACTGTCACAGATCCAAATTCCAAAGGGCCTCTGTCATGCAACAAAGAAAGGGAACACACAAATAAAACACGCGTGTGTTTACAGGACCAGCTGTCTGTGTGGTCTTTTTTTTTCCCTCTCTCTCTCTTCCCCTTACTCGTGGCCAAAGGCAGTTTCCATGCCAGTTCTGCTACATGGCATGATTAGGAAAGGAAAAAAACTCTCCTGCTGGCTTATGTGCTGGCCTGAGCTCCAGAGCTCTCCATTTCCCTCAATTCCTTACTGCAATGAGGACACAGAAAAATGCCTGTCCCTTGCTGAAGTTGATAACAGCTTTTGCACAGGGCTCTCAAATGAGACTTTACTGCATTTTCAGGGCAGATGGAAAAGTCATCAAGGAGAAAAGAACCATCATTTCTTGACCAGGAAAAAGGCAATGGACTCTCCCGCAAACTATCACCTGCCGTTTATGTCAGGGCTTGCCACTATCACATTTTGAATCATCCTTCCCTCCTCTCCTCACAAGTGACCTATCCACCAACCTTTACCATCCCCTTCCATCATAGAGCACTCAGCTAAAAAAGCAGCCACACAGGGTCAGCATCAGAAGAACTGGTGTCAGAAAGGAGGGAGAAGATGCTCCGGTGGGAGAGGCATAGGGACAGGAGAGCAGCAGGAGAGCAGGTAGGAATGCCGCATGGCATGTCTGCAGTGGGTGTTGGGAAGGGTGTGCCAGCAGGGCTGGATCGGGGTTATTAAAGACAGTGAAATCAGGAACATCACAGCCAAGACCTGAGATGACCAGAAGAGCAGCAGGAAAGGGTTAGATGGCACAGAACACGATGGCCTTTCCAGGAAAGAGCTGAGGTGTGCTGGGGAGTGTGTGGGCTCAGGAAAGGAGCCAGGAAGAGATACGGGGAGTCAGAAGTGAACACCAGCAGAGTGAGTCTACAACAACAGGAGGTACTCTGCAGAGCTGTCGGAGGGCGCAGGGAGCAGGGAGCACTGCAGGACAGGCTGCAGGTGCCTGGTGGCATGGAGTCGGAGCCTGGGGCGTTGTGGGACAGCCCTACACAGCAGAACCAAGGGCTCAGGACTGGCATGCTGCTGGTCACGGTGGACATGTGTGGCCACTCTGCAGGCAGACGTGACAGCATCCTATCAGCATGTCCATTTCCTGCTTCCAACGTTTACCTTCAACCCAAAAAACAAGCAAAACATTCAGGCCCCAACAAGGGAAGGGAAGTAGTGCCATGCCAAACAGTAAGACCATCTGTCAAGTACCACCCATGCGAAGCTCAGTTAGCAGTTATTAATCATTAGCAGCACTAGCCCTGCCGGTTGCAGCAATACCCAAGGACCACGAGACAGCCCCTACTGTGTCCAAGTGAGGACTCAGCCTGCCCCAGCCCCAAATGACTCCCAGCAGGAACAGCTACAGGAAAAGCAGGCTGGGAGGGAGAAGCAGCTCAGTGCCGGGATGATGGCAGACTTCAGCTCCCTTTCCAGTCTACTGCTACCTTTACGCTCAGAGGCAGCCAAGCAGAGCTACTGCAGGTTCACGCTTGATCCAGACCTGCCCCTGACCCGTACCCACAGGGACGGCACAGACCTTGTGCTGATGGTTAACCTGTCAGAAGGAGCAGTGGGACAGAGGTCAGGGCAGCAGGAGGGGAGACAAGGGGGAGAAGGGGGACACGGGAGGGGGCCTCGGGTCGGCCGGGCCCAGGCCACCTTCTCCTAGGGCAGACAGGCTCGGACAGGAGCAGCGCAGGTCCTATATTGCTCAGCATTCCAGAGGCAGGACTTTGGCAGGTCCCCCTCCCACGGCATCTCCCAGATCCCCCTTTCCTTCTCCCTCGCTGTCGGAGCTAAAGCCTGCTCCGGAATTTCCTGCCGCGGGTTTCCCGGGAATCCGCTGCCGGGCTCCAAGCGGGGAGCACGGTGCAAGGGTAAAGAGACATCGCCTCTCCTTCTGCCCTCCCCAAGTCACCCCGCAACTTCTGGGAGGCAGACTGAGACACGGCATCGCATCATCCCCAGTCCCCGGCCGGCCCGCAGCGGACACAAAGGGACGGTCAGGAACGAAGAGCCGCGAGCACGGAGCCGGGGAACTGCCGGCACCCAGGGGACCCCCAGCCCCGGCGGGATGGGCGCTGCCTCCCGGCCCGGCCCCCGCCCTCCCGGGAAGTTGGATCGGCAAGCGGCCCGACCATAGCGCCTAGAGGGTTAACGGGGCCGGGGCACCTTCCTCCGGAGTCGCAACCGCCATCCGCAGAGTGCTCCCCGGATTCTTCTGCTGCCCCGGCTGCTCTGCAAAACCGTTAGAGAGAAAGAAAGAAGGAGAAAGAGAGCGGGAACCCACCGTGTCCTCCTCGGAGGGAGACAGGGGAGCGGTAGATAGAGATAGGCACAGAGTGGTGCTTGCTGCCGTGGAAGTGATGCTCGTACTGAGCCTGAGATACAGACGAGGAAGAGGAGGCAGAAGAAGCCACGTTAGAGGAACTCCACACAGAGCTGACGATACATCCCCAAAAGAGGGAGCACATCCACAGGGTCCAGGCGGGGCGGCGTCCCGGGCAAATGCTGGGGTTTGTTCTCAGGTGCATGGTCAAGGCACGGGGCGCCTACAGCCGGGCAGTCTGAATTCCAGCCAGGGAGAGAGGATAAGGTTCATGATGCCAAGGGACCCATGCTAGCAGAGAGGAGAGCCGCTTCCGAGGCTCTGGGGCGTGCGTGTGTGCTCAAGAGGCAGAGAGACAGCGTGTGTCTGCGAGAGAGCGTGTGCGGGAGGGGAGGGAGGGGGAGGTAGGAGCACACAGCAGAACAGGATGCGCCGCTTCCAGGCTGGCTCTACAGTGCCGGGAGCCCCGCGGCCGTTCCGAGACTCCGGGGGGGCGCAGGAGCGCGGCACATGGCAGCGGGTCCCGGGGAGCTCGCTGGGCGCTTCCTGCAGGTCCGCGGGGACTTTCCCTGCCTGGAACCCCTCACTGAGCTGAGGGGCGACTGCAAACGAAACAGAAGAAAAAGCCAGAGACCCCAGGTAAATTTCTGATTTTTTTTTTTTTTTTTTAATCCCGATTCCAGGGGGTTTCAGTTGCTTCTCCACTAGCAATGTTGCGATGCAGAGCTGCTAGCCACCCGCGCGCACATACACACACACACACACAGAGATCCGCTTCGCGATCCTCCTCCCACCGGATCCAGGCGACCGACGGCTGAAGCCGATTAACCCTGAGGAGCCGGGGAGGGCGGCACCAAGGCTCCAGGCGGGCGCGGAGCGGGGCCGGGCTGCCGTGACCGGCGCGTGGGCGGGATGCTGGCGGCCGGCGCGCCAAGTGCGGGCAACTCGGCGGCGCAGGTGAGAAACGCAGCCGGGGCGGCCGGGGAAGCGGCTCCGCGAATGGGCCAGCCGTATGCAAATATACCGGTCGCGGCCAGCCAATGAGGGCGGCGGCAGCACTCCGCAGAGGGACTGGCTCGTTCCCGGAGAGGGCGGGGCCGTCGGGAGGCCCCGCCCCCGCCATTCATGCGCCCGAGCCGCGCACACGCGGGCGGCCCAGGCCCCGCCCGGTGAGTCCTGAGGTCCCGCTGCGACCCGCCGAACCGAGCGCCTCCCTCGTGTCGTGCTTTCGGCTTTTAAATGCTCCTTCAACAGCACCTTGAGTCCGCGGCCGTGCGTTCGAGAGCGAGAGCTGCAGCCAGAATTTGCGGCCCGTAAATAAATAAATACACGGAGAGGCATCTCCGCGTAACGAAGTGCCTATCGATGTGAATGGCGAGATCTCCAGCCCCGGTGGGAAGCCGGGCACCAGCAGCAGAGGGACTTCCGGAGCAGGTGCGAAGCGCTGGGAAAGGCTGCAGCCCACCCTGCTCTGCCCCCACTATCGATCACCACCGCAGACGAAGGAACAGCTCCCGGCTGCCAGGTTCCCCGCTTCCCCCTCCAGATCCACGTCTGGGGGTGTGCACGCAAGCTTCAGAAACCTGCCTGACTCATAGCACGAGTACTTCTGTACAACACATTCCAGGTTCGTGCCACTGATTGCTATTCACAGAATCAGACAGGTTGGAAAAGACCTCTAGGATCACCTATCTAGTCCAACCAGCACCCCATCCCCAACGTCAGTTAAACCACATCCCTCTGTGTACAGCTCTTGAACACCTCCAGGGACTGTGACTCCACCACCTCCACCTCCCTAGGCAGCCTGTTCCAATGTATTCCCACTCTTTCTGAGACGAAATTTTTCCTAATGTACAACCTGAATCTCTCCTAGTGTGACTTAAGGCCATTCTCTCATGTCCTATGGGTGCTGCACGTTGTGCTGTCAGCCTGAGTTCCACATCTGGAGCTTCCCACAGACCCCGATACACTCGCAGCTTATTTTCTAGAGACTTTTAGTTTAAGTGATCTAAATCAGTGGCTTGATCGGTCAGAAATATTTCAGTGTTTTGCTGGGCTTCATCAAAGACTGTAGGTACTAAAGCCAGAAAGCAAGAATATGACTTTCAAATTTATCCAACGTCTGCCACCAAGAATCTGAGAATGCCTTAAAATCTTTTATTAATGAGGTCGTCCAACAGCTTTAGGTATTACTTTGTTGTTCCGCAGATAAGAAAGCAGAGGCTCAGAGGCGTTAAGCCAGTGAGTGCCTGATAGACATAGGAACTGAACGTAACAGGCCCCGGGATCCACCATTCTGAACAGCACATCTCACTGGGATGCACGTCCCCCTGGTCAGGGTGGAAGACCTACAGAGCCCTGCAGCAGCAGCACGGCGCAGGGAATGGGGCAGCTTCATCTGGAACAAGTGTTTCTGTCCCTGAGCTTTGCTGAAGACCCTGGAGTTGTTGCCTAGCAGGGGGCAGGATATCCCGAAGCATCACTGCTTGGAGACGAAGCCTCCCCCTGCTCCCAACCACTGTTACACTTTATCTCTCACCTTCTCTCCCAAGTGCCCTGAAAGGCTGCTGACCTCCACTTTTTGCTAGAAGAGAAAAACATAGGAGAAGGTCATTCTCCTGACATGACATGACAGCAGCATCCCTAGGTCTCTCAGGTGCCTTTTAAGTGTCCAGCAGATCACATCCTCTTCTATACTTGCTTGAGCTCCTCGTCAGGTTTGCCACCTCCCGGGCTGCTGTGAGACGGCAGAGCCCTCAATGCACAGTGCATCACAAAGCTCCAGCCCAAATCACTGCTCCTTTCCTCTGCTCACTTCGCTCACCTTTTCCCACACACACACAGTACCAGTGTCACCCACTCTGCCACCAACCTTTAATATCAAGGCATCAGTTTACCTGCAGGGGATGCGCGAAAGATGAGCATCATTTCAGACTGCCTGGCCTAAGCCATAAGGTGTCTGCTGGTCCCTGAACAGGAAAAGCAGAGCTGCTGTGTGCTGTCCCTGTGCTGGGGAGCCATCCTGTGTGAGTTCTGCCTACTGATCTTCCTTTCCTACAAGCCACTGGGTAAAGTGCCCTAGGCAAAAAGGAGAAAGGCCAAGAGAGCCAATCTGTACAACATAAAAATAAAAAAAAATAAAAAGGAAAAACTGTGAAGCTGGTTATAAATACATCACGGAGTTCTGGTGACACCATAAAGCACCGGAACTTCACTCTGCCTTGCTTTATGAGGTGCCACTGGATGTATTTACTGCCCTGTAATTCACAGGTGACGCATTCATTTAGCAGCACCACTATGCGAAGAGGGGAGATTTCAACTCAGCTTCGCCCCTTGGGAGGTGAGGGGAAGTTTAGATCCAGAAGTGAAATTTCAGCAACATTATTCCCAATAGATTTTCTTCAAAAGAGTCATAGTTACTTTCCTGCTAGTTACATTCGTCTGGGTAAGGATAGCCTCTTTTTAAGTGTAATGGTACCTTCAGAATTGAGATGGGTGCCTTCAAGGATGCTGGTTCCCCTCCCAAGTTGCTCCCCACAGATGAGAGATAAGTAGTTTTATTTCTTGTACAGTTTTTTCTTCTACTACAAGAGCAGAGGGACAACATATTTCTGAGAGATGAGAAACAATAAACCAAATGTTTCTAGGTTTTAGAATCCCGGAAGGAGACCCAGTTGGCTTCAAGCTCTGGAAAACTTTGTACTCTACCTTATTTGTGTCAGCAAGTCTGATTCTATATATTATGTTTCATATTAAATCTTTGTTATTTATTTTGCTGCACTGAGAACTGCAAAAGCAGCCAGCTCTACTCTAAAATCAGATCCAGAAGGGGATCTCGATTAGTTTTTAGCAGTACGAGGTGCCTGCCAGGGAGATGGCAGTGCTAGCTGACCCCATAGAGGCTAATGAGGGACAGCATCAGCTGGTGCAGGACCACATCATGAAGTTAAGAAAGTAAAGTCAGCACGAACAGGCTGTGACCCGGAGCTTTTCTGTGACTCAGACTGGTTTTTTCAAGGTTCAAAATAGTCTTTTTTTTTTTTTTTTTAATGTACTTTTCCAAGAACAAGACGGAGGGTGAGAACAGGTTCTGCTTACAATTCTAAAATAGAAGCTTAAATAAAATAAACCAGAGGGGATTGCATGTGTAGAAAGCTTAGGACTAGAACGCAGGCACCACTGTCTTTACAAAACTACTTCAAATACTGTTGAGGAAAGCAGTGACCACAGACCAAGTACTTCTTGGCACTGCAGGCAGAACGAGCTGTGCTGGAGCAGACCCAGTGTCCCTGCCGACCAGAGCTGCCTCTGGCAGGGGAGACCTGGCAACGCAATGAACTGGCAGCACCTGCTCAGCCAGGAGAGGTGCTCCAGGACAGGGCTGAAGACCACGGGCACAACATCAGTGTGCTATGCTTTTTCTGCATATAACCAACCAGCGGGCAGCCTGCTCAGCTCACACTGTTATGCTGTATTTCTGAAAAAAAGAAAAACAGAAAGAAAGAAAGAAAGAAAAAAAAAAAAAGAGCAATCTGCTTTCAGGGCTTCCGTGTTTTCCTTCAGCATGCAGTTAAGTCAAGTTACCTACAAAAGCTGAGACATAAGCCTCTGTTACTAGTGACAGAGGACAGGTCTAATTCCCTTTCCAGCGCAGCCCCCAGGGACCATGGTTTGCCATGAGCAACTTATACAGCAGCTTTGGAGCCTAGTTCTTCTCTCATTTATGTCAGGGTAAGTAAATTCAACAGAGCCAGTGGACTGACATCAGCGAAGGGCAATCAGATGCTTGACATTCATTTGGGAGAAGAGAAATGGAAACTGATTGCAACCTGTGAGCTTGGGCTAGCAGGAAGTTAGCCCAAAGCAATAGTAACCATTGGGAGGCTCTGACAAGCTGAGGGACGCAAATTCACTTCTGCCAAGAGTCCAGTCTAAGGGCCAGAAATCTTGAAAAGTTCAGACCTTTTCTGAAATTTTGCATCAGCTGCCCTGTGTTGGTGGAAACAAGTAAGAAGAAATGGGGGAGGAACATCTAATTCTCATAAGCATTATCAGTTGTAATTTGGAAAGAGGTAATGTTGGAATTTACTAATGCAAACTGACAATAACAGGTTAGAATTGGCCCTGTTTAATAGATTGATGTACAAAGGACAATTCAGCGTACTCAGCACTATGTAAACTGTAGAAGCAGAGAGTTCCTTCCCTGGAGAGCTTACAGACTTGCTGGAAAGGTAAGAGCCAACATATGTTGGGCCAACTTTATGAGCAGGCAGTTCTTCTTTGGTTCCAATATGCTAATCTCTGAACCTAAGAGAGTGGAAAGGTGTAGGCACTGGCAATAGTAACTTTACACAGGAGTGCCTACAGCAACTGCTTTTAGCCCCAAGCTTGTACATCTCCTTTCTGTCTTCTCCAAGTACGCCCCACAGATGTCTGCACATGGTCCTAGCAAGCCTCCCCTTTCCTAACGTTGCCGAGGATAAAATTCTTCTCATACTCCAGACCCTCAGCAAGATCAGTAACTATGAACATGCTTTGTGTTAAATGAAGGATATCTGCATTTGGTTTACTTCAGTTATAAGGAGCTCTTCTGTTCGAGTATCCAGCATGTCCCTCTTCATCTCACATAGGCTTTAACCTCTGCACTTGGGTTGTTCTACCGTAGTGGGCTAAACATGCTGTGCTCTGGCAGCACACACTCATCTCACATGAGGAAACCACTTTGACATGGCTGTAGAGCTTTCTGAAGAGCATCTACCCCTTTTACTTTTAGTACAGGCTAAGCTCAGTGACAGCCCTCAAATCTCCTCATGCAGAGAAACAGAAGCTACTTTTATTTCTTGTACCAGGTAAAGCAATGTGCCTTTCTATCAATGGTTTTACAAGCTCAGAAAGGCTAAAGAACTTCAAAGAATGTCTGAGTTTGAAGAAATCAGGGTTGCCCACTGCTCCACCTTTGATAGCAATTCAACTACCAGTGTAAAAAAGTAGCCTGATGGATTTCACTTCCTGAAGTTTCTGTCACAGAGGTCACACCTAAGTACCACTGCTACCTATGTTTCACCGAAGATACCATAATAAAATGGCAGTGACCTGTAGCATGTGCTGAGAACTACACATCCATCATTCATAACAGCCCTCTCACAGACAACTCTGCAGTTAGCCAGGTTTTATACCGAGCCAAATTCATCTCTAGCATAACTCCTAGCAACAGATGCTATGGATGCAAGTAGTTACTGTGCTTGTGGAAACAAAAGTACAGGTGCACCTTACTCTCCCTACACCTGGAATTAGTGTTGGCAAGGAAGGCGAGCTGCCTGTTAGCGGCCTAGGTGTGAGCCTTGCCTGGGATAGCCCTGCTATTGATCCTCCCAGCAGCAAGAGGTCAGATACATAAGCAGAGCTCAAGGGAGGACACGTGACTACTGCTGTCTTGGCTCCGCTATTCTTTAGGTCTAGATCTAGGTGTCCAAGGGCTGCTGGTCCAGCACCTTCCGTGCCAGGGCTAGATATTAACACTGCAAAATTAACATTTATGTATTGAATTTTTAGCGTGGAAGAAAAGCCCTGGGAAATTATTTCTGAAGAGCTCTGAATTCTGAAACTTAAATGGTACCTCAAAGGCTGAATTAGAAAGAGACAAGAAATAGATGGAGCTAAAATTTCTGCTGTGATAAATAGGGAACTCTTTTAATTTTTACCCATAAGAACAGAAGGGAGACTTTTATTTTTCTTTTACCCTCAAAAAAAATTGTCTGGCACAGAAAGGAAAAGCTGGAAAAACTGTTGCTTTTTGCTCCTTTAAACTGGCTTGTGTGCTAATGAAAAGCGAGCTCTCTAATAGACACTGCACAGGCTCCCCTCTGCTTCTCTCCTCTCTTCCACCTATCATCTTCCCTGGCTTTTGCCTGTAATCATCTGTTCATCTCACAGCAATAACTGCCAGGTGACTGGTGTCTGCTGTAGTCTCCCAACTGCTGGGGGGAAAAAAAAGAGAGAGAATTAAAAGAAAAGCAAAGAAAGATGTAGTGGGAAAATCTTTCAGTGATACAAGTGTCTCACTGCCAGCCAGACAAAAAGTGAAGTGTCTCCCGCGGCTGAGCCTGCTCGTGTGGGAGCTTCTGATAGGTGTAATTTCCTAAGATGTATACCTTGTCAGTGTGCAGAAGGTGAAGAGAAAAAGAAGGTCACAGCAGCCAAAGCTAAAAAAATGGAAGGACAAAAGGAGACACTGCGAGGAATGACTCTTCTGCTTTTAACTCTGATAGAGCCCATGCTGCATGGTCCACGTCAAACCAACTCGCTGGCTGTAGCAGTCACACAGCCTGTGAGATGGGCTCTTCCTTGTCCAGAGGAAGCAGGCATTGCCACCAATAATGCCCGTGCTACATGACCATGCCAGGGGTATGCCACAGCCCAAGCATGGCACAGTATGTGTTCTAGCTGCTCTCAACAGTGGTAGGAAAATAAATTTCCCTCCAAGCACCTAGGCTGATAACAGGCAAGACAGGCAGGAGGCTCTTAGTCTGCCTAGTCCATCCCTCTGCACCAAGGCAGAATAGCCTTCACATTCTTGGTGATGCTGTCTAACTTGAAACGAGGAAGAATCAATGCTTCTGGAAGCTCTATGTACACCAGCGCTAAACTTTCTTTGTCAGCAAATTATTGTGGTTGTTTCTTTTTTCTTTTCAGAAATCTTCTGTAGTTGAAGAATTGAATTCTGACATATATAAATTAAAAATCTTAACCAAGCTAAAATTCACTTTCCTTATTTCCAGATATAAATATGTGGAAATATTATAACAATGGGATATAATCACAGAATCATAAAATGGCTCGGGTTGGAAGACTGTCAAGCTCCAACCCCTCGCCATGGACAGGACTGCCCCCAGCTAGACCAGGCTGCCCAGGGCCCCATCCAACCTGGCCTTGAGCATCTCCAAGGATGGGGCACGATTAATAATATATCACAATAGTTCTATGGTATGGCATTTCACTAAATTTGTAAGCAGTATGAATATCAAATAGGCAAACCACCATGCTCATAGGAAGCATCCAAGTAACGTGAAGTTGCAACATAAAGGACAAGATCAGTACATAGGTGGGACATTCTGCTACATGCACAAAAAGGATGGTGAGGTGAGATGGGAGGGAGCGGAAAAAGGAGAAAGTGGTTGAGGATCCCACTTTTGAGAGAATGAATTTAGGATTAAACCTAAATTTAGGATTAAACATCAGGCACGAAAAGGGGAACTGGATAAGGAAGAAGACAAGCCAAGTATCACCTCCAGCTTCTCTCATCCTTCCGCAACTAAGGCCATCAAGGACAGCAGCTGCCCATGCTAACTACAGAGAACTGGCTCTGTGGTACTGTGCAGTCACAGTTAATTTGAGCATAAGTGTTAAAGACTAACAGCTCTGTATATTAATTAATAATTTATGATAATAAATGATAATTGACCATTAGCATAAAGCATGCTGTTAATGAATGAATTTAGTGGACATTTTCTTAAAGTTTTAAAACTGTCCCAATTTATCAGCCTTCTAAACATTCCCATCCTAGCAATCTGTAATGCCCATACACACACACACATATTTTCAACTACAGTATTAGTCTGTTATTTATTGCCCTCTCATAGAAAAAAAGACTATTTCCTTCCTCTTTACAGATATCCTTTCTATACTTGAGAGCTTCTGCCTTCTGCTGCATCTTCTCCCTAGATAAAGAAATTTGGTTTAGTCCTCCTTAGAGATCCGTGGTCCTTTGACTATGATCATTACTATTGGTTTCCTAGAGACTTTTCTTAAATATACACGTTTACCTTGAAGAGCAGGACTTCCAGATGAAACCACCTGAGCACTGCATACTTCTGCATCTCACTAAACAAGAACAGCGACCTCCTGCATCTCACCAAAGGTACTCCTGTCTGCATTATTTGTGGGATTCCCTTCCTGCTTGCAGGCCCATATTCACATCCTGCTAGCTACTTCTAGTTTTATAGTCTGTAGCATTTAAAATACTGACATACAGAATTGCTTGGGTGGGAAGGGACCTTACAGATCATTTAGTTCCAGCCCTCCTTGCTGTGGGCTGCCCAGAGCCCCCTCCAGGGATAAGACATCCACAACTCCTCTGGGTGGCCTGTGCCAGTGCCTCATGGGTAAGCCCTGATTCTAGGATCAGCTTTTGCACTGAGATTTTTAATAGGTTTTGCATCTCAGAAAATGCAGCATAGGTCACTGTGGCGTGCTGGGATGGGAAGGGTAGTAGTACAGCATTGAGTTCTTATTCCACGCTGGTGCATTTCGTGCCACCAAGGCCAAGCTTTGGCTTCAAGGCACCCAGCACAGCCACAAAAATCAAACAGATCAGAGCAAAGTACAGCACAGGTCCATTGGTGGCACCTGATCAGAGGATTTAGTGGGACACTTAAGTCTTTAGCAGAGAAGCCAAACAAAAGCACAACAGTGTGAACAGATGTAAGGAACATGAACTACTTCAAAAACACCTCGCTTGCAAATTACTTCCCCCTTCCTTCCATTCCCCAGGGCTTCAGGCTTCACTCCACCCCCACAAGCTCATCCAGCATTGCAGGTCTCATGAGACACCAGCAGTTAGTTCCCTTGCCTTGTCAGATAAACTACCCTGACTGCGATTCAAACACCGGTGCGTGAGTCACATGGATGCACAAAGGCTGTTTTCTCAAACACAACACTTTCCTTTACCCAGCTCCTCGTCTCTGAGAAATGTAAAGAGCTGAGGAGAGCAGGGGGAGGCATCCAACAGCAGAACAGCCCAATCTGAGCTCAAAGGCTAACATCAGAGCACCAGGAATACATAGGCTATAACCACCAAACAACTGTGAAAATCACGAAGAGGAAATAAAGAAGGGGAAGAGCAGCACACTCCCTTACTGATAGGCTGTGTACAAGAGATAAGGCATAAACTGCTCCCAACACGGATATGTTGCTTATTGGACAGGACAGACAAAAACTCCAGCTACTCACTGTAAAGTGTCAAGGGAAAAACTAATTATAGGGATGCAGGGATTACATTTCAACTAGTCAGATGCACACAAACTCATGTGCATGGACATGTATTTCTGTTCCTCTCTGTCCTTCTGGAGCCTCTTATCTCTTTTTCACACTATCAATGAGGATAACTACAGAAGAAACCCGAAAAGGGGAAAAATAAGGAAATACCTATCAGCCGCCCAGAGGGAACTCACTTGAAGAATCACACTTTTTTTCCACTCCTTCTGAACTTCTGGTTGGTCATACAAAAGCCATCTACACTCTGGACCAACGCATCCTTGAAGTCATCCCTTAAGGTTAGGTATGTGTAGTTTAATCTAGATGCCACATTTCATCCCCTTCCCCTTTGCTTCCTTGCTCTCTTTTTATCGGTCACGAAAACAGAGCATTCAGGATAGCTGTCACTGCCTCCTCCTGGGTACTGGCAGAAGGATGGTGGCTATCCTGGGGATAAAAGAAAACTGAGTGGTCTTCAGGATGACTAACTCTGAGTCACATTGTCGCTGTCTCCATCCCTGCATTCTCATCTCCTCCTGCACAGAAATCAGAACATAGCTATTCTGTGACAGCCCAAGCCACCACAAACCCATAAAAGAGACAGACAGCAGTATGTGATCAACAGAACACACAGATATACAGGAGCTTGGTATAACACCTTTTCTTGCACTGACACTCAGT
Source organism: Perdix hodgsoniae (assembly GCA_035772895.1). Lineage (NCBI taxonomy): Eukaryota > Metazoa > Chordata > Aves > Galliformes > Phasianidae > Perdix > Perdix hodgsoniae. The sequence goes on along the minus strand of JAPSGF010000001.1, from coordinate 2,265,278 downwards.
TGCTTCTTGCCTACTACCAGCTCCTACACTGGATGTCATCCTCAGAAACTTGGCAGTAGGCAGATTAAAGGAGGACATCTGATATTCCTGTCTACTTAGAAAGAAGTTGTTCTGCAAACAGTGGAACTACAGAAATAAATGAGTGGGAAACGCAGTTTCATGTTTCCCCTTTATCACTGTAATAACCTTACCATATCACACTCAGCTCTCCTCTCATTTTCTCTCTCTCTCCTCTGACATGTTCAGATTTGTGTCCTATTTTCTTATTTCCCTGCAACACCTTCCCTTTTCCCTTCACGCCATGTTCTAGCAGAGAAGAGGTAGCCTGTGCTGTGCATGTTCAGAGCCCTGAGCCCACCATCTGGAAGAGCGGCTCTGAGCCTAAGCAGGGATGAGGAAGGTGCTGTAGGAATTCATCTCCGGGGCTTCTGCCCTCCTGTCAGTAGTTGTTGGCCTGGCAATCAAAGTGGCAATGGCCACACAAGGCCTTAGGAGACCGCTCTAAAACAATGCTGTACTTGTGGGTGCCCCTCCCTGGAAATATCTAAAGCCAGGCTAGACTGGGCTTTGAGCAACCTTGTCTAGAGTGAGGTGTCCCTGTCTATGGCAGAGGGGTTGGAACTAAAGGTCTCAAAGGACCCTTCCAACCCAGACCATTCTGTGATTCTATACTTCTGCTCTGGTGCGCTATGGCCTTGAGTGGTGTGATCGCTTCAGTTATAATGTGCCAACTTCTCACTGTGGGTGATATTGGAATAAACCTTTTGTAAAAGGAGTACCATTGCTAAACAGCACGGCATGAAAGATGGTTAATTCAGTATCTTAGAGCTGTACTATATATATATGGTAACGAAGCACGTTTTAGTTAAAGGACAACAGAAATAGCAGAAATGACTCACCTTCAAAGGTGGGTAATTCTGTGCCACTTTGATCAAGTATTAACCTCCACTGCAAGCAGAAGGGTTCATTTAGTGCCTGTAACAAGACCCAGCCTGGCTAGCGCTAAAACACTGGAGACTGCCAGTCTTTCCCCACATGTAAACATTGCTTTAGTATCAGAGCCATCCACTAAACTGAAATTGCACGGTGAAAGAGAAATAAATTATCAAATTCATTTTGAGGTAGCAGGAAAGCATTTTGCAAAAGTAAATTCCAAAGCTAGTGTGACAGTGCACTTCCACTTTTCTTCAGGGATAAACATGCCAAAAGAAAGTGCTAGAAGTTTCACTCCTTGAATTTAAGTAGGATTTTAAAAAGCCTGTAAGGAACAATCTTGCACGTGTCTGAGACAGAAATCAAGATAACATTTGTTTTCACAATATCACCATTTTCATGACCAGTGTACTACTCTATTATTATATTATTAGCACTATTTATTTCCTGCTGATCAGTAGTAATGAGATGGAAATGGATCCTGTTTTTCAGCACCACAGAAAAATCGGATAGGAAGGGGAAAAATTGCAGGAGCCATTATTTAGAGTAGGAGGAGCCAGAGATCCCCACCCAGTGATCAGTGACATTTGATACTTGATTTTCAGAACAGAAACTGGTCAATTCTGAAAATGGGTTTTGTTTTCATTGTCGAAGAAACTTCCAAAAATCCAGTTTTCCTTCTTCTTGCATCAGACTCAAGCGAATAATGTACATTATGCATAGGGTAAGTGAAAAGGCGATTACACTTCATTATGAAAATTGAGATTTTGGTAGTCAAGCTAATTAAAAACTAACACTTTTCAAAGGAAATCGTGTAAAGCAAAAATAGCCATAACTATACCCTGTGGGCCCCTTGGTTAGGACAGACATGTGGAATACAGGCATACAGTCTGGATCCTCTGATTCAGGCAGTTCCTACTTTTCAGATAAAGCCCTTAACTCTGCCTGACAGTCACTCTTTCCAGTTTAATCTTACCAGCTAAACTCACTCCCCATTGTTAGAGATCATTAAAAGCTATGAACCGTACACCAGGCAAGAAGAGATTGACCTGACAGGTCTGAAGGGAGGGCGTTCAGGGAATGCGTGAAATGCAGACTAGGATCCCTTTCCTGGCAGGATGCAGCATTACAGCCTGGATCTGCAGCATCTGAGGAAAATCCCCAGTCCAGCCTCTCATACGCGGGTTCTATGAGACTCCTTCACAGAAACACTGCTGAGCTTTAGAGAACTTCTTAACACAATTTTAATCTAAAGAAATATGTCCCTGAAAAGCTTCTGCAGCAGAAAGTCTTTTCCCAGAATGCTGTACTGCAACAAATCAGACCCATCATAGGGTTTTCTTAGGTCACTATTTACAGGCTGAAAATAACACGTACAAGATGTTGATACGGAACTTAACATAGCTTAGGTTATATACATCACGACCAAAAAAAATGTTTAAAGCATTAAAATCAGACTAGACAATGCACCAAGACTACACTGGGCAAAAATCCCACACCATCCAAGTGGGAGAGTTGGTATTTAGCAAGTATTTTTACCTACATCCATCTCCGCTTTTCTCCCTCGGTCTCCCATTTCTGTAATTGCCCTTCCCATGCTGCACACACACACACAGGCTCACCCACTCACTCCCATTTGCCAAGAAGAGCATCCTGCATAGGACTCAGTCATTCGTTGTCCACGGAACTTCTGGTGCGTGTGTCTCTAAATAGCTGACATCTGGAGGAGCTAGATGCTACTTATACCCTCTTTAGCACAGTCAGATGCTGCTAAGGAATGTGAACAAAATGTCTCACTTTTTAAATAGGTTATATTATGCTCTCTACTTCATCCCAGCAGTGGTTATCAGGATCCACAGTCCACTACATAAATTAGCTGGCTTTCAAAGTCATTGCTCTTGCAGACATAAACAGACCAATATAAAAGTATGCACTGGTAATGATCCATCATTTCTGCTGTTTAGGACTCACTTCTACAGTGCGCTCACTTTCTTTTAGGAGGAATATATCAGTCTTGAACCCTGCTTTAGTGACAGGAGTATAATGTGACACGAGTAGCCAGGGTAGAATTCAAGTTATTTAATTATTAGGCCCCCTCCTTCCTCTTCATAATCCAACACACACGTCATTTTTATAGCAATCAAAACACACAGACTACAGCATTTTCTAACTACATAACGTGTTTCAACTACTGATTGTTACCGCCTCACAAACAAATCAGGAATCCACAATAACATGTAAGTCCTGTAATTAAAGACTGAAAGGAATGTAGAAAGGAAGAAAACATAATGTTTACTCCCAGCATGCCTCAACTTTGTACGCTTGATTTTGCATCAAAATACAAAATCACTCAGAACAGGACTGCTGGTGGCTTTTTTAATGTGCTTCTCTCACACATGTCTATTCAAGTGGATGTGTAATCTGTACTGCAGTGAAGTATGCCTTCATTTAAAAAATACAGATAGCACATAGATGGCTGAAGTCACCCAGGCAAAAGAAATTCAAACAGCCAGCAAAGTGATGGGTAGCACAGATGCACCTAAATTGATTAAATTGCCGTTGCTAGAGCACATGCACTGCAATCTCTTTCCCTTCTGCATTATCCAAGGTACCCTGTTATTCTCCAGTCCTTCCAAAGTGCTCTTGTTAGCAGGCAGGGAGAATTAAGTTAAGTTGACTCGACAATATTAATGGATCTAATTCAATAGTGGCATGTTCAGAGAATGCCACCTGCCTTCTTTTTAAGCAAAAGATACTGAAACAACACTTTGCCCAGCTGTTTCTAAAGCTAAAATTAGACACACCTGTTTTAGCAGTTGTTTCAGCAGCTGGACACTGGGATGTGGATCACTAAGATTTACTCACAGCTTTCTCCCCTCAGAGCCAACAGTGTGACTTTAGTGTTTAGTGAAATTTCTGTTGCTGGGAATAGTGCGCATGAATCAAGAGATCAGGGCGTTCTTCTCCATCGCTACACCTTGTCATGGTGCAAGAAAAATTGCCTATTCAGTGGACTAGGTGATCAAGACATACCACTGGTCTTGATCTAGTAGTATAAGGGGACCACATATAAACAATGCAGCGATAAGCCTGCAGGTATCATAAAACTACAGGCTTGTGAGGTTTGTACCCTTCCATTTCCTGCAAAGAGCTGTTAATCTGGGCAGCTAAAGCCAACAAGTGAATCCTGCCAACTTTTCCATTATTGATCCCAGAGTAATCCAGCTAATGTGCAAAAACCACTTCCCCAGTATCTAAACCTCAGTGTTCCACCAATTGTCTCCGCATTCAGTGAGCACCTCCGTTGTAGGAACACACTGCATATCAGAAATGGTAAATACTGAGATGTTAGAGAAGAACCGACTGTAAAATTAAGGACACATTAAACTAAGTCTTAGTGAGATTATAGCGTAAGCATTAGCTAGAGTTACCGTGTTTCTCTGTCTGACCAAGTTGCTTGAGAATCTCAGTACCTTCTCTTAAAAGGAAGACCAAATTTCCTAAAGTTGCTGTATTTCACAACCTAATACTGTTTGCCTTCTCCCCCACGGCAAAATCAGTTTATTCAGTGCTATCCAGAGCCACTTACTCCCAAGCCAGTGGCAACCCCTCAGGTATGACTGTGAGACCAAGTGGTAAACAGTATTAATCAGACAATCTGTGTTATGAAAAAGTATGCCAAAAAAAAAAGAAAAAAGAAAAAACGAAAGAATAAAGAAACTCCATGAATTTATGTTGCAACTGAGAAAAAGATACATGAGAGAATTCTCAAAGTTACAGCTCTCACAGAAATTTTAGAGGTGCCATAAATTTGTAGGTATGAATGCATTGAGTGCACGAAGTACTGTATGCTAAATAAACATTTCCCACATTATGTGCTTATCTACACATTCTCCTGGGATTTGCACCTGTGTGTTTTCACAGAAAAGACACATGCACATTCATCCATATGAATACAGAAAGGTGTATGCACATCTAAAGATCTGTACGTAAAAAAAAATGCATGCAAGCATACAAGCATGCCCACACAGTTTGACAGCCATGGGAGCAGACGTCTCAGGAGATGCTGCACACCATCCAATTCCAATCAAATACACCTCAGATTTTCCCTTTCAAACAGAAGGAGAGAGAGACGGACAACTCGGTTGTCAAATCCAGTTAAAAATGTTTGTTGTGAGTATTTCTGATGATATCTAAAGATGCTTGGAGAAGTGGGGCCATCACGGTCAAGCTGTACAAGTTGAACTCAAGAGTACTGAAGACAGAAAGAGGCAATGACACAAAGACTTTTCCCCTCTGTCTTTCTGGAAAATAATGAACAAATCCTTCAGAGTGATTACTCTGTTACACCTGCTGGCCCTGCTCTCAAGTCTGTATTAGAAGATGCTCCTATCTTCTGTCAGATTAAAGGCACCTAGTAAAAAGCGATCAGAGATTGGCATGATAATCACCTTTCCTCATTAGAAAGAAAGCCCTGGACCTGACTGAATATGGCTCCTCCATCAAGCCCTTTGTGGGCTGTAATAGTACTCAGCCATCATCAACAGGCACAACACTTCATGTGAACAAGACAAAGCAATATATCAAGTGATCTTGTCTTTTTATTTGCTTTTTCTCTTCTAAGCCTGCTGAGCGAGGTGGGAAGGTGCCAAATTCCTTTTTAACTTGTATAAATGCATCTAAATGTCACAGAAGAACCTTGTTAAGTGAAAAGCTTTCCAAATGTTCTTCTCTTACTAAAAAGGATTGCTCTTTTTTTTTGTTTTGTTTTGTTTTTTGTTTTGTTATGTTTTGTTTTGATTTCAAAATTGCTTCCTCTCTCACTGCCCACTGCCCTTGGCCGTTCCCAGAGTCAGCTGGCCTCAGCGACCCGCAGCAGAGCTCACAGCATTCAACTGCAGCAGCATCCACCAGGCAGGACACGGCTCTGCCCAGGGGAGTGGGAGGGCAGGAGGACGCACATGAAAAGATGGCAAAATCGCACCAGGGTACAGACTGAAGGGACCTCTCTCACAGAAGGAGAACCCCCCAAGAACTGCAGCCCCAGAGAGAGCAGCACCTCCACAGAGACGGCCACAGCGAGGCCTCTGCAGAACACCAGCCCTGCCACAGAAAGTGCAGCTGGGAGAACTTCGTGTAAATAGGGGTGAGTGGGCACAGCTCGAGCCTCCCTACTGCTGCTCATGCAGCACAGTTCTGTTAGCTATGACATGCTGAGGAAGATGGGTGGTGTAGTAAATTGCTGAGAGAGCTGCATAATAGCAGGTGAGGGCAGACTACTGGTTACTCTATAAAACCAGAACACTACAGAGAGAGATGCAGAGTTTGTGCTCAGCAGCGTCTATGAATCACCTCCCTCCCTTACAGCATAGCCATGGCTTGTATCATCCCAAAGGTCATTCCTCTGCTCGATCTGCCTCCTTCCTTAGTGTTCCCAATTTTTAAAATAATTGTTCTGTACTACAGATTCCATTTCTGATCTTACAAGAAAGACGTCAGGAGGAACATCCATTTTGTTCTGTAGCGAGCTGTAGGGCTCAGAGAAAAGACCCTGTCCTGTGGCCTGTTCAGCAAAACATGCTGCAAAATGGTGTCACTGTGCAGAAGCAGAACTGTGTTAAAGCACTGCCACAGCCCACACCGCTGTCAAGTGAGATGCGCAGTCCCAAGTCATAAAGGTGTTTAATCAGATAGAACTTGTTCTTCAAGTCATTATATAACCTTTGAGAACACAGGCTATCATGTACACTGCAACATAACCCGTAACAGCGGAGTCAGATGCTGAATTTACGAGGGCTGGTATAATGGAAGGAGAACCTCAGGTCATTGCGAAGCAGCCCTGCACACTGCGCCACTGCAGTCCACGTCACCCCTAGATCTGCTGGCACAGCCAGCTCAATAGGGACTTCTACACTGGAAAAACAAAGCCTCATTCAGGTCATATTTCTCATTTCCATCTCCCACGGTGAGCCCACTCTCTGGCAGCAGTGGGGGCTGCCTCCCTCCAGGCTGAAAGGCAGAAAGAAGCCCAGGCTACTAAATCCACCAGCACCAAAGGTCCCAGATTGGAAGTTGGTCCCAATCTGGCCCCTCCAGTGTAAAAATGTACATACATAACATAACAACAGTTATTTGCCTTTCTTTTGGAATCTGAGAAAGGGGAGAGGGAAACAGAAACTGTGTGTCAGTGTACTGAAGGTATTTAATCTGTAATAGCTAGAAAATTTCTAATCAGAAGTATTAAATGAGCAGATATACTAACACCACGTACTTGCAGGAGCTCAGATTTTAAGGTACGTATCAGACACCAGTGGCCTCAAAATTAAATTACGCACTAGGAGTAAGAAGACATCTTACATTTAAGAACCAGCCAGAATTCTTGATCAGTGAACATTTCAAAATATCTTTTCTACAGAGGCACATCCAGGTGTTTGCTAGGCAGATATAACAGAATGCTGCTGTGATCAGATAAATACGCATTTATTTGTCTTTGGAGTGAGGACATGGAAAGCTAAAATTGAATTGTTTTGGATCCCTGCTGCTAGTTACTGGCCCTGTCTAAGTAAAACTTAGCTAGGCAACAGTGTTCTCCCTTATGCTGCCTTAGCTTCCTTGGAACCCATCTCGCTCAGGAAGGTAACATATTTCCCCTGTCTCCCCCATGACCACCTGTCTCATCCTTTTTCTTTTTTCCTTCCTGTGTCTCCCTGTTCCATGGGCAACAGTGGGACAAGGATCCAGATTAGCACACGCACACAGCCCCACCTCTTTGCCTTGTGGCCTGCAGCATTTCTCAATTCCAGGAATGCTCCCTTTTCATCACCATTGCCAGCTGGCATCTTATTTACGTAACAATGAACAACACAGCCATGTTACCTCTCCGCTTCTGCAACACCACAGCCTGCTGATGAGCCTGAGTAGTTTCAAACAGGGTTATGCTTTCTCTCGTGCCCTCTTGCAAGCCTGGTGTTCTGCCAGGCAGCTGCATAAGGGACGCTCTCAATGCTGAACATTCCCCGCACGGCAGCCTGACAGCAGCTCTGAGGTGAAGACACATCCAGGCTCCTGCAGCTAAAGCCTGGTGAAAAGAATGAGCCTTTCCACTGCCTTGAAAATGATGGATGAATGCAGAGGTTTTCCACAGCCTACAGCCGTGTGATCCCAAACACCGCCCCTGGAGCCCTGCACGCAATATAAATTGTCACACAAAGAAACGTACTCAATAGTGCTGACCTTAAAGGTACCTAGAACAAGAGGGAATGTAAAAGGCAACATAACTCCACAGAATCAACCTTTGCTTGAAGGGTGTGCTTATACGTAGAGTATATTAACATATTAGATTCACTATTGGCACATTCGTGGCTATGGCAAGAGATAGCCTGTCTTGTTCCCTTTAGACAGGATTACAACTTCATCCATTGATTCAGGACTTCTTGAGAAACATAAACGTTTCTCTCACAGATCTCAAAACGCAGTAAATTCCAGAAAGGGTGAGAACAGTTCTCCTTTTGGTACAGCTCTAAAGGGAATTCTAAAATTACATGCATTTTCTCACCTTCTAGGAATTAAGCAGATCAAAAAAGCCTTCTGATGAGAGAGGATGTGAGGGTGTTTTTTTGTTTGTTTGTTTGTTTTTTCCTAATTGTCAAGACTGAAACCTGATCGAAAAGTTGAGGTCACATCCAGCAGGAAAGGCTGCATTAAAAAAACACAACAGAACAGTTCAACCTCAGCAGTACCCTTCCAAAAGCAGCCATAAGAACTAAGAAAAATCAGAGTTTACACACCAGATTCATGCAAAACGCCAAAACATGCATTGGTAGCAAGAAGATACCTCAGAATATCCTGCTCCAAAGCTAGCACCTTCTGCATTGCATTGTGGTCTGGTCAGTTTCATTCAGGACAGTAGCAGAACACAAAATTTCATTCTATAGTCTAGGTGCGATCCTGACAATATATGAAAACACCATCCCAAAATGATGTACAGCATCTAACTATTCCAAAGAGTACATATAAATCAACTATTAATTATATCCGATTTGTGGAGAGCAGAATGGACATCAGGGGAGCCCCAGCCATTACACCACTTTCTGTGCACCCAACCCATGCCACCAGGAGCAGCCATTATTACCTATGACATCGTTGATCTCCAGGCATACATTTCTGTATAAACTCGGCATAAAAGCAGTCCCTGGTTGTCATGGGTGTATGCTTTGATAAAGCCTATAATTACGTGATCGCACACTATTCTTTTTATCATGACCTTTCTTTCACACAGTGCACAGGAAGAATAATGCCTGTTGAAGGTGTGTTTGTTTGATACTCTGCTTTATCTTCATTGCTCAATTTGTAGCCCCTTTTCCTGCACACCATACTAATCCCGCTCTGAAGAGTAGTTTATTTCCAAATGAGCTTTTCTGTGGTGCCACTCAGAAAAGCACTGGACTGTTTTGCAAAAACTAATTACTTTGGACATCACCTTTCGGAGGTGATAGGCTCATTTTACAAATGCAGAACTCAGAAACAGAGGAATTAAGTCAAAATGCCCACTAGTTTTGAATGCGCGACTTCAGGTTGCAAATTCTGATTACACAGCACCTCCCACATTATCGGCACATTTCACGTGACTTGGTTGTTTTTTCAGAGCACACTACTGTTTCCACCCAAGCTATAGGATCTTCCGTTAAGGACCAGAACACAAGAAACACATAACTGATGGACGGTTTGAGAAAAAGACCTGATTTTAGTGACACATCCAGCATCATACCATGACTCTGGGGAAAAAAGAACAGACGGAATAAAATGTCCCATAGTGCTTTACTCAAGAGACCTCCCTCCCTGGTGAGAATCTTCCTTCAGTACAAATGGAAGATTTGTTAAATATGGTAGAGTTCCAAGATTCAAACATATAGTTACAGATATATTCATATAAATATAGTTACATGCAGATAGATGTATTTGTAAATGCATACATAGAAATGTATACACATGCACATAAAAGCACACAGCCTTCTGTGAAACTTACCTGAACTTCCAGGGAGTTCTTTTTGATTTAATGAGATGCTACCGTATCCACTGACATTTCTGCTTTACATTTTTTATTGAACAAATCTCAAACTGAAAACTAGATTTTCTTCAAATTCCCGTACCTGCATGATGCAGGGAAATGAAAACGCCTGTCAGCAAAAGTAATGTGTTTAATACCATGCCAGCCCTAAACATCAGTAGAGATTTCTGTGTATTGCAGATAATTCTATCACCAAGCCATATTGCTCTGTGATGTGCTTTTATCTTTGCTGTAGGATAATATCAATATTTCAAGCATGAGCAAAAGAATGTTTTATGAGATTGATGTGGGAAAATACAGTGACAAGTACATAAAAAAGGGCAGAGAAAAATGCCAGGCAGTCATCATAAATGCCTTGCAATCCCACCAGAATTTGTCTAGTTTATCCAATTCTAATCAACAGGTTGAGGTCCACTGGGGTCTCGGTGACTTTCATTACATTTTCAGCACCAAAGAAGAACAGCAAGAAGAAGAGGGCACAGATAACAGAATGGGGAGGCTGTCACATACATCCTAGGAGCCTGTGCAATATTTAGAGGCTGGAAATACGTATTTTGTTAAGCTTTTAAATTAAAAAGCAGTGATTTATAAAGGAAGGAAAGAGAATGGGAAAAAAACTGTATTAAGCCATTTGCCGTATTGCACACATATGCCTGGCGAGGACAGGATCTTGCAGGGCTACGGCGATGCAAATATGTTCAAATATGTTCTCTGCAAATCCATGAATGACTCCCCAAGTAGGCAGCTATTTACACACCCAAGCAATAAGTTCTCCCTGTATGGATCGGGTGGGGGAGTTTTCCATCTCTTGTCTGTCTTTGAAAAGGACATGGCTCATCTGAGGAAAACCTGTGCTATGGATGCAAACATGAACAAACAAGGTGGTTTTCCACAATACAGCTACCTCTGCCCCACAGTGGCAGAAGGTATAAGCTAGTTTCTATAAACTGTGCTTATAAGTCTTTTGGCAAATCCTCCATCACAGGCGATTGGTTAGATTGTTTCTTTCCTTTGGGGTTGCAATTGCTCCGTGTTTGACAACAGAGCTGATGACTACTACTTAACCCCTTTCCAGATTAACGCTGAAGCTTTTTAGCCAGACTGCTGTCTTCCTGCAGCGCAGCGTTAGTTAGGCATCTCAATATTTGGGTGTCCAACTAGCAAACCCTTACAAAAACCTGAGTTTCAGAAGACTGATCAGCACTCTCTACAACCAGTTTTTGCACCTAATTTGCAATCATAAAAATCAAAGTAATCAAAACCACTACTTCTGTAAATCTTCACTGTTTTGATTAGAAGCAAAAGCAAATCTTGCAGCCCAATGCATTCTAAAGTGCCTTCCAACTCTACTGTCCTCTTATCTCTCTGACTCAACATGCTATCCCTGGGGACATTCTGCTAGTTTTTAGTTTATCTGGAACATGCTCATTTCAAAGCCAATTTAAATGAAATGCCTAAAAATCTCCTAGAAAATAACTCTCATAATAAGCACTGTACCTTTTATGATGTTACATTATTACCAAGCAGTAAATTCATTTGTTTCCTCAAATCCCTTACCAACATCTTTTAAATACATAAATAAAAATGGGGAATTTCAGTAGATATTATTTCGCAATATGTGGATCTGAGACATTTTAATAAGAAATGCCCCTCCAGGCTAAGAGGTATGAATTGTACACCAAAGGGAATGGTTTAATACACTGTTTAATGCTATCATCAAAACTGATGATAGCACGATGGATTTTATACATTTTAATATTTCTTCAGAGCTGGAAAAAACGACAGTGAGAATCATAGTTGTATATTAGCTAAGTGTCAAAAGTGCTACTGAACCAGCCAGATGGCACACAGATCCTACAGCATTTCTTCCATGACCAGAAAATATTACCTGAACAGAAAGATCCAGGGATTTCCTCTGAAAGTAGCCCTCCAACCCTCCAGGACCATTGCCTCTGCTATACACTCCACCAGATCAGATAGAATCACTCCCACCTACCACGTCCTCACTGCATAGGCTACGCTGTGTGTATTTTCAAAAGCTTTGCCACATAGACAAGGTAAGACCTGTTATCGTAACTACTTTACCTTGCTTTTACAGTCTTCCAATGAACAGGAAGTCCCTAGGGTCCTGTTAATAGTCAACAATAAAGACTGCTTGCAATTCTCAACAGAACAGCAATTTAAAAAAAAAGGAACCAAACCCCAGTTACACGGTGTTTCTCTACTTTACAATGTGCTATTTGCTCTTAGCTCTATACTTATTGAGACTTTTAAGACCCTTTAACCACTTTGACTTGTTCACTGGTGGGTAATACGTAAATCCATTCTGCGCCCACTCTCTGGAGGAAAGGGATCTTGTTTGTTCCGTGGTACATCATTATCTTCTTGAATACTAAATAGTCACCTTCTAACAATTGGGCAACAGTATCCATGTCAGTGTTCAGACACACCAAGAGTATAGGACAACTGCCCAATTTTTTTGTTGTTGAGTTCCTGGCTAAACAGCAGGTCCCCCCTCTCATCATCCCAGCTAAGATCCACAACTTCACATCTAAGACAGTAGCAAAAAATATAGGCTAAGATGGCATGGAGAGCACGTGACAGAAAATTCCAAACTAGCTACAGGCTTGAAGTATGCACATGTCCCTTTCTTCTTCTAGAGAGCATGCTTTCTACCACGTGAGAAGAAAAATGCGATTTCACAGGGCAAGACTTGGTGGTTGTTTTTTTTTCTTCTTTTTTTAAGAAACACAAGTTGATTTTGGTCTTAAAACTGTAACTATAATTAAACATACACTTGTGGATTCTCTTCGAGCGCTGAGCAGGCAGAGCGCTTTTCCTCAGCTTGGCATTGCTGCTCTGTGATTATGTCACAACTGATCTTTAACTGTTCCATCTGTGGGTTATTCATTGCCTCTCCTCGTGCTCGTCTGCTGGCTATTTATAAATTTAACTCCACTATCACAGCATTCAGCAGCTTCCCTGGAAGAGTCCAAATTTGCAGAAGAAAATGCTGAAGTTGCACAAAGACTCCCTACACTGGAAAAAAAATCCCATCTCAGAAACTGCGGATAATTGAAAGCATTTCTACTTGGGTCTATTCTAAGTATATCCATTTGATGCAGCCTTTCTGGGCTTTCAGAAGGTATGAGTGCACAATCTAGCTTACTGAGAAACATTTGCACACGCGATGAAGTACTGGCTTGCAATATACTGGAAAAGCAATTGCCACCAGTAGGTAGTTTAGCTTCTTGTAGCTTCGGAAAGCCTGTGAGAAAATGACTGGAAGCTGAAAATCCCTAGGCATCTTATGGCCATACTTTTCCAGAAATAAGCCCCAGGGACCAGATTCTCAAATATAAGTCAACATATTCCCATTGCTTTTGGGAAGTCTTATTTTTACCAGCTGAGGAATCTGCTTTTATATGTGTAGCTTGTAGCCTCCACAATTCTCCTCCTAAGAATGAAATGAGAATGATAAAAGCTAAATGTGTGTGAGGGCATGAAAAGGAAGCAAGTCCTGCTCTGTCTCATCCTAGTAACATTATGAAAAGGCAGAGCTTGGAACAGTTCCTTCAGGTACACAGAGCAAAACCTGGAGCCAAAGCAACCTTCAGAGTTAGGAGCTAGACTCTCTTCCTGACCTTGGGTAAGTTGATTAACCTTTCTTTTCTACGTTTTTCTGATTGTGGTATGACTCCATACCTCCCGTAGAGATTGTGGTGCTTAATTGGCCAGTGTTTCCAGAATACCTGAAGTGCTTTGGATGAAATATGTTACGCAAGAGAAATAATTGAAGTCAATGGAGCTGTGACGACTGACACTAGCTGAGGATCTTTCCCTCAGTGTTTGACAGGATCAGAAGCAGGCTCAGCTGAAATGACAGGAAGTCGGAGACATTTGGTGGTAGTAATATCACAAATGAGTCAAAGGGTTTACTATTTGCTATGGTAATATACAGCATTTTTCATCTTCTAGTCACTCCAGTGGCATCCATTAATTTTCCGATCTCCCCTTAAAGAAAGATCTATAAATAAGTTCTCCATTATAAGAAAAATCAGGCAGATGGGTAATGTGACTTATCCTACAGAACAAGATTTGAGAAATCAAATTTGGACCCCTTGCTCGTAAGCCTATTTTCAGGTCTCCCTTTTCACCATTCTTATTACACATATAATTCCTTATCTTTCTGTTTCAATGGTAAAAGCTCATTTATTGCTCCATAAACATCCCTGCCTAATTCCCTGCTAGATACTGCTTGGATGCGCTCCCATAAAATTCTCAAAGCCTGCATAGAGAAAGTAAAGCTGAGGGGAGTACTGCTGGGCTGAGAAGCTCTTCTTGTCCCAACAACCCCTTTCCTCAGCTTCCAGGAAAGAATTAACAGTATTTAACAGTATATCCTTGAAAATATTTTTCCTTGCTCACTGTTAATCCCACGCAACACCAAGGATTGCAACCTCTGCAATCTCTCACCTCAGAAGCACTTCTTGCTACAACACACCAGGACAGTGTCTGTCACTTCAAACTGCCTACTGCTCATTTCAGGAAGAAATTCATGACCTGCTTAAGCCCATGGGATAAATTCTTGTCGTAGCTTTGGTTCTGGAAGGCGCCTGCTGCTGGAGGATGCCAGTCTGAGGTTATGTAACTATGCTGGCCCAATCCAGCTGTTTTCAGGGAGCCCAGCTGCTCGGCGCTGCTTCCATCGCCATCTTCAGTAGGTACCAGGCCTGGGTATTGGGTGCTCAGTCTGAATAATAGCCTCGAGGGGAGTCTCCACAGATTAGTTGCTATGTAGAGAGAATAAATGCATTCGAATCAATACCCTACTTGAAAATGCAAAAATACTGTGTGCCTGGATGCTGCTGTGATAAAGTGTCATGGCAGATGGGAGAGTAACATGAAATGGGACAAGTTACTCAACTGTCACAATGTTATCAATCGGCAACAACGCAGGAAAGCGCATTTTACATTATTATAAAGACTTCCGCTGCTGCTTACAACAAGCATGTTGCAGCAATATTTGGGGTAATTACTCTTGAATCCGAGACTTTTTTTTAATGCTGCATACTCTAGATTTTCACTAATAGATCAGAAAGCAGAGCTCTGGATACATTAACTTTACTTAAACAATAGATTAAAAGGGGATGAAGGAGAAAATGAAAGAGAAAATACTACCCAATCAAACCTCAGCATTTTCTTTTGATAACACCACAATGATCTACACTTGCGTGTCTCATTTTCTGGCTACATTCCCCTTCTGCAGAGGGAAAGCAAGGTTGTTTTTTTGTTCCATTAGAAACAAACAAACAAAAATTAATTGCAATAAAAGTGCAATTTTTTTTCCAAATTAAAATTGAGATAATAAGTAAAATGAATGCGTGTGATTAGATAATTACTTTTCTTATTTCCCTCCAAAACAGTAAGGTAAAGAATGATGCATATTTGCACTTGCTGACACTTCCGTACTTAGATGATGATATAACTCTTCTGGCGTATCTCTATTTTAAAAAGAGAATATCACACAGACTGCAAAGTTTACAGAATCATGGAATGGCCTGAGTTGAAAGGACCACAATGATCATCGAGTTTCAACCCCCCTGCCACAGGCAGGGTCGCCACCCACTAGACCAGGCTGACCAGAGCCTGGCCTTGAATGCCTCCAGGGATGGGGCATCCACAACCTACTCAGGCAACTGTTCCAGTTCTCCATCACCCTCTGCGTGAAAAACTTGCTCCTAATATCTAACCTAAACCTTCCCTGTCTCAGATTAAAATCATTCTGCCTTGTTCTACTACTATCCACCCTTGTCAATAGCCGTTCCCCATCCTGTTTATATGCTCTCTTCAAGTATTGGAAGGCCAATACTTGAGACTTGTTCTTCATATTCAGATGGTATAGTCAGCAAAAAGAAAATCTGTGAAGGAAAAAGGATTATTGGTGCCATCTCCAGTGTTCTTTGCTTACAGAAATGTAAGTATCTTCATCATAACAAAATTTGTCATATTTCCAAAACTTTAGATGTTCAATTTGCATATTAAGTTCATAACACACTAAGCATCATCTGTTACAAAACAAAAGAACTCCAAGATATAAACTTAACTCTCAGAGCTAACAGAAAGGGTTCAGCTGCAAGGGACTCTGACACTGACTCCCTGTGGTAAATTTCTTGTGTTCCTCTACAGGGAGCTATTAGACTCAATTCATTAACACACTTATTTGTGATTTAAGACCACCAAACAAAAGATCTGAAAGGAAAAGCACCACCATCATAAACTTGCATTAAATTATCTTAACAAAGTGAATCTACGATATCTTTAATTGCAAGGCAGAAAAGGTAGGAAGGCAGATTCACACTATCTGATAACTCATGCATCGGGGATAACTATGATGAGTAGATGAACAGATCCACAACAGCTAAAACATCTGAGCCTCCTCTGTGCAAAACTACAGGTGAAAGCAATGGCATGTTTCATTTAGAGGCTTGCTCAGTGCACATCTCCTAATGCTCTTTGTCTGAAAGGCAGAAGAAAGAGAAGGTAGCAATTACTGTTGGGGAAAACATAAAAGATGACTGCTGTGTGTGTGTCAAGCACTGGGGAAAATTACTACTTTGTCTTTAGTACAGAGATGAGATTCTGCAGCCAAACCGAAGCTCCACTGTAAATGCAAAGTCCAGCTATATCCAATATGAAAAGGTGATGAATTCAGATGGATCAGGAACAGAGCCACTCACACAGTATTTTTGGCAGAGAAGTTTTGCTGATAGTCTAGCACACCTGTCACTTAGAAGGGGTGGTAGTGCCACTGCATTTTGGGAGATGTATGTTAGTGACAGGAATTACCTGGGATGATGATGGGACAACAAGGGAGGTGATCTCAGTTGATACTTGGCTTTTAGGATGTTTTTAGATGAAAGATAGCTCTGCACTGCCAAATGGAGAGCATACTTTTAAGTTTGGGAATTGATTCCGGGATTCTCCTCTCCCTTAGTAGCAGCCATCTGAAATTATGTGTAATGATCCAGGTGGTATACCCCAGACAAACCAAGGGGTTATTTGGCATGTTATGAGTTATGAGGCTTTCCACTCTTAGGCCTGAGTTTCTCTGCATGACTGCTGGCTTGCAAGGAAAGACCTTAGCAGTCAAAAATAAAAATAATAATAATAATAAAAAAAGAAACCCAGCACAAAAGCCCAGGGGAAATGGAGCTAGACTGTAATGAGAAAGAGGAATAAATAAATGGGAAGCAATGTGCAAGCAGCACTTACGTCTGTGTGAGGTTAATGCTAACCACTTACTCCAAGCTGAATAAATGCTGCCTGGGGATTGTGATTAAAGCAGGCAGCTCAGGGGAGGAAGGAGCTCCTCGAAGTTGGAGCCAGGAGGAAGCCCTGGGATCTTGGCAAAGCAGTGAGCATTTCTATCCCCATTTGACCAAAGGGAATAAGATGATCACAGTAAGGGTGTAAGCACTTCACTCCGTACTGCATACATCTAATAAGTGCCATCACGCCAGGTTATGCAGAGATGTCGTGTCTTGGTCACGTTACCATCAGGAAGTCTCAGTGTGACTGCAGCTGTCATGTGCCCTGCCCAAACTGACCACCTTGTGTAGGCACAGCATGAAATGCCTCTCTACCACTTTGCATCCCAGCTCAGAGACAAATGAGCAGGCAGTCAAATGCAGATCAAAATCCTCTTCTGAATACTCTGCCTCTTGTAATACCTCTGCTTTCTCAGACGCAGGTATTGGATAAGACTACTCAGGCATAGCCCACAGACAGAAGAAGCAGCCAAATTATTCATTTACTTGTTCTGATTCTTATTACATTCTACCTCCAGGTACGTAATCAGGCTTTTATTCACCTAACTGCTTTATCCTCTAACAAGCTATTCATCTGAAGGGTTTGCACTGCAGGATTTCCCCTGTAAGGATCTTTCTTTGTTATGTTCAAGATAGAATTCACTGCCTCAGTGCCATGCTTTTGCTCATTAAAAATAATTTCCCAGTGAGTTTGGTTCCAGTAGCTCTTCAGTCATATTAAAGGCCCCGTTGCAGCGTTAGCTCCAGAAAGCATGTTGAAGACCAGCAGGGAAAATGAAAGGAAGAAGAGAAAACAAGAAGCTGGAAGGACAAGACTGGTTGCTGACAAATGAAAAGCAAGCCCAGATGTGCTGCTGCCCACTGGGGCAGAGATTCCAGCAGCCCTGGGAAACGTGTTTCACCAAACACTCAGACTGTGTCCTCACAGGAGATCTCCCCTACCCCAGATTCACCTCTCTGTGTATTTTTCCTCCTGCTTTGCTCTCTTCCCTGCTCCCTCCCCCTCCATGCCTTCTTTGGCTTTTTTTCTTTTAGTACTACAACTCCAGTGCTCCCTAGGGATGTTTTGGAGTTTGTTTTCCAAACATAGACTCTTTCTGCTTTTCTGGAAACTTGGTACAGGGAAAGTCTGCAGCTTACAGCAGAAACACACTAACATAAGCCAGTGAGATGGGATGTGCCAAGGCCAGTAAGTTTACATCAGCTCCTTCATTTTCACAGCAGGCAGCTCCCTCATCAGAAAGTTTTATATGGGTAGTGTATATCACAGCCTCTATGATACAGTGTGTAACACAAACTGACAGCTTTCACTGTATCTCCGCTTTCACGTAAATAAGAGAGGTGACACAGTCCAGTGGTAAAGAAAAATTATTTCAAGATACAAAGCATGTTAATCTCCCTCCTTTTGTGATTTAATCACAGGTACCAGTTGATGATCTACTGCTAATATACCATGTAAATAATGAGTCACATTATTCGATGAAGCATCAACTCAGACAAATACAGGAAGCAGTAGTGTACCACTTTACATCAAGAGGGCCAATTTTACCTCCAATACAAACTGGAAGCCTTCCCGAGGCTTTTTCTCAGTCAAATACAACTCTGTTCAAAACCAAACCAAAACAAAACAGAACGACCAAAATACAGCAACTTCTAAGTCCCTTAGCACAAAAGTGTTGACTGCTTCAGGGGATTCGGGATAGTAAATGCCATCTTCTTCTCTTCAGTAAGTAGAACTGGAGCAGTGGGGCAGCCTGTCATGGCACTCCTGGACACAGAAAAACTAGTACGACTGGCCGCTGTTCAGCCTAAGGGAATCACTAAAAGATCCAAAACAAATGGCTTTCCTTGCTTTGCTCTAACCCTAAGAGTCAGCATAATGGAAGCTGCGGTGCCTGAGGTGAAACTGGGAGACATAAAACCACTGGCTCATAGCACAGAGGGAGGCTTTCTCCACCTTCTCTATCTTTAATCTTACTGAACAGAGCTGCCCCACTCATAGCGACCATGTAATCTACTAGGACTACGAGGGAATATAAACTGAGGCCTCAAGGCCTGAGTGGTTCACATCACTGTTCACCAGCGCCTGTCTGCTTTGTTCCTCTGCTGCACCACAAGAAGCCTTTGATTTGTCTCTAGCTTCTGCTAAGCTGGCACTGCTAGGTGGGAAGTGGCTCCTCCACCTGCACTGAAGCCCTCAGGAAATGCTGCAGACTGGTTTATCTCAGATATCCACCGAACTGGTATAACTGGGTTGTTTCACTTTGAAGCAAGAAAGGAGAACCAAGTATCCAGAAACATTACTGCAAGGACAAAATGTAAAACAAAATGTAGGACTTGAAGTTAAAATCTTAGACACTCTCCCTTCTTCCAAAATCTCACCTGTAATCTGTCAGCACAACAGCTGGTGTGGGAACACAGAACATATTGGGAGAGCTGTCCTCCTCAGACTGGTCCAAGAGGTGGTGATGGTAATGCTCAGAGAGAATCTTCCATCAGAAAGGGGAAATAGTAGATTTTCCATTCAGCAAAACATGGAATTAAAGCAAAGAGAATATAAAATGCTGAAGCCAGAATCAAAGAGAAAGCAGAGGCTGAGCTGAGGGCATGGCCTGGCCAGTAACTCTCTCCTAGAAGTTGTGTTTTATAAAGCAGTTAAAAGAAAAATTTGCAGACTGTCAAATAGAACAGAGATCCCCAGAACTGTGGAAAAATTTCAGAGGGAAAATGCTGGAAACACCTTTTCTTTAAACAAATAGGTAGTTCCAGTCCTTAGAAATGTGTGAACACATGATTAGCTAGAAAAAAACAACCATGGATTTGTAGTACAAGTGTAAGAGAAAGTCTCGTAAGTCACTCTGAATTCTATCACTCTTACCTATTACTTACTGGTTGAAATACATGGCTTCTAGCTAGGCTTGACAAGAACAGGTATGGCCAGCACATGGAAATACAGAGGAAACTGCTACTGGCCAAGATTCCTATGTCTGACTTTTGTTTCCTGCAGCAGCATAGTAAGCACTACGGTTCTGATGGCTGGGATTCACCTGTCTTCACACTGGTCTCCATCTGGGAAAGTCAGACCTCCTTCAGAGGCTGTGGGGGCATTTCCAAGGCTGAATTCAGCTGGTCTATTTTAGATGTCCATTTCTGAAAAAAGGCAGGTACCAAGCCAACATGTTCTACACGGAAACTTAGACTGGAAATCCAGATTTAAATGTGTGTTAGCATTGTGTACATGCATACATCCTTAACTGAAGGTATTTCCAGTATTTCCAGATGGGAAATGAGAATTCAGACAACTTCACGTAGAATTGATCAGTTGAATTGAAATTTTATGGAAAATCTCCTGTATCTTAAAAAGGGAAGCTTGTATTCCATAAAGACCAGCAATGATAACATGCTCCTTCAAATGCATTCCCTTGCATTACTGCATACTGCCAGAAGCAAGGTGGTGCAGAATCTGTGCTGCGTTCCGCACACATCACAATGTTTGCCACCAAATCAAGAGCACAGTGGAGCTATTGCAGTCAACCAAAAGTCTGGTTATTACCTTAAACCCACTATTAATAACCCTACTAATACCCAGCATTACCTTTGCAACAGCAAATTGAGATTAATTCCAATAAGAGACCATTACGACTCCAGAACCCAGATTTAAGCCAATATAGATGAAAGTTAGTTTGACAAATCCAGCCTTATTGTTAGTTCAGTGACAGAAAGGTCGTTTGCAGTGACTAATCTGAACAGTCTCTTAGGGAAATGTAGAACTTAATTACCCTGGTGTACTTACTATTCAATGACTTCCCTAGACATACCACATACTGAAAGATACTTGACAATGTGGGTGCTGTAAAATTTGTGTCATCACAAGCTCGGGACAGGCATGTTAGTAATGAATTTGATTCCTGTCTCCCTCTTTCCAAAGTGCATTAGCTGCTATGGAAATAGTACCATCAGAACAGGCAGGGCAACCATATCAACTCCGTGCTTAAATCATGCATCTCCTACTCAGAGCTCTAGCTAAATCTACCCATGGCATATTAACTAGTTGCATATTAACTAGTCCAGGTCCACCACAAGTAGTCTGAGATACGTTTCTCTATACAGAGAATATAACTGAGAGAAACATATATTTCCTTACTCTTGATTCATGGTAAGTTTCTTGCACACTACACTGCGAAGAAGACAGCAAACTGTGCAGCACACGCTGCTGCACCAAATGACAATGTGGTTTTCAGTTAAGGAAGCTTAAAGAATACCTTCCTGCTCCAAAACTTTAAGAATCCTTCCCATGAATTATAGTAGCACTATAATTCATTTAATTTTGTTTCTTGCAGTACTGCTTTTGAAAGGATGCTACAATAGATGCTACCTCAGCTGGATTAAGAGACTCACGGAGCAGCCAGACTTTTACATCCTGTTGTTGAACATCATTTAGCAAAGAAGATTGACACACAGATACAACCAAAATCAAACTTTCTTTAACAAAAGAAAATAGCTAATTTCTAATCTCTATCATATTTCATATTCTCAATTAAAATTTTTAGAGAAGAGCAATGAAACAAGAACTACCCTGCTCAGTTATATCTTTTTCTGTATCTTAAAGCAATAACCACCAAATGTTTGCAGCAAGATGTAAACAATTCATTTCAATCCTACTGCAGTGTAACCTGCCTTTTTAAATTCTTCCCGATCTCAGTCTCCAATCATGTGATTTGGTAAAGCTTAAAAGGATCTGAAATATTCACCAAATTTTAAATCACTTTGAAAGCTATGAAATAATAAATAATAATAATAAAAGAACATTGTTTTCCAACAGGAATGTACTTGTGATCTATTTACCTTCCCCAGTTTTCCTTGGTCTGCATTTATTTAATAAATGAAGCATAAGTTTTGTGCCATCATAAGGAAAGCAACAGTCTGAATCTCTTGTGAAAGCCAACAAGTGAAATATCTTTGCCTTAACAACCACTGGGGAGGCCAAAAAGGGTTGAGCATTCTCTGCAAAACTTCTAAAAAAATAATAATAATTAAAATTTAACTTATTAACTTATGCAATGATAACTACTGGCTTTGGCACTCAATCTCCAAAATCATTTTTGTTCTTTTTGCAAGAAGCAAAAACTGACATCAGTATTTCAATGAAGAACAGGCAGGCCTCCGTTTCCCACTACATATCCCAATACAAAGCAACATCTTTGTTGCTGAAAAGAGCCCAATTTCTCTTTTTCTTTGAAATAGGGCTAGGGTTCTAATTATATCATATTAGATATTAGTAAATTACCCATAGTAAATTAGGCCTGACTATATGAAATTGCTACTCAGTTGAAGTAAACTTGGAAAATGAATGGAGGAATATAACGTGAATATCAACTTCAAACAAACTGGAGCTGCAGAAGTCAGAATATGTGATAACACAAAGAAATACAACTAGCCACAGCAAAATGGGCTTCTGTATGATTTGCTTTTTTCTTCATAGCTAGAAAATGCCAAATGCTAAAAAACCTCTAATGTCAATAACTAAAAATATTCTACCATGTCTTTTTCACACCTTACAATCAGATCCACAAACTTTAAAACTTTCTGTATCAGTGATGCCTATTTTGTAGATGCTTCCACGTTCTAATAATTTAATCTCTAATAGATGAGCATTATGCAGCCACGTGTCAGTATTTGCACTTCACTCTGCATGGATAAGGTAGTGTTCTGATGTATGGATGCTGCAGGTTGGCCTTTCAAGATAGATAATCTGTGGCAACCCTGCAGCAAAAGTAGGATGAATACATCTACATCTGTCTACATCTCTCCATGTCTTATTCCTATGTGGTGCCCACAGTTTTTGAGAATAAAGTCTACAGAGATAATGACTGCAATTTGGAAGGTCTCCCTTGATTTTCCTTTCCAAGCCGACTTGTTGAGGCGGCACTAATTACAGAAAAAGATTTCAGCTCAGGGGTCCTCACGAGCAGAGCTGCCTGCTCCTGAAGCTTAATTCCCTGCTTCTTGACCTTGGAACAGCAGGGACAAGGGAAAAGAAAGAACACATCCGACAGTTGTTGCAATCAGGATGGCAAAGTGGCCTCAGGGTTTAGGACACAGATCTTGTCCTCAGCTCTATTTTATGCTGGATGTCAGCTATGGACAAAATCTTTCCTTGGACTTGAGTTTCTTTGTCTCTTAATGGGGATGATCAATTGCTTTGAGATATTTGGAAGACAAGAAATGGAAGAAATTCTTGCAGCATTTCATTATTAAATATAGGACTAGAAAAACACCTCTAAATTTTGTTATTATTCAGATAGATAAATATAGAGCTGGTTGCACTGAGTTCCTTCTGTGTTTTCCTTCTGTGAATGTTATAGCAAGTGACAAGCAATGAGGAAAAAAAAAGAGAAAGAGGTAAAAGGAACAATTTTAAACTTGTATAAGAAACTGTTTACAGAAAATTAATTTTGACTGTGTTAGCTCATTTGCATTTGAGGCCTGACTTTAAGAGCTACAGCTGTCTTACAGAAAAAAACACAATGTGATTTTACAGTAAAAGTAATAAAAAACCGATTCTAAAGTCTGCTGAACTTTCCTATATTCAAATCCCTGAGTAGCTTCCTCTTATGTGACATCTGAAGAATCTTATTTCTCTTCAAGAAGCTAGTGTTGTGTATAGCAAAATAAAAATACAACACATCCACAGGAAACTAAAAATAGAGATTTGCACCAAATGCGCTATTACTGGCCAGGAGTCACTGCTAAGGTACAAACTGCACAGGGCAATCAAATCCTAAAAGCTTAAGCAGAATAGAATAAATTGAAGAAAGAAGTGGGCCTAATTGTTCATAAGGAAGACGAGGAGGCAACATATCTACAAAAAGGGTAAGGGAAGAGTATTTTTGCTGACTAACTTAGCCTTTCAACTGCACAGAGCCAGAACCATGGAGTCAACAAGAGGTCTTCCTTTCTGCCATTGTTGAGCACTGAGGGCAGCTCCATTACAACCAGCCCAACTGGAAGGCCCACACCCAAGGCAGTCCTGATGACCAGAGAAAGGCACAGAAGACTCAATCTCCAGACAAAACAGAACCAAACTTCCAAGCAATGTTCTTTTGGTTTGGGCCCCTCCGCTTCATCTGTGCTTAGTGCTTATGACACAGAAGTTAATGGATTAACACGTGGCTAATTTTTGGAGTCCTGACATAACTTCAAAAGACCGTTGTATACCACTGCAGGGAGATCTTCACCTACTCTTTACTAATGGATCTGAAATATCCCCACTAGGACTGAAAGGAGATTTATAATCAGTGCAAAAAGATCAACCTTCAAAGCAGTTTTATATCAGTGAAGACAGATAGACATCAACATGCTGAGATGACTGAAAATTATGTTGAAATAACTCAAGAAGTACTGCCCAGTGTTACTTCTCTTTTCTGGTTTGGGGGGGGGACCTTGTAGATACTAAAATAAAGCAATAGAAAGCCTGTGAGAAGAGCCTAGAAGAAAAGATACATTCACATAAAACATCATTTTTTACAGAATAGCCAGAAAATGACAAAAAGGTCAGGAACGAACACAGAAGGACTCCTGTGTTTTATTCCTGGAACTGCTACATCTTTAACAGCTCACCTTCAGTACATCACTTAGATGTTTTTTGCACCTCCTATTCCTAGTTTATAAAAGTGATAAAGATACTTTCTGAGATGTTTGGAGTTCTTTTGATAAGAAGCGTTGTACCTAAGAAGGGTTTTAAAATTATTGTTATTCCACTGGGCTTACACTTACCAACAATCAACTCAGAAGTCCTTCTTAGGAAGGAAGAAGTTCTACTGTAGGTAGAACTTGACTATGATCTTGCAAATGCTCACAAGGTATTCTTGAAAATAATTTTTTCCTATGAAACTGTTGATGTAGACACCCTCCACAGAAAAAGAAAAGAGTGTCTTGCAATAAAGTTCTAAGAGCATCTCACAAAAGAGCCAGAGCTGTAAATGCTCATGAAATGACAGCTTGTTTGTTGCATCACATTGGCATTTCATGACAACATTTTGCACTTTTACTCTTTACTGTGTCATTTGATTAGAATGAGCCTTTGTAAATTCGAACAGAAGCAAGTGTATACATATATAATTCATATATATATATGAATATACACGCACAGTATATATATATATATTATTTATATTATAATATATTGTATATATAAAATATGTTACAATATATAATAGTGATAAGTATATATATGTGTGTGTGTGTATATATGTATATATTATATATTTTTTTTAATCTTTGAGCATTTCCATTCTGTAGTTGTAAACAAAAAAGCCCCATAGCATGATAATGCTGTCCTGGTGGCTGCTGTTTGAAGAAGCCAACTACTACCCAACATCCTTAATGATTACTGACAGGCTCTTTCTAAGCATCTTCCAACATTTTTACTATATGAAAATACATTATAATATGTTTTTTTACAATAATATGTAGTGGCCTATGACAGTACAGCAATATATAATATTAGAAATAAAATTAATACTCCTGACTTCTACTGTGGCATGAGAATCATTTGGAGATGTAGCATTACCACAGAATACTGCAAAACAGTTTTGTAGTAAGATGGTTAATAAAAATGGCAGAGACAAGCTCAGTATCAGAGCTGCTTTCCATTTATACATGGGGCCTCATCTAGTCAGCTAGAAAATAACACTCCCCTTCCACATCGTCCGATTAACACATATTAGCAGCTGTACCAAAGAAGCATGGGCTCTGACTATGCCAAAATCTACTCAGAGCTGCTAATAACAATGACATAAATCCTGTTCTGTGTTACACAGATACTGCCTTCATCATCAGAGTTGCTGAGCATTTCAAATGCAATGCTACATTCTTCTTTTCTTATGTTTCTTCTTTTAATGACAGAATTTCTTCTAGGTATTTTCTAAAGTAACAGGTTTCCACAGACCAAGTATTCATTATTGTCGCAATTTCAGAAGGGTTGTAGTCACAGCATATTGTGTTGGTCAGAACAGTCACCTTTATCTGTGTTGTCCCTGACTGCTGACCATCTCTGCCTGTTATCTTATTTTTAAAATAGAATCTCCTTGGGAAAAGGATCACATCTTTGTAACGTTTATCCACAGACTAATATAAGGCAGTTGAAATACGAATAAAGAAAAAGCTGTCAAGAATGAACAGAGAAGCACAGAGGGCTTCACTGGCCTGTGATAGTAATGATCTTTAAAACCCAGAGATGCCTGGCTTGATGTACTGTGCAAAAGGTTCAATTTCCCAATAATAAAGTTTGCATTTCAGTGTGAAGAGCTTTGGAACAAACACTGCTGGCATTTGTCCATCTAGGAGGTACCAACAGTGTATTATATAAGGACCAAAGATAAAATTAGATTGAGAACAATGTGTAGCATCTTCTAGAGCACAATGACTCACATCCACACATGAGACTGTCAAGCTGGAACACAGTCACATAGAGTGTAAAAACAAGGGCACAGATGAAAGTACGTCTCTATATTCTTCTGTAGAAAATACGGAGAAGACTGCAGAGCTAGAGACATGCTAGTGCTCTCCGGGTTATTGATTCCACGGGCCACAGAAATTTATAGATAAATAATACCCCACCTTATTCCCTGTGCTCTGAAAACCACCACACAGAAATAATTCACAAGGGAAATGATGACAAAACAAAGTATCCCTAAGAGTAGTCTCAGGATAACCGGTTGGGAAGATGAAACTTATTCCTGTAAATAGCATGGCATTTCCATGCTGCTTTCTTTGTATATCCTAGCTTGACAGAGCCTGGAAAACATAGGATTCTGTATGACTCTTCCACTCAGGAAAAGCGTATCATTCCCTAATCTCACTCACAAAGTGAGATGAGTAGATGTTTGCAACCATCCCACCATTTCAACAAAGTAAGCAATATTGTTTAACCTCATTTCAGATCCTTCTCTATCCCAGTAACTGTTGCTCAGCCTTTCTCATCAGCCAGCGTACTCAGAATAAGGAAAGATCACAATTACTTTCCAGTCTGATACTAGCAACTTGAGTCCACAACCACTGTTGTTTTTGTAACTCATCAGAAAACATTCTTTCAAACAATTGCTGAGTCCTGACTAATGTCAGTACCTACAGCAAATACCGTTAGGAAGCACCACCTGAGCAATGTCAACACCTTTCAGTGAATGTGTTCAAAATATGTTTCCCAGATTCTGTCATGAACTATCAAAAGATGGGGCCCAGTGCTAACACCCAATTGTTATTACCATACAACAGCTGGTCAAAGGCACCTCCAATCTTTATCCATGATACCTAGGCTAGCAGAGAACATGAGAACTATGGCACTGCATACCAATAAATGAGAATTATTCATCCATTTTGTCCAAGAGTGAATAAAAAACTACTAGAACTACCACAACTAACACGTCATGGATGTTAATCATATGAGATTTACTCTGCATCACATTCAGCTGAAATTTCCTTAAAATTTCTCTTTTTCCTCATTGTACCTTTTTTGCTATGGCTCACTGTAAGCAAAACTTCTCAGTCCTCAATTTTCAATAATTATCTCATCCATACTTAGTCACAAGTTGACTCAAGTTATACATATTTAGTTTGTTCATATGAATTCACATGCAACTGTTTGACTCCCTTAGGAGATGTGAAAAGCAAGCTGTGCTTTTACAGAAAGGAGAAGAGCGACAGATTGTCCCTCAATGTGTGTGTGTGTATATATATACACACACACATACAGTGTATGTTCTCGCACATGGTAGGGTGTATTTACTGTATGAGGCCATATGCTTGAAGAACTAGAACAGAGAAAAAAAAGCCAGTTTCTGAATGTTGTATGTCTACTTTACATA
This sequence comes from Perdix hodgsoniae, assembly GCA_035772895.1. Lineage (NCBI taxonomy): Eukaryota > Metazoa > Chordata > Aves > Galliformes > Phasianidae > Perdix > Perdix hodgsoniae. The sequence goes on along the minus strand of JAPSGF010000001.1, from coordinate 2,237,082 downwards.
TTGTCAAATAGATTCTAAATATATGGGAAACACAGTTCATGAGACTCACAACATAATCCATATAGGATATGCAACCTTATGTATGTGTTCAGGAGTCAGATCTGCAAGGAAAGAAGGTGCAGCACTTCTCCTTATCTGTATGAAGATGTACCACTGCTTCTATCTCTTTGCTTTCTAAAACTGAGTAAGCTAAATGTAATGAAAGTTTTAACGTAGTCCTTGCATTAACTGGATCTACTGGACTAAGTTTTGATCAACCCGGTGATCTCTGCACCACACTGCATCAAATATACAAATATGTCTACAGCAAACACATAGACGCACTCAATGGATAAAAACAGTGTGAGTTAGAAGGCTTTCAATTAACAGAAAATGGCATAAGATGAAGAATTGGCTGAGAGCTGTGAACTGAAGCCAGATCAATTCTGATGAGAAATGGGGTTCACTATCTCCCACAGCAAGGCTGAATACTCACTTAAACTACCAAGGAAAGATCCTCCAACTTTGACTATCTTAAAGTCCTGCTTGGATGTTCTTCTGCAGGTTTTTACTTTAGAAACACAAGATACAAGACAGTTCCAGTGCTACGAAATTCCAGTGCCAGCTTTGTACTAAAGGCCAGATTCTTTCTGGCCTTAAAATCTAGGAACCTATTACAGAAATGCTGAATTTTATCCACTAAAAAGTAAACAACAGTGTCTGTCCATGGGTGCTTTTTACATTTTTTCTCATTTTAGTCACTCATTTTGCATATCTCCAGTTGCTACTGGAAAGAACCTAAACTAATGCCAAAAAAAACTGAATGACCACAAAGAAGAAACAATGAACATTAACAGAAAAAAAAAAAAGCCATGGAATAGTAGGTACTGAGTAAACAAGACTTTTCTGTGAATTAGTTCAGTTAAAACTAACCTCAGACTCCCCTCAACACTTACGTAAAATAGTACATATTTTCCAGTTTTCAATAACACAGCAAAATGATCTGGACCTAGAAAGGGCTTCGTTCAGTTTTAGAAAACGTAGCTAAACAGAATAAATTTAAATATTCACAAAAAGTAAATAACACTTATGCTTTCATACCTTTTGTTGCCCGTGGTTTTGTTGGATTAGAAGCTTCTTTTATTCCATTCTGTGGTTAGGAGGGAGAATTGTCCACGTTATTTGACACTTTCTCCATCCCACCAGCGTTTGAGTGGAAAGAGAGAAGACTAGTCCTTCAGCAGCAACAGTTTAAAAGTACTGGCCACAATGAATGCATTTATGTCTATTTATCTACGTCAGGTGTTGCCTCGAGGACTTATCCTTAAAACAAGACTTGGGGCAATGGCTGTTCTGGGGAAATTCAAGACGGGAATTTGATCCTCTCTTTAGGCTACTTAGCTTTATAGATAATAAGACACATTCTTCTCTGCAGCATCTTCTCTGGAACCTTCTAACTGGATTACATAGTGATTACATAGATTACACAGTGGTCATTGTAAAATGACCAGCTCTCTGATTTTGTTAATTTATTGTATTAAATTAACAGTTGTGAATAATTCAAGCTACTAAAAGGCATTTTAGTCTAGCAAAGTGTGGGAATAAATGACTTCACTCAGCATCAAATCATGATCTCTTCAACAATGTTCCCAAACCACAGATGCCTTAATAGGTGATCTTAAAAATAAGATTCCTCAAAAATAACATATTTGAAGCTCTGGTGCTTTCAGGGAAACCTTATCTACTGCTGTGTTGACACTAGAGATCACTTACACAATACATCTCCTAATATTTCAGATAGCTTCTGCCCACAGTGTACTTCTGTAATCTTGAGAAATGTAACTTCCCATTCTAAACTGGCCAGTGATTCTTTGTGAAACACGTCTCTTCCAATTTCAGTACTGCAGTTTCTCTTGCTATTCTTAACTAGGAATACAATGTTTTCAGTTTCTTCCTCAGAGGCCTTCTGAGGATTAATTCTCAGATGACTTGAAGTGCTTTGATATTCACATGGAAACTATGAATGACTAGCAGATGTTGTTAACACATTGAAAATTTCTTACATTTCAAAATCTAACTTACTGTGTGAAAGAATAATAGAAAAACACCTCTTATTTTCTGCAGCAGATCTCAAATTGAGGATTGGTTTTAACCTTCAAGTTTCTTTTAACATTATTGGGCACGGAAAGAGATTGAAAGCAGGAGACAGAAATGAACTGGAAATTCACACAGAACCTCTTCTCTGTCTTATTAATAACCACTTCAGATCTGCACCACTGACTGCTATTAAATATTATCAGGGCACTTTACACCCCTGGTTAGAAGCTTTTCTCCTACTATGCTGAGCAACCATGGTGTCCAGTCAGCCCATGCATATGTGGGACTCAACATGCAATGTGAAACAAACAGCAACAGTGACAGGACAAAAGGGCCTTTGACAGAGAAAGATTGATGGTGGCAAACAGAGAAGTGTCACAAAGCCAACCTCACGCTTGCCAAACTCCAAAGGCACATTTGTCATCTGTGGCACTTTCTCCCTGGTGCAGGCTGCTTGTCAGAGGGACTAGTTCGAGTGTTCAGCAGGCGAGGAGACGTGGAGGTGAAGAAGTGAAGACATCATTCTTCATTACTCACTTCAGAAAGGGGGAAAGGAAAATAAGAAAGAGTCGACTACAGTACAGTCTTGATTAATTACCAGACTTGGCAGTGACAGTGAAAGCAAGAGAAGAGAGAATTTTATTGCTATATACACGGAGCGCAAACACAATTTCTCCAAGAACCGTCAGCTAAGTGAAGCAAGAATTAGCACTCAGACCCGATGGCTAAAGACACAGACCTACAGAGACGTCCAGCTCCATGCACAGCTGCTCCAGGTCTCAGGCCTTTGTGGTGGACAAACCTCATGGACTGTCAGCAACATTGGCCTTCACTATAAACAAGCTCTTGCATATGGAGTTTGTAATGCACAAATCCCATGTAGAGACAATGAAATTCTGGTGCGTAAAACTGAAACGGCTACAAAGAAGATTAAAAAACATTTAATGTGTTATTTGCATACAACTCTGATGTTTTTACTCAGACTGATCTCTTCCTTAATTTCAACAACGACTTTTGTTTGAAAAACCTACCCATACAGCCAAAGCTGTCAGTAGCTGGTCTCTCCTTAGATATTATTAAAAGCAATTTAGAGTGCAAACACGCTAGAAAAGCTACTCAGAAGAATGTCATTATGGCTCTCATATTGCGTGCAGTTAGTCTTCAAGAAAAAATACGTTAGTTTTTTTTCTTGAAGACTAACGTCTTCAAGACGTAAAACTCAGACAGTAACGTAAACTCAGACAGTGATCTGAAGTTTTCACCTTTCCAGCTCATATACCATCTGAAATCAATTTTTGACTTTTTAAACAATTACATAAAATGTGCAAAACCTGAAGGAAGATGTATATTCTTTTCTCTCAAAATCGTGCCAACTTTAGCAAGAGTGAAAAATACTTCAAATACACCTTTCACAGAATCACAGAATCACAGAATGATCCGGGTTGGAAGGGACCTCAAGGATCATGTAGTTCCAACCCCCCTGCCTAGCAGGGCCACCAAACATACACCTTTACTAGATCAGGTTGCCCAGAGCCCTGTCCAACCTGGTCTTGAACACCTCCAAGGACGGGGCATCCACAACCTCCCTGGGCAGCCTATTCCAGGACCCAACCACTCTCCTAGTAAAGAACTTCCCCCTAACATCCAACCTAAATCTTCCCTCTTTTAACTTAAAACCATTTCCCCTAGTCCTGCTATTATCAGCCCTTTCGAAGAGTTTACACCCCTCCTGGGAGTAAGTTCCCTTCAGGTATTGAAAGGCTGCAATGAGGTCACCCCGCAACCTTCTCTTCTCCAGGCTGAACAAACCCAACTCCCTCAGCCTGTCCTCGTAGGGGAGGTGCTCCAGTCCCCTGATCATCTTTGTGGCCCTCCTCTGGACCCTTTCCAAAATCTCCATGTCTTTTTTGTGGTGAGGGCTCCACACCTGGACACAGTACTCCAGATGGGGCCTCACAAGAGCAGAGTAGAGAGGGACAATCACCTCCCTATCCCTGCTGACCACCCCTCTCCTGATGGAGCCCAGGATCCCATTTGCTTTCCGGGCTGCCAGAGCGCACTGCTGACTCATGTTAAGCTTCTCATCTATCAGGACCCCTAGATCTTTCTCTGCCGAGCTGCTCTCAAGGACAACTCCTCCCAGCCTGTACAGGTGCCTGGGGTTCTTCCGGCCCAAGTGCAAAACCTTGCACTTTGCCGTGTTGAACCTCATCAGGTTCACCCGAGCCCAGCTTTCCAGCCTGTCAAGGTCCCTCTGAATGGCATCTGTTCCCTCCGCCGTATCGACTGCACCACTCAGCTTGGTGTCATCAGCAAACTTGCTGAGGGTGCACTCCATTCCCTCATCGATGTCATTAATAAAGATGTTAAAGAGCACCGGTCCCAAGACAGACCCTTGAGGGACACCGCTCGTTACCGGCCTCCACCTGGACATAGAGCCATTGACCACCACCCTCTGTCTGCGGCCTTTCAACCAATTGCTTATCCATCTAGTTGTCCACCCATCAAATCCACTTCCCTCCAATTTGGAGATGAGGATGTGATGGGGGACCATGTCAAAGGCCTTGCTCAGGTCCAGGTAAATGACATCGGTTGCCTTCCCTTCGTCCACCAACGCCGTCACTCCATCATAGAAGGCCACAAGATTAGTTAAGCATGACCTTCCCCTGGTGAAGCCATGCTGGCTGTCTAGGATCACGTGCTCGTTCTTTATGTGATCAAGCATGTTGTCCAGGAGGATCTGTTCCATAATCTTCCCAGGCACGGAGGTGAGACTCACCGGCCTGTAGTTACCCGGGTCCTCCCTGCTCCCCTTCTTGTAAATGGGAGTGACGTGACCCTTCCTCCAATCATCCGGGACCTCACCTGACAGCCACGACTTCTCAAATATGATGGAGAGCGGCTCAGCAACCACCTCAGCCAGCTCCTTCAGGACCCTGGGATGCACGCCATCTGGCCCCATAGACTTATACTCATTCAGTCTAAGGAGGCACTCTCGGACTTGCTCTACCCTTACAGTGGGGAGGGATTTACCTCCTTGGTCCCCACATAGAGGTATGGGGGTGCAAGACTTAGGGACGTGATAGAGACTAGAATCCTGGCCACCAGTGAAGGCCGAGGTGAAGAACTCATTCAGCACCTCAGCTTTCTCTTCATCTGTTGAAGCCATTTCTCCTTTTAAATTTACCAAAGTAGGTACGCCCGTTTTGGCCTGTCTCTTCTGGCCAATGTACCTGTAGAAGTTTTTCTTATTGTTTTTCACATCCCTTGCCAAGTTCAGTTCTGCCTGCGCCTTGGCTTCCCTGATCCTACGTCTGCAAGTCCGGACGGCATCCCTGTACTCTTCCCAGGTGACACAGCCTTGTTTCCAGAGCTTGTACACCCCTTTCTTCGCCCTCAGTTCTCTCAGCAGGTCCTTGCTGAGCCATGCCGGTTTCCTACCTCGCCTGCCCACTTTCTTATTCAGAGGAATGGAGACCTCTTGTGCTTCCAGGAGGGCATCCTTGAAGAGCAGCCAGCACTTTATCTATATGATCTCTCAGCTCCAAGTCTGAATAGATTATGAATTGTTTTCATTATTGTGCATTTGAGTAAAGGGGCTTGAAATCACATTCCATCAGGTTTCAATCATAGTGGCAGTTACTGGAAACCACTTCTCCCAAGTACATTAGTAGTAAAATCACTTTCAACAGTGATTGAGTGGGATTAGACCAACCAATGACAATCACAGGTAAACGACTGGTCATTTCCCCAGTACGTAATAAAGCCCAAATATCTAGAGTGCTGGTGAAGGGTTCTCCCTAAGAATGCATCTCTCTAGTACTAAAAATAATGGACTCAGAGATAGAAGACCTGGTCTATGAACCATATATTTTCACAACCATGGAAGGAGGAAAATTTTCTGAATTAGATGGTTTGGATGGAGGTAGCTTACCCACCAGTGTATCCTCTCCTGTTCTCCCTTCTCCTATCTATGGATCCAGACAGCTTGGACAACAGAAAATTACACAGGTATTCAATGCAAGTACTCCTTTTTTTTTTTTTTTTCTTTTTTTCCAGAAGAATCAGTCAATTTCAGAGTAAAGGCAACCTTCTTTCTGAAGCTTTGTAAATCATTACCCTCAGTACCATTTTCATGTAAAATTACAGTACCTGTTTTATTAGAATTTCTCACAAAGCAAAATCCGAGTGCAAAATCCTGACAAGGATGTAAATTTCTGTGCATTTTTATAACGGTTTTAATTTAAGCTAAATTATAGCTTAAGGTGCAGAAAAGACGTAGTACTACTAGGAACCTATCTTTTTTCTGACACACCTTATTTATTGATGCCTCGCAATGGAGGCTGGTTCTTGAAAGACCACTCCACTTCAAATCCATTACTCATGGTCAGTCGTTCCCAGTCCCTCCCTAGAACTGAGGCCTCAGCACAGCTCTGAAGATCTGCATCATTCTACCCCCATTGTCACCAACTCTACTCTGAAAGCACCCAGATCTGTTCTCAAAAAAAGAAAAAGAAATGCACCTTCAAATCCTGAATGAGTTTCCCCTTAACTTCTCCCTGCAGATATCCATATGCTGCCTTTTCCACCTAAGTCTCCAAGTCACCACCACAATCCTTCTTGCTGTCCTGCCAATGAAGCCTCGACAAATCTTCCTCTTACATCTTAATACCATCAGCCATTATGAGTGACATCCCAGCTGATGGCTTGAACATACAAACTACCTTCAGTTTCAGTTTTGGACAGGAAGTAAGAAGTTCTTCCCTTGTCTGATGCACTGTATATTTGCATATAATTTCTTCTATCAGCTGGAGTAAGAAACTCTCAGCTGTGTCATAACTCCTGGATGCTGATTCTCTGTTAGTTCAAGCATTAAGACAAGTATTTTGAATTTGTACATAACAAAATACACGATTTCTGCCTCACCAATCTTAAGGTCTAAATCTCATTCTTGCTATTACTGCAGAACCCTGAGATGGACGCAGGAGAGCATTAGCCTCTGGCTGCAAATCTGTTGTATTTCTGTCTTCAGATAAAACAGACCAGACTTTTTTTTTTTTGAGTCAGAAATTGCCGCAGTATAGCTTAAGCAAGGATGGGATTTCTATGGGTTTTATACACAGATTGCTCCATAAATAATGCTGCCTATTTATTTCCATGGAAACTACAACAGATACAAAAAGTACAACCACACTAATTGACAGAGCAAATGCTCAGATACAAAACACTACTGTTCAGCACAGTTACCACCACTGACTATGTGTTTTCACCAGCGATGAACAAGAGCCTGCACACCATGCTCATAACAATGTGCACCATGGAAGGTGAACCACTACCATTGTTCCCTGCTGAAACACACCATCTACCACCTCACTGTGCTTATACTCACTATTTGCTCCATAAACCTCCAGTAAGTGAATGTCAGTGAGTGCAATTTTTTCAGCATGGAGGAATTCAACGACACATCCACATTACCATTTCAGATGCCATTTTGTCAGATTGCCTCTCTGCTGCCATCTGTCACACAGCAACAACATATAATGAAATACTGACAGGAAAGTTTAGCCTCTGTTGCCATACCACCAACATCCACCTCTGACATCATGGGCCAACTTAATGAAGTAGAAGGCACTACTTTCAGAACAGTGTTCATAGAAAAGGTTAAAAGTATTTCCATATCAGAAAGAGCATATATAAACTTCTGCAAAAATACTGAGTGGATCTTGGCTACCCCTTAGTCCTGGTGTTTAAAGAGAATGATCTCCCTGTACCATGCTTATCTGCAGCTCTATCATGTAGTGAGCACATAAATCTGTATTCTTTCTACCAGGTGCCAAACTCCAGGGTGAAAGAGAAATGCATCCCCCCAGGTTCAGTATCTGCAAAAGCAGCACCAAAGTCTTGTCACTTAGTGTGTGTTCAGGTGTATTTCCTCATTCTGCGTAGACTGGTAAAAAGTATGGATCAGATGCTTAGTGTTTTTAACAGCCACCTAACGGTACAATCAATACTGCCAAATGCCATGGGCTATCCCTCGTTAATGCCCTCACATTAGAGGTGTCTCTGATTTAAGATACATTTTATAGCTTCAAGCATTTGATCTATACACTTCACTTGTCTAAATGGAAAGAAATAAACATCTTTTGACACTGCAAAAAATATACATGGGCTGTGCAACTATAGAAGAAGAAGAGTATGAACATTGGGGCAGTGTCTGCAGATCAGAGTCACATTCATTGCTGTTCTTGGCTCTAATTAACAGACAAAATCACAAAGATCTAGCATAGAAGTGGGAGTGAAAGTCAGGAAAGCAGAGAATGAGAACAAGGACGAGAACAACTTTCATGTGACTTCTCACATTTAAGGAGTGATTTGGGGTGCCGTAAAAATGAGGACTGCAAGAAGGATCTGTTTTTTCCTATCTGGCGATTGTGCAAAAAAAAAAGGTTTTCCTTCTTTGGGACTTGTGCAAAATCCACTCCTCTTCTGTCCCAGTGCTGTATCACACAACATAAAGGTATTTCTGTGGGATGACATATGGTAGTTCCAAGTGAATATGCAATTACATGGGGATACTGTTAGGCTTCCTGTGATGAGCTGATGGTGTGATTACTTAGCACAGGCACTCATTGTCCTACTGCATAAACATGGGGATGGAGGCACAGAAATAGCATTCAAGAGATCCAATTCCTGAGCGTTACACAATAGGCACTGTGTATGTGTCTATGTGTGTGTGCACGTGTGTAAACAAATATGTGTAGGTACACACAAGATATACAGTCCCTACTTAACATCCATAAACTAATTACAGCCTGGACAGGTCTGTCTTGATCCAGATAAACCGCACAGTCAAAACCTATGTTTTCCACAGATGCGTCTCCAGATTCTTACATTTGTGGCTACATTTCAGAGAAAAGCATTCTTCACTAAAGGATGACATACAGCATCCACATGCTTTAGAGAGTTTTGTTATTATGACTATATCATAGCAGCTTAGCCTATGTTTCCATTCCTGGGGTCTCCAAGGAAATTCCTTTGCACCTTGTTGCACCTTGTTAATGCTGAATTTTAGATTCCACTATGACAGACACCAGGCTTTACGTTTCCACAGGGGTTTCTGTTCTCTGCTTTATCAACCAGCACAGACCTTGCTCTACAAAACAACTCCGATGAGCAGATAAGACATCGCTCCTCCCTGCAGCTTAGCCTACCTACTACCTTATCTTAGATCAAAAATTTTATTCCATATACAGTGGCAGCTTTATGCAATGGCTTCTTCCCATTTAAATAAATCTTTCAGATTCCACATTTTCATCATGAACTATTCAGTAACATAATGTTCCCTGCCCTGTGAAAAAACGAGGGGACAGAACCTGAGAGCCCCTTGCCTCTAAGAGAGTGGTACACTGTGCTCAGAAAAGCATACAGGGATTTCTTCTAATATACTGTCAGCTGTAACTCAGTAGATACTTACTTCTGTTTCGCCTCTGACTCTATCAGCCTCATTTCTTTCCAGTTCACACAGTTCCCTTTCCCTTAAGGAAAGAAGAACACAGGGCAGGGATTGTAGGGAGAAGGAAGAGTAAGGCAGCCCATGCTGCCTGTTTGTCATAGCAGAAGAAAGGTGTGCAGGGGATGGAGTAAGGCTCAAACTATAATCCAATAATCTCAGCTCAGGGAGAAAAGCACTTTGAGGAGTGTAACATATTTGGAATGTGATTTTCACTTGATAACCAGATTTTCTTTCATATTCTCTTCCTTTGCCTGGTTTTCTCTCCCCATCCTGTAGCACATGGGAATATTTTCCTTCTGTTATTAAAGTGGAGTTTTTTTCTCACATGTTCTCACCAATGGAAAAAAAAAAGAAAAAAAAGCAGCATTCTCTTCAAATCCAGCTAGAGCAGCTCAGGAAGGCAGCTAAGTTGGATGGAATAGGAGACAGAAATTGAGAGCTTCTGGCTTTGCTCTTCCCTTAGGATTTGCCGTGCGATTTTACATTTTGCAGTAAAAGTCCCAGGGAGAGCTTGCAGGCTTTGGAAGTAAGAACTGTATTTCCCATCTGCATAACTTCCCTCCCTCATTTTAATGTTTCAAAGACTTTAGGACTCAGCATCGTCATTACCTGCCCTGTGCAAGGCGGCCTGTGGGCAAGTACAGCGCACCCAGGAGCAGAAGGTAGCAGCTACTGCGGTTCAGCCAAAGGTAGGGGAAGGAAAAGAAAACCCTGCTACCATCCATACGGATGACAAATACAGTCTGATAACACAGGGTCTAGACTAGCAGTTAGGAGGTCTGGGTTGTTGTGCCTTTCCACCACGGTGAAGTACTGATGACGTTACAGCACTTCTCCAAAGTTCAGTTTCTCGGTCTGTAAAATGGACCGGCAGCTGCACTCTTCCACAAAGCACAAAGATCTACAGACTATCAGATAAGTGTTAATTATCGTTAAAAATAAGATTCTGTCCTAGCTCCTTCAGACACACAGGCAGCAGCTTAGAAAGCGAACAGCACAATCTCAGTAACGATGATCATCCCAACAGCAGTGGTATCCTTAGCTCTGTATAAATCAGGCCTGGCAGCTTGATGAGTTGCAAGGAAGGCGATATTATGTCTCAAGAGGAATGGACAAGTGCTGACAGCTCACCAAGACTTCCTCTACGCAGACATTAAGTAGCTTTCTGCAAATGCTCCAATTCCCGCGAGAGAGAAGAATAGTGGGAAGAGAGGAAAAGAAAAACATTTTGTAAACTTTTTTTCTCGATTGTTTTGACTTCTGCTGCTGCTCCATCTCTCTCCCCAGCTCTTTTTATTACAAATTAAATAATTACTGGGCTGCAGCCCAAAACACTGAAGATTTCACATCTTGTTTGGTCTAATTATATCAGCCGGCCTGACAAAATGGTTTCATCAATGGAATTGCATTGCAAGAGCTCTGTCTAATCAATTCTTTGACACTTAATTAAGAACTCTGCTGGTCTGTGAGGATTCAGGGAAGAGGGGGGAGATGCAGGGCAGTGGAGTGGATATGCAATGTAGAGCACAGGTTGTTAAAACTCCTGGCACAAACAGACCTCTAGTTCCTTCACTGCTCTTGCTCATCTTCCAGCCTTAATATTACACCTCACACTTCACCTGTCTCTAACTACTCACTTCAGGTTTTTTTTTTTATTACTTTAATCTCAGCTCTGCTACCAGTAATGGCTTCAAAACCTCTCTAGGGCCTTAGATCTATTCTCAGACAGATGTTTCCAAAGCAAGCTGCAGCTAGCTCTTCAAGCAGAAAGTGCATTGGACCTCACACACTAATCAGCCTGCAGTTCAGGCAGCATTTGGAGAGGAAACCTCCACAGAGAAGCCAGGCTGCCACCATGAGAGGAATCCCAGAGGGCCCATGTACTTCCCCTGAGTCAGCAGCCACCCTCTGTCCCAGCGTGCACATTGCCTGCAGATCCTTGCCAGCGGCAACGGGAAGCTTTCCTTTGAAACACACTGCTGCCAATGTGAGGTGTGTGAGGTGGGGATCACCTACAAGAACAGCATGTGGTCTATTTCTTCTGCAAACACGTGGCTGTGCTTCTTCAGAATGACCAGAAGATTAAAAAGAACAAACAGATAACATCTGATCTAGCGCAAATCTTGCAATTCACTGCAAAGCTAACCCAATAGCACATTCTGAATAACTTTATACCAGCAAGATATGTTTAGTCTGGATCAGTGCATTGTACCAGTTGGTGGCTGTGTGCTTTGATCTAGCCCCAGAGCAGAAAGTAAAACCTGGGAGCTGCTTAAAAGATACCATTTAAGAAAGGGGAATTAAAGAGAAATAAAATCAAATAATAGGAAACAACCATTCTGTCCAAGTGAAGTTTAAAGAAAGCACATGGGAGTTGTATTCAATGATATTTCAGTTACCAAAGCTACGTTAACAAGCTATCTCCATGGCCTCCACTCTCTGCCACTGTCATGGAAGGCCATAGCTCAGATTATGAAAGAAATGTGAAAACGGAGGGCCTAACAAATGTATCATCTACTGCTTTCCTGTAAGACAACAGAAAACCACATTCAGGTCATCCTCATAATTGCAATGTCAGCATCCAAATGAAAGTGAAACAACAGTTCACAAGAATTACTGCTCCTGCATAGAAAAAAAAGCATGGTACATGGAACACTGAAGCAGTCACAAAAAGCATAATGTAGCAGCACAGAAGAAGGGCTGTTCTTCCCAGATTACTGGTATCTGTAGGATCATGCAGCTAGGGCCCCTTATTGCAGTTTTTAAAGATACTGGGCAGGAGAGAAAAAAAAACAAGAGAACCAAGCAGTAACAAGAAAATATATGAACTTCTTTGGGAAAGTATGTGTACATACATATCAGACTGAAGAAATTTCCTGTTCAGGTCTAAGAAAGGGTGAAACATCAGGGAGAAAAAAAGAGATGGAGATACTCCAGCATAGCCAGATTTTCATTAAAATACCTGAGTTTTCAATAGTGGGAAAGTGGACAAGATGAAAGTGGACACGGTGGAAGGCCAAATGATTCACTGCAAAGAATACAACCACTGACAGGCACTCCTTCACTCTACTCATATTTCAGAAGACCATGTGAGCAATTAATACCTTTCCATGTTGAACTCCCCAAATTTTGCAGTTTAACTTAGAAATCTTTGGATAAAAGACAAGCATTAAGAAGCCTTAACCTTTTAAAATTTAGGATTCAAATTTGAGAACTGCCTTTCAGGTTCATCCAATAATCAGATGCCTGTTAGGAAAGGATTCAACTAACAGGAAACAAAAAAATTTACCAGCATTTTCTCAACATCTGAAACAAAATAGCTTGTAACCCTAAATTCTCCTATTTGTTAGGTCCATTCCTGGAATGAAAATCCACAATAGTCCAAATAGAATGAAAAGAATATCTATGTTTAAAAAATAATAATCCTTCAAGCGATTAAGGATATAATAATAAACTTCAAGTGAAGCATGTCTAATTTTTATCATACAAGATGATAGCGCTGACACACATCTAGGAGACCTCTTGCATCCACTGTCACAAATGGGAATGCAAAATGCTAACGGTAGTTGAGTCAATACATACACTCAATTTAAGCCACCACATAACATTAAAAAAAAAAAGCTAGCCATAGTGCTCTGAACCAATACAAAACTAGAGGAAAAAAAGCAAACATCTTCCTCCAGTTCTCTGCTTCCAAGAGGGTTAACATCATTTAAGTAGCATCAAGAAGAACTGGTCTAATTTTCTCTTTGTCAGCTTTTGTCGCTGTCCTTCTCCCAGCCTCAACATTGTCTGCAGGAGATCTTTTCCCTTTGCACCTCATGCTATTAGGAAATGCTTTCCTTCTCACTTGCTTCCCTTCTCACTACTGTCAAGCTTTCAAATTCCTTTTTTTTTCTCCCAAGAAAGCACAATACATAACACCTCCACTTCTTTATGCTTTCTTTCACTGTCATCAGTGAAGATGGGTCAATTTACACAATGGAAAACTTTATTTAGACTAGAAAATAAACAAAATGATGAAAATAACAACCAAGAAGTTCTTTTCTCCGCTGCTGTAACAGATTTGAGCTTGTAGCTTGAAACAAATTGTGACTTTAGGGAAGAACTAGCTGACTATCTGTATCAGCTAGTAACAAACACACACCTAAGAGCAAACAGAACATGAAACTAGTGAAAAATGGGAACCGGAAATTAATTAGGAACAGAACCACAAAGATCAAAAAACACTATTATAAAGCTCTGTGTTGACTGCAGCCTGTTGGTGTTGCTTGGCTGTCAGGAAGTTCATATTTTGTTGTAAGAAATGTGCAAATCCTTCACATTTGTAGTTCCTTAATTTTTGGTGGTGAGTTAAAAAAAAAAAAGAGAGAGAGAGAGAGAGAAAGAGTGAGAGAAAAAGGTCTATTTGCTTCTTCCCAAAGAATATGATTTCAAATTTCAATTAAAATGAAATGAGCAGCACGATTATCGCTATGGAGCAGGCGCCTGGTAGCGGCAATAGGCCTCTTTCACTGCCATGGCAACCGGCCCTCATTGTCACGGCTACCTTGGCACTGCACGCACTGTCAATGTGTGAGCCTGACTGATAATACACAATCAATACCCCATAAGCAGCAAACATCATTTTCAGTCTAGAGGATAGAAAGTAAAAAAAAGGAAAGGAAAAAAAAAGAAAAAGAAAGGGGAAAAAAAAGAAATGCCTGCAGAAGAGAAAAAGAAGGAAAGAGGAACAGGGAAAGTGAGAAAAACAAAGAGAGAGAGAAAGAAAAAGGGATACCTTCTTCTACCCAAATCTGAAACACTTTTCACAATGAGGCCTGCAACTTTTTTTCTTTAAAACGAATAGCTGGAAAAATCCCATCAGCACGTATGAGCACCTGTGAAGTTCTAATAATATGTGAAGCAATTGCTTACACCAACATTAGTAAGGCATCAGCAAAACACCATATGAACCAAGAGAATGCTTTTGCATATAATCAACGGTAATTCTGATAATGCCAAATTCTCAGGAAAGAGATGGCTCAGCCCAGAGCAGGAAGCTGTATGGATCATCGGGCTTTTGTTTCACTGAATATGAAAAACAAACAAATAAATAAAACACACAGGGAACAAAAAAAATATGAAGGTAAATGGGGAGTCTAGTCTTCAAACATGGAGGAGAAAGCAAACCATGACATAAGGATGGAAGCAGGAGGATAAACAAGGGGAAAAAAAAGTCCACTCAGCATCAATACCTTAATGTCTTTGGTCACCTCACGTTCTTCAATGAACACTGTGTCCCTTTACCTGATATTTGTTTGCAGTGTGATGCAATCATGCCCCATAACTAGTATAACACGTGAGTAGGAATGAAGAATAAGAAAGGAGATGCAAATGACTATAAGCACAGAAGTGGAAAGAAATAAATGAAAAGGGCAGTGCACAAAGAAACGGAGAAAAAAGTGAGGGAAAAAGTTGACTTCAGTGTGAGTGACATGCACATCTGTGCAGACAGACTCAACAAAGCACACAGAACTGATACCAGTGTGTTAGGTTGACATGGCCCCACGCAGTTAGAAATGCGGCCATGCAACATCTGCCATTTTTCTCTCAGGTACAGGTCAATAGGCAATGCTGTGGAGTTTTCAGGACAAGCTGGAGTATAATCCCTACACATGAAGTGTCTCAAGTTTGAAGATATTCTATTCCCCAAAATGTCTCTAAGGATAAGTATTAGTAAATTGTGTCCTCACCTGAGAAAGTGAGGGCATGGTAAGGAGCTGGATTCCTTTGCTTTAGATGCAGACATAGCGATCTCAAAAACTCCTGAATAGGACTGCAAACCATGACAAGAAAAAGCCACAGATCACCTAGTCATGTGGAGGTTAGATTCTGGCATCTCAAACTCTTGCACACCTCTGGGTGCTATAATGGGGCTGAAGACTGCTAAGATGCATGTCCACATTCCTCTTCAGAATGGCTCAGAGAGAAGTGGCCCATGTTCTCAAAATATCTTCTTTCAGACTATTTTATTTTCTTCCGCACTTTCTCATAATTCTACAAGAAACTACAATTCTACAAGAAAGACATTTTGCTGGTATACAACAACTTTTGGGTTCCATAGCAATGTGGAGCTAGCTGATGGCACAACACGGAACTGGTAAGTTTCGAATTTTAATACTAAACACATAATGAAAAGTTTTCCTAAATCCCATAAAAGAGAAGATTTGTAATAGATCTGCTACATGACAACAGAGAAGAAATCCCTAGGTGACTTGGATAAGCAGGGGCAGATGTAAAATCATCTCCTTTTATGGTTTATCCTTTCTTAAAAATCAGCATTGCATGCACCGCATCTGCTGAATCCAGGCATGCACTTTTGCTGTACACTGGCATCTTCTCACTGGTGTACTACTCTGGGGTATTAGAGGCAATGTTAATTAAAACAAACAAACAAAAAACTAAACAAACAAACAAAAACTTAATGCGCATTCAAATAAATATAGAAGTAAAAATATGTTCCTGAATGAGACTGTTTAGATAGAGTTCCTACGACCAGCTGTACAATGCAGCTGTTGCTAATAGTTTAGCTTTTCTAACTAAAGGACTCCTGTAAATACACAGCAGCATAACTCCCAAATGCAGTATCAATCATCTCCTGTGTGAAGGATAAGCGAATCATACAGATATCCCAAGTCCAGGAAGAACTCTGAATTAGTACTTTAGCAATATACTTTGCATTTCCATACAAAGAAATCTGATCAAAGAAAAGCTACCCGGAACAGCTTAAGCCCTTCTCTTTCTATTGCAACTCTGAGGGAAAAAAAAAAATAAAAATGAAGGATGTAGGTCTGATTACTCCTTATCTAAAGACAACCATGGGCACGTATCATGCACCCCTGAATCTTTTATGTGCCTTTATACGCTCTTTGCTCTTCTGAAACCATATGATAGCATCTTCATAAAACACACACTCACTAAGGAAAGATTAACTGTAACCTGCACCTTTATTTGTCAAATTCACACTGCATTACAGATAGGATAATTGGGCCCCAGTTGTCTAACGTTTATGGAACAAACCTCTGATAACAACACATTGACTGACAGCTCCATTTGCAGAATACAAACACAGTCTGTTGGATTGTAATTTTCTAATTGTTAATGCTAAAGGTAAAAAAACAAAATTAAATAACAATAAAGGACATACTTGATTAAAAAAAGAAAAAAAACCAGCAGTGACAGAGATTTTCTCCCTAGGGTTTCAGTGAGGTCTAATAACGTTATTCTAAAATAATACTTGAAGAAACCATAACCTCAGGCTTGCCAGGGATGTCTCTTATCAACTCCTACCATCTCAAGAACTACTTTCCAGATACTTAGTAAGCTTTCATTTTATTTTTCCTTTAGGAATTGCTCTCCATCTTACCTTCTATCTCTCATCCTGACCAATCCTACTAAATCACACAGTCTGAAAATGAATATAAACCCACAGCAGACGAAAGCAGCAATCTGTTCAGTTTTGGCTCTTTGTCAGATTATCTGATCTAGTCTGACTTTCAAGCTCTGTTTGAGACAACGTGTCAGCAGAAGCAATCAAAACCATTTTTGTTTACTGTATTCTTTTTAATAATTACAGCCTTTTATCATTTTTCTAAAGACAAACGATTAACAAGATCTAATTTGTTCTATAATTAGCAGAAAGAAATAAATTAAACAGTTGTTCTTTTTCTCCAAAGATACTTTTAAGAATATCTATCAAGTATATTACATAAATTCATGATACATAAGTAATTACGTAACGTGACCTTGTAGCTACCAAGGTTTGCAGTCGTAGATGTCTCATCTGAACAGCTCATTGCAGGACTAAGGCCTGGCATACAGAAAAACATCCTCTGTCCTGACAAAAGCGTGTATATGTTGCTTTTGGTATTTGGTACTTGAAATATACTGAAGAATACAAAATTCTTTCTTTGCATATTTTACAAATGTTTGAAAAAAAAAAGTGAAAAGAAAATCTGCAATACATCAAAGCTAACAACACCCTTGAGACCTGACAGGATGCACACAGCACGTGACAGGCTGGAAATACAACTGGAAAGAACAGGACACAAAGGAAACAGCAGTCTGACTGAAACACTGAAGCCCCTTCTGTAAACTTCCTGGGTCTAAAATGAGATCCAGACTCTCATCTGAATATTTACGGCTACTTATTTACTGTCCGTACTACACAAAGTAAAAAGTGTAATAGCCACACAGTGGAAAGTTAAGTTTCATATAGAACAGAGAGAAAATTTTGCCACTGATATGCTCAGTTGATAGCAAAGCCCCAATGAATCTCGTAAATCATTTTCTATTACAAAGCCTACCTCTTCCAAAGTGATCTAATAGGCAGTTCATCTAAGCTGGCATGAGCAACACCCACCTGAAACAAGGAATCAGAGCCAGGGTTGAATATGTCTGACTTCCTTGGGTTTACAATCCCTCTTGTGCCTCATAACCTTGACCCTGTCCTTATAGCTTAGGGAAAGAGACTCCAGCATCCAATGGAAGTAATGATTTTAAGTCAAAGTTACAGCACAAGCTGCTTGTAGATGAGGCTACAAGTGACTGCAGAGGATGTTTGACAAAACCCATCTGATGGCTGGAAAGGCAAGCACACAGAAAACAGTCTGCTGCAGCAAATGCCTACAAGGCATTGAAGGGCATGAAATGCAAAGACTGTTGTGAGGGAAAATAGGAAAAGTGAAAAGAAGCAATTCTTGGTCTTTCAATTAGGAAGAAAAAGACACAAAGAAACACACCGGAGGAATGTTGAGATGTACTTTTGTTTGGAAACAAATCCCCTGGAACAGCCTCCACTGACTGATGATGGAAACCGTGCGCCTTTCATAGTCATTTATAATTAGACTGGGTGTATCACTGTTGAAAGTGACATAAAGAACAAGCCTGCAGCAAACGCTAGGGGAAGGACCGAATGGTGCAGGTGTCTTATGTCTAAGGCACCTTTCACTTCACCTTTAAGTGCTTTCTAGTCTTTTTGTGTAAACTTGTTAATCCCACTATGCTGGCAAAAATCCAACTTAGTAATTAGTTTCTGCCTACCCTACACTTCTTCTTGCAGCTTTGATTTGTTCTAGCATTCATTATCATATCTTGCCTTAAGTGAAGTATAATATTGTGCTGCCACATTCCACTCCAGAAGTAGTTGCTAACGCACACAGAAGTGGAATGCGGTGGCTGTTTAAAAGAGCTCAGCAAACATGAAAACGTATGACAGCAGGTGGAGGAGGAGATCGCAGCCAATACAAATCTGCTGCAGAAACAGCAGAAAATAGCTCCTCAAACTGGAACTAGACCAGAACCCTGGATTTAACACATCTACGATTGTGAAAACTGACAGAAGATCTTTACAAACACCAACAGCCGGGAAACGGGCCTGTGCTTTACTCCAAAAGGGCACTGGAATCAGTACCGCTCTGAAAGGCAAAAGGCCTTTTAGTGAAATCATTACCATTACTTCCTGAAAACAAAACAAACAAGAAAACTGCTTGTCTGGTTTGGGTTTGGGTTTTTTTGACATCTTCTCCTCATGCCCTGAATAATTCTATGCAAAATCAGGTAAGGTCACGGCCCGAGACAGTGAAGATGCAAGAAATCAGCTGATTTCTTCTGTAGGCAATTCTCCTGTCCTGATTCTTTTGCACATGTACCATGGCAATTTATGAAACAACAACAACCCAAAGACCGCTCGAAAAAGTAACTACAAACATAAAAAATCAGACGTTGTGTTCTTTTCCTCTCAGCAAAAACTCTGCAAATAAAATTCCTAGTTGGTTTGTTTTTTTCCACTTAGAAATTCACTCACCCAACAGCACACAAGATTTCTTACTTTTAAAATGCAAACATTCAAAAAAAACACATAGCAGAAAAAAAGGATCATTATTTCTCTGTTCTTCCCAATGAGATAATTTGCACGTATACCACGTGGAGAAGCAATCCCTGAGAAACTACAAACTGGGATCTCAGGAGACAAGGGAGAAGAACTAGAGATGACAGTATTTTCTGACATCTACTACAGTTATTTTTCACTTTTTTTTTTTTTGGAGAATAGCATCGATACCGAAGAAATATGTAAGCTTTTTTTTTTTTTTTTTTTTTTTTTTTTTCTTTTTTTTTTTTTTAACTGCGAAGCAAAAATAAACAACTGCATTAGTTAAATCCATTCTCACGTCTTGAGAGGTTATTTATTTTCTCTGAGGGCTGATAAAAGTTCCCGATGACACGCTTTCTAATTTTAAAATCGCTCTCACTTCACAGTTCTGAAAAAGCTGATGTCAGGGAGCTGAGTGGGTGGGTCTGTTTTAAGTGTGATTCACACGTTAGATTCTCCTGTCAGCTCATGCACATTCAGAAGTGCCATCCACAGGCCACGTGGTTCACGAGTCCGAGCAGGAATGGGTCATTTTGAAGGAGCTAATTAAGACAGGGAGAAGAGGAAAGTTGTTACACCGTCTTTGTGTGCGTGAGGCATGCAAATGGCATGGGCCACATCTATGCTGCAGTAGAATATTTCCCACTTGCAAATGGGTTCTCCCTGTCCTCAGCCCCGTCTCTCCCAGCCAATTATTTAAAGCCTTTCCCACAAATAGAACTATGTTTTCAAATATGCCTGAGACTGCAGCACTGAACTATATCCCAAGCCAAGGCTGTTTTGCAGTACAATGGTGTAAGTCTTGTACTTATGAGTCAACCTGAAATAACATGATGTTTTGCTAACACTCTGTACACATTTATACATACCCTGTGTTTTTAAGGTGGGTCTGAACAGGGTATCTCTTTGCCAGGATAAAAAAAAAGAGAAAAGAAAAAAAGAAAAAAAGAGAAGGAGAGGAGAGGAGAGGAGAGGAGAGGAGAGGAGAGGAGAGGAGAGGAGAGGAGAGGTCCTTCCAGAGACCTTAGTTATACTGCAGGGAATAGGAAATTTTGAGATATCTGAGATGAGATTCAAGTGAATGATGACACCAGTTGCCTCTAATGTGAGGCAGCTAAACTCTTAAAACAAGCTGGCCTGCTTCTCAGATCATCAGAGTACCTAGCAGAACTACATCTTTGTTTCTCCAAAGTCCTTTGCAAGGCAGAAGTGTTTTGTCTCTTCCCTGAAGGAGGAAAAAGATGCTATGGAACGATCAGATGGAAAACATGTGACATCGCCACAGGAGAAAAAACAAGATTCACACGTGACAGCCACACAAGAAGAATCTGTATAGTGGCTGCTGGACACAGATGTTTTCTGGCACTCTCATTCCCTAGCATAACCCACAATGAACAGCCTAATCACAAAGTCTCCGCAAATCCTGCCTTAGCCTAAGCAGCTGGCAAAGTGCAGTACACATCCCTTGGTTTTCAGAAGTTAGCAAGCACAGCTGAGGTGGGGGAGGTAGGAAGGAGGCTGGGTGGTAGGGAGGGAACGTATATGATACAGACACACACAACACTGTAATTAAGGGTAATTTCAGAAGCATTTACCTGTATTTCAGAGTCTAACAACTTTTCACTTGTGAATGCTGCAAACGCCTCAGCTCTACAGACTGATCTTGTTTTTATGATGCTGGGATGGGAGGAGCAGAAAAATGAGTCGTTCTCAGAATTAATTACCTCCTCTGATTTGAGCAACATTCTCAACCAGAATCCAGACAGTTTAACTCTTACTCAAAAGGATTTAAGTGCATACACTGAAACAGAACTGAAATGGAACTATGCCTGGTGTGTTTATACATGGAGCTATTGCAGAGACTCCCGTACCTGCAGAGCATAACCAAGAAGCAACGTCATGTTCATGTGGAAAACTCAGCAGTTTTGAAGGTCTACATTGAATTTCACTAATTTCACCTAATACAATATTTAGCTAGCAAAGAAGGTACCATAAACCTCTCCTTTGCTCAGTCACCACACTAAAATTCATTCCCTGACTTCCACCTCTCCTGCTGTACTTCTGATCATCCCCATCCCTTTTGCTATAAAGTACTATGATGGGACTGAAAATGGGTCTGGAAGGACTCAAGTTATATTCCTAATTCTAAAACGATGCTAACTCAGGGTATGTCATATCACTTCTTTTCATGCCTGTTCCTGCTTCTTAAGGCAGTAGCAATATCTTTCACTGTTGTTGAGAGCTCTGAAAGCTGGATTTCAAAGGCACAATCTGAATAATGAGTACCTTGGAGAAGTTCAGGATTAAAAACTTGTCAGGAGAGCAGTACTGTAATAAAATTCTAAAGATCTGGTCAAGCAAGCACTACTAGCTTCACTTTTCTATTTTCTTATTTTTTAAATTAGCTTAACAACTGTGCCCCAGGTCCTAACCCATGATGTCAGTCTCAGTCATGTCAAGATATGTAGGTTGCTCTGAAAGTAATGCCTCCTATTTATTTCTATGGAAATTACAAAACACAGAAAGGGCATAATAATGCTTGATAGAGCAAATGCTCAAGTATAAAACACTTTAAAAAAAAAAATTATTTACAAAGCTGAAATGCTTGCAACTCATCTATGCATCTTAATACAGTCCATTATTTTTTTCATTTTCTTTCTTGCTTTCTCTGTGCAAAATGAAGATTTTTCTTGAAAGGGCCACAGTGTGGCCACTGCAGCTTTGTGCCAGGGTAGCATGCAGATGCCATTCACACATATACGCCTTTTTTTTTTTTTTTTATTTTACATATATACCTATATTTAATTTGGATTTTCATTCCTCTCTTCCCCCCCTCCCCCTTTTTTTTTTCAAAGCAGTAGCAACAGTACACAGCTCTACTAAAAATCATGTAGCTCACACATGCTTTATGAGAACAAAACATAAAGTAATGAGAAGACTAAAGACGTTTATAACCCCCACCTCTTTTACTAAGAAGTAGCAAAATCCTTCTATAGCAGTGCTAATCTTTCATTGACAGCAGAGGGTACCACAATCAGCTGAGAAAACACCAAACAGATTCTGCTGAACTACACAGTAGAAGCAATTAATTTTGGGTTATCGTGTCTGCTTCTGAGGAACAGCTCAGCTGTGGCCCACGTGAATATCAGGGCGTCTGGAAGATTCTCCAACTCTTCTCACTCACAGGCAACCCTGTGTATGTGTTCCCCCCCCCACTCACGACACGGTGCCGTCCCCTTGGGACACAGGGTTATAAATACTCCCACAGCTTTGTCTCAATCCCACAGCATTCCCAGCAGTAAGGGAACAGCTGTGGCAATGGGCAGAGCAGCAGACAGGCAGACGATACCCGATGGTGTGTATGGCAGTGAATTGTCGGCAAAGAGAGTTTACCATAAGGAGGATGCAACATTCAGGGTGGCCTCTTTCCTATTCAGCTAAATAAAGAAATGACATCAGCTTTTGACACACCTTGAACTAAAGCATACAAGAGAGAAAGGATAAGAGGGAAAGGAAGCAGCATTAGTACTTTGCATTCACCTTTACTTTCATGAATTGACTTCACCGTTATGAACAAAATGCCATAAGCAGCTTCTGGTCCTTCACTGAAAAATATTAGTGGCTGGAAAAATCCTTCCAGAGACTCTTTGGCAGAGCAAACCAGGTCCAGCAGAGCAAACCTGTCATAGTGCTGAACCACTGCTTCACATTAAGGGCTTGAAACACACACAAGACACCTTTAGCAGCTTCTGTCATAAACTAAAACCATAATTGACCCTAACTAACCATAAGCATTTAATGAAAGTGTGATATCTTCAGATTTGGAAACCAGAGGATCAGTTGCACCTCTCCAAGCTCAAGCACAATACTGTGTTACTTGGGATAACAAAGTGGGAGGAGCAGAAATTCACACCGTGTTTATACGAACTAGCAGCCCTCTTCAGAAAGTGATTCAGGATGCCAGTGACATCAGTGCTCTGAAACTCTCTAAAGGATCACATTTCTCTCCACAGACTGCACTGAGTCAAGGCATTCCTGCACTGTGCTTCAGTTACTCAAAACTGAGTTGCATGAATACCCTCCAAAAGGCCCATAGATCAATCTTAGGCCCTGTGAGCTTATAAAGTGACAGTATAAAAAAGAAAAAGGTAAACAGTACTAATTCTTCTCTGACTGGTGGTTAATACCAAGTCCCCAAGTCAGCACTTGCCCTCCTGCACAGCCTTCTCAGCTCTTACAGGGATACTCATATAGGAGCTCCTTAAACACACCAAGTGTCTCCTTACTGGAAAGAGGCCACTGTCTCCAAGATGCTGATTCTGCTCCACTGACTCTTCTGGTCCTGCAGAGAACTCTTACAAAGCAGCCCTTTGAGAACAGATATCTTACATAAAACCCCAGAGACAAACGAGCAGGGAATGCAAAAGCAGCAGCTGCTGGGATGGCTGGGTGTCTGTGATATCGCAACGAGTATTGCAGCCTCTCACTGCTCTCTGTTTGGAACTGAAACGACCATTTGTAAATCATTTTTAATTGTCATGTTAAAGAGCAGAGAGTGCAGCAATCAGAGTGCTCCTGGTGCTGGAGGCCTGACATGGCCATCAGGCACGGATCAGCAGTCAGGAAAATGGAGGAGAGCTGCAGGCTTACATAACCAGTACAGACAACTGAGAGGCAGAGGAGAGGGAGCACGAGCCCCTTCCCCATTTCCTTCTGGAGTGTCTTTTTGTGAATCTCGATGGCAGTGAGCTTCTTATGCCATATATTAAGTTGGTCCATGCAAAGACATCGCTCAAAATCACTGAGAGATTTTTCGCAGAGAAATGCCTACATTATCTGTAAATTCTCTTTCTTAAGGAACGGGAAAAGGAATCTTCAGTTCTTAACAGTTCACCTCTACCCTGACTAGAATGGAACAGGGGAGAGGTTGCAGCTAAGGTTCAGTGGGCTCTAGCTGGCTATCCGCCTTTGTGGCACCCTGTCTTTTCACCAGCTCTTAATTGAAATGGATCCTTGAAAACCTCACTGAGTGATCTTCTTTCCAGAAGGCAGGGTTCTCCAGGAAAACAAACAAACAAACAAAAAACAAGCATAATAGAGAGAGGACCAGTCACTCTGAAAGTATCTTTTCACAGATCCTATAATGCATGCAGGAAGATTAATCAATATGAGCTACGTTGACCTAGAAACAGGGGTTAAATGGCATCCCATTAATTTGTCTGCCTGTGGATATTTGTGAAACACCAAATGCTGGCTTGGATCCTGTAAATAGAAAAATAACTGTGCATAATAAAAAGTGTTCACTGACCTTCCCAATCTTCTCACAACTATTATTTACTAAAAAATAAACTGAAAAAAAAAAGAATTGAAACTTATTTTCAGAGACCAAATACTCTCAGAATCCTTGTTCACTTCTGTCTTGTTCTGCTCTGAGATAGAGTTCATTTTTTCTAGTAGCTGGTATAGTGCTGTGACTTGGATTTAGCATAAGAATAATGTTATTAACACACTGATGCTTTAATTGTTGCAGAGCACTACTTAGACTAAGTCAAGGATTTTTTAACTTCTTGTGCAGCCCTGCCAGTGAGGAGGCTGGGTGTGCATGCATCTAGCAGGGGGAACAGAACCAGAAGAGCTGACCCAAATCAGCCAAAGAAACATTCCACATCACATGGCATGACTTGTGGCCCCTCACATGACGCAATTTCCCCTACGACATCCTTGTGTGGTGCAGTCAACGTGCCTGAGGGATGTGATGCCATTCACAGAGACCTAGGCAGGCTCAGGCAGTGGGCCAAAGAGAGCCAGAAGATTTGACAAAGCCAAGTGCAAGGACTTGTACCTCAGTCACAGCAACTCCCAGTAACAGTACAAGCTGGAGGATGAAAGGATTGAGCACTGCCCTGCTGAAAAGGTCCTGAAGGTATTGGTGGAATGGCAAACTGGACATGAGAAAGCAGTGTGCCCTCGCAGCCCAGAAAGCCAACTGTACCATGGGCTGCATCAAAAGAAGCAGTTAGAACGTCAAGGGAGGTGATTCAGCCCCTCTGCTTTGCAATGGTGGGACATCACCTGGGCTACTGTGTCCAGTTGTGGAGTCCTCAGTACAGAAGAGATGTGCGCCTGTTGGAGCACCAAACAATGATCGAAGGGATGGAAAATCTCCCCTGAAGGGACAGGTTGAAAAAGCTGCATCTGTTCAGCTTGGAGCCAGAGCCTTCTCTGAGTTGACCTGATAGCAGCCTTTCAGTATCAAAAGGTGAATTATAAGATAGAAGGGGACAGATTCTACAGCAGTCTGCTGTGGTAGGAGAAGTGGAAATTGTTTCAAATGAGAACAGGTGACATTTAGATTGGATGTAAGAAGAGTTTTTGTGGGTTTTTTTAAACTCTAAGGGTAGTGAAGCACTGGAACAGGTTGCCCAGAGATGTGGTGGATGTCCCATCCTTGAAGACATTCAAGGTCAGGCTGGATGAAGCTCAGAGCAACATAATCTAGCTGTGGGTGTCCCTGTTTATTACAGCAGTGTTGGACTAGACGTCATTTAAGGATCTGTTCCAGCTCAAGCAATTCTATGATTCTATGGCATCATGTTGAACAATAAAAGTCAGGGAGCAAACTGGGGGACTTGCTGCAGAATGCGGATTAGCTGGGCATCGATCAGCAGCTGGTGAGCAATTGCACTGTGCATCACTTGTTCTGTACATTCATTTATCATCATTATTATTATTTTCCCTTCGTTTTCTGCCCTATTAAATTGTCTTTATCTCAACCCACAAGTTTTACCTTCTTTCTGATTCTCCCCTCCATCCCGATGGGGAAAGTGAGGGAATAGCTGTGTGGTGCTTAGCTCCTGCCAGGTTAAACCACAACCACCTCTCTGATCACTAGATTACTGCAAGAAGTAACAAAGCATAGGCTGAAAGCAAGGAACCACCCTTCACTCTCCACAGACTACTGTAATAAGAAGTCTTGGGTGCAGCATCTCAGTAGGTATAATCATTATGCGAAACAGCAGGTAGCAAGAGAAAGGCAAAGAAAAAGGTTCTGCTTCACTGAGGATTCTTATTACTGCTTAAATACCGAAGATTAGATTTTCTTTCATTATTGCTCCCCAGGAGGCCATGGGCCTTGCAGCTCTAGGATGCTTTGTAATCTAACATAAGGGACACCTGTTTGTTTCCAACACATGGATTCACTCAGCAAACATGCTCTAGTTCTGCTGCGAGCAGCAGAAAAGTTATGCTTAGCACAGTCTGAAGGTGGAAGGCAGAAATGGCTAACTGTTGTCCATCCGTCTCCATGAAGTTGCTTGGGTTGCTGTTATCCTATTTATAGGTACATGAAGCTATTTTGGCAATGTGCAGTAAGGAAAACTGGTAACAGTCATAGCCATGTCTACCTCTTCCACAGCAGCACATCCCTGTTACATCATCTGCTAGGCCGAAATTAGCATCAAGACAAGTGGATTTCATAATAAGTAAATACATACCAAATACTAAATATGTATCAAATTTATATATTATGAAAGCGGCAGAGAAGTTCTATAATTTGGTTCATCACATTAAAGAACAAGTCCAAAGTAAAGCTGATCACTAAAGAATCTGTTTTCTGATATTCTGGCTGAAGCTTACCCAGCCATAGGAACAAAGTTAATGCACAGCAGCAGTCATCACCAGTCCCTAATGCCTGTACATGATTTCAGTGGCCTGGTGAAGGAAGCTTCACTATGTGTACAGGAAACTCCTTCAGAAGCTTTGATCTCTTGAATTTACCTTTTTCTCCTTCCTTTTCGTCCTCAGTTCCATCTGTGCTCTCACATCTAAACAATAAGCAAACTGTTTTGGAAGAAAAAGGTTTAGCTCAAGTCTTCATTTGAGCTTATTATTTTTTTTTTTTCTTAAGGATTTAAAAATATTGTTTGGGATTTAGTTCATTTCAGTTCCGGGGTACTATGGATTGCCTAACTCTCTATGGGTGATAAACCTTGAGGTAGAAATAATAAAGTCACCAGAACTATTAAGAAAATGTGTCCCAGTGGCAGAGCTTGACAGAGCCCACAGAGATAGGTAAGAATGAGAGGCTATGGGAGCTGTGGGTTGTCCCCACACAGTTCTACAGAACATTGACACTGAAGTGTACAGGTGACAAGTTAAGTGTTAGCTTTGTGAATTGCTTCACTTCTGATTACATTAGCAGGAATATCTAATTATTCTTAGACTTGAAGCAGCACCTGGGGATAACACCGCCTACTTTCTACCCAACTTCAGCCTGAACATCATTCTGACAGCATATCAGAATAAGAATAGCAAGAATCACAGAATGGACAGAGTTGGAAGGGACTTCAAGGATCATGAATCTCCAACCCCCCTGCCACACACATGGCCACCAACCTCCCCATTTAATACTAGACCAGGCTGCCCAGGGCCCCATCCAACTGGCCCTGAATACTTCCAGGGAGGGGGCATCCACAGCCTCTCTGGGCAGCCTGTTCCAGAAGTCTTACACATGTACCCAGAGAACTCTTGCTGCAAGTCCAATTAACAAATAAGAGTTCAACAAACAAACAGCTAGATATAAAGATTTGTCTGTCCCATTACTTCACTGGAGAGAATCTCCTCCAAAATTAAATCAATGACATGGGAAGTTTGTCTGTGCCTTACATGCTCCCGGTCACAGTCCTAACCAGTATCTTAGCACAACCTCATCTTCTCTGATGGCTCCTTCTAGGTTGGAAGACTACAAATTTATCAGTGACAAAGCTGATAACCATACACACAGGAAGAGTGTCCACATCTTTAACATTCAATGCACCTAAGTCTGGCAAAGAGTACACCTGTGGATGCACTGAGATGATTCAGATTATCCTGCCTTCGGCATTCTCCTCTTTTCCGTGCAAGGTCTTACAACAAAGCAATGGTGTGCAAACACATCCATCAGACCATTAAGTAAATCAACCAATATTAATTTGTCTTTGGAACTGCTGAAGAAGCTTCCTTATACCGATACTGTCCTTTCACCAAGAAGCATGGTATGAAAGTGACAAAAATGGTTTTGTTTTCAACGTATTCGGTTCTGTGACTGCTACTCTAAGACGAAGATAAAATAAATGCAGAAAGTAAAATGCAAAAAAGAGGAGCACAAACAAAAGGATTAACTTCACAAGTGAGAAAAATAAACAAAGGGAGGCTCAAGATGCTCTTCAGCTCAAATATTTTTAAAATATAGTGAATCTGCTCCTTAAATACCTTGATTTTATTGTAGGAAGTTGGGGGTTGCAGGTAGTGAATTTATGCTTTAGGGGAAGAGGGAATGTTACCCCTCCCATCTGCAGTTTTCTTCAGTTCATTAAACGAAAGAAATTGATTTGGCGAAGCTAATTTTGTAATTAAAAAGCTTATCATGACTTTCTCTAATGAGTTAAGCAAACAGACAGTAATTCAGTGACAATATTTACACAGCGCACACTGGGGGACGTCTGTTTAGAAAATTAAATAATAGAGGAAAATGGAAGGAGGAGAGATGGGAAAGTAAGCAAAGGAGAAGAGGTCAATTCTAGACACAAATTCATCCCATGATGTTGGTCCTCTGACAGCATGTCCCTGCTCCCTTTGCCACGCAGCAGTAAAAGGAAGAGAAGAATGTAAATGACCTATGCTATTCACCGTATGTAATCAGGCTTTTTTCACTCACTGAATTTACTGTGCTCTCATCTCCAACTGGGACTATAGCCAACTCTCTGCTCAGGACTTCTGGGAACAGCTTTATGCACGTGCAAGGCCAAGAGCCACCTTTTCAGGTTACAGTTCCTCCCTCTAGGGCACCAGAAACCACATGCATGCTGGCTGAGACCATGGAAGAAAATACAAGCTCTTGAGAAGTGAAATGCTTGACTCTACTTCCTTCAAAAACCTTTGCCATTGCAGTAGAAACAATACTCAGAACAAAAACTATCCCTTTCACTCCTTCAGAAAACTAGTAAACATTATGAAGAATCTGTCTTAAGCGAGGCTTTGTGTACTGCAGGATTAAAAAGGAGATGGGAAATTCAGAATTTCCCTAAGGATTTCTCTTCTCTTGGTCTGTAGCATTATGTGGATGTACACCTTTCTGGTTCTAGGGAAAATCTCCGAGGAGAAAGAGGGAAGGCTCTTCTCCTGTGCTTCTTTTGCCTTCCACAGTCTGCTCTTCCACCATCTCCTCCTGCCCTGTGTAGCCACGTATGGAAGTGTCTGGTAGCTTAGGAGCGGAGGGGAAGTGAGCTCTGAAACAGTCCTTTTTAGTTTTCTGAGTTTTGCATGCTTACAAGGCTGTTCCACGTATGCTTTCAATGAGAACAGATACTGTGGTCAAAGACAACAGTACAATCAATAGAAAAAATGAATCCTAAAAAGGGTGAGCAGAAGATCAGTTAAATACACAGTGGCACAGAGATAGGCAAATGCTGCTAAGAAAAGAATTAATAGTGAGACTAAACTCACAAAGACCAGAGAGTAAGAACAGAATCAAAATTTTAGCAGTCAGAGGAAAGGAACCCATAAACTGAAAAAAATTCTCACATGCCAATGCCTAGCTTTACTGGAGAGCAGGCAACAACTCACATTAATGAACAAAATAAATGCGGAGATTCCAACTCTCCAACTTTCAAATTCCCAGAGATAAAAGAAAACAATAATATATCTCAATATAGCAGCTTATCACTTGTATCATGAAAATGTGATGGGGGAGATAACAGTGAGACCTGCTTTCCTTAAGACGTACTCCAAAATTAGACAACTTTCATTTCCGAACTGAGTTCAACAGGAACCTGTAATGCAAACAAATGGGTTGTAATGAATCTGCACCAGTTGGCACTCTGACACCAAAAGCTGAATTTCTGTGCTGAGGCCTGGTCTATACCTCCCCTGTTCAAAACACCCCCTTAATGACTAATGGCAGCCAAACCTACTGAGTTAATTGCTGACTTCAGTCATATAAAAAAGGCATCTGCCACTTGCACAGTTACACAAAAGCCTTGAGCCCAATCAAACCACAGACATACTAAATGTACCTGATTCTTCCCTACAGAAATCAGTTTCCCTGCTTCTGCTGTCCCTAAGAGGCATCCTTTGCACATCCCACTTTCTCACTGATTTGTGAAAGTACGGACATCACAAAAAAAGCACTGTATTCTGACACCACAGAGCAGGCTCTGAAAACATGCATGAGTTGAACTCCTGGTTGAAAGAGCTGGATAGAACTTACTCATACCCCCAGGGAAGCTCACTCCCATAATGATGGCATGTGCCAGAGGATACAATTTCTGACATAGATTGCACATGCACACAGTAAACTGAGAAAGCCAAAATCAGCAGTAATATCTGTGTGCAGCTACAACAGAGCTCAGCATCTTTGATAACCCATAATCCCTTACCCTAGAAAGAAGACTTTAGTCACTCCTCTCTTACATCTTTCTCTGACAGGAGGGCGTGATCACACAATCATTAACAGCAAACATCCATACTGCCTAACAGTACTAATTTGATGCAGATCAGGCATCAGCCCACATCTGCACTACTGCTAAATTAGTCAAAGAATACGACAGAGCATTTAGACCACCACTGTACAAGCTGGGGGTGAATACACCTGATCTGGAGATATCAGAGATGTGCGAACAGTACAAGATCCAGCACAAATTCTACTGGTACACAAAAAAGTCCTTTCAACAAATCTACAAGGGCAGAATAAAATGATCAGTGCCACACGGTCCTTCTCTCTGTTTTATCTCAAATGTCCAAAATTTGGATCAAATATGTCACCTGAACGTTTTCATTACAGATGGCAGCAAGAGCTTCTTTGGGTACACAAGCACAGAATGTGCTAAGAGAGACCCAGAATTGCCCCACTCTTGCTATGACTCACTGCCAAACGTGTCTAGAGATGTCAGGTTTGTGAATTTCTGCGCTCCAGACTCAATTCCACAAGCTAGCGAGCACCCCATGATTTAAAGGAATTTTAGGGGTGCTCAGTTCACAACACTGGATAATTATTTGTCAGTGAACTGAGTAATTGGTTGCCAATGAGACTTCTCAGCATATACTTTCTTTTCCTCTCCTTTCTCTCCCCTCACCCATCCTTACAGTGTTTTTGAGTCCAGGAGCAATCCCTTAATGACAGCAAAGTTAGCCACGACAATTTGCTGACAAGAAAGCCGACGAGCCCAAGAAGTTGCCTACATCAGGCCTTCAGGTAGAGCTGTGCCATTTCATTAGCTGGAATGGTAACATGAAACTCCCAGTGGTGTGCTGCAGTAATATGTAACAATATGTAATAAATGCTACCTTTATACATAACAGAAAAATCCCTGCAGATTATACTCTTTGGTAACAATTCTGCTTTGTAGTTAAGTGAACAGCCTAAGTAGAATTTGGCAGGGCTTTTCCATCTCTTACCTCTGTAACCTGGTACTCTCAGCAGAAAAGCTACCTTTTTTTTTTCCCCCATAAACAATTAGTAACTGCTTTGCTTTGGGGAGCCCGCACACATCAGTCTGTATGGCTGCTCCCTCAACATGCAACTGGAGCTGCTCCAGTAGGCAGCGTAGCTCACATGCTTCGATGACAAATACAAAGCAGAGGGTCTCCTTCAAATCCATCAGCGTCAGTCTTGGAGATTGAGGGAAAAAAAATGCACCAGACACGTAGAACACCGCTACACTGTCTTGAAGGTCATTTTTTTCTGAGTTAGAAATTCACCCCGGATTTCTTTTACCTGAAAAAGTTGTACCTGAGTACTTGCTACACAGTGAAAATTATTAGGTAATGACTTAAGGACCTGAGGGGCAAACTGAAAAGAAGGAACAGTAGGAGAGCTTTTGAGAACAGCAGAAGTGAAAAAATGATCCATGCATCATCTCCCACCTTCCTCACAACTCACAGTGTCTTTTTTTCTTTCTTTTTTTTTTTTTAAACTGTGGGAAGTGAGGCTGTCGTGATGAGTCGAGAATGAGGTGGCTGTGAGGTTTCTCCAAGGAGTCTTTAACTACCCTCTGGGTATATTAGTGCCTGCCTGCAACACATGAAACACTTGAGCATTAGCTTAGCTCTCTTTCTCCAGTTAAAAGCATTAAATTGCAGATGCCAAGTGTTTTCTTCCCCTCATTCTCTTTCAAATTCCTGAAAGCTTAAGTAATTTTGTCATGACTCACTTTATAAAAAAGAACAAGTGATGTGACTGCTCCCACTTAGGCACATGTACTAAACAAATATTCTCTGTCCGCTCTACCTTTACTTGCTGGCGACTGCAGCCCTATCATCACAGCCATCTGTTTAAGCATTGATGCCAAGTTCTGCTCCATGAAGTACACTTTTTTTCCTCTACTTTTCCTCTACTTTTTTTCCTCTTTTTTTTCCTCTTTCCTCTATACTTTTTTTTTTTACTTCACATTCTGGAAAACTCACCCTCCTGACACCTCATCCCAGATAATCTTATAACACTCACACTAAGTTTAATAGGCTCAATACATGGTATTAAATGAGAAGAATTTGGCAACAGCACAAGTAAAAATCCTGTGCACTCACAGAAAATACCCATTCTTGGATCACACAGGTTGGACACAAATCATGGTGCTGAAACACCGGAAGAACTGGAAGCAAGCACTTATTTCCCAGAACATAGTACTGATTTTACTGAACTTCTAATGAACACCATTCATATAGTAACACAATTTGACTGCTATTTTCTGTCTTCAGCAAATTCATTAATTGTGAAAACAATTACAATATTACTATTCTGCATTAATAACAGACTGAGATAACGAGCAGTATTTTACATCAGGTTCACAAGCCAAAGTCATCTCAACTAAGAGAGTAGTTTGTTTTCCTCCATGTCGAGTGCTTTGCTCCACGCTCTCCCCAGAGTGATTCTTTTCAATGTCCTGCACATGTGCCGGTGCATAAGGAACAGAGGATGCTGCCAAAGTTCACACGGAGTGCCACCGAGATCTAGAATAAATACTGCCATGTAATAGATTTTTATCCGCTGCCTTGCCTTAATGTGGAGTATCAGCTTCTGGAAAACAAGTTCTCCATCAACTTTCTTTTGGAAAACCATCCTGCCCCTGCTCCTTTCAGCTCCCAGGTCATGAAGTTTCCATTTTTTCAATAACAAAGGTACTGAATGCATGATCTAAACTGAAAATGATTTTATAAATGCATATGGGAACGCATATCCCATATGCATTTGGTTCCATATGCATTTTTAACCTACGTGGTTAATTTTCACTTGCGTTGACTTTTCAAATGCTACAACGAATAATGAAATTTAGCCATGTCATTTAGGTGTCATATCTCGAACAAATAAAGCACCATATTTTCTAAACTCAGTAAAACAAACTCCTTAAACAGGTTTATAATTAGAAAAAAGCACTTAAGCAAACCGCTTACAAACTGCATCATTTTTGCAACTCCTTATGTGATTTCTTCTTGTGAAACAGCAGAGCCCTGTGATCACAACCCTTTGAATATATATAGCGCTTCTGAAGCTAGGAAGCAAAGGAAATCCAGATTCTGGTGGCAAATTTTCTGTTTCTGATACCGATTCATACACGTTAAGAATGAGCCTCTGAGCTTCTGAATTCTTGCTAACAAATTCAAATAGCTTTAGATCTGCTCCCATTACCACTGTGTAAGCAGAAGGGAAACGCTATCAAAGGCATCTACACAGCTATATATTTATCATAATTAAATTTCAAACTCCAGTTCTCCCAGTCTTTCTGAAGGAGAGAGAAATGGTTGAAAGCCTGTAGCATAATTTAGTAGCTCAACTGCCTTGCAATACACACCTAGATGCAGCTGGGGAGCTTTCTCCTACTACGTAGGTCTGATACATACGTGGAAACATGCAACAGCATAACTCTGCCTTAACACCCACTCTTTCTTATGACTGATAAAGGTTTTACACTCTCCACTGAATGCATAATTTCTAACACACTTTTGCAAAGCCTTTTATCATCAATAGCATGTATGAAATATTAAATAATAATGGCAATAGCTAGATAAATAATTCACTCATAATAAAATTCAGTTCAAGACTGGCCTTTTTTTCTTTTTTTTTTTCCTTCATGGACTGAACCAGATTTCAGTGAATGGATTTGTTTCTCAGAAACAAATGCCAAATAGTTCATTTGAGCACATTTCCGCCTCCAGAACATTTGCAAAATGCTTACTTCAATTATTCTCTATTCACAGTTTGCAAGTGGTAGGATGGTATTGTTTCCAGTTCTTGACTAGAGGAATAAAACTTTTTAAATGGGTGTAGTGATAAGTAGTAAATGCTAAATCACTGTTCATAAATAGCATTCTAAGTTAAATGACTGCATGATTCCATACTCTTCTCAAAGTTCATTAAACTCCCAAAACAAAGAAATGTTTTTACAATTACTAACAGGAGAGGACACCACATGTAGCAGCAGTCATATTCAATACCTTTATTGTTAAAGTATTTACAAATAGCTTATTGTATTGAGCAACGAATTTTAAAATCCAAGAGAGAGCTTTTTAATCTCTTAGGCAGAAATAACATACTAAAGAACTCACTATTACCTTTCAACTGGAAAGAGCATCCAAGAAAACTCAGTAATTTTAAAGCATCTTCAACACCTTTGCAATTCAGTAACCTACACCACTTTCTTCTCCCACTTTGCATACTATATACTTATGTGAGCTATTTCATCTTCTTCTCAAAGCTATGATGCTAAGAATTCCCTCCCTCACCACTTTTTCCACTGCCTTATAGCTAACCACTGCAAAGTTCTCTTTGATTAGAGCGTGAGACATGCTAACAACTTTGAAGGGAGATAGCCAAAGACTTGTTGGTGTCAACCTTAATAGCTAAAGATTGGTTATTCTATCTCTGTGCCAGCAAAAGGAAAGATGTACTATATAATCTAGTGAGCGGATAACAGCATTATGATGTGGGTGAGCTGTAGCTTCACAATGCTGGCAGTCACATTTAGATGGTTTGACTGATGAGGTGCTTTTGTTACACTGAGTTTCATAGGGTGTGGCTGTGTCATGACTTTGTCACAGGGGACTTTGCCTTTTTTAAGGCAAGGAATGGAGAAGAAGCTGTTTGAGTTGTCAGAAATCAGACATATAAGTACCACTCTAGCTGTCTATAGTAACAGAATCTGTTCCTTTTGAGTCCTGTTTGCAATTTTATTTTGAACCTGAAGTAATAAATGTAAAAAACAAAAAAAACCCACTATTGTCAGTGACATAAGAAATCACCCAAAAATCAAGACAGTGAAAAGCAACCAACCTCCTATATTCCCGTGAGCCTAGCTATCCTATCGGCCTTGCTCCTCAAATCTTTCCTCTTGTTTGCCAATACAGACATGCCCCCCTCATTCCTGTCATCAACATACACTTTTATTTAAAAAAAAAAAGAAGAAAAAAAAAAAAGCATGAAGAGCTATCTGAATTCCAGGCCTGATGGAATCGTTGATTCAGTGCTAACTTCAAAGGGAACGTGCGAGGTGCTTATACCTCAGTGACGTATCATTGCTTTTCCTGTGCTCTGCATGCCCCGATGAATAATCATGGCAGCTTTTATACAGACACAAGGAATGCCGATCACAGTTTGTGTCAGCTGACATTTCTTATTTTATATAATAAAGCAAATGGGGGTGGGAGTTAAGACAGAGAGCAAGTGCCAGCCCCTTCAGATCTCATTTAGTCTATACTACAAAGACGTTGAACTTCATAATCCTGGACACCAGTAAGGGGCACATACCCCTCCTCTGCTAAATCTTGACACAGCTTAGGGAAAGGACAAAGAAAACTTAGTCTTCGATGTGGATATCTGTGTCTCTGTATGTGTGATGAGATTAGAGGGAGAAAGCTGAAGGACTTGCATGGAGTCAGTGTGGGTGCACATACACACTTTTCCATGGGTTAGGAGTTATTCTAGTATCTGAGAGAAGTAACCTGGCAATCACATTGGACAGAACTAGCGAGAACAATAAGCAGGCTTCCCCTGTAAAAACTCTTCCACAGTGCCTGCAAAGTTCTGTCATCCTTGTGATGGTCCTCTAACAAATGATTTGGATTTAAGGACAGTGATGGATGGTGCAATGCAGCAGGTTGACAAGGAGGGCAGCAGGGAATGCCAGACCTGCTGGATGTGCTTCCACAGCTCCTTTGCACACGAGGGTCATCAGGATAATGCGCTTGGAAGTTAGGAGTACTTGGCCTGGGTGGGTTTGAGGGTACAGTGACAACCAATGACAGACAAACCCCTTTTTGAGCTTTTGTCAAGCATAACAGAAACTCGTGGAAGTTATAAATACTGGTTTTCCATGAAGACTTCAAAGTCCTGATACTACTGTTCCATAAAGATTGCCTCAGCCTCTGTCCTCTTTCCATCTGGTTATTTCTGTTGTATTATTTGTATTATTGATACTCATTTTATTTGTAGTACATCAGGCCATTTTCCTCGTTTACATTGATGGATAGCTGCAATTCAAAAACTTGTTTCCTTCTAATTGAATTTTTATCAGAATAACCATCAACAACTTTCCATCCTGAGAGATACTGCAGAGCAGAAGTTTCACACTTTTGCCCAATAACGTTCGAGGGACATTCCAGTGGAATAAATACCTTCATTCTGTTAGAGGAAAGGACTTCTCTAACTAATCAACCTGCATCAGACCCAATTTTCATCAACACAATAACTGCCTACAGGATGACTTGCAATTTAGCACATGATTACCTATTGCCAGCAGATCCTCAGTCTTTACAGTCTAAGCAGTCTGTCCTGAGAAGTGTTAAAAATATCAACACATAGAGGGGAGGAAAGCATGGACTGAGGAAAGAATATGGGAGAAGAAGAGTGGAGTGGAGTGGAGTGGAGTGGAGTGGAGTGGAGTGGAGTGGAGTGGAGTGGA
>JAPSGF010000001.1:2019666-2199253 GCA_035772895.1 Perdix hodgsoniae | reverse complement strand
CAACTCCTAATTACTGTAATTATATTAAATGTCTTTAAAAAAAAATGAAAATCTCAGTATTCTGAAAGGGAAACAGTTTCCCCTAATACTGAACCCAAACTGCCTGTTCAGGAAGGAGAGCTCACTTAATTTCTCCCTTGTAATCCCTCTTTAGAAGATCCCTTTACTGCTCTGCAAATAAATTTCCCTCCTGCTATCTTTATTTTAAACTGAACACAAAGTTCAAAATGAATACATACAGTATTCTCTTAATTCACCTCCTTATTTTACATATCTTAGGCTCCTTAATATTTTCACAACGAGAAAGAAGTCAGACTCGTGGACAGGCTGCAAAATAAAATGTTAACCTTAAAAATCGTTTCATTGCAAAAATTGTGTGTGGTAATTTCTTGCTTTTTACTAAGGTTGACTTCTAGAAAGTCATGATCCCCATCCAGGCCTTCATAACACACATGCATGCTGTTGCCTGAAACAAAACCCTCATAAACCACGGTAGTAATTCAAGCGCTTCAAACACAACAGGCAACAGGCTCTGTCAGCTTAGGGTCACAGCGACGTACACAGCAGAAGGACATTTCAGAACTCATGCCAAACTTCTTCAGAGCCCCCCTCAGATCACAATATGCTCAGGGAAGCTGCTTGAGAAAATTCAAGGTATCTCCCTATGTCCATGTGAGATATAAAAGACAACCCTCCATTTTAAGATTTCAACATTTGTGATCTCAAGACAGTGCATACCAGAAGGAAAAAAAACAGAATCTATTTTGATCATAAAACTGTGCATAATTAGGAAATCCCAGTTGTTTGTTTGTTTTTCATTTATTGGGGTTTCTCTTTTGTTGTTGGTTTTTAGTCAAAGCATAGTTAAGTTTCTTTTTTTCCTACCTATGCTATATATCTCTAAAAAATATTTGCTCACTAGTGAGCTGATAATTCAACTGATTATTTTTCCTCAGATTATCAATTTAAAAACCCCTATGGAGAAATGATTTTACTGACTGAATATTCTATAATTTGTTTAGACTTAGACTGAATTAGAATATTGTCACTTCATCCTTTTTTATTTTCTAATTGTGGCCAAATTGAGTTTAAAACATCCCAGTGTGTGTAAGCCCAGTGCCACATAGGTTTGACTGCAAAGCTGAGGCTGTGGCTGCTTTCAGCAGCTTATCAGGAAGAATACTGGGCAGATACACCCTCATTTTGCCCTTCTCCTATCAGTTGCTTGGCTGACATGTTAAGGTGAGAGAAGCTGCCTAGACTGGAAAGTCTTTGGAGTTTTTTGAACTTTTCAGGAGAAATTTCATGTTAATTTTGTTATAAAATACTTGCAACCTGTTTTGGGGTCAGTGTAAGATTCAGACTGATTACCTTGCTTTATAAAGCACTTTACAGATATACACTGGTATGTATCTGAGCATGTTTCACTTAGGTATGGCTGAAGCAACAACTGAAACATTTAATATGGACACTCGAGAGTTCCACCAATAAAGATCCCACAAAAATAAGTCGTTTCCTGATCCGCAATTATTACTGATTTTAACATCAGAAAAGAAATACTTTCTTCCTCCTCCTAATTCTGTAGACAATTTATCACAGCTATCTATACCTTTAATGAACCCTAAATATCTAATGTTCCCTTCCAGAAGAGTAAAAAAAAGTGAAGAAAGATATCCACAAGGAGTCAAAGAGGAGAAAAAAAGCATCATATCAAATTCATAAACTTCAATTTCCCAACATATTGAAAATAATTTTGACTCTTTACACGGCCTCTAATTCACTCAATGCCCTCCATATACTGTAAGTCCAAAAATTTGTCATTTTTCCAAAGATGGCTTGGTAAGGTATGGTCTCTAGAGCAGGCAAAACCAAACCAAACTCACAAGGAGCAGAACAACTACTGCAAACCAAAATCATCCAGATTTTTCATCTACAAATATAACAGGAGACAAGGGCATGCATACTCACACACATGTTTTCAAGTGATCTGAAAAACTGAGACTAGCTAGAAGAGTACATACACGTGTATCTCCTTCCTAGTGCAGTTTCACACTCAAAGCAAGACACTCTTCCAAGCACATTCAGGGCTCAAAATAATGGATGAACCTGGTATGCTTCTGTTATCACCTCGACATACAGTGGGTCCTGCCAGCGTAAATTCAAATTCTTCAGCTTGGTATGTTGGGTTTTTTTTTCCTTTTTTCAGCTGAAGCTCATCAGTGTTTAAAGCATCATAGAGCACTTAAAGTTTCACCCTAGTGACCATCTCACAAAGTAGGCGGTAGACTGAGAAACACCAGGACCACGACAAGCAGGCACCCCACAAAGAGCTCTCCCCTCAGCCACAGTACAGTAATGGGTGTTTCCCATGACCTTCAAGATGCCACTTCAGCTCCCTCCAGAGACTTAAGCAGCCTCTCTGCTATTAAGATGTGCCTTCATTTGTCAACAGAAAAGCTGCTAAATTGCCACCCTGAGCAAATTTACATAGAAATTACCAATGATACTCTGCAAGCAGTGAGGAGAATTACAGCAGAGCCACCCAGCAGAAACACTCCAGAATATACAGCCTACAAATAGTCACTGCTTAGATAAAGAGAAGGAAAGTGATAAGAGGAAAAAGCATTGGACTCGCATTCAGCATTGCGAGATCTGTTTGGGCTCTGAGCGTAATAGACCCACAAGAACTTTCCCAGGGCAGGCAGCAGATATTGCTGGTGTTTTCTCTCTATCTGCCAAATATTTCAAAGTTCCCCCAGCATATCCATCCTATACAGCTGCATCTTTTTATAAATCCACAGAGACATCCACAGCCTGAAAGATAGCAAGCTGCTACCCCCATCCTAACAGTGGATGCCTGGCTTTCTGTCTGGTACTCTGACCTTTCTCCTGCCCCTGGTAAAGCAGCCTTATTGCCACTTCTGTCTTCTCTCAAGGAGACTGCTCTCTCCCAGGCACACTGCTCATCCACTCTGTCTGCCCGAAGTCTCCTCAGAGCCCTTCCCTTTTCCACATCCCTGGATATGAGACCTACTAAACCTACCCTACAGACAAAGTAAGGACTAATTAGAGTGAAAAGTTCTTTTTTAGTTTTGTGATCTCCTTTCTAGGGCTCTTGATGTGATTACAAGGGGGTCTTTATTAGCAAAATAGTAGAGATGTGCAATCTTAAGATAATTCTTCTGTCATACCCAGGCTGTGGCAGCATGCGGCCTCTGAAGCTCCATATGAAGGATCAGGCAATCACTGCTGAAACACAAAGCTGCCACAGTTGCTAGCCTTGACCAGCAGCAGAGTTGGAACCCAGAGCATTTATTTCAAATGGTATCACAATTTCTGAGCTGCCTACTCTCTGATGGAAGATATCTTCCTTTATGCCTAAAAGTCTCTGCGCGGGGTCCTAGGCATATAAATCTTCAGACAAACGTCCTAGAGACTTAGAATTGATCAAGTCTGAGGAAATGTAATGGTTCTGGACCTTGTCTATCCAAAGAGGACCACACTTCAGGAAACAAACCCAAGAATAAAACAGAAGCATATTTACATTTCTTCAGGCAGCACACTGCAGTACAGACTGCTGGATCAGGATGATGTAGAAATAAGAAGAATCAAACAACAATAACCTGTCTGCAAAATATACCTCTGTATAGGTATAGTTCATACATGCAAGCACATACAAGAGAGGAAAAAAATCAGGTCACGGGGTATCTTATGCTTATGTGAACCTAACACAAAATGACTGTACAGAGAGGGAGAAAAATCCCATTTCAAATAATGATCAAAGCCATCACAGGGGAATGTGTGCCTTACACTTCTTAAAGCAAAGAGCCAGCTAATATTTATTCCATAATATAGACAAAACTCTGCCTTCTGTCAAGGGGAAGGGAATAAATTGTTTTCCCATAATGGTGTTTTCTTTTCAATCAATTTCCCTTCAAGCTTGATTTAAGAGGATGCTATGTCAGAACCTCAAGCAAATGGAAAAAATCTAAGACACTCCCCCATCAAAGGGGAAAATGATGATGCAGGCAAATTTGAAGAGCTCAGTGTAAACATCAGTACTGCATATTGGTGCAGTCACACACTCCCCTCCCTCTCTTCAAGTAAAAGGTTGTAGCAACAGTCAGCAATGAGGATGAAAGAGCTCAGAGCACAACTACTAATAGGAACAGATATGTTGGAGTTCTTAAGGACAGAGGTACAACATATGGAGAAACAATGCAGAGTTATGGCTACCAGGGAACACCCTAGGCTCCAAAAAACTTCTGCCCTGTTAAAAACTGTGTGCAGTTTTTAAGGTTACAGTCCCTTGCATTGGAAAAATCACAATAGTTTCTATTTCAGAATGAAAGTGATGTTGCAGCAGCTTTGCCATGTACTTCTTTTAAATGCAAATTGCTGGAAAGACTGCTTCCAGAAGGAAGGGAATTTAAAAAGAAAATAAGTATGATTTTAAAATCTCAGAAAGATTTTGACGATTTGACCCCATTTAGTATGAGCGTTCAGAACAGTTCTGATAGCATCTGAACCAAAGCACTCAGTCTCAAAATAGCAGTAAGGTTTTTACCAGATGCAGATCTGAATGAGAGGATCCCAGGATACAGCTCCCACTTAAATAAATCAGCTTCTCCAAAGTCATGGAATTGCTAGTGTCACACTTGAGGGACGGGACTGGAGTTTAAATGTAATTCTATCCTATCTTCTTCATATGGACTGTTGAGATAGGAGAAATTTGACTGTTTGAGCACAATGATTTCCTCATGGCAGTACAGCAAGTAAAGATCTAGCAAATGATTTGGGTGTTCAATGGACTTTGCAAGCAAGATTCTTAACGTTACTTAAGCAAAAGCTAATGAAACACAACAATGACATTCCTATTTCCTACCTCTAATTCTCTCGTCACTTATGCACAGACACAAGATGTGTGCAACAAGCATTAGTATCACATCTATTTAAAACTAGAAGCACAAAGGTTGACCAGAATCACAGCTGCTGACTACGCTGGAGAAAAAAGGGGGCTTAAAGGGGGTTTAATCACTAACTTCCAGCGTGACCATAGAGTACTAGCAATGAGAACCTGCTCATGGTGCCAACTGCTTATACATGCACATGCATATCCGTATGTGCAACTGCACAAAGGGAGCTTAACATAAAGATTAAGCTTTTTCATGGTTTTCTCCACAAATATAGGCCAAGATTTTCAAAAATAGATGTCCAAAGTTAGGCATTCAAAACTCCACATTTAAGCTTCACAGAAATGGCCTCATTCTCAGAAGCGCTGAAATTGCCAAGAGCTGTAAGATGTTCAGAACTTGAAAACCAGGCCACATCTTTAGGCTCTTGAATCTTTTTTCAAGCACCTAAGTTTAGGCATCTAAATTCTTGACTCTAAAATATTATTACCCACATATGACCTATTATTACCCATCACAAATATATGACATTCTCAAAAGTGTATTGTACTAATTGCTCCACATTTTCAATTGCAGCTGAGAAGTCCACTGCCCAGCTCAGGGTAGGATCACAAAAGCAGCTACTGGTCTTCTTGAACAACTTCCAGATGGTTTCTATGGCAGAAAACTACTGAGATTGACAAAAGGGGCCACCAAACCATTGTGGCAGCTGTCCTGGCCCATATTCCCTCTTATCTCAGTCTCAGGAAAAGCAATGGAATCAATGCAAGGCTGCACTCACCAAATGAAAATAAGAATGACCAAATGAAATAAGAGCTTCCTCAACAACAAAGTCATCATCCATGTCCACTTTTCTCATTGTTTGAATCTGTGCAACAGAAGGGAAATGGGCTCTATATTTTACCAATGCCAATCACATTTACTAAACATGTGAACAAGCTATACCTGTTTTCATGAATGTTACCAAGTAGAATTCAGTAAAGTCTTCTGAATCTCACGTTGGATTCTTCAGCTTAGAGAAGGTTAAATTGCCATTGTGTATGCTGGAGTTCCAGCAGGACAACCATTTCTCCCTGTGTTAGATATGGTAGAAGCAGAATGAAAGTATATCCCAATATTTGAAGAGAAAAACACATTAAGGAAAGGCTCATCACTGAAACAGCAGATATATAGAAGATGATTATTTTTATTGCACTGATAAAACTTCTTTGTTTCCCTTGATCATGGCATTATCCATGATGAATTCAACAAAATTCTTTGTATGAAGTCTTCAGAGTACTTTCTCCATACTTCAGCAGTATTTTTATGCAACTGCTGCATACAGTAGCTTCAGTTCTTACGAACTAGAGTAGACAACATATTCCACACGCTGCACCTGTACACGACTATACTATCCCACCAAGCTGAAAGCACTCTCTGATGAGTAGGCAAACTGGAAGCACAGAAAATTATCTTGAATGTGAGGTCATTCATCATATCTGACAACATCTTACTAAAACAGCAATGAAGGCAATCATCTTTATAGCTTCTTTCATCCAAATGGTTCCTCATGCTTTCCCACTGTTTAGCTTTTTAATGTACGATGTCTGTATGCCTACACAGGGTCGAATTTTCAGATGTCCTGAAACAGTGGTATTGCATTAAAAAAAAAGCTGTCATTACTTTAAACAAATAATGTGATCACAAACTCGTTTGCTTAGCTATAAATTACAACTACTCAACCACTTCTGCTACAGGTACAACCACTATTTAATGGCACAAAACAACATCATCCAAGACTTTATAGCAGGAAATAAAGAAAAACATCTCTTTACAAAGACACAGCAAGGGTAAATTAACAAAGGAAATAAATTCAAACTGGCCAAGACATTTAAATATATTGTTTCAACACTATCTCTAGGAGAACAAAACACCTACTAGATCACCCACAATCACGAGCATAATTCAGCTTAATCCTCAATATCATTTTTGTGTCTGACTCTTACCTACCAGGCATCATAGCCCAATGGGGCCTTTTGTTACTCCTTCTGCCCCACCAACTCTATTTGGTGAGGCCCCATTCCTCTGGGAGCTACTTCCTTAAACCATTAATATTTTCAACAGTGCTATTTCTATTGTAAGCATATGCCTACATCATTCTTGAATACAAAGCAGAGATTGCTTACTCACTGTCTTCCAAGATGTTAAAGAGCTTCTGAGAGGCTAAGATTATTTGTTCAAGCACAGGACTGGTTATATGGCTTCCAAACCACACTGTTTACTCACTAACATGGCCAGATGTAAAGCAAATCCACATATTTGTTTGTCAGCAGACAACCATGCAAATTTACCCTTAAGTCATGTGAGCCAAAAATACTCCAGTGAAAAGGTGGTATCACTGAGCTCTTTATAGAAAAAAAGTCTTTTTCATCTGCTACATAGCCCAGTGACTCATGAACTAGAAATAAATTCCCCAAGTATAATACATA
The DNA here is from genome assembly GCA_035772895.1 of Perdix hodgsoniae. Lineage (NCBI taxonomy): Eukaryota > Metazoa > Chordata > Aves > Galliformes > Phasianidae > Perdix > Perdix hodgsoniae. The sequence continues at coordinate 2,191,872 of JAPSGF010000001.1, read as the reverse complement.
GGAACTTAATTGAGCTCTAATCTCTGTTTTGTTTGGTTTTTTGTTTGGTTGGTTTTTGTTGTTGTTGTTTTTGTTGTTGTTTTTTGTTTGTTTGTTTTGTTTTGTCCATAAAGTTCCCCCTTCACATACGTTGCTACAGATCTCTTTTTCCAGCATATTGAAAGGATCCTACATAAGGAATGTCTGAATGAGATAAATGTGGTGTTTTAGACACAAAAATAAGACAGGTCAAGAAAGGGCATTCATGTGAAATGTCTGCCAAAGCATTAACAACAACGGAAGAGTTAGAAACAAAAGTATGATACAGGAAACTGAAGTCTGATAAGAGACGGACAGGAATCACAGGAAGCACTTATGCGGAAATGAAAGGAAGAAAGAATTTTGCAGAGTCCTGGATGACAAGCAATATGATTTGAGCATGAAATGTAAAGCAACTGACTGTTGAGAAAAAAAAAATGGGAAGAAAGTATGATGGGCACAGAAAGGTTGCTATCTCAGCAGCCACCCAAATGAACTGCACTCAAGGAAATCCAGAGGAAGATGGTTTAAGCAGTCAGTGCAAGAGAAAGCAAAAGTATGAGCAAAGCTTTTAGATGGAAGTCAGGAAAGTCTGCTACTAGCTACTGCTACCAGCACTATCAGCTGTGCCGTAACAGGAACTGGGCAAGTCACAACAGGGGCCCAGTTACCTTCTCCTTCCTCTGAGGAAGGACCAGCAGTGGGCCAAAAAAAGGAAAGCATGCATAGCTACAGACTCTGATGAAGGGGTTCTATCCATCATTGATAAAGGATTTATATTTTATGACTTGCAATGTTGAAAGAAAAAGCTGCCTATGAAGTTTAGCAGTTCTGCATGGCAGAAGTTCCCATGACGTAGCTATTCACCCAGCAGTGCCAGACCCAGGTACTTCAGAGTAAGTGTTTATAGTAAAAAAAATCTGGACTCAATCTTGAAGGCTTCCTCTAAGAAAGACAGAGGGACAGAAAGACAAGCAGAAAAAACATTCCACTTGAAGTCGCATTAAGAACTGCAAGAAAAGACAGTGTCAGAAGCAGTAGGTGTAATTGGGGGCCACAGAAAACCATTAGGGATGAAGGCTCAAGATTCCTTTGCCATATATACTTCAATCTTCATATTGCAATAAGCAAAATATTTTTCTCATTAGGAAATGCTTTTTCTGGTCTTAAGTACTACATCAACCTTGTCTTTAGAAAGTTCATTTTTACCTTTCATTAGCTCTTATAATTTGCCCTGTGCTGCTGCAGATACCTTCAGCTGCTAGGAGAGCCAGAGGCTTGCAGCAGCCTCAGAAACAGTGGATTTATGCTCTTCACTACAGCCACGTTATTCTGATGAACTCTACCCTTCCTACTGCACTTCAGAGTACTGACTCTCTCTTCACAGAGAGAAAGAGCTACAGTAATGAAGAGATACATATAATTTGCTCCATTAGTTGGTAACTGCATTATTAAAAAAGACAAAAAAGACACTCCTCCTAATATAAATTCCATCAAATTCCAACAAATGCACCGACAATTGTCACAGATTAAAGCTAGTGAATACTGAAAACAAGTTGAGCTTTGAGTAGAATATGGTTCACTAATATTCAAATCTGCCTCACGGCTTATGCCACAGGGAAAGTGATATTTTGTGATAAATACAAGGAGAAGAATGAACAGACATCTAGCTGTTTATTGCATTACGAAGAATGTGCTTTGGAGTTGCTAGTAACAGATGCTTCAGTACAAGAATACTTTCAGTAGGTAGCTACTGAATATCTGGCCTATATATATTTCCTCCTTACTTGATGACTTGCTTTTATTTTAAAATATTGAAGTTTGTATTTCTGAAAAGGTTTTTTAACCGACTCTTGTTATTGAGCGATTGCTTTATACTCACATCTTGTATTTCAGAGAAAAACTCTAAAACAAGATTTTTTAACCTCCACACCACCACACAGCAGTAAGTTTCAGAAGCTGATCATGTACAGAAGAACACAGATTTCCTTACATTTCAACATGCCATTTCTTTGGAATCTCATGGAAATACACAACAATTTGCTCTATCATAGCATTTTGTCAACATACTGCCTCCTTGCATTTAGGAAAAATGCACAATTACTAAAATGCAGCATATCTTAGGAGTTGAAAGAAAGAAGGATAAATCTACCAGCTTTCAAAAGAAGCTCAGAGCACCCTGCAGAACAAAGCCAGTGCTGTGATTTCAGTATTCAATTAGAGAGAGAGAGACGTTCAATAACAAAGTATGTTTTACCCAAGATTAACATCACTTAGGTTACTGAAAGCATACCAAGCTCCATAACTTATATTTCAGGTAGGGGAGCACTATTAAAAATCTGCTTGCCTTCTTTAACTTAATCCTATCTCAAAGGGATAAAGATAAAACTTGTTGAAGAGTTTTTCATTGTTGGGTTTCTCAGCTCTCTAATTAGGTACTGCACTCCATAAAACATACGCTACAGAAAAGCAACAGAAGAACTGGCAGATTGAGGCAGATTGAAAATGTCTTAATCCTTCTGACCTTTACCATAATTTTCCTTCTCCAGCAGAATACACCGCTGACCTTTTCTGCCTACTGACAGCACAGCTTATGGCAGATTTCCATTAACCAAAGCTCTCTAAGTTCACAGCAACTACTGCTGGTAATCCAGCTCAGTTCTGCAAGGATATTGTAAAGCACAACTCACTCAAACCTTGACTGTTGATTGATAACAGCTCCAGAAATTCACAATGGCTATGCTTGCATACCTGCTGTCTTTCCAGATGTTGCACAGAGGCAAAGTACCTGCAAGACAGCCAAATGTTACAGACGTACCCAGCAGAAACAGGACTGAAGCGTGTGCAGGTGCATCAAACATGTTCATCTAAATCACCAACTGCACTGGGCTGAGGGGTGTCTCACAGTCTGACTACCTACCGAACACACAGGAGACCATCCCTGACATGACATTGGGAAAGTCACCAGACTGCTATGGCTCAACTCTTTATCTATGAAACAGGGGAGGATTGCATCTCCTTACTTCGGAGCGTTATGAAACCCTTGAAGACAGTGAATCATTTTCAGCTACTCTTGTAACAGGGTCCAGATGGAGATATTTGCAGAATATTTTAGGTGCACAGTTTATCATTTAAATATGGAAGGAAAACAAAATATGGTGGGATCTGGTATAAAGGTTTTATTGAAATGAGTTGGATATGGGTATTATTCATGACTAGAAAAGCCCAGAGTGAATGATGAAGGTCATATCAACTGACTACCAGCAAAATCCTTATACCCAATGGTACCATACTGGTCTCTGTAAGTTTCTCACTTTTATTGAGAACGCCAAACATTTGTGATAATTTCATGTGTTTTCCACATATTTTTAAATTGAATCTATTTTTATAGCTCCAGCTGTAAAGCCAGACTCACTTACTAACCATGTGTCAAACCTACAAGGCTCGTTGAGAGAGTGAAAACAAAAAATAAAGAAATATTTTTATTTCAAAAATAACCTGAGCTCTTCTGCTTGCTCTCTCTCCTTTCTTTTTCTTTTTTTTTTTTTTTTAATTAGATTCAATATAGTTGCCTAAAGCCAAGATTGCATTGAATACTTATTGTATGTCTTGACAGAGAGCACCAGAAACTGAGCAGTTGGACGTTTCAGATCCACATAACTATAACATACCTCTATGGTCAGCAAAGAAAAAGAAGCTGGGGTCTCCTACAGAATTCAAGGCTGTCAAAGACTGTGGTAAGAGAGAAGTTTTCTTCTGCAAGTCCAGACAGTGGCTACAGTGCTGGTGGGGGAACAGTATTTGTGACGTGGAAATCCCTTCTCACCCTGACTTTCCTAGGGATTTCCCTGGGGGACTGGGCTGCAGCCTCCAAATTATGTTCCATATATGTGATCTGGCACAAGCATTCCAATGGTTTGACTTATATATTCTATTGGAAAAAAAGTATTTTTAATTCCTCTGAAGCCTATATCCTTTATTTTGCTATATATTGCATTTGTGTTTTCCTCTTTAGTAAAGCAGCCACATTGTTCTGTGTTGTGATAACACAGAAAACACTGTTCATTAAGTTTTATGAGAATCGTCCACAAATTAAAAACATTTACTCCCAGAACATGGCATTACTGGAAGGTTTTATTCCAGATTTTAAGGCAGCCAGAGCCACTCCATATTTCACGTTCATTTAATCTAGAATCCTACTGGGACTGTCTAATAGCTTATTCTTCAGTAAAATGAATTTATAATATGAGCATCATGAAAAATTGCCCCTTGATTCAGAAAGAATGACTCAGATTGAGAATGAACATCACAATCAAAATATAGAAAAGACAAAACACTATATAAAATGTTATATGTCTATATATATATGTAGTTTTGTGTTGTAGACAGATAGCAAGTATATTTATTAGCAATTTTTCCTTATTATTTTTCTCCATTTACTGCTCATACAAACAGAATGGCTATTTGAAAGTAAATTCATAAGGGCAGAACTCATATTTCTTTCAGAAAGGAGTAAGTTTTTGAGATCTTATTAAAAAAAAAAAATCTTGATTTTTCAATTGAATTCCGACTTCTTTTCTCTTTTTTTTTTTTCCCTCCCCCCAACCTCCCCAGCCTACAAAATCTTAGGGAAAGCAACTAAAAGACTGACCATTTTTTACTTAGCTAGTGGATTTGCATGCATTTCCTTTTTTGTTTTTTCAGACTCCCTGAAAGCTCTATTGGACAGTGCTAAACAGCAATAGGAACCGAGGAAATCTGTGATTATCTTTGACTGGTTTAAGACAACAGTTTCAAACCTGAACATGAATTTTCTGGATGAATGTAATAAAAGTAATAAAAAAAAAATATGAGATAAATAAAAAATATGAGATGCCTGGGAATGACAGAAAAACCTAAGCAGAAAGATGGAACTACAAGCAAGAAAATCTGTAATGAAGAGCATAGAAATCTTGCACAAGGTGAGAAGATGCTACGGTATTATTATTTATTCTTTGTAATGTTTGTGGTAGAACCTCAACACTGGATCACAAAGTCTCACATCTCAGAGGATAACAATCTCATTACTGAAGACACTTAAAATTAAAACACAGAAGAATGGAGAAAGCTATTGGGAAAAAAAAAAGAAACACCTGTAGTGGCCTCACCAACACACAGAGTAAAGTAAGTTTTCAATTTCTGAACTCTGTGGCTGTAGCAGAAGTATAAGATTTATGCATGAAGGGAAAAGGGCACTGCATTAGAGGGTCTTATATCTCTACAGAAGTATGATTATAGAGGTATGATCTTCCACTAGTAAAGCACATATTCAGGAAGGTAGGATAAATCTTACAAACACGCTGAAGCATCGCCAACAAATGCAGAGACAAGGTGACTTTGCTACGCAAAGGCCACAGATTCAGGTTAAGACACTTTGTTTTTCTTTGACAGTTATCTGAATATATTACCAAAATCTGAAGCATTACTTAATCTTCACGAAGCTCCTGTTCTGGGTTCTTCACTCTTTCCACTTCCCATATCTGAACTACTTCTCAGCAATGCAATAGTGAGATGCTACCTCAGCCCATCTCCCCGCGATCATCTTGAAAACCCAGTTCTGGATTTGTCACAATGAATTATCTGCTGGCTGAAACACTTTGAGCTCACTCTGCACTATGGGGAGAAAGTCCTTCACAGTGTCCACCACTGACAGTAATTCTCATTCAGAAGGAAGGATCAGTGGGAAAGAATTCATCTTAACACCCCCATTGAAGGTGACAGATTATCAATTTGAGCATTCTGTTCTTTTCCCTAATCCGTTAGTGATAATATTCAGCATGACTCAAACGTCTGTCCCTGGGAGGAGTCTTAAAATAAAGCAAAGCTGCAACTGTGAGAAGTTGGACAAATACTTTTTTTTTCTTTTTCCCGAAATATTTAGTTACAACGACAAAAGTTTGCAAATACCTCCCACTTACTCAGCAGTTTGGATGTGCATTGAAGTCGTGCTCTAATAGTAAAACCAAGAAAAAAAGATTAATAATTTTTCTTTGGTTTTGCATCAAATGCAAACTTACATCTCACAAAGCTGTAACAACTGCATCTTCCCCCATATAGAGGGCTCCAAATACAGACATCAGGTAACAATCAAGCTGAGATTTTCCACACTGAAATACAAAGAAGAGAACAAACAAGCTGTTTTTACCCATGGCTCTGATACTTTAGCATCCCATTCTGAAGGAAGAGGCTTAAGAAGCAGCTGATAAGTCCTGCTTTCTCCTCCATGTTCAAAAGGGTTTGCATATGTGAGCAAAAAAGAGAGAAAAAATGGGAAGGAAAGGTTCCATTTAGACAAGGACCTGTAAATAGAAGTTTTCAGCCATACAGTATATCACCAAATACCTGTTTGTTTCCTCTGCCATTATGAAGAGCAATACTTTGTAAGACATTACTTACCAAATTCACTTTGTAGTGTTTGCTACGTACAGACGTTATTTTGCCATTTTGTGGCTTGGGAAATTCTGGGTTCTCTGCTGGGCTAATTAGGTCAGAGAATCCTATTTCACTCCAATGTCTCTAGCAAATACAAGTGCAGACATAAAAAAAAAATAGGGGGAAATCACTACTTAGAGCAAGCTAAGCATTAAAAATGGAGTTCATTTTTTTCCAAATTTCTTTTAAAAGCATTAGTTAGAAACCAGTCAGCTGCTTGTTTGGCATTCAGTTCCAAAGCCAAGCACCAATCTCTCTTTCAATTTACATTATTCTTGAGAACAGAAACAATAAACAAGCTGGGGTTTAATGAGCCTGCATGTGGGGTCAGTCTGCTGGAACAGAGCAGGATGATCATTTTTGGAGCTATCCCAGTTTGAAACAGTAACTACACAGGGGGATAATGAGCAACAGTGGAGTAAGGACCTGCACAGGTAGCTCGTTCAAAGGATTTCACAGCTAGCGACTCCTTCATGGCTTCTTTGATTCAGCTAACGGTAACATACCACTGCCCAAGAACAAGCACTGATCTGCTGATCCAAATCAGCTTGTGTCAGTCCTTGGCAGGGCTGCAGTGGAACATCTGGGCTGAGGAGAAAAGACTGAGCCTCCCATCCAAGAGTGTATAAACAATGCTACTTCAAGAAATACTTCCTCCAAATAAAATGTGTACTATACAACGCGTAAAAGGAACTGGGGATTGAAAATCCACCTTCACAGCTCTAAACTCTTTCTGTAACTATTTTTGAACAGAATTTTCAGCTAAAACCTAAGAACATGAAAAGCACAGACTTTCACCGTTAGAGCTAAAAAGAACCTCCTATAACTGCCTGCAAGATGTGGAAGTAAATACTTCCAGATATGACAACACTCCACCAAACAGGGAGTCAAAAGACAAAATGCAGTGCTGTGATACCATCATCACCCAATCCCTTTTCCATACCTCATTACACAGACAGCGTTCTGGGGCACACTTCATATTCTTTGTTAGTCAACTTCCTAACAGCCTTCTTTCATTTCCCCGCTCTCCATAGCACCGGAGAGCAGGAGAAATGATAACCCATTAACTCAAGAAATGCTCTGATTTAAAGGTGATAAACAGATAGATGATTCTACAGGCAGACTAGATTAGTACCATGCACGTATCTTTGGGCCACCTAGAAGAGGAATCTGCAATTATTCTAAGACAATTTAATGAGCTTTTGAAAATTTTACCTAGCAACCCACTCCCCTAGCTGCAAAACGACGGCCTAAGAAATCTGAGCAGCAGACAAGTGAACGGTTAAAATCCTGCTTGTGATCTGCTGCAGACACTCTCCCTAGAAATGTTTGAGCATAATGGTTCTGCGTAGGAAGAAGAAAAACTGTTGGTATTTTAGTCACCTCCATCTATTCTACTTTGTTTGGGGGTGGGGTGGAGAAGAGGGGGTGCTAGTGAAAAAGTGCAGTTAATGATTATGCAGAAGTGGACTGTTCTAACCATTAAAAATAATGTTCATGCAGATTGTCATCATCTGCAACATCTCTCAGCACGTGTGTGGGTTGAAGATGAGCACCATGGCCAGTAGGCAGGGTCTTTTTTGGTACAGATGGGGGTGTACATTAAAACTTTAATGTGAATTAATCAGAATAACTTCTAAGTCATCTTAACTTTCCTAACTGCTTAATTGTTCCAGCTGTTAAGATTCCCAAAAGGAAGTCAGTTGTTAGAGTAATGCTTATTTTTTTTTTTTTTTAATTTATTCTTTTTATTAAACTGAGACTCACCAACTCAAAATTTGGTTTGGGCTTTTTCACCTACTGGTTGTCAGAAATTTAATTTCATGACAGCTCTGCACCTTACTTCCCGATAATCTCTTTCCCTTGAGGTTACATATTGCTAGAATTCAGATGATGTAATTTAAGCTCTCTTGGGCACCTTCTAAATCCTCCATCTTTGAACATAAGTACTGAGGAAATTCCTTCACAAAATGTTTGTCCATTGAAATAACAGCAGGAAACAGAAGATGTGGAAGGATTTTGCTTCACAATTATTTTTATCTGAGCTCTTCAAGGAAAATCCTCCTTTTTTACAGTACTGCTTGTCCCCACTAAGCACTGAGGAGAAAAGCAGCACACCATGGATTATGGAATAGTCATGCATTTTCCTTAGTAATTTATCCTTCTCTGTCTACACTTTTCACTCCACTGTTCTGCTAATGCTTTTAAATTTTCTGGGGCGTGCGTCTCTTCTAAAAGTAACATTCTGATTAGTTCTTTTCCTGAGGATGCTGAGAGGGAGTCATGTCAATCACAGAAAGTTTTCTGAATGCATGGAGAATTAAAATAGTTCAGACATATCTATATTTTCTATCCTACCGTATAAGTGTTTCCATTCATATAAGAACTCTTAATGAGTAGACATTTGTCTATTTCATTCACACAAAAATGCATGCCCAATTTAATAAAGTACTCCGAACAAGAGGATATTCAGACTACTCCAGCCAAGTAATGTTAAGTACAATCTGAAAAAGGCTACAAAGTGTTTAAAAATGTTTTCACCATTTCGTACAAAAGTGAAAACCTCTATTTAAGGTTTGCCTAAATGCTAAGAAGTTGGTAAAAGTAACACCTAAGCATTTCCTCCTTAGAATTTATTTTAGTTATTCAGGGGAGAAAAAAAAGACCAGTGCTTAGCTTCTTCCAAACCTCTGTTTTCTATTTGTATCAACAAACTTTAAATATAAATAAATAAATAAATGAGGATTTTCAATTCTACCCCTACATGCAACAATTTAAAAATTGTGTTTGTTTTCCAAACTTGTACTTATCTATGGAATCACTATAGCTACACCTGTTTTGCTTAGCTGTGCTGCCTTTGATGCCTGAAAGACTGTCTAACAAATGCGTTTTATTTCCTAATTTGTTAAGAGACAGACCATTTTGACTTTCACCATTAAACCGATTGGGAAATACAGAGAGCTGGGATGAATTACTGATGGCCAAGAAGAAGAGTTTAAAAATCACCCCTCTTGACTTTAATTATACTCTCTAAGTGGTATATACCCATCCTCTATTATTACTATTGACTCACAGAAACGTTCATGCTATTGAAACTGCCAATATGTTTATATATGACACATTCCATAAGCAAAGTTCTAAACTTACTGTAACAAACACTTGCCACTGATCATTGTTCCCTTGGAACCATTTAGACCAGCGAGCTCACATGATCGGGCCTGTCAACATAGCAGTAGCATTTACTGTTACACTAGAAGTTTGTTGTTGTTTTTCTTCTTTTTTTTTCCCTAATGAAAATTAACATTCTGAAATATCACAGTGATTTTATCAAGCACATGATTGGTGTTAACAGGAAAGAGACCAACACATTCTCTCCTATAATGACAAGGGCACAAGTGAACCTTTCTCTGCAGAGGTGAAAGGCTTCCAGATACTGAAATAATCCAGTCTGGTGGCTTTTGTCAATTTTTTTTTTTTTTTATTTTATTTTAACTGAGATTGGGACTCGCAAAAGTATCTCAGACTGACAGTCTTGGAGATTGCGTCCTGCATTACCTAAGTAAAAGATAGAGTTCAAGCAACAGCTGCACTTTCAGGCCTGATCTATCTTCATTTCTTAAACACGTCCTTCAATTTTTAATCGACTATAGTGACATGTCTCCACCACCAACATTCTTTATTTTTCTCTAAAATATACCCAAGGTAGCTCTTCCAGCCGTACAGATTTATTTATTTTTTAATAAACCTGAATAATTCTCATTAAATACAGATTGCCTCTTCATAAAGACGTTTATTAATGTGTTTGCCAAAGAAATATAGAGGTTAAGTAATCAGTGATCAGATGTTTCAGTAGAGATATTAACAACTATTTCTATTAAACACAAGCATCTTGGTGGTTATATTTTAATTGCTTTTTGATTTGTCAAGAAGATTGTGCACTGTAACCAAAACTCATACATGCAATGTGGGATAGAAATCCAAGAAAGAAAAGAGGAAAGTGACCTTTTTAAGATGTTGGTCACCATATACTGTTTAACCTGTAGAAGTATCACCAGCTACCAGAGAGTTATGAAACCACTGTTCGGAGCAGAAGAACAAAATGTAATAAGAACGAAAGAAAATTCACAACCAACATCTGCAGGAATCAAAAGAGAAGGAAGGTGAAAATGATCATACAGCGAGTAGGTAACTAGTAATCTGCTAAAACTCAGGCCCGAGGAGCTATGAAAACATAGAGGTCAGCATGCTGCAGCAGCCTGGGTCATAAAGCAGCTGTTAACAAGACCCAACCGCTGAGGCAAACAAGCAGGGAATTCCACAGTAGGCAGCAATGAGGCAACCGTATCCTCACAAGTAAGGTACCTTCATAACTGCTAAACTCCATCTATAGCATGAAATTAAATGCCCCTTACAATTGCCCTGCTCCTTCTAACAAGACTATCCAAAGCTATAGTAGCTTCCTATATAAATATAATCTCTAGCTGCAACTCACTAAACTCTCAGTCTCAACAACCTGAAGGTAAATTACGCGCTGTAAGACCTATGTTTACTTTCTTACTATATCACAGATTTCTTGCACATTATACGCACATGAAATCTTTAAGGACAATAAAAAAACCCAAATTCTTAATATTATTATTAAAAAAAAAATTTAAACAAATGACACATCCTTTCTAATGTTTGATCCTGTTCTCATAAAAGAGACAACTCACAGCCTTACTTTACATCTTTAAGTTACAGACTGTAAAGGCTTTCACTACTTGAGTAACAAGCATGCAGGTGTATAAGGGACCACATACTTAACTATTAAATTTAGCAGACTGCTGCATAATGGCTAGCCACCGGCTCCTTCGATTTGCAAGAATCCTTTTCTAGAGTCTATTCTCTTCTTTTTTGTCCACAGCAATTTCAAACAAGTAAAACATCAAGACTGTCTCAGAAACACCCTTCCTTCCTTACAGGGTCCCTCCATTTTTATTGATTGCAGCAAATCTTTCACGCTGCCAACTTTTAAAAAGAAAAGACATCATCATTACAGGAACATGACTGTGGCAGAGGATCCCTGAGCTATCCATTGAGCTTTATGTTGAACAAAGCCCACAGATCTGTTATGAAGGCCCTCCAGGGAAGGAGTGGGGGTGCAGATCCTCCACAGCAAGCTCCCCTCCTCATTTCCCAGCCCACTCCTTACTCACTTGTCACACCGTTTCTCCAGAGCATTTCCCAACTTATAACTGGAAGATTTATTCCTTGCTGTAGTTGCTCTGGAACAAACTTTCCCACAGAATTTTTAAGTAATTACTACACTTCAGAAAATCTGTATTAGAAACATCAGGAAAAACATGTTTTTATTTTCTTTTTAAAATCAGGAGTAAATATGACACTTCTTATTCTAATGTTAACAACATTCACTGAGCCCTAGTAATATTCTTGAGCATCTGAAGGAAGTACATAATATGGATGGAGGTAAGGAAGAAAAAGACGAACAATAAGGGCTGCAAGCTATTCTCCTTTAGAATATATCTTTGACAAAGGGGTCCCAAAACCTAATGATGGACTGAAACTCTCAAGATGAACATCCATTCAAAACACCACATTTTAAAACAGGAACAGAGAATGCCCTCATTTAAGATTCAAATTTAGTTCCCTCCTACTTGGATCCTTGTGTCATCTTGTGTGCTTATGATAAATTATTTACACAAGAATTGCCAAGTCACCAAGCAAAAGCAGAGGAAACTGTTATTTATGTCAAAGGAACAAAGCCTGCTGCGTGTTGGGATTTTATTTATTTTTAAACAAAGCATTCTGCTACATGAGTCAGATAACTCCAAGGAGGAGGACTGCACTCCAGCAGACTGTGGTGGAGCAGGTGGAGCCACAGAGGCAGTTTGGGCATATGCAGCAGCTGTCTTCTTGGGCTTGGAGAAATGAGTGCTACAAAAATTGTTTTTGCAAGCATATCTAGCTGCTAAAAACCCAGGGCTTCAAAAACACTGCAATTTATGAGCTCTTTTCTTGCAACTATCCATGAATGTCTCCCTTTTGTACCTTCTTTTGTAAGATGGGAATAAATCCCACATATTTGCCTCACATGCTAGTTGCAGGAAACCGTATTTGAGAGTAGGTGACATTTTGCAAATGGAAAATACACTATTCCCTGGACAAAGAGCAGACTCAACAACATAGAGACAGTATTCCTCAGGGGAAACTTGGTATATTCCAGCTAGCTTATTTTCCATGGGTCCAGGCTACTGACTTTATCCTAGCTCTTTACTGCTATTGCATTCCAGGTTAAAAGAGTGTCTTGTAATAGATAAGAGGAGCCTGATATGTAAACTCAAGACAAAGGTTTCTACAAGGCCCTATTTTCTTCCACATACATCAGAAAGATTTCTTTTTATTATTATTATTTTTTTTTTTTATAGGGTGGAAAGTTCCTGGACTTAATCACCTGATTTATTCCATTTCCAGGATTATAGATAGCCTGAGTCTGTTTGTTTGTACTTTCAATTAAATTGACATGAATAAGCAATAATGTCACTGATCTCAGCAAAGTCACATCAGTGTGAAAGAAAACGCCAGGTCGAGGGTGAGGACATCAGCCTTTGCATTAATGTAGTGCCTTCACTGGATCAGCAAGTAATTTAAAATAGAAACAAGAGACAGCATACCCAAATTTGAATAATGAGATCTTTGGGTTTACTGCTGCTTGGAATATTACTCAGTACAAACAAACAGTAACCATAGGTACTCTCAAATAAGCCCAGCATGCTCCCTAAAGGCTTGTTAGCGGACTGCTTGCCTGGGGGCCACTGGATCTATTACAGTCTTGCTGTTGTTCCTGCTGAAGAAATCCTTCTTGAGAGTCACCAATCTGGTAACAGGCAAGTCAGTGAGACTTCCAGGAAAGCACTGTGGAAACCCCAGTGAGATGTGTGTTTACTGAGTCTAGCCAGATGCCAGATTTTTGACAGCATGGATCACATCTTGTTTGTAACGTGCATGAGGGGCTTTTAATCAAGGTGGAGAGAAGCATCCTTCCTTGGCAAATTGCACAGCACTACACAAAACTGTGGTACTGGGGGATGAGGGAAGATCCCCGAGGGGAAGAGCAGTGATGAAATTGGTGTGATTGCTAGTGGCTTTTTGAGGTGTCTGAACAAGTAATTCAGAAAAACAAGCTTGTTAGAGAAAATAGGAATGGCACCAATCTGCCATAATGAGCAGGCAGCCGAACAGTGCCTCCATGCCATGCTCCATTCCAGGTTTGTGCCATGCACTGCAAAGGCTGCGGCACAGTGGATGCAGATGAATAGAGCCTAATGAATTTTTCTCTCTTCAGAGCCTCAAGCAAGTATTAGTTTACAATAGGAACCACAAAAGACAAAAGCAATGCAGCAAATTGCGGGCAGGCTGGAGCAAGGTTTCCATCAGCTACACTGCACGGACTTTAATCTGTCAGTGGAAAGGAAATGGAAGACCAGACTTTTTAAACCAACTGCTTTGGTCTTGACATAAGGCAGTAACTCACATGGGACAGGGAATTTCCAGTCACCTCCAGTCTATGCACATTTTTAAAAATAATCACAACACTCCAGAGTACCATCTAGCTAAAAAAAACACCGTTCAGGGAGTAAAAACCCTTGAGATGATGAAATATTCCTTTTACAAATGGGAACACAGAATCACAGAGAGATTAAATGACTTGTCCAGTATAATAAAGCAAACCAGCAATAAAATACAGAAAAGAATCAGATGTCCTGATGCCCAATTCTGTGCATAAATCACCAGGCCTTAGTTTCTTCTGCAAGATCATCATTTCCTCCTCTCACATGCTATCTTGCTGCCAGAGCAAGATTATTGTATATGCTGCATGGAGCAACATTTTTCCAAGTCTAATTCAAAACCTGTCAGGCCACGGAGTTTTTATTTTATTCCTGTGGGAAATGATTCCAAAGCTTGACAGTTCAAAGACACGTCTCTGTGACAGGAAGTTTTCCAGGACACTTACCTTAAATTTTCCTATTCTCTACTTGTAGCCATCTGAATACCTTGTCTCCTTCCACAGTATTTACAATCCTCAGCTACTATTTCCCCTTCTTTCTCCCAGGTATCACTTAAGCAACATAAAACTAAAGTTTCATTCTACAAAGCAATTCTTTAATCTCCTAAAACATTTTTTATTCTGTATCCCTGAACTTTGTCTACTTTTTTCCAATATCAAATCCTTATTTCTGTCTTTCTATAGTGTGTTCTTTGACTATGGCTTGCACTTCTCTGTTGATGGGTTGAACTGCAGCCATACAAAGGACACAGAGCCGAGGTCTGGAGTGAGAAAACAAGAGCTCTAGATTTGATGGACTACCATTAATCTCCCAGAGAAATGCTTATATTCTTCTACTGGAACTGGATGGAATGGTAGATTCTCCATTAAAGTTGGGACAATTTAATCAAAGGTCAAAGAAAGATCCGTTTCCTTGCAAGTCATTTTACCATTTTATCACATGGAGTCAGAAGAAACAGACCTTAAATCCCAACATAATATTTTGCTGCTGTTGTTTTGCTGCCTGTCTAAATCAGGCTAAAAAGATAAATGCCAACAGTGGATACTCTTGCTGTTTCCACCACAGTCAGAATTAAGCTTCCAAAAAATGGCCATCTCAGCAGAAATATACAACTGTGGGGCTGCCACATTAACATAAGGCACGGCAAGCAGAAATTACTGCTGCCTCTAATCTCCAAACATTCAGGAGCTGAACTACGTTCAGAGGAATGACCTGTCCTCCATGATGCATTAGCATTTGCACCCACTCTAACTCTTACATTTGCTCTCATACACACACAGAGCCAGGCCCTTTTAGAGAACAGAGATTTATGCCATCTGGGAGGGAAAAAAAAAGCAGTATTTTAAATCATCCTTCTCCATCTCTAATAATATAATCAACACGTGGCTTTTCAGAGACCCTGGGACTTTTATTTTAGGTGAAGATCAAGAAACAGAACAAAGGGGACCTTCAATTAGTATTTTACTATTGCCACTCAAAACGACTCATTTATCCTAACTGTTCTACTATGAGAGAGATGTGAAGTAGTTAACAACTTGAACAAAAAGTTGTAAAACAAAAAAAAGTGTGGATATGCTAAGAGAAGGTCACTTAAAAAGCCCCACTGCTTTCTTTTTTAACCACATTTCTTTCTTTTGCGTTCAGGACATTCCTCTCCTCTAACCAATTTCTCCCCACCTGTCTTATTTTTACTTCTCCAAAACAACACAACTCTGCCTATGAGCAAATCTGCCTAGAATTAATCTATGAGAAATCAATATCTAGAAGTTCTTAGTTTTACTAAAAGCTGTCTTTTAATTTAATGACTGTTTTTATTTGTTAGCATTAAACTCTTCTTAGTTGTGTTTGGTTAAATTGATGAAAATCATGTTTACACCAAAATGAACGTACTGGGTTAACTAAGTCCATTGGAAACTTCTCAAATTAGACGAGTGGAACAGCTGACAGAGGAGATCAAAGACAGAAGGTGCACTGTTGAAGACAGACTGTCAAAGTTCTCCCTAAAATACTAAATGCTGCAGTGACATCTCAGAGGAACATGCAGATCTAATGGCCCTCTTCATTAAGGTGCTTGTAAAAGAGAGTTGAAAAACTTCCACTTCACGCAAAATGATACTGTAATGTTGTTTCAGACTGTGAATAAAACAGGTTCAGAAATTAAAAGCACACGATCACTGGGCAATGGAAGTAGTGTGAGAAAATAAACTCTGCATGTGGGGACAGCAACAGCAGTTCAGCTGAGTCAGGCAGCATGGCACGGCTGTGGAACATCTAGGGAATTATGCTCATAGAGAGAAGTAGTACTCTGAGCAGGGAGAATAATTTCTGCGTTTTATATTTTATTTGAGAACAGAAGACTTCATATATTCCTTTAAAATATAAACAAGAAAGAAATCATTAAAAAAGATACCAAACTCCATTCAATTTATTTCTTCCCCATAACTGGAGTGATCTGCTGGTCCCAAATTTAGGCTAGCTGCTGTAATGAAAAAGAGCACCGTTTTTAATAGGAAAGGAGCAGCAGTAAATAACCTGGCATCTATTATCGCAATGGGGGCATGCTGCTGACAGTGACTGATGGTTACTTCTTGGAAATCATCCTACACAACATGACAGATTGAATCAGTTCCAGCTCTATGCATAAGGCCACACATTCAAATACTATGTTTTAAACACCAGGCAACAGCAACTGGAACCCCCCCCGAAAATGATGCCACCATATTACCGATACACTTCTATAGCTTCTCATTGCAGCTATCATCAACAGAGAAAAAATGCTAATACGAAGGATCAACAATACTTCAAATCTACCAATTAAATATCTGAAAAGCAGTAGTTACTCATTAGTAATCATACTCAGAGCATTCCATTTAGGACTCAACATTAGCAAAGTCCTGCAGCAGCAAAAAGAAGTGTTAACAATTGTTTGATCTGGACATCACAAACTTTAGGGCCAAGAAAGACCTGGAAAGCTTGCCTTGGAGAAATCTTTGCATCTACTCTAAAGGACTTTTTTTTTTTTTAACAGTCAACAGCAGCAGATTAAATCTGCACAGGAAATTGATGACATTCAATGCTCATTTAGCACAAAACTCTCATATACTTCTATTTCAAACTCACCACATTTCCACCAAAATAACCAGCCATGAAAAAGTGAATTATGCCTACATTTAAAGTTCACATCATTAGGGTTTGTGGCTGTATCACCTTGAAATGAACAAGCACAGTCCTAACGTCTCTGAGGGGTGCTGCTTATAAGTTGTCCACAAACTCATCCATCTCTTTAGCAAACATTTTTAAAAATAAATCTATGAGACACATCCCATTAAAACACGTAAGTGACTGTGTCAAGCACCATCCAGTTCTCCCTTCACTGACAACATTCTTTTCATCTAAGCAAACACGACATTCTCAACCTTCAGGCCTACTGACTTATGTCAGAAACATAAACGCTGTCCCTGTGTCATCCATGTCAAAGATATCCCCTTTTTCCTCCCTCTTCTTCCCAAAGGTTGTCTACTTCTTTTATGCCTCAACTGAGAAATCGATAAATGCTCTCAGCCTTTCCAACTTTATGTTTTTATTTGACAACAGTATACAACAAGAACAATCTATGTGACATGGTTACAGCAGTCTATTCTTTGGTGTATGATTGCATTACTGCAATTGAGCAAGACACCATAAAAGAGATTTAAACTAAGTTTTACCCTGCCTTTGCAATGAAAAGTGTGGAAACATTTAATTACAGCAATTCACCTAACACGATACTGTGTGATATAGTATCCGAATCCTTCACCAGCTCAACTTCAAGGCAGTACACTTTACTCTATAAAAGAAAAAGGCATCCAACTCAGTGTTATCCTAAATGGTACCGCTACTGTATTACCATCATTCAAGAACACGTTTTTCTATTTCAAGAAGCACTCTTATGATCCCTCTCATCCTTTCTCTGTACCCTTTATATATACACTGTGCACTGCTTATAGAGCTCCAGCCTTAAAAAGACAAGATAAAATAATACACTTTAATATAGTTTTGGGCTACTTTACCCAGCATCAGATTCAGGGATGGGCTGAGGCTCACAGCTTGATTCACAGAAGCTACAAGACAACTTCTAGATGCTATTCATCAGTAATGCTATCTCCTACTACTTCACTCAGAGCTGAAATGCCCCCAACTTGTCTCAAGAACTTTGAAGCCAACGAGACTATTTCCTTTAAATGACTTTAGTGTCATTCATATCCCTCCAGATACAGAAAACTCAAAATCAAACAAAACAAATAAATAAATAATCAAAAGCCTCAGTATTTAAACATACAAGAGAGATCACACAAATATCACTGAAAGGAAGAAGCTCAAGATAGTCATAAGAAACATTCAAGAAGCAAAGCTAAACCTATAAGCTATGTCAAACACAGGCAGCCTGGACTTCCCAACAGGCTTCCTTGCCTGATAATTATGTATTTGTGCTGCATTGCCATAACGCTGGCTTATGGCAATCTCTTTTCTTAAAAAAAGAAAAAAAATCAATCAAAGTGAGCTATGGCTCGACAGGTCTGCAGTAAAGCCCAGCCATGTAGAAAATGGAGCAGCAGCTGCACTATAGGATCAAAAAAACAGGGTGAGCAAACTCCATCATCAGGCACAATTATCTCCCTTGGGGGTGTGAGGGGTGGAGAGGAGGAGGAAAATAAAAAAAAATAGATATCCTTCATCCCCTAATGCCTAACAATACCAAGGGATTTGGGTTTCTGGTGCAAGATGTCTTTACAGGCCTGTTTTTCTTCCCCACACACGTTGTTGCATTCCCCCCCCCCATCAGATTTAGTTCAGTATTTTAAGAAAGCAATAAGAAAAAGCACGCATAGCAGCAAGGAAGTCTAACTTGAGAGACTGCCCTTTGCAGCATCTTCTATTCACAAGGCTCCTGGAGGAGTCATCCTGCTGAGTGTCAAAGCATAAGAACTCCTCGCAAACATCAACATACAGTAGCATCTAAGTCACATCACAGGAACAGGCCCCAAAAAAATCTCCACAGACACCTAAATTTTCAGAGTGTTTGGGAAGCTCAAAATACACGCAGTAATGCCTCAATTCAAAAGCATTCCTAATATTTGCACACACACTGTATTCAGTGTACTAGATATTAAATTCTCACCACAAGTTGTTTCTCTGAATATAGTAAATCAGTCAATAGAAAATAACCCAAGAACCATAAATCCTTTGGAGAAAGGGGTTCTTATTATGTCTCTGTGATTAATGACAGTGTTGCTAGCCAATAACAAGAACTTTGAATTCCTTTGAATTCCGAAATTGTTTTCCAGCAGATGTCACTAAATTACATAAGCATTTCATAATTTCCCTAGCTCTTCTCACACGATGTCCTGCTCATTTTTTTTTTTCTGCCTGTTTCAGTGCATGAAATTCCTGGCTGCAAACCCTAAGGCTTCAAGTTATAGGCAGCTCTAGAAAATGTCAAACCCCGTGTTTATGGAACGTGCCCACAGACTGTATGGCTGGAATTAATGCTATACAGCACTTAAATATCTGTTTATTTCTATATATATTTAAGACTTCAAAAAAAGCTTCCTCCGTGCCTTAAGGAACTACTTACAGGCAAGAAGTCATGGTGCTTTAGTATCTGAGCAGTATAAGTACACATCCTGTAAGTAGCTATGAGACAAAACAACCACAGAAAGCAAACAACAGCGCAGAACTCTGAATTTCTGATGCTCCACAACAATTCTGCTCTTCAACAGAAGGTCTGTCACTTGTCTCCAGCCTTGACACACCTCTTTAGTCTTTTGGGGATTGTCAGTCCTCTGCATACTTAGGAGGAGGGAGAAACCACAACAGAGCCAACTATAAAGAGCAGAGAATAATGAGCAGAGAAAAAAAAAAAGAGACCCTGTACAACAGGAAAGCATGAAATAGCCTTTGCTATAACTCTGCAGTGCAGAGAAATCAAACTGACCCACAGCAGCAAAGCTTGAGGAGAAATCCAAGCTCTATGAGATATACAGCTGGGCTATCACCTGCAGAAAAAAGTGCGTCTGTACTCAGAGACATTCAGTGCAAGCTCTTAATCACATCAAGGTGTGTTAATCGTAAGGTTTCCAGCTAAGAGATTCCACTGAATCTAGTATCATTTATGATATGATCGTGGCACAAAACAGTGTGGCTAAAACCTACAGCTGCAGCAAAATTAAGTGCTGAATAAAAAATAATTAAAAAAAAGATAAATCTCGTAAGGATTTGTCATCTAATCTCAAGTCTCTTACAGTTAAGGCAACTCAGTTGTCTTTAACAGTCTTATTTTAATACTCAGAAAGTACATTACAATTGCAACACTGATCGAACTGAACTCCAAAAATACCCACAGTTTTGTAAACATCTCCAGATTTCTCAGAGTATAGCCGAGCATTGCCCTGCTGTAGTAATGTCAAGAAAATAAGGACTATTATTTGGCATTGCTAAGCCCTTTTCCTTCACATAATCCCACGGAAGAGAATCAGCAGTTGCTGTACCTGCAAGTATGCACATTACCAAGTCTTCAAGAAGCACTGGCAGTTGGTCTTCGTGAGGCCACAGAAAGCCAGAATTGGCCTCCCGTGGCCTCTTTTTCACACTCCAGTGCAATTCAACTGAAGCAAAAGCCTGTGTTAGCTGCACGTCAGCAAGCTGTGGGCTCACCAGAGCAACAGGTACACGGATAAATAATAGAAACCAACATGTCTGAGAGCAACTGGAGAGAGAAAAAAAATTTCAGACAGCAAAGAAAAACAGCAGTACAATAAATACAGTAGCCAAGCTGAATTCAAGTATCATCCATACACATCAGGCCATTGCCACATAAATAGGTGACAATGCGGCACACTCAAGTTTAATTCTTTCTGTACAGATGTGGTGAAGTGATAAATTATCATTTGCTTCTGGGAAAGCAGCTCTCATAATGACCCCCCAAATTCCACGACATGGGAGTAGGTAAGAATTTTGAGGACATCTTATCGATGCTTTCCTCTGACAGCAGTAGATCTTTTCAATTAGGTGATCACAGCAGAAAACCAAGATTGGTCTGTACTGCTTCATCATGCGCTGCAGTGCTCAATTCCAAATGACCTTGAATACGATGCCACCAAGAAATGTAAAGACCAAATCCTCAATAGCAAGATCTTAATACCATTCCTACCATTTTCACTGCATCAACATGAACGCTCACCATAATGTTCTACATCCCACACAAATCTCTGCCCTCAAAGTAATTTTGTGACAACTCATTTACTTAATAACAAATAAAAATGGCTTCAGGACACCTTCAGGAATCGAGCAACCACAACTTCCTTGGGCAACCTGCTCCAGTGCCTCACTGACCTCACTGTAAAAAATTTCCGTCAAATATCTAATTTAAACGCAACCTCTTTTCATTTTAAAGCCATTAATCCTTGTATCACTATACTTCAGCCTGTACTCACGTTCTTACAACAACTGTTTGCAGGGGCTACTTGGGTGCTCATATAACAGATGTTCCAGAAGAAAAAGATCAGCGCAGGCAGCAGAATTCACATCCACATTCACTGACATTACAATGTAACATTACAGATTTTGTTTTATTATTATTATTACGTAACCCTGCTTTATCTCTTCTCTACCTACTAGATGAAAACAAATTTCAAGGTCACTACTTACCACCAGCACAAAAACATTACTAATAAGAGCTGCAGGTATGAATCATGTTTTTACTGTTTTATTATCAAATTCCTGTGGTTTTCATTAGCATCCCATGTGATTTGGTTATTTTTGTAGCCTTTTTGCATTCACAAATGTTCTAGCAAATGGTATTAGAGAAATATTCCAGTGTTAAAAAGATGCACATTTCAAATGGCATACTGCATAGATGATGCAAATTTGGCTCAGCAAAATGGAGAAAAGATGAGAAAGAACAGATTCACTAAGAAACATTTGCTGAAGAAGATCCTGAAAAGCATGGTATAAAAAGAAATTTTCAGTTCGTGGTAAATGAGAGAATTAGACAAATGCATCATTTTATTCTAAACCATCTTTATACTTCAATATTCACTTAACAACCTTAAAATTTAGTTTGAAACTAACAATGCCTACATACAGTCTTTTTGTTAAGCATGGATAGAATTTGCTTAGGTGGCCCTAAAATACCTAGCCAGAGAATTGAAAAACAGTATAAGTATACAAGAATACTCTTCAGAGGGATGCATCTTAGATTAGTATCTACAAAGTACCTGAGGCGCATTTCCAAGCCAGACTTCAACGCTATACTGTGTAACACTTCCTATGTAGAAACTATTTGGAATTCACAGATCTTTAAACTTTTAACTATGCAAAACAAAACTTGTTAAAACTCTGAATAAATAAACAAATGCATTAGTTTTTGTTTTCACACTTGCACTAGGTTGACATTCCTAGAGAAATTTGAGATCATGGGTTCTCATCTCAGGAATTCTGACTTCTATACATGCATGCTTTGGCTGTTATATCATACACTTTCAGCCCTCATCACAGTAGCCGCATCCCCGATGTTCCCACTCTAACCGTTCTCCCAAATTCTTTACTGAAAAGCAAGACAGTTTGTTGTCAGTCTAACACTGAGGGAAATGTAACAAAACCATCTATGCTGGAGATAGCCACTGGCAATTTCCAATTATTCCCAGATAGCTTGGCATCTCTTCATAGTGTCATTTAATGTTATCAGATAATAGCTTGTTATTTCTCAAACAAACAGCTAGAATCTAATCCCCTTGTCCTAACTGGGTTTGCAGATATTTTCTTCAAGGTTATCTCCTGAGAATTCTCCCTTGGGATTTTCCTGCCCAATGGAACAGGCTAAAAGGTATCAGATATGCTCAGAATTCATCTGGGCACTTAACATCTTCATGGAATGTTCTCATGTAGAATACAGGAAATACTATGCAGAAAAATTGCTCATGCTGTTAGCATCAACCAAATAGGGGAGCAGTCCCTTGGACTTGGAACATACCTCAATCTGGAACTAGTTAGGAACAAGGTAAAGCAAAACAGTAGATGGACATCAACCCAAGACACTGGAGAAAGGAAATAGTTGATTCAGGAGATCTGTACTCAAGTTCTTTCACTGCTTAAACACCAGAGACGATCTTGCCTAGCACGGTGATACGCTAGTTAAAACTATCTGACAACTTGCAGTTTCCAGTAGAATATTCACACCCCTCTTCCCCAAACATATCAGAAATAGCTCTCCATCACAGGAACCTTAACAGAGTGTCCACGGTCTGTAAAAACTGAGAGAAATTAACTCTTACATTTCAGAGTGAAATGGCCAGAACAGGAGAAGTGAGAAATTATTTCTGGTTAACAAAGGATTTATTTCATGATTATAGGATGTAAGTCTCCAGGTATCTCAGCCCATCGCTTTTCCTAACACTCTCCAGTTTAAAAAAAAAAAAAAAAAAAAAGATAAAATAAAACAAATGGAAAAGCATCTGAGGATTCATCATATTCTGTAAACAGCTCATTTGCAACATGGCGTTTGTATTTATCTTTTCATCTCGATGTGAGCTGCTTCTGTAGTTCTCCACAGACTTAACACTAACATCTCAGAGAAAACAAAATCACTTCAGAAGTTACTTGGAAATGTACAAATATAATGCAGAAATGCTATTCTCAACCTTGATTATAGTTCCAGAGGTGAAACAAAGTACATTAAGGCTGGACTGTGTAACATTTCTCACAAAGTGAGATTTTGGCATGAACTGGGAAAAAGACTTGGTTTGAACTCTCTTTCTTGCTTGTATTTGCATTTTGAAACTGGAATTTCCCCTTGAAACTCACAATATGTTTCTGTTACCTTCAGGGAACAATAAGGGAGCCCTCCTGTGGATAATGCATCACATTTAAATTCTCACGATGGGCAAGTAAAACTACATAACCTAGGGGATAAAATGGTTCTATTTCAGAGCAAAGAGAGTGAGGTGGTAACCCACTGAAGGCTGTAGTTTAATTTAAATGGCTATTATCTTTGTTCCATTGGGGCAGTTCCTGTTTAACTCACACCACTTTTCTGAAGCAAAAGGAACGCAGCAAATAAGCTGTTTCTGACTACAAAAGGTACCTAAACCAGGCAAAACTCTTGCATACATGAGGTTTAACTTTAGGGAGAATATTCACGTGAGGGTAATCATATTGTTCATATTAGTAAAGTGTAGTGCTTGTTTAAGCCAATAGCACAGTCAGGACTCTACATGTTTGTTAGTATATATCACCATCTCCTTTACCAAAAGCACAATAAATAATGCTTTCTTCCGCACTCCCAAAACAACAAAATACTCAGAAAGGGAGAACAGGGCGACACAAGACCAAGTTAACTCTAATGTACGCCCTTGATACTTTTGCTGGACCTTTCCAGTTTAGTGGCCCTAAACAGTAGCAGGTCTGCTCTCGTAAGTAGCAAAAGGGCCACATTCTACATTCATAAAACACTTATTCATTGTAGGTCATTGGCTTTGAAGAGTTTATTTTTGTGAAGACCAACAAAAACAACCATTAAGTATTTGGCCCCTCTGGAAGTTTGGTGCTGAGAAAAAAATACCCAATTTCTACCCCAGCCAATGCTAGAAAAATGTACATTTACTTTAAAAGTTTTGTACAATCTTGTAGCACAGGCTATAGGTGCCAAATTCCATCTTATCTAATATAACCTAGAATTGCTCAGGACTTTACAGGATGGAGCCTATTCTCTGAAATTCATAGCTGCCAAGTGTATTTGCATTCTTCAAATTTAAGTGTAGTAACCATTTAAGCTCAATCCATTTCTGTCATATGTTGGCACAATTCTACCAAAGTCAGTTTATTTCCAACAGCTCATGCCAGCATATTTTTCCAAAGGAGTGCGAGGTAGTAAAAAACCATAACTAGGCCCATTAACCTCTCTGCAATCGGATGAAACTATGCAGTATTCATGATTCAACTTCATATATTTCCACTTTCTCTTAGAAGTTTTTTTCTTTAGAGTCTATTATGTCTATTCAAGGTCTCATGTGACAGCAATCAAAGATACTTTCTAGTACACTTACCTAGGTATACTTCAAATTCCTCATGAGATGCTTAGATGATCAGTTATACCCATAACTGTACCTAGAACACAACTTTTTTATACCTGCCATATAGCCTTGCAT
Organism: Perdix hodgsoniae; assembly: GCA_035772895.1. NCBI lineage: Eukaryota > Metazoa > Chordata > Aves > Galliformes > Phasianidae > Perdix > Perdix hodgsoniae. The sequence goes on along the minus strand of JAPSGF010000001.1, from coordinate 2,166,635 downwards.
CCTGATATATCTTGTGATGCAGGCCTTTGTAATCTCTAAACGTACTATAATAGCCTTGAAAGAGAAGTTACGTACTTTCCTAAGCAATGCAGATTCAGCAGTGCTAATGGTATTGGAGGAACCAGCATTACAACTGTCTATGACAAGCAGCATCAAAGGGTTGCCAGTACAACTTAGCTAGACAGTCAGCTTCCTCAGGGACTGTTAAAGCCACAATACAGTACGCGATCCCCTGCTTCTGAAGAGCAAACTGTAGCTTGGCCTTATTCCCATGTTTAGGGACAGGTTTTAGTGGGGAAATATTGGTGGTAGGTGGACAGTTGGACTAGATGATCTCTGAGGTCTTTTTCAACTTTGGTGATTCTACGACCTCAGCTCCTCTCTGCTACAGCTGAGAAAGCATCTCCATACTTTTGCTGGCACTTGAACACCCTTTCATTATCACTGCTAGGCATCAACCTATTGCATTCCCACCAGGCTGATCAGCCAAAGTCCTGCTCGAGTAACCTTCTTTAAGAAGTACAGACTGCTAAATTAATCATAGAGGCAACAGTTAGACTGCAGAACAGTAGACAAATAGAGTGCTTGCCTTTCTTTTTCTGATCATTAAAATTCCTCGTTCTCTCTCAGGTTAACCCCTGCTTTTATTTCATTTTTAAAATGATTGCATTCAAAATGATGATCAAAGAGAAGAAACAACAAAATAACGTGTTTTGGGTACAGAACCTCCTTCCTGTACAGGAATCGTATAGGCAGGTCACTTTACCAAAGGGAGAGACAGTTTTTTGTTTTTATTGATGTTTGTTTACAAGTACTATGGCAAGGAACTGAAAAAATATCCCGTACAATTGAAACCACAGGGAGAAAATAATAATTACTTCTAGTCTTTTTTGGTCAGAACACAAATTAATGCTCTGGTCTAGCTAAAAATTCTATACAGTTCTTGTTGACCAGAAAGAAACAAGGTTCGGATTCTGCCTCCTGCTGAGGGAATTTTGTCAAACTTTTATTACACTAGAGGTAAAATTCAGCAATCTTTGTTATCCTGAGACTCCTCTACAAATGGAGGGCATGCAACATACTGAGGTTTTAGTTTTTGATCTGCTTTCAGAAAAATTGCAGGCAGTAGAGGATTTCTGTACCTCAGCAGACAAGCAAATAAGGAACAAGACATGATAACATGCCTTATTTCTCAGCTAGTCTACCATCATAAAAGGCCTGATTTCCAAATTCACAGAGTAGAGTGAAAAGATTTCTGTTTCATTTAATTAGATTAGTATCAAATTCATAATACAAGCTATGGTATGGTTACAAAGTCAATACATGAGCAAAGGTCTCAGAACTTGATTGGTACAGAGCAAAGGAAATAACAGCATCAGAGATTCAACAGCCACACCAATTTAAGCGTGACATTTCTGAAAAAATGATTCATTTGCAGGTATGTCCTCCTCTAATGTAAAGGAAGTTTCCACAAATGCTAAGTGTACAATGAGATATCTGACATCACTCACTATTAGTACATCTACATGGATCATGCTGATTGTTAACAAAAAACAAATTAATCTGTCAAAAGAACAACAGTATCATGCATGCAGATAAGAAAAGGAGTAACAGGCTTAACATTTTGGATTAATAGTAACTCATACACAAAGGAAGAAGTATATTCTGACAGAACATTCTTTTGAAATCCTAATACACACAGATATGTGCAATAAATTCTCGTAAGGAAGGAAGCCTTAAATTAAACTAAGTAGAAGAAAGGTTAAAGAAGCAAAGAAAGTGCTTTAGGATGTATAATGACAGGAGAGGCAAGATGCAAGAGAGGAGCTCTGTTACAGCATTAGTTAAATAGATAAGTGATAAGCCAAACAAATTATTTCCATATGCACCCATATAAATATTCTTATCTAGAAAATAATTGTGGATCTCTCACAACGTCAGGTCTGTTGAGCTTTTCTAACAATCCTCCTATTTTTCAGTCAGTCAGAAGTTACAAAACTTTCCTTAAACAGAAATTTTCTGAAAGAACGTACCATGGAACAGAACTTCCAGAACTTCAGAAGTTCTTTCAATACTAAAAATAAATAATTTCAAGCTTTAGGATGAAACTGAGTCTGGCTGCTTGCAGCAATGGTGACTCATCAAAACTCACCCTAACACAGCATCAGAAAGGAGAAAAGAGAGGTTAAAAAGGCATGATACTGAGCTAGTTTCTTTGTGGTTTATGCCTGGAGGCAGATTTCAGTGACTAGCCATCATAATACCTCCAGCTCTCACCCTTCACAGGAGTAGGAGCCAGGATCATCGCAGCCCTAGAGATGAGGAGACAGCAACGCACAAGATAGAAAGGTGGGGAAAACAGAATAACAAGAAGATTCATGGCTAAATTTGGAGTCTTTGCAGGGTTTAATATATCTCCTTAGAAATCTTAATTGCACATCAATCTTCTTCAGCTGGAGAATGAGGGGTGAACGTGCGATCCTCCAGCTTAGCACAGAGGGCAAACTGGTGTTAAAAGAGGAGAGAAGAAAAGAAGGACACACTCAGTCCAGACTGTATTTTCTGCCCTTTTACTAAGAAACAAGGAGAAGCTTTTCCTTAGTACTTGCCAACACAGGGAAATTATTGCAGAACAAATAAGAATGTGACTTAACAACATTCTGTCCATAATTCCCTTATTCGAAGTTCTCCAGTTCTTTCTGGCAGTTAAGCTTAATCCACTTCTAACCTACACAAAGGCAGGGTGCCCACACAAGGAATTAGTGCAGAGTAAGTACGCTAAGCTAACAAGACCTCAGTGCAAAGTTCTTCATCACTCTTCACTGCCAATGTCATTCTTGTTATTCACAGAGTGAAATTACCAAGGTAGGAAAAAAAATTGCAAGATTTTTTTCTTCCCATTCCTGTGATCAGAAGCCAGACAAGAATGCCCGTTACATCCAGTCATGCAGTCACATTCAGAATTGAGCATCCAAAATAATCCATGGAATAAGTAAAGTCCAGCCTGCTCTATGTTTAGATAAATCATTCTCTGTAATGAACAAGTCTGTTTCATTTGCTCGGCTCCAGAAGGAGCATCTAAATTTCCTATAGAACTTACTGTGTAAACATCTGTGCAAAGATGCAGCAAAAAATTGTTTCAGTCAAAGCTTGTCAGATACGGACTGGAGACTTACGTAATCAACAAGCAGCTTAATTAGTACATATGATCTTGTTTGTCTATCAAAAGTAGTGAAGTCACTAGAGTTGAAATCAATCTCCCACACTCCAAATCTTGGGTTCTTCTACTCTCAGAGTCCACATTCTCAGAGGAACACAAATACAGAAATGCTACATAACACTACTTCCATCCACACCAAAACTATTTTGCTCTAAGGACAGATAAGAGCCAAATACACCGACAACACACACTTTCTGCCACCACCTTCCCCCATCTCTGAACAAAGAGCAGTGATAAGCATTCCATTTTCATAATGCAGAAGAGTCACGCTTTAAACTACATGCTTTATAACACAATGAACTTAAGTTTCTCTTAAGGTTTTGGGATATATATAACTTCATAGATTTAAATGGAGATTGATAGGATTAAAAGTATGGCCAACCCTTTGATGGGCATACAATGACACACATTCAGATCTTTTCAAATTGTCCTTCCCTTTCTCATAAGTGGGTCAGAACACGTCAAAAAAAAAATCTAGTTTAGCTTCCCCTGTTGGTGCTATCGATTTCAAGATAAGAGATGTGCACAAAGCAACAGACAAACTGTAGCAATCCATTCCACTTCCTACTGAAGAATGATTTTTTTTCTTGCTCACTAACCTAGCTTTCTCACATAGAAATTCTGAACAACAAAAAACAGAGAAATCTCTCCTGCTCCCAAAAATAAGGATACTTAAATTTTCTTTTTCTATAAATAAAAAAGTGAAACAGAATCTATGAGCTCTTTTGGGGACAGGGAGGCCTTGTTAATTTTTAAAACTAAACCCACATTTTAAATTTAAGTGGTTCCAGGGTCTGGCATTCCCCATAATGTAAAACCTTCACTAGCAAGAAGATTAAGAAGAAAAAGCACACTTGTCTGCCCCGGTACTCGGCTGCCCTTAGGCAGGAGCCAGAAATAATCCCAGAGGCAGGGTGCAAATGAAACATCTCGTCAGCTCACAGGCCTTAATGTTTTTTACCTTAAACATTTACATTAACAGATGGACCCCAGCAGTCCCATAAACTTGCTCCTGAGTTCATTTTCATGTCACTCCAGCCCCCATTTATCATCAGCTGAACAGCAGAATGTCATAGGGGGGTTGAGCCAGAACAGAGGAAAGAGACAAGCTGTATGAAATGATTGGTGTCACCTACATACATGCATTTGACCTCAGTTAGATGAGAGAGAGAGAAAAATTGAAAGGAAAAGGAAGGAAGAAGGAGATGATTAGAAGATCCAGTGCCACCACAGGTATGAAAAATAAAATATAAAACTATTTGTCAATATAGACCTCTTTTTGCTAAGTACGCAAATACTCCTTTTTTACAGAGGAGCTGTGGTTGTGTGCTGTGTGAATGGCCTATGCTAGCCCATGAATTGAAGGAGAGGAGACCCATCCAGATTAGGAAGTGGCATGACACAAGCAGACTGCTCATTCCTCTCACCAGTAAGAGATGTAAAACTCTCAAATCATTCCAGCATCCATGTATATGACTTCAGCTTTGATGAATTCCTAAGGCAATCTCTAAATTCTCATCTCTGTCAAAGTGATCTTGGTTTAACCAAGGGAAGAATAGAAATCTGAGCTCTGCTCTGGTAGGCTGAAAGATAACAGCTCTTGAACTCATCTGTAGATGGGGATCCCTGTAGCAATGAAATAAATTTTAATTTGTGCCATTTTTTCTTGGTCAAATGTCAGAAAAGAAACCGTCAGAACAAAGATGCCTGCCAAAACAAAAATCGCAAGTGCAAGAGGAAAAAATACAAATCAATCCAGTTGAACTAAGTAAAGGATAAGAACATAAATAGATAGAAGTTGGCACAACCTGCAACTTCCTCGTTCACAGTTTGAAGGGAATTTGATCTATATTCTCACCAGACATTCTCAGAAGCTATAGGTGCTCAAATTGTCCCAGATGGATAATACACTGACTCATCTAAGAACATTCCTCTGAAGCGGGGAAATATCGACTCCATTTTACAAGCAAGAAACTGAAGAACGGTGTCAAAATTGTCACCCCACAACGATTGTCTAAAGACATAAAAAGAAGTTAACTGAATTATTCAAATCTCTGGGTAACGCCAGCAGCACTCAGCAACGCTCAGACCACAGAGCTGTGGATCCTCCTGTGCACGCAGGAGTGGGGACTGGGGTGAACGAACACTTCGCTTTGCTGTGACTGCAAGCCACAGACAATCCATCCCTTTATCTGAAGGATTATGCTTTTGCTTATTAAAATAAAAGCTTATTCTATTTCTCTAAATTGCGTGAGGGAATATAGCCCACTGAACTACGTTGTTTCCATAGATTTTATACTGTAAATTTGAATACCTTACTTTTTAAAAATGAATAACAGTGCTTTACAATAAAGCTGCATCTTCATAAGAAAATCCCATAGTGTCAGATTACTAAATGATAATGCTCTGTTTGAATTACAGGGAGTTCGGTTATTCTCATAATCTTCAAATAGTCCTTCAGTCCGAGTCAAAATGTGAGGTAATTTTGAAAAACACAGTCTTCCATCAACAAGTGATGCTACAATTTCATATTGGCTCTTTGGTGGCGATTTGCTGTCACCCAGTGACATCACTGAAGTTTTACCAGAGTATCAAGGTGTGTTCTGCAACTAAATTTAAGATCCTATTCATAAAAATTCAGCTATGTATTACACTTCCATAGTACCTGAAGATATACACAAGTTTTCCATGATCACTTCAGAGGCCAGTTAATAAAAAGCCAAGCTTCATAAAACGCAGAAACAGAAAAACTGAATTCTTCAAAGGTCTGATACCTTTATGATTTATGGTAGTCACACATTCCTTCCTTTCTCTAGACTACAACAGCATCTGCCTTGAGAAATATCTCTGCCCCTAAAATGACCAGCTGTACTCATGTTATCTTTAATTTCTGATTTTCTCTTCTGCTTAGCTGAAAATACTGCTGGTATCCAGCAAGTCTCAGTTCCCAGAATAGACACAAGAACACTGCAGGCACTGTGCTAAGGGAGAACCCACCCACCCTTTACCCTTACAAACTTCTACTTTTGTCAATCATAATTGAGGGACTGCCTTGAGAAAAGAGAAGGATAGCCTTGTAGTGAGTGCCAGTTAGATAATAGACTGCTGTATCCTTTGAATATTAATACCATTAAACTGGTTAGAAATTATACAGATGAGGATAACTGGCCAAACAAAAACCTGGCTGTGACCTTTATACTGAGCATTTTCAAATTCAATTAAGCAGTTAATTACTGGGGCTTTTGTCAGAAGTCTCATTTAGGCTCTGACTGGTCAGAAGAATATTCTTACTCTTTCAGGCTGTACACAATGAGGAAACATTGGGAATCCATCAGAGAGACTGTCTCGACAAAGATATGAAAGCAAAGCAAATGTCATTAATTTCAGGATGCTATGGCCCAAACATTCACTGCAATGACATTCACTTTGGCAGTAAAAATGCAAGACTGAATGTTGCTGCTTGCCTCCCGCACTGCAAACTCAGTGAACGTCTCACAGGGCTGCAGTGGGATGACATTCTGGGCACTTCCTTGTCCTGATGGTAGCCATCAAAACCGTTTGTAACCTTTAGGCCAGCGCAGCCACCATACAATTCAGCCAGCACTACTTGGAGAAACCTCCTCTGGTCTCATACCAAGTTTCCCCTTTCCTCTCTGCTCCTCCATATTCTGTCAAAGAAAGAAGCTGGGAAGAGAACATGACCTCAGAGCTGCAGTACTGAACACCTCATTAACATAATTACAATTTTTCAATTCTGTTTGTAAGAAGAAAGCTATAGAATGTATCCTACAAGTTTCAGCAAACTGCATTTCTTAAACACGTCAGTCATCTCCAAGAAACCAGACTTTTTCAGTAATTACTAGCTTGGCTTCTACAGTCCTTTTCCATTAATTGTAGCCTGCAGTGAGGAGTGGTTCAAGCATTACAGTATGTACTGCAGCACCCAGGGTACTGGCTCTAGGTTAATTTCTAGGCTACTTATGCATCTCTAGAAAACACATGCCAACACTGAACAAGGCTGAAATCAGCTTTCGTGTGTATATCCTGGGTAGTTATTCTCATAGCTCTTCTTGGAGCAAAGGGCTTCATAACATGGAGCACATTAGCTGTCTATATTTGTAAATATTGGACTTTGTAATGATGACTGCTGCATGTCCTCTGTTGACTCCTTCCCTGAGCCATCCCCAGCAGGTTACTGCCATGAGGAATTCAAGTCCTGGTATGAAACAAATGCATGAACAGAGCTCTGTTCTTTGCAGAAGGCTTGAGCATGCTCTTGTTTTCATGTCATTTTGAATCAACTGCAAATGAAAGAAATCTATGATGTTTGCTAATGGGTGAGATCACAGTAGTGAATATTTCATTGCCATTAAGGCAAAGTTGGTCAGGAATCTTTTCTACTCCTTCAGTGAGCAGCGATTTAAGCAAGAAACATAGCACTGATGCTACAGAGAAAGGGAGAGAGAGCACAGTAAGCTGGGACTGCAAGTGATGAGTCCCAAGGGAGCTAAAACACAGATGTCAAAAAGCCATTTCAGAAATTGTACACAAAGACACAGCTGTGCAGTGGGAAGCAAAACAGGTGGCACCAGCATCAGGGGCTGGCAGCACATGGAGATAAACACATTGCCTCACCACAACGCTGTCAAGAGCTATCTTCAAAAAGGACCCTTTAAAATAGGCCTCTTCAAAAAGACCCCCTTGTCTGTGCACTGCTTCTGGAGAAGATGCAGAGGTTAAGCACTCCTCTTCATATAAAGCATCCTCAGAGCACAGAGTACATTTGCCCATGATCTGTAAATTTACAGAAGCTACCAAAGACTCATGAAGTCAGCTGGAATTAAGTGCCCCTCAGCAATACACTAAATCAGTCCCACACTCTCCCTGGAGTCCTCTACTTAGAAGCAGCTGCTTTTCTACTGCTTTTGTTCAGTTTTGCACCTCGAGGTTGATTGAGGCCAGTTATCCCCTTCACTCAGAGTCAGGGAATCAAGGTCAAGAGACAGCAGCTGAAGCAGCATGGAAGCCAGAGCCAACTCACTGCCACTTTCTCACTGCTCACAAAAGCAGGCTGCTTCCTTAATCTCTACTCCGTTATTTTGCAGACAAATTATCTCTGTACATCCGATTTGAAGACATGTGCAGCAGCTTCTTCAGCAGCTAGACCAGGGCAATGCAATCCTGTTAGGACGAGAGGTCATGTAATTTACTGTCATAAATCAGTTTCCTTGGTTCAGGTTTCAAAGGTCGGAGCACCTCCATCAGAGCCGCATCACAGAGGCAGTTGGGAGCTCCACCAGTTCACTGACATCTGACACCCTGCAAAATTTTTCAAGTATGTTTTGAAAAGGAACACCAATAAAAAGTGGCAGTGTAGAGACTGCTATTTATTCTTCCTGCAACTCCAGACTAAGTCATCTGAACAGATATTCAAAAGCCTAATGCATCCATCTGCACTTTACTTTGTCTATTACGTCACCATCCACAACACATTTCCTGTTTTGGGGACACAGCTGCCAGTACTGCTGTATTCACACTAAACACACTGGAAAGCCCACTCTGTCTCTTTTGCTTTGCAAAGGTACCAGACCTAATCTTTTTGAGAACTATACAAACATCATCCACATATGTAAAAACTGGGACCAGATCTGTAGCATCTGTGTTTTTGTATGGCCTTTTTAAAATTCCTTAAATTCCAAAGGTCTAAAGAGCAATAATGTTATGTTTATTTCTGACTGCATCAACTTGCAGAAAGTGGAGATTACTGTACCCAGCCACTTCTCACAATTGTTGAAGAAGAGGTCATGTAAAGTACAGGGATAATACATAATTAAAGAAGCATATAAAAAAAACAACTGGGGTGTATAGAATTACCTCTGATAACAGAGAAGTTAGAACCTTGATGACCTTCACTCTGTGGAGACAGCGATGGGACCTGAGGGGATGGCACAGAGCTATGTCAGGGAAGGATCAAGTGTGGGTTAAGAGGATATTCTTCACCAGATGGCAGCAGGCATGGAATAGGCTCCCCAGGGCAGTGGGCATGGTACCAAGCTACCAGAGCTCAAGGAGCATTTTGGCATCACTCTCAGACACTGGGTTTGGATTTTGGGTCATCCTGAGCGGAGCCAAGAGTTGGACTTGATGATCCTCATGGATCCCTTCCAACTCAGGATATTCTGTGGTTCAACCTTTTGCCCAACAGCTATCAATATTTTTACAACAAACTAAAAACTCAGTCTGATAGATATAAGCACAGGAATATGCCTGGATTCCTTACGATTTGAAATGTACTCAACACTATTATTTCTGTTTTGCTGTTAATTTTTCTTACAAATATTCTAAGGCAGCAGGCATAGGAAATAAAAAGAGTTAACATATATAATTATTAATAATTGACTCTAGAGAAATTTTCCTTTCTCACTGTTCAAGCAGTGGAAAAATACAAAACAAATCTTGGACCTGACTAGCCCTGTACTTAGGAAACAAATAAAACCCACACAGGTTGGATGCATAATGTAACCTTACAAAGAAACCATGGACCCAGGAGAGTACCACAGTAATAAGTTTGACTCCTTCGTAGATTCTTCGAAACTCCAGGAAAAATCATTCAAGCACTTTTCAGGTAAATAAGACCGATAGATTATATTTTGCCCAAAGATAATTATGGGTTTGTAAAACATCAATATACAGAGAGTGCAATTGGGATATCCCATGTGTTTTCTGAGGACAATGTACAGTTTAGTTCAAGCTAAGCACCTCAGATATATTACGAAAGGCACTGAACACACAATTCCCTTTAGCATCAGTGGGATGTTGGATTCCTCCTGGTGACTGCAGGGGTAACAAGGCTGCTGAATCAATCTTCTTTTTGTGGAGCATGAACTTAGGTTCCTGCCATGTGAAAAATCTCAGTCTTACATTTTGAGGGGAAAATACTGGTAAGAAAAAATACTGGGTAATAGCGAATTCTTCTCAGCCTATGGTGGCTTTGGCTCAGCCTTGCTACAAATGTTTTTCACTCCTTTAGCCAACTGTGGTCACAATCCCATTTGCAATCAAAATTGCTTGGCTCTACTAATTTTTATATCTCAAAGAAGTCCATTTCAAAACACAGCAGGCTAAGCCCTAACTATCGATTACTCCCTTAACAGAAACTGCTATAGCCCTGTTTGGCCACAGGCCAGCGATATCAGATTTCCCTTGCCACCTGTCTACAAATTTCTTCTTCCCTAGACACTTCTTTTTTTTTAATGATCAATTAATTAACTGCGTGGCAGAGCCAGCACCCTCCCTGCTCCTAGTCTCCACACAAACTCCCCTTTGACTAACACACCAGATAGCCAAAATGGCTCTTTGTAAATCTAATTGAAACAAACGTTATTGACCCAGACACATTTGCAAGTAAATCCGGTTGGACCCCAATCACAGAGCATGTATTTGACACCAAATTATGCTTAAGCGCTGCAGCAAGAAAAATGGGAGCTTGTGCTCCAGCAGATAGAGAGACAAAAAGAGGACTTAATTAAAGGACTGAAACATATGCCACCAAGCCTAGCAAATGAGATTCAGAGCTGAAAAGGAGAACTGCAGAGCTACCTCTTACTATAGGAACTGTAGCACTAAGGAGATTTGCTGCCCAAGAATGCCTGAGCACAGAGTAAGATCCTACTCTGCTGTGAAAAGGGCAACAACCACAGACAGACGCAAAGGAAAAGTTAACTACATTAGAAAAGACACAAAAATGTCATCTTGTCTTGTAATTAGGGATCTTCCAGGCCAAAAGTGAAAACGAGGAAAGCAGCCTGCAAACTGCTTTCAGGAGCTACCTTCACGAAGGCCACAGCACTGATTAAGAAATCAGTGCAATGACGCTACTAGCCCTGTCCTCACCCAGATAATAAGCAGCCATCTATTAGTGAAACTAACGTGAATGTCGGCAAAAACAACTGCAGAAGATCATCAAATCTCCTGTACAACAGCCCCAAACAGCAGGGGGGAAAGACAGGTCCCAATGGGAAGCTGCACTGCCACACCAGGGCTCCTGGAACCACGCCATTTAACAGTCAGCGCTCGCAACAATTCAAAAGAAATAAAAATATTACCTGTGTCACCTTGTGGGGGTCAGAAGATGGTATGCCATTCCTTAAAATGACCTTGTCTGTTCCCATTGCAAACAAGTCTAGGCATCTGAAGTTTTTATTTAGTTATGCTCATTTGGGTTATTTGTGAAAATAACTATTCCAATATATAATCTAGTTTGCACATCTATGTTGGCACAGTAACTGTGGGAAAGATAAGGGTCTCTAACTCATCAAAAACACCTCATTCTGCTTATCTTCCTGCCACGCTGAAACTTCTTGGTTCATAATAAATACATGAACTGCAAGTAGAAAACGGTTTCCAGCACCTGCTGCAATACCTGTGAGCAAAATACCATCTTTCTGAAGGTGTTCGGGAGGATACCTCCTAGGTTAGTGTGCACCTAGGAGCTGTCCAAACCTAAATCCTCTGATACAGCCTTACTAGAAATCAGCGCACTGTCTGCTGCTGCCAGCTGGGTTCCCGCTGAAGCAAGGCAGGCGGGCTCACAGATCAGCAGGCAACTTGTGCCTCTGATGGGTTTGAGTGTCACATTCATAAACACAGCAAGCAAAGCCAGCAGCAATAGCAAGGCAGGGGAGCGGAGGGATTTGATACAGTTCACAGACTGCCGTGCACAACATCCATCAGAGCAACAAAACCAGGCCAGAGCTCTCCAAGCCTGGCTCACACAGCAGGGCAAGGGGTTGCTAAGGCTGCCCAGTGTTCTCCCACCTCTTCTGCTTTTGTTTCAAGCGCTGAATCCCCAGAGCAGATAAAAGCAGCATTCCATGAAATGGAGGAAAAATAGCAAGATATAAGCAAAAATAAACCAACACACACACACAAAAAAAAAAAAAAAAACCACAAAGAAAAACCTACAGACTGCAGACTGTTTTCAGGCACAGAAACATTCTTCTCTCACTGTGACCTAGTGGAGCACGTGGCTTCAGCCTTCCTATGCAATGCTTACCTTCCTGCACTTGCTCAACAAATACTGACCATCCAGGACACATTTACAAGCATTTCAGATGTCTTGCCTCTTTCTTACAGAAAACTGAGTGCCTAGCATTTCTCTGAATAGGGAAAATGACACAGTCTACAGTGAATGCCCTACACAAATATTCATCGGTTCTGAGTAGGAATCACAGTACAAGGCCTCTGGGAAGAAGACAGAAAGGAAAAAATCCCAGATAAACATTTTTGTTTTTCACAGTGGCACTGGAGCACCAGGGAGAAGTGTGAGTTCACTCTTGTGAAACACAATCATCAAAGGACTAGTAGCAAAAATAAGAGCTTATCAGGCAACAATCAGCATCCACCTACCATCTCCTGTTAGCATAAAAGGTGCATAATCAGAAAGGAAAGAGCACATCAGCAGCCAAAAAAAAAATTACTATATTGCACAGCTACAGAATGATTTAAAAAATGCATACTTGGGAGTATCTCACTCTTCATTCACTGAAATGCTATACTTGAGTGAAACCGAAATATTTACCTGTGCACCGAATTGTACAAATGTGATGAAGAAAAGAATTCCATAAAGAAATTTAGAAATAAAATTTTTGAAAAATAAAATGTCGTTATAAAATTGGAAATTTGGAAGGACAAAATCTTATTCTTGCTAGGAAATCTTTATTTGAATTTCAACCATGCCTATCAATGCCTGATAAAAAGCTGCAACAGCAGCCCCCGGTACCTGTAGCTCTTGCCTTGGCACTGTGCCCTCAGAGCAGGTTGGAAGCAGACTGCCTGCCACCTACTTACTGCACGGTAAGTAGCTCTTGGTCACTCCAATCATCAGCAGAAGTAATAACCCAAAGCATGCAACTGAAGATTTGAAGTTAAGAAAGATAGAGGAAAAAAAAAAATTAAAAAGAAAACAACTGAGAAGATAAAGGAAAACCAGGTTATACACCTTGTCAGGTGTAGACAATTGAAGTTTTTAAAAACTGTATCTCTGATGTGGAAACCCATCAAACAGGGGCCAACACAGGTCTCGTGCAGCATCCACCCTTAAACATGTCACAGCCCTCATCAGCTCTGCTACTGTAATATTCCTCCTGGAGAGGGGAGCTCAGCTGACATCCTGCCAGTCATCCCAACAACTGCTGACAGCTGCAGCAAGTGTAGGAATGGGAAACCGATGCCTGCATTCAAAGGATGCTGCCAAACTCAGATAATAAACCATGCTGCAAGTCAGCATTGCCTAAGCGTGTGTAAATACCTACAGGATCCATACATACCCACACACACATTTACATATCCTCGGCTGTATCCGCTGTGATGAAAGCGAGACAGTGTTGAGGCTGCACAAATCAAACAAGCCTGGGGTGGTATTGTACAGCACAAAGTGAGCTTATCCACATGACAGCTGCACTAATCCCTTTGATCTGCAGTGACTGGGTTGCCTCATTGCTATATTATATAATAACAGAAATTAAGATTAGCTACAGTAAACAGTAATATAGCATGAAATACAGTCAGGGCTTGTTGAGTGGACATTACAAAGACAGACCCTGAAATAGCACGGAACCTGGAGAGGAAAAAGACCGCCCTAGGTTTTAACATGAAATTACAAAGCAGTACCTACTGGATGCTACTCTTGTCTTGCCCTCAAACTCTGATTACGTTGCATTAGTTTTTAACAGGTTGCATGGCAGCAAAATCTGAGCCTCCACCATTCTCACTTCATCTCCAGGACAGAGGAAAAAACAATCCTTGGAGATTTCTCCCTAGTCAAAACTGCAGTTTTGGTTTCCCATCAGAATTAATCCCAGGGAAAACTTGGATATCTGCCACAACCTACACACAAGTAAGCTAACCCGAAGGACAGAGCAAAAATATTACCCTCTATTTCCAATGGCCACTTGGGTAACAGCAGTAAGAAAACTCCAGCAAAGGGAAATGTAGTCTGACAAAGGCATTTCAGCATTTATATATGTATCAGTTTTTAAAAGTTCTCAGGAAAGGCTGACACTTGGCAACATAACACTACTGAATATGCTTTTCTACCATGTCAGTGGTGAGGATGGGGGCTGCTGACTCTGGGCGATACAGTTTGTTGTCTCTGAAATATTGAAAATACTCTACATTTTTAATGTCTTTTTTCTTCTTTTACCAAAGGAAAAGGATAAGAGATCTAAACCCTTTACGATCCAACCCAAACATTAATGTTTTATAAAGTAATCCACAGTGTAAATTCATGGGTTTTGTTACTGTCCAGGGTGTTATGAAGGCTGACAACCAAGTTATCAATTTATGGACTACACAGCTGTAACCCAGCTAAGCAGCAATGTATTTCATCCAGGATAGAGCTAATTAAGCTTTCGGCTCGAGCTGGAATTTGGTGAGATAGTGGTTTACCAAATATGAAAAGAAATCAGACCTCTTCCTCCCAGAAATGCTGAGGATTATATTTCCTTTTATGTTTCTCAGAAGGAACGTGGAGCAGTACAATCCTCAGTATTATCAGCTAGCCACGTCCCAAGACCACAACAAGCTGAACTTGAAATTTTCCGAAACAGTCAAACCCCTCCTCTAAAGGCAAAACATTTGTCTATCTAAAGTCAGCTGCATACCAAAGTAAGTCTGACTAAGAACAATGAAATTAGAAAACTCACATTGAAGTGATTCTGACTAATGAATCTAAGATGCTCCCTCTGGTTCAGTGCAGCCTGGATGGGCCACACCACCATGTGGGCCCAGACTTGGACTTCCTGAGTAGAAAAAAAAACAAACAACCACCAACACCTGAGTTACCTCCCAAGCGACATGCTGAGACAGCTGATGTCACAGCTAAGCACAGTTGGCTTTTAGAAGAAAACGGCAAAATCAAATAGAAAATTAATACATCAGCCAAACCACCTCACAGAGACCGTGGCCACTGACTGACGTTATTATTCAGTTATTACTCAGAAATTAGCATAGTGAATTTGTTGCATCAGACATGGTATACTATAAGTTTTTATCTGAAGGACAAGTACATATAAACCCTATCCTTAGTCTTTCAAGGACTCCTAATAAATATCTGCTATGTCTCCATAAGAGAGCTGCCAGGACTGCACACAGAAACATGAAACAGGGTATAGGATATATGCAGGTTGAATGGCTTTCTGGCAGTTTATTTTGCTGTTGCTACTGTTTTTAACAAAGCCGTTTTCACTAGAGGAGTCTGTGGATTGCAGAGCATCCCCTGAATCAAACTAGACAAAAGGCAGCTACGGAGTTCCAGGAAAGCCTGGCCAACTTCAAAGCCACAATTTACCACGTTCAAAGACAAAGTACAGAACCAAGAACCTAGAAAATGGAGTCGTCAACATTTTTTCTTGGAGAAACTGGTTGAGCTGCCTTCCAGAAAGGGATGTGACAAAGCAGGCTAAATCATAGCTGGAACTGGAAATGAAAGATTCTGCAAAAAAATGGAAAGGGATGTGAAGAAAGGAGATCTTGCTGCTTAGGCAGAATATTGATGCTAATACTTCTGACTTGAAAGCCTCCAAGAACAATGCAGTGCAGCACGCTAGGGAAAAGCAAAATACGAGCTTTACCTTCAAGTGCACAGTGTTCGAAAGACCCTGCCCCAGTGCTGCCTTTGAGGGAGCCTGCGCTCTTTCCCCAGCTGCGATAAGACTCACCTCCCTGTCACTGGCCACCCGGCACCCTGGGAAACAAACAAAACACAGGAGGCATCACAGCTGCTACCAAAAAGCTGATGCCTCACTATAGAGCATAGATAGTTGTCTTTGGAGCTCTCACCAAGGAGCTGACCCTGATCACCACTGCAGGAGGAGATCTGTGACTGTATGGTCCAGCTGTGTTGCTAGAAAGAGATGTTTTTGTTATATCCATTTACCTTTGCTTGCTCCTGGCAGCACTGGTAGGCTGTCAGGAGAAAGAAATAAGCTAATGTTTACCAGCAGCCCCTTGCCCGCTGCTGCCATCTGAACATGACAAGCTCTGTCATTTCTCATATGTGAAAAATCAGAGCAATCATGCCTCTCCCCTCCAGGATGATATAACAGTGCCTGCATAAATGGAGAAGAGCAGCAGCATCTCTGGTACTCAGTAGAGACTGCAGTATACACATATTAAAAAATACAGCAACAACAACAACAAAAAAACCAGAACTTTTTTATATATTATATTTAAGGAAACAAAGTTATACATGGAAATTGGCTTGCTCTATTACAGAGGGGGTGGGGTGGGGGGTGGGGAATCAATTGAAAGCCAGTCCCTCAACACTGATCCTTCCAGTAGCTCTGCCTCCCTAACTCAGAACTCCACATCTGGCACCTTCTTGTTTCTTTTTCTATCTTTCAGTCTGGAACAGGGAGCTGCTAGCACCCAGAAAACTTACACCACAGACAGACCTGCTAGAATTGCACAGACCACAGCAAAAAGAAACTTGCTGTCTCCTGTCAATACTTTTCTATCCAAAGAGCCATTGCCAAGTTACTGCCCTCTCATGGTTTATATTCTCTCAAAGACCTTATCTACTTCAGCATCCATGAGTCACGCAAGCACTTGACAGGATAAGCCATACTTCCACAAAGATTAAAACCGTAGGAGGCGACAACTTTTTACATCCTGTGCACTTCCCATCTGTTAAGCCACTCGTGTCTGGACCAGCGAAGAACACTACAAATTCTCATGATCATGTATGCTGAGGAGGATGGCCCCTTCGCATGTTTATTAAAGCATCATACAAATAACAACAGCAAGAAGAGAAATCCCTCAACAGCCGTCTTAAGAAAATACAGGAAACATTTAGCCAAAATTATCTTAAGTACATCTGGGCTACTGTTTTCACTGCTAGTTACCAAGAAACTGGTTCCTAGATAATTCAACTTGCTACACCTCAGGGCGCAGGCCATCTCAAAAAGCCATCAAAAGGGGCACTGTAATGTACTGAATAAATTGTGCAAAATCTCTGAGTGGCTCTGACACATGCAAGAAAGTGAGTGCAGTGAGGGAGCTACACTTGACCTAGAAACGCCTTTGTACAGATGCGTGCATGTACCTTGTGTATCTATGTTTCCATTCAAATATAGGCACAGGTCTGAACACTACGTCACATCAATTTAAAACAAAAAATGGTGATCCAGTAGGTCTGATTGTTGCAACCTGAGAGAAATTATGCAAGTTTATTAACTGAAAATTCAATTCCTGTCTCGATCAAGAATCCACAGCAAATTCAAAAAACAAAAAAGCATCCATGCCATAACACGATTTCTGGTTGGCTGAACACAAAGGAAATCTTCTCTCACCACCTACCACAACATGCAGTGTAATTCACATAAAAAATTCACCTCTGCTGCCACCCCTCTCTCTGCTACCCTTTTGTTTGAATACACTGTACACAAATGATTGTCCTCAATGGCATGACTTCCATTTGTTTGTTTCAGATTTCGCACCATCAGTAGCTATTATGGCAAGGCCAATTTTCCCTGCAAGAATCTGGAAAACCCACACTCTAGAAGTCTGTCTACAGCTGGGTTCTTAAGTTTGCAACAGCACATAAAGAAGATAAAGAGTAAATGAAGAGGAAAAAAATAGACCAAAAAGATTAGTGGATACAAGGTGGTCAGGAGACAGATAACAGCAGAATGACGAGAGAGGAAGAAAGGCATGAAAATAGAAGGGAGTGAAAGGAAAGTAGGAATAAAAGTTAATTTTTATTACAGTATTACAAACCTTTTGATTGCTCTAATTACACCTGAAGGAAAACAAAACCTGTCTGCTGGTACCAAGTGCATGAATAATTAACTGGAAAGGAAGGAAGGCAGGAAAGCTACAAACCGCCCAAACAATCTTAAGTTATGGGCAGGTTCTCAGGGAAGCAAGAAAGCATTTCTGGTTGTGGTGGGAGGCTTTTTTGTTGTGGTGGTTGGTTGGTTGTTTTTCATTCTTCTCTCCTCTTGTATCTCAAGTTATCTGAAATGCTTTTTCCGCCCCTCTTTCCCCACCATTCTTCACCTACATTACATCTACCTCAGAATGTGAAGCTTACACTTTCTATTGTGATGTAATATTTTCAGTGTAACCTGGCTCACTGCATAAAGTATTTTGGTGATAGTGCATCATAAGAAAATCAAAGATGACTTGCAGAAAATAGATGTTATTTTGCTTTGGAAAGAACAACCATGCAGCAGACGAGATCCTTCAGATCTCTTTTATTTGAGACTTCAGTAACAATTAAAAACATACTTGTGCTCTTCAAATGTAGTGGTGTCACCCCTTCCAGACTCAAGACAGAAAGCTTTTAGGTTCCAATATTTTAACTTACTGTCTTATTAGGACAAGTATGAGGAAATATTATAGAAAAAGCATTATTCTTTGTGGGTTTTTCCTTCCTCCCTCTGTACCACCATTTAATTCCAGAAAAAAAAAAAAAAAAAAGTGCCCCCAGTAGTTTTCTTTGGTTGGAATATCAAACGGAAATGAAGTGTTAGGGTTAGGAATTTATTTTAAATACAAATCAAATAGCAGCAAACAAATCTACACATAACTAGACAAAGAAACGGTAAAGACTACAAGAATGGTTTAATGATGTGCAATAGCATACAGAATGGACAAATAGGTCACTGTGTCTTCTTAGGAATTAAAGAAGCTCATTAGCCTCAGATGGCTGACAAAAATATCAGATCTCGTCTTTGGTAAAGCCTTTATATCCACTATAAACAAAACAAAAAAATCAAACAAAGCTTTCTGGAAATATAAGCAGAAAGTTGCAGAGAAACTAGAGCAGATATAAAATGGGTAGGTTGAATTATTAACCAGTACAGAGAGAACTTCAGATGATGAAGTATTAATCATTTTTTCATTTATTTTGCTGAACCATCAAAAAAGAAAAAAATCAATCCCAACAGAAAGGTACTAATAGGAACTAGCAAAGGTCCCACCTTTCCAATCTGAAGAGATGTCTTTGCTGAGCCATAGGAAGGAAAACATTTGTTTGCAATTAATCAAGAGATCAAGAAAGAAAGCCTGATTTTTACTTCCTGGCAGGCAGAACAATGCCATTATCAGTCATTTGATGTTGGCAATGGACTAGGGGCTAGAAAAAGCAATTTTCAAATTATGGACTTTTAACAAAATAAACAAACATTTATTAAACAGCAGGCAGGGAGAAAAGACTGAGAAAGAGAGCTCCCTACATCTATTTATTTTTTTATTTCATCTCTAGAAATAAAAGCTTTTTGGAGTGCAGAAATGCAATTGCTACATGCACCATGATGGATTAGCTCTGGTAAACTGAAATAAATAGCCATTCATCTTACCACTCTCATCGGCACCAAGTGTACTGTGTACAGAACTAAGATGAAAAGCCTACAGACCTTAACCTGGGGCCACACACTGGGAACATTTACAAAACAATTTTGGTACCAGAGCTAACTCTGAATGGCCTTTTTAAGTCTCAAACTGATTCTGTTTGAATCAGCCACTCTACCTTTCTTCTCTCTCTTCACTGATTTTTCACACGGAGCCACAGACACCCATCCTGGAAGTACTGAGGGTTTTCACTCCTCTCAAGGCATTTCAGGTGTGCCTTTGTCTACTCCTGAAATGTAGCATCATCCACCTTACCATCACTAAGTGCTGCTGCAGCATTTTGCTTACCAAGCTTTCAAAGCCTCTTCTAAAATATGAAAATGGAAATAAAATTATTTTAACAGTCTCCTCTCACATACAAAAGATTTATACTGCCTTAATTTTACTGATTTAGGATCTATTTCCAACAAGAAAAACAGCATTTGAGCATTTAGGGCAATAGAAAGAAGAGAATAAATTAGTCTTGCTTGGATCTGAACTTCTGGTTTCATTATGATTTCCAATTTGAGGCTTAGAGTGCTGAGCAATAAGTCTGAGTCCAGGGTTTCATTTTCATCCTCTCTTGGAGATGAATAGGCTTGAGAAGGTGCAGATCTTCAGAAGCTTATTTCAAGGTCTTCAAAAATATTTCAAGGACAGCATTCTCTGTGAAAGGGAATAAGGTGTATAAAAAAAAGGGATTCCACTGAACAGAAAGCTGAGAATGGATACCGAGCAACTCTACTGTAACGTGTTTTCTCCCTGGAACAGTCAGGATTGACTTACTGTTCCAAACCAGACACTTACTCTTACTGCGCCCTGAGAAGAATGGCAGATACCCACTCCTAACTTGACCTCAGCAGACATCGTTAAACATCTTCAGGACAAGATGGGGTATTACTCAAAGCATTTTGCCCTCAATCTCACACTAGCTTTTTATGGCTTGGGTGAAAGAACTTCAGTGATTTTCCAGCAGTGCAGTGATTATAATCTTGGTGGAGACTCTACAGGCAGGAGGTTACCAACACCTGAGGAAGTCTGATACCAAACTGCATATCCCCATCCACCTGAAACAGATGAGAACTGCAATTGCCTCAGGATATTGATTCTGTACTGCCTTGCACAGGTGGGTAGCATATGTTTCTTTTCCTCATCGGTGTTTGTCAGAATTTTTTCTTTCCTAAATCCTGTCTACAGCAGCAATAGTACAGGTGCAGTTTGGACCATCCTCCCTCCTGCTGCCCTAGGAGAGGATCAGGAGGAGCTCAGACACTACCATCAAGGGCTGTAGAAAGATACCGGGACTTCACAAAGAAAACTTCCTCCCTAAGGCAGCAGAAGTTCTACAAATCCACACCGAGAAGCAGTACAAGACACCCTGTTTGACATGCAGAGCAATCAGGAAAAAGAGAGGCCTCTGCCTGCAGAAAGAAATGGTAATGAGAAATAGCAACGGAGAAGGATTCACACACCAAGTGCTCTTAAAAAAACAAGTCTGTTTTCTACATCTTTCATTTCCAGACCCTGAAAAAGGAGACAGAGCCCTAGAGCCACAGGCAGCACTCCGCAGCAGTTAGAGCCTTGACTTCACATCCCACGAATCCACTCTCCTGCCAGTCAGAAATCCTACAACTCCACAGTGATTAAATACTATAAACATTATCCTAATATTCTTTTGTTACCCCTCTTCTGCTGAAAAGAGGCTTTCAAAACAGGGTGGCCGAAATCAGATGTAGACAACTATTTATATGTAGAAACTCTGCTTAGGACAGACAGACAGTTCCTGCTGAGCTTTATTAGTGTTATTTTAACCCTCAGCTATACATTTGCTTGGAGGGCTCTGCTGCATATCAGCTCCACTTTGCATATTCACGTGGCACTAATTCTATTAGTACATTTCACTGTTGAAAGACAGCTCCTATTAAACACAGCTCAGTACCTGTAGCAGAGATGTTTAACAAACTGAACAAGCTCCCACCCACCTACAAACTGAAAGGTTTGTGTACAAAAAGCAGAAGCATTTCTAAACCAAATGCATGCTCAGCTGTTGCATTCCTGACAAACGATCTGATTACACAAGCTTTTGCCCAAAGGTGGTTCTGGGATCACCTCAGTAGCTGAAATCTGCTGAACAAATATTAGGGAAGCTTTCAGAAAGGAAACAATTAAAAATGCCACATGACCACAAAGCCAAACTTATGTTTGTTCTTGGACATTTTCTTCAGTTTAGATGCTCTTTTCAAAAGGAGGCATTCACCTACCTTTGGGCTGAATAGCGATGATTTTCTGCTACTAGAACAACAGATTATAGACCCCAATTTGATCTCCAGATGGACCCACTACAGACAAGTAATTTACCAATGAAAAACCCAACACTCCCTCCACTTGTAACCTTCCTTCCAAGAAGACAATGCCAGGACTTCTGGAAAGGCAAAGTTAATCCTTCCTCAAACAGAAGAACTCTGGCTACCTCAACCCCCTAGATTTAACACTCAGAATGCTTTGGCCATACCTTGCAATCATTTTCTCTCTCCTGTCTCACCAACATCTTACTTCTACACTGGCACAGGAAACACCTTTGAATTCTACATGCCAAGAAAAAAAGCTTCTCTCACAAAGCAACAGAGGCAACCTCTGTTGCCACAAGCATAAATACAACAATGGATTACTGATTTAGCCTGCATGTACTGAAGAGAATCACATAGCCAGAACATGCTCCACGTAACAATAAGCTTTCCGTTCACCTAGAAGCTTTTAATAACTATCCAATATTTTTATACAGTACCCAATGTAGCTTTGTTGTGCACTGTCACACATCTGTCTCATTTCAACCCAGAGGTGGATACAATACTTCAGTATAGCTCATAAATCGCTTCAGGCTCTCTTCCAGTGGAAGTGCTAGACAAATGAGAGCTATTATTAGCATGGACAGTGCCAACCACCAGCACACTTAAGGCTAGCACTTGTGCCTGTCAGAACAAGGTCCTCCCCCGCCACACTAATACCACATCTATCTTAACACAGGAGCAGCAAACATATCAAGTTATCATGCTGTCAGAGAGAAACTCAATGCGATGACCATTCAAAAAGCTCACATATTCCCTGGGACCTAAAGCATACCCACAAGCAACACTAAAGGCACACAGAGTTGCTTCATCAGAAAAAGATCTCAGAAATATCAAAGTGCCAGACAGCTGCCAGTAAGCAGCACATAGTGAAGGGTAGCCAGATTCCACCAGTCCAGTCTGAGGCAGCTGCTTAAGGTGTAGGACAGACATAACTTTAAGATGACAGCCATTGAAATTAGCCAGGTGTGGCTTTGCATTCTGAAAAGAACAGTGCTTCATGTAGGAGTGCCTCCAGATGTACAGTTCAGACTGCCGAAGAAATAAATCATAACCTATAGCAGAAAGAAGTCTCCAAAGGATATGAGAAGAAGTCAACAAGAAGTTGTTTGCAGCATTTATCTGCCAGCAGCCGCCTGAAAATAACCTCCACAGAAAACCTATTCATGTTCCCTCACATAGCTTTTCATTAGGCTGGATTTCCAAAGGTTCATGACTAGTCAGACTTGCTTTTAAGATCTGGAACAGACATTAAGCATCACGTAACTCTTTTCATCGTCTGAGCTGTCATGGGCCATATTACTCCCTTCCCACACAAAGCACCTCACAAAGAATTTATAGGAGTATTATCTCTAGATTACAACTGAGCAAATTGAAGATGAGATTACTGATTCAATTTTCAGGGATGCTTAAAAAATCTACATTGTTCAAGTGGCATAGGCAGGACATTGGAATGCAAATCATAAGGAGGAAAAATCCCTTACACAAGAACACACAGTACTTTTATTGGACTTCCATATCCATTGATTTTCAAGAAAATAATAAAAAACGGAAAGCACAATTATTCTGTATGATGGATAACCAGGAATAAAAAGAGAAAGTAATCTGATATTCCAAGATTATGTACAAAGTAAATGGAAGTGCTGATAAGTGATGTGCCCTAAAATTTATCTTGGGATCTTGAACCATGTTGCCCATCTTGCCTTATAAAGAGAAACAAAATTAGTACTTCTTGCATCAAACCCAAATCAGAATATGTATTTTGTATTGCAATAAACAGTAGAAAAGACTTCAGCCCGTGCTTCTGCAAATGCAATGGTTGGGTACTCAGTGATACATCGCAAGCCAGAATGGCTACTTTGGAAATGCGCGGTTCATTCACATTCTGTGACAAACAAGGAAAGCAGTTCAAATTTGACACAGTTCCTGAACGAATTTATTATTTCGAAAGGAGCAAATAAAATATAAACCCAACCGATGGAAGCCATTTTCCACATTTCCTTCGTTACTGTTATTTTTTTAATGTTGGACTGCTGGCCACCTCCCTAATAAAAAAGTGAAAACGAAGTAAAGTGTGAGTGTGTGAGCCACTGAAGCAGGATGATGCCTCAAGTCCGACGACTGCTCCCTAGAACACACAGTCTCAAAAGGATGCCTGCAGCATTCCAGGTGCCACCAGATACTGAAAGTATTCAAGAGACAGTGTTTCAACTCCAGAACACATTCAAGCAAGGCACAAAAACAAAGCAGAAGAAGGTGGAGGTAAAATTCAAGCAAAGTCAGACTTCCAAGTCTCCAACTCCACATACACATACATTAGTCTTATGGTAGCGTCTGTGCGCCAGGACCTGATAAAACTAACAGCTAAACAAAGTGATAGAAACAAAGACAACCTAACATTATTTGTCAAAGACAAAGAAATAGATGTGAAGATTGTGCTCTTCAAAGCTTTCATTGAACGCTTTTCTGCATATGGAGAGCTTTCAAGTTCTATAATGCTCGTTCGTGTGCAGCTTGCCTTCAGATTCGACATAGACTCATTCAGTGAACATATTTTATTACCTCCTCCAAATACAATATCAGTTTTATTCTACCTACCATTACTCCTTAAATCTTAAATTTTGAACAAAGGAAGTTGCCTTTCAATGCCTTAAAAGTGAAAGAGTGACATCTGGCAAACCAGAGCACTTCATGAAACCTCTAGCAAACTTACCCTGCCTTCTATGCTGCCTCTCTTAGGGAAGCCAAACAAGCAACCAAGCAAACAAACAAGAATAGAAACACACAAAAAGGAACAACAACAAAAAAACAAAAACAAAAAAACAGACATGCAAAGAAATATATATTCTTTTCTTTTACTATTTCAAATTTTATTCTTTGAGGTCTCATCCACCTGAAGAGATGAAAAACAATGAGTGCAGTAGCTAAAATTTGGTTTTACGTATTGCAATTAGGAGCTGCTTTCTGCCATAATGCAGCAGCTACTCATTTATTTATTTTGGTGCTGGGTAAGCAAGCAGAACAAACACAGCCAGAAGAGAACACCAAATACATCCTCTTTCGAAGTTACTACAGACCTGCAGCAATTACAACCGACGTTTTAGCCTCTTTATTGTTTCTCCATACTTTTCGATTGTGAGATAGTAACAAGGTTCACATCCCTTCCTAAACCAATGCTTTTAGCTATTCAGGCCATTAGCAAGTGATTTTGAGAATCTCCCATGAAGAGATTCCATGCTAATGCACGAACAACAACTTTCAGCAGTTTCCACATCAATGAAGAACGCTCCCTGTAAGAGCTCAGAATAATTTAGGGAAGATAAAGAGACCTCTGCAGGTCATCAGGTCCAAGCCCCATTCTAAAAGCATGACCAACTCAGATCACATCTAGTCAAGCTTTGAATTATTCCAAGGATGGAGATTCCATCCATCCTCTGAACAACTTGCTTCAGTATTTGATTGCCCTCACTAAGAAAAAAAATTTTCATCTTACTTAATTGAAATTTCCTGCACTGCAGCATGAGCTCATTGCCCAGCATCCTATCACCGGGCACAATGAGAATATTCCAGCTCTGTCTTCTTTGTATTCTTCCATTTTGAAAAGACAGCAATTAAGACCCTTCTCGGTCGCTCCCTTCTTTAGAAGGAACGTATCCTGTTCTCTCTCTCCTTCTTTGTTTCCTAAATGTCTTGGTGACTCTCTGCTAGACAGAATTCCATTACAGATTTCCAATGTCTTTCTTGTAATTGGGAGTACTCTTAAGAGAGGGGAATAGTCACTTTCATCGAATTGTTGACACTTCTGCTAGTACAAGGTCACCCTGATGACTAACACAGCTTCTGTTAGCAGTTCCTGTTTTTCTGCCTGCTCACTATCCAATTAGTGTTCAGACTGTACTTCTGCATGAGGCTATTTCACAACACAGCTACAAGATTTTACATTAGCTGTCACTGAACTTTCATGGGGCTCCTGCCAGCCTGTATCTCCAGCCACTCGCATACCCTGAATTTCAGCACTACCATTTGGTGTATCAAATTTTTGATACACCCACTATTATCTAGTATCACCTGCAAATCTAAAGAGAAGGCTTGGTTTATTCCATCCTATCACCTCAGCTGCTAATGAAGACATTAAAGGATATCAGCTCTGATTCTTTAGGAACATCGCTATCCTATGCCTACATATCATCACTTTCCATGCATTGAAGTATTAGTATGTGGGGAGAAGTCATCAGTTCTGTAATTAAGAGATAAACCCATTTGCTGAGGAGGTAGATCCAAGCACACCTTTTCAGGAGGAGGAGGAGCAGCACAAAACAGCTCCACTTTGTAAGTTTATTAGTTATAAGACATCAATGCCAGTTGCCTGGATACACATTCCTAAAACCCTAATGAAGCTCTTTCTGGAGAAGTAATGAGGAAATCTGGAGTCTGACAAGAGCCATTAATTATAGAGCTAATAAGAAGACCCTCTGTTATTTGCTGAGCTCTGCAGCAGGAATGCCCCTTTCTCAACCAACTTGAATAAGCTTCTGCTTAAAGTGAACTCTTGCAGTCACAATACACTTAAATATTATGAATAGAAAGTCTGCACTATTTTACAGCTTTCAAATGATAATAAAATGTATTTGGTAACACCAGCAATCAGAAGTCCCTACGAGGCACAGTTGTGTTACTAGTTGCAATCAAATTTAACATTTCTAGAGCTTAAAATGATACTTCAAATACAGCATTCACATCCAAAATACTGGTACTACATTCTAGCGTCCATATCATTCAGAAACACCCAAAAAACTGTTATCTGTTTCTCATTGTGGCAGTTTGTAAATAAACAATGAATAATCATACTGACAATTTGAACAAATGAAGAACATAATTAATCACAGGGTGACTTGGTCAGCTACTGCCTTGCCTGTGAATTGTCTGTAGTAAGAAACAGATAAGAAACGTCATGTAGCAGAAACCTTCAGATTATACTCTGGAGGGCTGAAAAGAACACACAACATCTTTAAAAGAAAGTAGAGTATGTCTAATCTGAGACTTCTGCACTTGGGATAGAGTTAGAGCTAAACTATAGAATCAAGTCAACTCCAGACCAAGTCTGAGTCCAGAACACTCCCCACCACACATTAAACCAGCAACTGCTAGACCAGCAATTTGGGCTGCATTACATACTTCTTGTTTTGTATTCTTACAGCTCACATACAGCAGGCAATGTGATTTTACAGTGCTGTTTCTGCTCTGAGAAGCAGTCAAACTTGAACACCTGACATCACATCTTCATGGCCTGACTTCATGCCACCCATCATGACTGCTGGCTACATGAGACCGTTGAGCTCCTGAGCCCTGCGCTCATGTTTTGCCAATTATCCATGGCTCACTGGCCAACACCCTTTGCATTCTCAGTTCCAGAAAAGAAAATCTCCTGCATAATGATAACGATGGGGAATGACAGATTTGGTTACGTTACAGAAAAGGCTGTAATTTAAGGTTAATTTAAGTGATCCTACTCCTGAGCCTCGTATTTAGGAATGAAAGTGTATGAGTGTGTAATCAATGAATATACAGATGTTATAGTTATGAAATAAACAAGAGTTTATTTTAAACAAGTTTTGGCTAAGCAGGTTATTATACCAAAAAGAGAAGAGTAGAGTGCTTACCCTGGTCCTGGGCTCACTGTAAAACTCCAAAGGAAGGATCTCCAGCAGAGACCCTGCCCCACTGGCAGTCAGCTCTTCAGTGGCTCCAGGAGAGCTGCAGCCAGGCTCCACCCCTTCCAGCAGCCGGGTGAGTTGCCCTCACTGTGCTCCCAGGGCTGACCCATTGCTCACCTCAGGTGATCAGTCAGAGGTTCAGGCCGTGATTCAGCCGTTCCCATACAATGGGTAAGTCATGTAGAAGATTACTGTCTCAAAAGGTAACATGCAAGCAGATTTGGCTATCAGTGCTTTCTAAAAAACTTTTGTCTTTGCAAATACTACACACAGAAACAAAGCATTGTGACACATGTTTTTCCTGCTCATATATATCACACTTGAAAAAGGATATGGCTGACCTTAGGTTCCTGGCTTGTCTCTTAGTTGTGTGGCTGGTGACCTCAGCAAAGTGTCACTTTTCACCTTGTCCCTCAGTTTTCTTGATCACAGTTACAAGAGTTCTAACATGTAATAGTTTTCCAGTAGTGTTAATAAATATTTCAAAATAAGCATGGAAAGAAAACATCCTCACATCGCGCTTCCCTGCAGAACAGCCAGGAATGGCTTCAGTCCAGGTTACTTGTCACAACAGCCAGCAATAGTCCAAGGAGGTCTACCTCCCACAAGCCTATGCCTAAAAGGCCTGTACAGAGATAAGCCCTCAACAGAGGAGATCATGAGATGTGCTGGCATGGAGCTGCTTGCTTTTTTCAAACCTTAGAGGAAATGATAAGTCTGATGTGCACGACAGAACACCTGAAAGGGGTAAGATCCTCAAAGAGTAGCTGGGTATCAGCCATACTGCACAGTTCGCAGAGCCAGAGGGCCAACCTTCTACGTAGTTCTTATCCTTAGCTCCCCTCTGTTGGGCATCACAGAGTTAGGGAGAAACTGCTGGATCAAACTCACCAGGGACACAAAAGCAACAGTAAAAGCAAAACAAATAATTCTGCTTTGGAAAAATGTAATTAAATAGTCTTCATCCTAGCCACTTTTTCTTAAGCTTCGCATCCACTGTTCATGGACCAAAAAAATTCTTAACACTAGATTAAGTTTTATGTCCATAAAATTTTACCCATAGAAAATAAACAGTTTGTCTGCTTTCTGCCTTTTCTTAATGCATTTTTATGCCTCTAGGTCTCTCTCTGTTTAGACTCTAGAGGCCGTAAAAAGTGTTCAGAACACTGTTACCTGGATAAACACTCTATAAATTACAACTGATATTTATCAGCCTTGTGGCAATTTCACTACAATAGAAATAGTATAAGACTGTATTTAGGTACATAAGATACAGTTAATAGATATCTTGAAAAAAATACACGCTCTACTATTCTAGACAAAATACATACACACAACTTTAATTAACTTGTCCTGCATTTGGAATTCCAGCAGGACACAAAGCAAGCAGGATCATTAAACCCTATCATATTTTCAGCCCAGCCTGATATTTCACTACAGCCATTCAAATCAATTTACCCAACAGAGATATTTGTCCCTGGCCTGTCACCATAGCCCCTACCAAGCGTCTTCCACTTCTTTATCTTTTGGCAGGGCCATCATAAACAAGTGACACAGAGGGTGATGTATTAGAACTCAAATAAGTTATAAATCCTCCATCCCTTCACCAGCCATCATCCTGAGTGAATTTACTTCAGCCAACACTGGCAAAGACTCTCTAGCTGCTCTCAGGAAGAAGCCAGATCTAAAATGATGTGTTCTTCAAGGTAAAGCTTTTCCTTGTTTTTAGGAAATTAAGGCATTGTAACGGGAAGGAAATGCAGAACTACATAACTCTGAAATGCACTGTGATAGGCCTAAATACTTCTGGAGCCTATCTCATGTATTCAGATGCTTCTCAAGCCTTAAAAAAAAAAATGGAACTAAGAATTCCTCCCATTGAAAATGTAGCTAGCACAGCTATTCCACTTACAATTTTGCTTTAAGAGATCGCCATGTTAAAGCACAAGGAGTGAGAAAGGAAAAAAAAAGCCCACATCTGTTTGAACAGTGCAGAACTGCCATCAGTTAAGAGGGACAAGCACTGCAAATTTCTTCACAAACTTGGAGGAACAGTGGAAGATTTGCAAAGCACCACTGCACTCTCTTACAGGAGCTGCCTGGGGTATCTTGCAAGATCTTAATGAACACCCCTAAGGATGGCACTGGCACATTTCCTTTTCATGTAGCAGAACTGATAACAATTGAAGAATTGAGTAGCCAC
Source organism: Perdix hodgsoniae (assembly GCA_035772895.1). Taxonomy (NCBI): domain Eukaryota; kingdom Metazoa; phylum Chordata; class Aves; order Galliformes; family Phasianidae; genus Perdix; species Perdix hodgsoniae. The sequence continues at coordinate 2,136,758 of JAPSGF010000001.1, read as the reverse complement.
TCAGATGGCTAATGCAGGAATCCTTCAGTGGAATGGTATGCAGCTGGCCAGCTGGTCTGGACTGGCAGAGCAATGTCCTTGCTAAGGCACTAACATCCCAGCATCCTATATTTTCTTTGCATGCAAATGACATCCCTTTCTCTCTATTTACTGTAGACAAAAGCAGGTACAGCAGAGTATTGCTGCCATGATTCTCTGTTCATGCCATTCGCAGGTATTGCAGCTGCTAAGTGCCTGGGCCTGCACTGCTTCTCTGCTGATTTTCAGCAAGCAGCAGTACGTACATCAGAACTTGAGGACCATTTACATGGCCAGACAGACAAAGGGTAGCTTTGCCATACCAGGTCAGCCTCTGGATATGAACAGCTATGTTTGTGCAGCTACTGCATTCTGCATTCTCTCTAGAGACAAAGCTCTGGAAGTAAACCAGTGAAGCCAACAGCCTCAGCCTTCTCCATGGCACAATATACATGCTGCTCACAGCTGATGACTAGTTTGATTGCAGATTTGATATTAAAGAGTTCTATTTGCCACTATACATGTGATTTAAAAAAAAAAACACAAAAAACACATCACGCAGCTAGTATAAGTAAAATGTACAAACACCTTCCCGCAAAGAAAAGAAAATCTGTTTTGCTCAAGACCCAGAACTTCTCAGTTATGACAGTCTGGTATAATGACAGTGTGTTGTGTCTGAAGTTTTTGCCAGACCAACTCTGGTGCATCAGAGAGTCAGGGTCATTGACTAGATGAACTACAGGCTGATTCTGAAAGCTCTTGGTACACATTTTCCTACCTGGCATACTAAGAAGAGTTCAGATGTGGGTGCTTATTCACACATCAGCATTTTCTTTACTTTGGGGTCACACAAGACTTTCAAGTGGTTAGGACAGAGAGGTGATTCAGTTCTCAGGTACAGCCAACCTATTCCAACACGGAATATATGCTGCAAACTTCAACTCGGCTTTTCCAGTCATCAGCCCCACAGAAACAGCTTCCCAGTAATTAAAAAATAATTGCAGTTCAAAGCATAAACCATCAGTGCAACACGATAAACATAACTTTTTGTTTAGTTAACAGACAAAGCTTTTCAAATTCTAACTTCAGTTTGGAACAAGTTTAGGTCAATATTTATGACCAAAGTCCCTTCCTCATAACAAGTTTAGCTGTGAGGCTTTCCAGCAGTTATCAGTCAACCCATTCTGCTCTGCTATCTGCTTCCCTGCCCTGCATCCTCTTGTTAAAGAGCATGTGCAGACACACACATCCACAAATACACGTTTGTCTCAGTCACTCAATACCATCATAAAGGCAGCAGTTTCTTCTTTCCCATGCACACATCTCATTATCCATCCTTAGTATACATCTTGAGTAATGCAATTTACTTCAATGTCACCAAGAGAAAGACACTCCTCTGGGACTGTCATTACCATAAACCACAATCTGCTGCCAATTTGTATGTCCCTATCCACCCCTTGTTTTATCTTCTTTATAAATGATGACAGTGTTTTGAACCTCTGGTCTCATTTCATTTTTACTTCAGGAATTTTCTTACTGCTTTGCCTCTTCTCCCCATCAGCATGCTTTACTCTTTGCTGCCCTCCACATCCCTGTATCTTTTAGTCCCCTCTGCTGTGATACTGCTGTCCTGTAGCTGTACAAAGGTAGTTCCTGGTCTGTTACAAATAAGCCCTTCAAGTCAGCACTGAGCAGCATCTTCAGAGGGTCTCTTGCTAATGCCAGATGTAGTAGGACAGACCATCAGAATAGGCCATCTGTGAATAAGACATCTCAAACCACGGTCCTACAACAGCTCAACAGATGAAAGGAGTTCATGCTGTTCAGATTTTAAGATCTCTACAGCATGGATTGCTTTTACAACTTAGCTACAATGTCCTTGGGCTCTAATACAAATTCAGGTGTGATAACAGGTTATGGGAAGAAGAACGAGTCACAACGGGAAATGGCCAACATTTATATTCTGCTAAGAATGAAAAATATATATATATACTGCTACGAGTTTACTAGAGGGAACCAAAGAGATCTTCAGCTGCAGGTTTAATAATACAGGTTCCAATCAAATGTACAGGAATCTTGATGTGGTGGTCTCTGAGCTGGTAGTTCAGTATCTGAACAGTAGCTATGAATTTATGCTAATGTCTGTTGGGGATAAAAATCTTTGTTTTGGTGAGGAATTTTAGAAAAATCTGTTGAAAACAAGAACAGCACCCCTTTATCAAGGGTGGCACTTCTGGATATAAAAACAGAAATACATAGAAATTCAAAAATCTAAGAAGGGACTTTTATCTAGACTGTAATTAAAGTTGGTCAGAAGGACTAGGAGGATTACTTCATGGAAAATAAGGCAGCTTATCCCTTCTATATATAAAGAGAAAAACATCTACAGTTTATGAGAAACATAGCTACCTTAATGTTAAAAGGGACACTTCCTTTATGTTATTTCAAAAGCTTTAATTAGGCCTCCGTTTCACTGAGATTCCTACTTCTGAGTAATTTCATGAAGATATTACCAAGGATTAGACTACACCGTAGCCTCTGAAAAGAAGTGCTGAGAAACAGAGTCAAGAAGCTACTTCTGATGCTCAGTCAGAAAGCAGCCATTTACTCCAAAGTATATTGTCTCAGGGATGCTGTGAAGGAACCCATGCAAAGAGACTGGTGGTCGAGTTGGTGTCAAATAGGAGGTGCTGAGTTAGTGATGATGAGACAGTATTAGAGATGCAGCATTTCACTACCAGAACCAGTCCTACGCGTGGCCTTATGTTTGTATATGTTTCTGTCCTGCACTATTCATGTTGGTTCGCTGGACTTCGGGGTGGAAAGGCTTATAAAACATGTCTTAATACAACAACATTACTCCTAAAAACTTGCAGAACTTTTGGAAACAAAAGGGGGACATATCCAGTTCCAGAGTGATAAAATTTGTTCTTCTTCTCTATACTGTTCTGCATTTATAAAGGTGGAGAATTATTTTTTTCCATGTTTCTTTAGACTGCTGAGATGGCAGTGTTATATTCTGTTAAAGAGATGACATATTCTAACCCAAAGGTGTGGATAATTATCCTGGTAACTAGTCTAAAAAGCACCTTGCAAAGATGCTACAGAATCACAACTATCAGTTATCTATCCCTGAAAGAAACATGACTTTCTCCAATATTTAGCTCCTTTTAGCATTTTTCATAGATGTAAAATACCTCTTTTCCACTTTCATAAACCTGTATGTCCACATTCTACAGATGCAAACACTAGAAGATTCAGAGAAAGGAAGAATCTAGTCCTAAAGGACGTGCACTGTTCCCACACTTCAGGTAGGCAAATGGATTAAAGACAAGAGACTGAAGAATGAGAAAGACACTGCAGAACAGCAGTTTGATCTGCTTACACCAACAGTTGCTACAGCAAAGACTGAGTGCTGACTGCAAGTTCCCTTCGCACAGCAAAGCCAGAAACATCACATGGGATTCAAATCATTCAAGAACAGAATAACACCAAAGAGATGGCTGAAGGGGAAAAGTCAATGCTGTAACAGTATTTGAAATGAGTCATTCTTTGTATCAACTGATGCACTCACAATAGCATTAAAAATAAATCACAGTGACTTTTTTTACTCATTGGTGACATTCATCTGTGCTTAGTATTTCATTCAAGTTGGGATGGGAAAAAAAAGAAGACTGGTCCATTTTGAATCCTTGATCACATGTATACAGTAAGGGGAAAAAGCCACACAGCTGTAAACATCCACACAGCTTAGAAGAAGGAACCCTAAGAAAAGCAATATATTGCAGGCAAAGACCATTTTGCCACTTCAGGATTTCAGTAATGCTCAGGGAAAGCCTATACATTAAAAAACATTATTACTGACTTTTGTTAAGACTTATTTTTAGCTTTTTTTCTTGTACTTCTTGAACTTGTTACTTACTTATCATAGTACATAAAAACTAATAATTAAGTGTAAAAGTATGTTAGAATTACTTTATAAAGGGTTATATGCTTAAACAGAACAATTCCACGAACAGTTCCTCATTATCTGAAGAGCACTACACACAGGAAATGGCTTCCCATTCTTCAGTTTGAGGCCATGCCAACTGTACTTTTGGCACAGGAGAACACAATATATTCCCTTAAAATCTTTAAAACTCCACGTGAACTATGGACATTTCACCCTCCTGGGGGGGGTCTGGATATTCAGAAGATTTTGCCTACTAGGAGGGAGACAATTCTATGCTTAAAAAATGATAAGCTAAGCATTTGATGGACGCCCCACCTGGGCAGACCACAGAGAATTTTTCAAAGAAATCAAGTAACATGCCCACTGAGTTAAACCCCCTTTTCTTTCAACAGTTCAATGCTTTCCAATAGTTCTTGCTATCTTCACTCATTTGGGACTTGAAATTCTTGGGAACCATTTATACTTACACCATGTATTGCTTACTTATATCTGTCACTCCCTGAATTCTACTCATTTACATCTGTAAACAGTACGGTAGCTATTAGACAGTTCCTAATCAGTCTGTCCTTTCATTACGATCCATGCTATCTGCTGAATACTTTTGTAAGAGACTTCCTCACCAATGAAGTACTTGAAAATTAACCTGTTTGCTCCTGTATGGTTCAAGGACAAAATAAAGAACATCAGCTTACTTCTTTACTTTCACCTCTCTCTCCCCAATCCCTTTAAAAAAAAAAAAAAGTTATCTTGCTGTGCTGCTGGGAAGAACTGGCTTATTTCCATGGAATGAGCCCAGCATTAGAGTAAATTTCTGAGAAATCTCCCTATGACAGATTTCTTAACTTTGAATCAAGACAAGAGACCCTAATATGCTGAATCCATTCTGTCTTGGCTTGCTACCAAACTTGCTGAGAGAAGTGGTAATCGCTTTATCAGTTGTGGAGAGGTACAAGAAAAGAGTTTAAGATTTTTGTGCTCCACAAAGAAACAAATTCTAGATTTCACCAAGATGCCAAAGTACATGCACTCTAGGATCACATCTGCACTGCCGTCCTCAAACCTTTCACTTCTTCCAGTTTTGTAGACGTTTCCCCCTCCCTTCCTTTTGCTTTCTTTTTACCTTTTTTCTTTTAAGACACACATTTTCCAGAGACTGAATGGTCTTTTAGTTGATAACAAAGAAAAAAATCTTCCCACAAGAACTTATTCAATCAGATTTTCACTCACCCTCTGCTTTGCCACATCTACCTTACCAACTACTTCCAAACTCTGAATGGCCCCACAGCCCTTTGTACTTTTCCTTATCACATATCTGAAATGCAAGTAATTGGTAATAACTGCCCACTTTGCTAATGTGAGTTACAGAAAGAAGTACTCTGGTGGGCTTAATTGACTAACTAAACTTTATCATTCTACTAATAAGGGTGTTCATAAGTTTAGTTTACAAGACAGCGACAAGCTTTATGTATTTTTTTTTAATTAAGAATTAGATGATTTAGGCCCCGAAGGATTCTGTTGTACTTCATTGAGTTGGACTAGTTCCAGCGTGCCTACGCTCCACGTGTCTACCTCTAGTATGCCTGCAGGGTAACCAAACCTGACCAAGGTTTGCTTTGTGGGCAACAACTCTACCAGTCAAACCAATCACCACAGAACACCTCTGAAGAGAACAGCAGCAGCACTCAACTTACTCACTGAAATGCTAGGAGAAATACTACATACACTTATGTATGTATACATACATAAAGCTTAAAAGCAAGCCTCCATTTAGTTTTGTGCTAGCATTGGACAACACCATTGTTTCACCTATTTCCCAAACACTGAATAAGGTTAAAAAAAAAAAGTCAAGATAAAAGCTATACCTCCATGCAGTGATGAGAAAAAAATCTACAGAAACTTTTAAAGAAAGTCAATGCTGTGCTTTCTAAGCATGAACAAATGCCAATGAATGTACAATACTGGTCAAGAAAAATGAACTGAAACATGCAGAAAAAGACTACCAGGGGACTGATGAGCCTATCTGATGAAGGAATATTAAAAGAGCTTGGCCTGTCCAGCCCAGATAAATATATGTTGAGAAGGGATAAGTTTGTCATGCTCAAATACCCAAGGGTAGAAATAGCTGAGGGGTGGAAATTACTGTTTAACTAAAGGACAATAGTGGTATGAGAACAGATGGTTATAAACTGCCTAAGAATAAATTTAGGCTGGAAATTAGACAAAGGTTTCTAATCAGCAGGGCACTGAAGCCTTTAAACAGCCTTCACAGGGATCAGGCCAAAAAGCTGCTTTAATTGAGGGATAAAGCTTCTCGTATTACTGAAAATGTATTATGAAATATGGTTCCCTATAAAACCACAGTACTGAAGGCAATGACTTCTGAGGTTCCTTGCCGCCTTCTGCTTCTTAGACTTTTACACTAAAAATCCATTCATAGCACCATCAGCACATCAGAAGTACCATCATGAAATACACTGATTACCCAGAAGTACGACAGCTTCTCACAGAGGGATTTCTAAAGCAGGTAATTCTGGGAAAAAAACTGGACATTAATTTTTTCATTACCTTACTAATAAAGCCACAGAAAGACAGCAAGTGCAGGCAGTACAGGTAATTACCTTTAGAGCTTATAAAACAGAATTACTGAAAAATCTTAGTCTCCTAGTTAAGGAAAACTTCTCATCATATCCCTCCATACCAGAAAGCCCTCTTGATGACTACAGTCACTGGAAGATGCACTCTAGCCATGCAATACCCTTATCAAAAGGGTAACAGTTATTCTTCTCATTGGTTATTTTTAGTAAACTTTTCCATAAAACTCAAAGGCAGAGCTCAAGATGAAGATCACAACTGAGAGTTAATAAACAGTCCTCGTTCCTTATCAATAGGGTACAGTAAAGTCATTTGTAGGCTCACATATTTGCAAATGTTTGAACTTTCCAAAGTGCGTGCGATAAAAATATTACAGTGGTGGGAAAGTAATTTTCATTACTCTAAGAAGTATCCACCCCATTTGCTTCATTTCTTAGTTATGGATGCACGTCTGAGGATATGCCATGCAATCATTACTTTGGGATCACCAAAAATGCTCCACAAAAATGGGAATGGACCACAAAACCATCTATGCAACTTTTTCTTGATAGCCACTTGTATGCCACTTTGAGTAGATGATCTCAGGGATGTTCTGTTGAGAAGGCCATGGAGATGCCATTTGGACTAGTGTTCCTCAGAAACTGTGGAAACAGTTGAGAGTGGGATTTTTTTGGTAGATAATACAGTTCAGTGAAAATCTTCAGCAAATCAATAGGAGAATGTGCGGATTCCAGTCAGAGGTTCCATCTCACTGGGAAAATTCAAAGAACTTCTAAGTAAACAGAAATAACTCTAAACTGACTTTGTGTTTCAGAGCAAAGTAGATGCAGAGGCTATAACCATTACTGCTACTAAATGCTTCCTTCCATAGGCAATGGGTAAGATCATTCTCACTGAATGTGAGCGACTGAATCCACTGATGACTGGAGGTTTTCAGCTGCATGCCTGATTAAATGCCACCTCTCAGAATTCCTGGATAACAGAAATTAAATTTTAATGCCCTTAATCTAGTTGATATTTTTTTCATAAGCCCTTCCTCCCCCTCCCCTTTCTTCTGTGTTATAAATGACCAATTACCTAATCTGAGGTAATGCACACTCTGGTCAAGGCTAATGAAGACACAGTGGGTGAGATCCTGTTTGCAGCACCAAGTCCCATTAGGAAAGATTAATCACCTTCTAACTTACAATCCCACGTTTTGGCTCCAAACAGTAAGAAGGCAGAGAAAGAGGCATCCATCACACTAACCAAATAATGCAGCAAACGCCTGGTGGCTGATCAGCAGCGCAGTGCCCTCCTGTCAGCAAGTGTGCAAAGAGCAACAGCAGCAGTTCTGTGAAGCTGTTCAGAGATCTCCACAAGAAGTCAGGGAAGGGAACAACCCCCAAATGTGCTACAGATTTGTACTTTAAATGAGAAGGCTATGTCAGCTCTGAAAATGAAGACCATGACATTGTGATATTACCCTTTCAAAGAAGTCATAATATTGTTCCAACACAGCATGTTTAACCAGCTGAAGGAAACTGAAGAGCAGTAGTCTTAAACCCGTGTAGAATGAAAGAAACCACCAGCTAGGCATTGTTATTATATACCAGCAGAGCTTAAGGAATAGCTCAAGCAATCACACTGTACTACCTTATCTCTACATCTAGACAATATTCATCATTTCTCAATGTTCATCCACAGAACAACCTTTCACTTTTACTAAAGTTAGAATTCACACACATACTGTGGGGCCAAAGGATTTATTCACTGCGTCAAGACCTAACCCTAAATGGCCGTATCTTCTTCCAGAGCTGTTTGGAACTAACCTTCATGACATTAAGTCATTCCCTTGTCAACCTTTCTTCAGAAACAGAATAACTAATTTGTTTTATGGACCAAAACAAAACGGATGATGGTAGGAGAAGGGGAGACATCGCTAGAACATCTGCTTTCAGAATAACTACAGTCTAAAGATGTGTAACTGCCAGAAGTCAGAGTAATGAAAGAGAAAGGGAAGAATCTGCATCTCCCACCTTTCTATCTTCATCACCAGAAAGCACTGCACCACTAGAAATGGCAGAAATGGTTTTTGTGTTTTGTTTTTAATAGCTGGATTCTTTGAGAGCTATTTTAGAATTGTACTATTGTTTAAATTTCCTTCATTTAAACAGTGAAAAAAAATCTTCTCATTCAGAGATATTCCAAAAAATTGAGAAATATCTTAATTGTGAAACAGAAGGATCAGTCCTTGATCCTCTTTTTATTCCCATTCAACAGACTGCCCATAGATGTGGTGAATGCCCTACCCCTGGGGACATTCAAGGTCAGGTGAGCCAGGCTGAGCAACGTGATCTAGCTGCAGGTGTATCAGTTCAGTGCAAGGGAGTTCAACTACTTGACCTTTAAGGATCCTTTCAATTCAATTTTTTCTATTATTCCATGCCTCCAGACACCTTTGCTGAACATTCTCAGCTTTCAAGGTCCTTCAGCAACCTCATACGAAATAACTTACCAACAGATTTTACGGTGTCAGAGAAAAGCTGAAATGAGATCTCCCAAAACTTATAGCACATATTGCAAGAGACTGAAAATAAAATTTTCAGTTGTGCTTAGTCATGATCAAGTTCAGCCTCTTCAGAGAGGCTAAGAGAACAAGCTGACAACACTGAGCACTCCATTTAGTTTGCAAAGTAGGAAGATGTTCCTACACAATCTAAACATGATTTTTTAAACTATTTAAAGTAGTCTTTCTCAAGCTTGCAAATGAAATGTTTTTATGTTCACTTCTAAAACAGAAAGGTACACAAGACAAGCAAGAGAACCTTCTTCTTGGGGGCTGAAAACTCAGGTGGTGACTCTTTACTACTGCCTTTTAGAGAAGAAAATGCCTGCTTAAACTTCCACCAATTCTAGTAGTTAAGTAGCTTATTAAGAGAAAATATGGAAGAAAATATGGAAGAAAAACAACACAGGGAGTTGAAGTGGCAGACAGATTTAAATTTTAGTTTGACTGATCTCTTTGCAATATGAAGGGTACATGCAAAACTAACATTAGTAGAGGAGAACAAAAAAAATCTGATTTGGGAGTATGAAATTGCTTCTTGATGAAGTTTTAAAAAACCCAACACAACAGAACTTGTAAATCAGTCTTCAGAGGCTCCTTTGTACCACAAGAACTTACAAATTATTTTCTAAATATTTCACCCTCTATTTCCCCAGAAAAAAAATCTTACTTTTCTTCTTTTTCCTCAAAGCCTTTCGATAAGCACAACTTGATCAACACTGAGCATGCTTTTCTACCAAGTCTTAGTGATCAAGTTCCACTGTGAGCATATTTAGCTTCAAATAAGTGGTTTGGGGTTCACAAGCTATGCCGACCAGGTGAGTTGCCAGACAGGAACTCATATGGGGCTCAAAAGAAGAATTAAAAGGACCTAAGACTGCACCTACTTATGATGCAAAGCAGTATAATTCAACTGAACTCATGGAATGAGCAATGATAAGGGAAATACTCTAACACATTAATTGTGGTAGCCCAGGAGAACGTCTCTAAAATGCTCTATGACTACTAACGAGGAAAAACCTTAGAATTTGCTCAATAAAAATACAGAGGAAAGGGCTCTATAACTTCAAACAGAAATCTATTTGGGAGTTAAGTGACGTGAAAAAAAATCTCACCTAATTCACATCAAAAGAAAAAGCTTAGGTTTCCTCAGAGAGTCCACCATAAAACTCTGTCAGGAGAGATTTCCTGAATCAAATGAGAGAAGACAGGTTTACCGTGTAGGTCAAGGCCTAGGAGGTTTGCTGGAGTCTCTATGCTCTTCTCCAGATAAATGGTTATTTTTCAGGTGTACGAAACAGGAGAGATTTCTCAGGTGAGATTAATCAGTGTTATTCAGAAACATCTTTGAGGATTATTGCATTGTGCAGATTATTGCCTGAAACTGTAGGATTTCTAGTGCCAATAATCTTCCTAGTGCAGTTAGGAAGGCACACACTTCCACTGTGAAGTTCACAAATATCATTCTAAGAACATGAAAGCTCAACTTCTGTTTTCTGAGAGAACTATTACTATTAAAACGTCGATTCAAAGACTGCAAAGGGCAAACATCTGAGAGCATGACCAGCAGCTCTGTCAAAGTTTCCTTTTGTATTCCTAATAAAAACTGATTACACTTTTCAGGATTCGCTAAGTATCACATTTACTCACCTGGGAAACACTGAAAGAATTTTACTCAGCTTTTGACCCCTCTTCTCAATTAGAAGCCCTAATTAGAGCCAGAAGCAAGGGAAATGGTTCTTATGTCAAAGAACCTCAAGAACTCTTCAAGATCTTCTTCCAACTTCTCAAAATGTACCCCAGTATAAAGTACCAATTTGCCATCAAAGCACATTGGTTGTTACTTTCTTACAATCTGAGCCAAATTTCTACCAGTGGAAGGCATGCAATTAATGCTAAACTAACTGGTCCCTGCCATCTCCCAAGTGCCTTTTGAAAAAGAAACTCCCTGGGACATGAAACAGTCTCATTGTCACCTGTCCTTAGCAGCTCTCACTGAAAAGATGTACAGTGCCAGCACCAGCAAATGCCAAAAGGGACTTAGAGTCATTAAGAAAACTGGGGAAAAAAAGGCAAGCAAATGAGAATGGAGGGAAACTTTGCTCAGTACTTAATAGTTTAAAAACTGTCCCTGAAGACTTCAATTTCTTCTGCTCCGCGCTCTCCTGCTGTTTAATCATGAGCTCTGTGGACACAGCTGCTGCTCTCCCTGTGCAAGCCCTGGGCTGTCCTCAGGAAGCACATGGGAAAAACAAATACCTTCTCCCTCACTGAGAATAGCAAATTCTGAGCTAGAGAGAAGACAGCAGCAGAGACAGGAAGCCTGATTTATGCCAGTAATAACAAGGTGAGAATACTTAAGTCATTAGATTGTGTCCTACCTTAGCCATATTCCTGCTTTCACATCCAAAATGCTTTCAAGTTCCTGTTTGAACTTCAAAACTAATTTATAACCTATATCAAGTAAACATGAGTCACTTAACCAGAAGAGCAGGAAGACTGCAGTTATTTGCTAACACTAATATTCTCAAATAGGGCAGAGGAAATGTCACACTGTACACAAAATTCCCTCGCACCCCAAAAGTCTTGAACATACTTTCCAATACTCCGTGTCTTGAAGCTGTAGCTACTACCAAGATAAGCCATTCCCAAACAAGGATTCTAGGAAGGACTTGTAGAGAAATAAACAAACAAGCAGTACAGCCCTGTCCTCCTTCTTTGCTGGATTTCCACAGTCAATGTATATTGACAGAGACGTGATAAGAACAACCTCTGAGTTGAAACTTCTAACCATCTCTACTGTACATCTGGTTACACTCAGTACTATTCCTGAAGTTGTATATGTGTGTTAAATTTTGAAACATAGATCAGAGAGAAGCTTTGAGAATTGGAACACTTACTAGCAACTTCAAAAACTTGCTAGAGATACCCAGACAAAAAGCTTCTCTTGCCCCAGAGAAGATGTGTTACACGGCATTTACATGCCTCAGCTCATGGGATTTAATAGCTACTGGCAGAAATTTCAGCTCAACTCCAGAAAGTGTCCTGAGCTAAGTAAGAAGAAATCTTTACTGATGGAGTCATCAGTTTAATTTAGGATCTTAAATTGAGTGAAATCTAGTAGTTATGAAATTGTAAGGAGTCCTGAAAGGTACTTGAAACAGAGAACCATTAATGGCTTGCCCTGAAGTTGAGTTGATCCAGATTAATCAACTATAAGCAGTTAAAAAGAGGGAGTGCGAAGTGGAGGTAAAGGGGATATTTGATCTCTGCTTCATTTAGGTATGAAAGGATTTTGTACTCATTTTCTACCTGTCACCTCAACACTGCTCGTGGGGATTTGTGATTACAAATTACAAGTAAGGAATCCATTCACAGTCAGCGTAAAAAAAATAAGTGCAAGTTCAAGGCATAGAAAATACTAAGAACAAAAGCAGGACAAGTGAGGATAGACTGTTCTTTACAGACAGATGAAGCAGTGAGAGGTTAAGCTGCAGAGACACTGAACAGATACCTACAATGCATGAACGTACGTGTGGTAATCGTGATGCAAAACTGGCAGGCTCCAGGGACCTGCAATGGGTGAAGAAGCCTTTCATGTCAGGCACCTGCTTCCGTAAAGAACGAAGCCTGCTATGAAGAACAAATGGAAGTTCTCTATGACTTCAAAATTTGCTAATGAGTCACTTCCATCACTTTCCACACTGATATTCAAATCATTTTAGCAACCTAAGGGAGGCTTAATACCTTGGCCAGCTTGCAGAAAGTGACTTAGCTTATTGCTTAAGAGCCTCCCTACATTGGAAGAAGCACAGCAGAAACACCAGCAGCCCTTTCAAACAGTGACATCCCATGTTCCCTCCTTGCTAGGGCAGTAGATTCAGACCAGTATTTTTCTACTCCAAATCTGAAAGCAGAAGAATAAAACAAGAGCTCCCAAAACCACAACTCCCAACTCAACGGGAAAGCACATGGTGGGACATCAGATAATTGAAGTTTCCAAAGCTGAAGCCAAACATTTTTCCACATGACAAAAATAAATAAACAAACACAGAACTAGACTGACTCATGAGAGGTAATCATCCTCATCACTTAGCAAGCTATCAATGAGGACTGACCACAGACAAGAAGATGCAGTCTCAGCTCCGCTGCTTGCTCATTAGTGCGGCTGCTCCCAAACAATGGTACCCTGAAGTAGCTTCCTGTGGCTTTCCTAAGCCCTCTCAAGTCGTAGTAAACAACGGGGAAGATACCAATTGCAGAGCACACAAAGCCTTCACGTGAAAAGTCTATTCTAGGGATAAATTTCAAGAGGAGAAAAAGGCAACTGGACAGAAAGATATCCTTTTAGGTTTTTGCGTTTCAAACACCCACCGAAGGAAAGCTGAGGAAAGCGTTCCTAGGTCTGATGGGAACACAGCACCATCTCGTGGAGCGAATGGAAGTACAAGGAACAAGAAATAAGTATTTCAGCACTTGAGACATCAACACCTTGGCTTTTTGACAGCCTTCTAACAGGTTAACAAATCTCTCTATCGAATTTGTGCTTAAAAAAAAAGTTCCCTACAGATCTATAAAGAACAAATGAACAACAAACAACTCTCTATTTTTATCTCTCAAACTCATCACTGTTAACATAAACACTAGGGCCTCTTCATAAATAGAGATGTGTGGGCAGATAACCATCTGTACTGAATGATATTGGCCTGTAGGCCTAGCACAGCTGTGAGCACTCTTTTCTTGCATGTCTGAGTCTCCTATGCTTAAGATGAGCAAAGAAAACTGGTCTCTTAAATTATATTTGTCAGGAACTGAGACCTGTGCTTCCATGTAAAAGAAAAACATTTTCCATTTAGGAAAAAGGCCTGGAGAAAATTCAGAAAGGAAGCTATTCCATGCTTTCCCAATAGTTCCCAGGTAAGAACTACTGACCTGTCACAGCCTCAATTCTGTGTCAGGGAAGATGATGGAATAGATCTTCCCAGAAGCTATGCTAAGACATGCACAAGAGAAGGAGGTTATGTGAGACAATCAGGTTCACTGAGGGCAATTCACGTCTAACCAACCTAGTGTTCTTCTGTGATGGCATTACAGTGTCAGTCAACAAGGGAAAAACTACTGATGTCACCCATCCAGTAACGCCTTTGACACAGTTCCCCACAGCATCCTTGTCTCTCAAGTGGAAACATGGATTTGATGAGTAGACTGAGCAATGGATGAGGAACCAGTTGCAAGTTTGTAACCAGAAAGTAGTGGTCAATGGATCAATGTCCAGATGGATGAATAACTCAGAACTTACTATTGGGACCAATGCTCTTGAATATCTTTATCAATGACATCAACAGTGGGATCAAGCAAGTTTGCAGGTAACACTAAACCGTATGGTGTGGACAACATACCTGAGGGACCTGGGACAGTACACTCCTTGCTACCTCACTCAGCTTGGCTGTTATGCCCAAGGCCCAGTGCATACAGTGAGGTACAAAAATATCTTGTCCTTGGGACTGATAACAATCAAAGTTTCACTGGAGATAGTTAATGATCACCATATTGTCTCAAACACGGTGCTCAGAGACTGATAACAGACACGTAATCCAATAGATCCAATTCTAATGATCACTACAAATCAGCCATCTAACATCATAAATAGCAAGAAAATATTGACTTCTTTGAGTTCTTGCAAGCAGCTGGCCACACACCAGAATCTTCCCTTGTGTAATGACATCTTGTGAGGTTGCTTAACACCTGGCAGAGAGTAACCCAGCACATGGTGATGCCTTGCTGGCAGATTCTCAGTGAGTGATTTATTGTTTTTACACCATACTAGCTTCACTAAGATTTGATCTTGATTTGATTTGTTATGTACCCTCCACTCTGTGTAGCAAATAGTCAAGGATATCTAGCCATTTTGAATCTTAAGTCACTGTCATCATCATTCAAATTACCATATTATATCTATTTTATATCAATCTTTTCCACCTTTCTCTTACAAGTGAAGTGTGCAGTGCTTTAATCTTCATCTATGATAAGTCGAGATGTCATTCAGAGAGATCTAGACAGGCTCAAGCAGAGGGCTGAGGACAGCCATGAAGTTTAACAAAGGCAAGTCTTGCACCTCGGTCATGACAATCCCTACTATCAGTACAAGCTGGAGGATGAAAAGATTGAGCACAGCGCTTTTGAAAAGGATTTGATGGTACTTGTGGGTGGTAAGCTGTACATTAGCCAGCAATGAGCCCAGAAAGTCAACTGCACCCAGGGTGGCATCAAAAGAACCACGGCTAGCAGGTCTGTGCTGTAAGACCTCACCTGGAGTACTGCATCCACATGCAGAGTCTGCAGAACAGGAGAGATGCTGTCCTGTGAGAGCACATCCGGAGGAGGGCCAGAAAAAGGATGCAAGGAACAGAATACATGCCTACAAGGACAGGCTGAGAAAACTAAGGCTGTTCAGTCTGGAGAAAAGAAAGCTCCAGAGAGACCTGACAGCAGCCTTTCAGTATCTAAATGGGGGCTATAATCAAGAAGGGGACAGGCTCTTGAGCAGTGTCTGTGGTGACAGAACAAGGGGAAATAGTTTCAAACTAAAAGGGGAGATATAAATTGGGTATAAGAAAAAAGTATTTTATGATAAGGGTTGTGAGGCACCAGCACAGGTTGCCCAGAGATGTGGTGGATAACCTGCCCCTGAAGACATTCAAGGTCAGGCTGGACAGGGCTCCGAGCAATGTGATCTAGTTGTAGGTGTCCCTGTTCACAGCAGGGGGGTTGGGCTCAATGACATTTAAAGCTCCTTCCAACACAAGCAATTCTATGCTTCTGTATTTACTCCCCAACATGGAAGCTTGCTTACAGAGTATCTGAGAATAACCTACGTTACCCAGTTCATTCACATCTTTCTGATCTTAAAAATTTCCTGGCATCAATGAAAGCAATATGAAAACTGGATTGGTTTCTCTTTCAGTAACTGAACTCAGACAGAAATTCATCTCTGAAACAGAAAGCATACAAGTACCATAACTTCTAAAGGAGGTTTGGGATCTTCACAGGACAACGGAATTGATCCCGTCTTCTCACACATCTCAAGTACCTCCGGTTTAGCAAATACTTTATTCTTATTTCACTCTAGTCTCTAGAATGAAGTGTTTAAAATATAGGAAGCATTATGTTAAACTGTCTACCACTTTGACTAACTCATAAATTTACTATAGGTCTCTCATGTGATATCTGAGACAAGTATAATCTCTAGTGTGCCTAATTTAAGCTTAAACCACCGGATCTTATGAATCTTCCATGCGTCAGCACCTTCAGTAGTAATTCCATATTCTAGTCAATCTGTTAGGACGCTTTCCCCCGAGACAAAAAAAACTAGCTAGTGTCTAAAGCATCTATCAGAATAATCTACTTCAGCAGATGAGGTAAAGAGTTTAGGCCTTCAGCCCTTTCTAGTCAGAGCTGGAACAAAATAGAAAAAATGTGTTGTTTACTTTTTCTTTCCTCTTTTACTCACAGTACAATCACTGACGGATGCTTTAGACACTAACTAGTTATTGTGCCCGATCTGGTCTAATGTATCATGCAGTTGTGCACAACTCAGCAACACTTCAGACAAGTATTTCAAGTATCTGTGATGTATGAGCAAATGTGCTCATACTGCCACATACTGATGCTACGGGGAGGGTAGCGCCGTTACTGAAGAACATCATACCTCACTGGGTGATTAAATGTTTTCTAAAGTCAAACACTATGCATACAACACATGCGCACACTCTGAAGACCAGATTTCCTCTTACCCCTTGTCAAATAGCTAGAGTGCTGACAGCAGTTTGCCAGCAGCCACATTCACAGCCAGTGTTTCTGAGAACTACTCACTCACACAGATGAGGGCTTGAAAGCCAGGTCTCGCTCAGTTCATTTTGCACTGCAAAACAACCAACTAAATTGCTACAAAAACAAAGCAGAAAGCTTAGTCTTTACTGATGTCAGCAACAGATCTGTTCTGTAATGTGCAGTTAGCTGAGATCTGATCCTTAATTTAAACCCTGGATCACAGACACTTTAATGACAGCCTGCATTTCCAGGTGAAAGACACCTGACTGCTGGAGTCTCCAGTATTAAAAAGAAATGTATTACCAGTATTACCAATATTAGCATTCTGTGATCTTCATTTATGGGAATATCTGTGACAGATAAACTATTAAAGACACGGGTGCTTCTAAGGGACCTATAAACCATATGATGGATGGCTTTTAATATTGCTATCTATCTTCATCATTTGCCTGAGATCAGCAGGGCAGAGAAGTAACACACCGAAGGTCATTTAGTGCAATTTGAAAAAGAAGAAAAAAATATGACAGATAGTTATGGGAAGCCAGCAAACCTGACACCAGCTTTGCTGCGGTCAAGCACTGCAATTAGATTACAAAATAAAAGAGAGGAGAAATAGAGTTCCAACCACACTTTCTTCAAAAATCAACATGCTGGATTCCCTTTGAAAGAAAAAAAATGCTCATATTTGACAGGTGTATTACTAAATCCGATGTCTAGTCAAGGCACTCTGGTCTTCAGGTCAGTTATATTATCTGAGACAGTTTCTCAGTGAACACAAAGAAAACCTCAGGTTGAGTCTAGAGGCATTCGGAGAAGCACAAAGATCAAACGTTCTCTCTGCTTTTCTGGGGCAAGAGCCATTTCTTTCTCTTGCTCCAATCTCACCCAAGATCGCAGCCAAGCACCCTGCATGCAACAGAAGCATTTCCCTCCAACAGAAGTCCTGTCATTAGATTACCGCACCCCTTTTTTCTCTGAAGGGCTTTTCCTCCCACAGAAGTTTGTCACCCCAAAATTTCAAAATCAACACAAGGTACCTGCAGTCAGTCCAATGCTCTGCTCCCACGGTTTGCACACACCTTAAATACCAGCATGCAGCAAACCACCTCCACAAAAATAATCGAATTCAATAAAAGAAATGCTCCTCCATGCACAGCTTGTTTCACAGGTACCTAAACAGCCACTTTCGACCTGCCCCTCAGGGACCATTATTAAGATAACTGTAATTAAGGTTTTGAATCTAATCCCCAATGTTCCACAGCTGAGATTATTATACCAGCTCCTGGGTAACAAGATTGCAGTGTAACAAAGATATATCCCCAAATACAGCTAAACTCAGCTGGAAATCAATAGGTAGCCTTCTTCCAATGACAGGCAATAATTAGTATATTAGACAGCCAGGATAATGAATGAGAATCTCACTCAGGATATCTCATTCCTCTAGCCTTTGTTTTTCCTCTCAATATTTCCCTCTAAAAACCAAAGAAAAGAAAAAAAACACAAACAGAATAAACATACAGGTTTTCTCTTCCCTCCCATTCACGCCAGCCTTCTGCCTTGAAAGCTCAAAAGCTAGCAAGCAGGAAAGATTTCTAGCACTACCTGCATCCTCCTTTGCATGTCGGCACTCTCAAATATTTGTGTCCTGTGAATATTTTTATGTTATATATTTGTCCATGCTATTTACTGTGAATTTAAAGATAGCTTTCAGCCTAAAGCATAAAATATATCACATATATATTAATATAATTTGGCCTATTTGCTATATGGACTCAGGGCATTCCAAGCTAGACAGTGATCTCAGTCTATCTGGCAGAGTCTTCAAATTAACTCACTAAAATCAAAATAATTTTACTGCCACAAACAAAATCTAGTCCATGAAATACAAAGACCAAATTCTTCATCTACTTGTTCCCACCCACCCACTAACATTGGCTCAACTTTGCAAACTGTTTTCCACATGAGCAGCCTCAGAAATGAACATGAATCACCTTGCAAACTCCCCAGGAATAAGGAATTAAATGTGCTACAACACAGCTTCATGCTATCCAGGAAAGCACTATATGAACACCATTCCATCTCATTAACACCATTACACTTTCCTCACCACACATTAGACTTACAGGAATGACTTAAAAGCACATACATTTCACTTGATTGAGTACTGCAAAGATGAGAAACCCAGCTGGGGCACAATAACAGAGTAGACTACCACAAGCCAGAGCTTCCAGGCAGGAAAGTAGACCATACATGAGATTCAAACTCCATAATCTGTAGTGCCAGTCATGACTGTGAGACTAAGAGGCAACAATTAAAGAGAAATCACCTGTGCCTTCACC
This sequence comes from Perdix hodgsoniae, assembly GCA_035772895.1. Classification (NCBI taxonomy): domain Eukaryota; kingdom Metazoa; phylum Chordata; class Aves; order Galliformes; family Phasianidae; genus Perdix; species Perdix hodgsoniae. The sequence goes on along the minus strand of JAPSGF010000001.1, from coordinate 2,117,479 downwards.
TTGGTAAGTGACTGGAGTGTCCTCTTGTATTAACAGCAGAACAGCTGCAAACAGATTAACAAGGCTTCTGTAACAGTTTCTTTCTCTGCACAAATTCAAATATCATCTGCTGTGGCAAGGTGCCCAAATATCTCATGTTGATGAAACCTGGTAGAAAATTCATCAGGAGTACTGGGTGCTAGAATGGAATACAGAAGTTTCATAGCACTATATGAAACGGAATCAAAATAATGGTTACGAAGCTCAAGGTGACTTTTGCATAGAAAACACAATGTTACATTAGCCATCAACTTCCAAATTCACTACTGTAACAATTTCAATACACAAGCTGATGTAAGAAGAGTTTGTTAAAAGATTAAAATAGATGGTCGAAGCCTATTCGGATGTTTTCCTGGAATTTCTACATACAGTTTCCCAAAGGAAATATGGGCATATATAGGATATTACAAGGAATAAGCTGCATTTAAAATCCATCAAATCCTTGTTACATTTGACAGCTTAAATTACTTTATTTACTAACTTACATTTAGTGGAAATATAGGCTTAGAAAGTCATCAGTAAATGGACTGTTGGGTGACAGAACCAAACCAGATACTCTTATTTTTTTGTACCTCATTTTTGTTACTGCTGTCAACTCACATCACTGCCCTCTCAGAGATCACGTTCTGAATGTGCCATTACTTAAGGAACAGTTTCCAAGACCAGTACTTTCATGCAGCAAAATGTTCAGTATCAATCACTCAGCTGCTTACAGCACAGAAAGTGATAATTAGAACCACAGTGATCAAAAAGCATCATGTAAAAAACACTGTAATCAGTGAAAGATGCGATCAAAACAGAGCTGCATGATGGGAACATTCTTCTGACATGTCTATGAAAATGGCATAGCTGCTGACCAGTGTCAGGAAGAGAATTAAGAAACTACTAAAATTTCCTCAAGGCTGATACTGAAGCTGTCATCACTGCCACCTGTAGAAAGTCTCCCTCCTGTCCTGTTGAAGTTTGTAGTATGGCTGGGCCATAGCTTATGTGCTGACAGCAGACAGGTGCACAAAGATACCAGTGACTGATTACAGTTCTCATCCTAAATGCTCCTTCTGCCAAGCTGTTGAAGCAATCGTAATTAAATCACTCACCAGAGACCTAGCTGCAATTTGGGGATCACAAAAGGATAAAGTTGGCTGGCTTTCACATTTGGAAAAAAAAAAAAAGAAACAGTTTTCTGTCAGGGCACCTTGAAGAGGTGTTGAAAAGTGCAGAAACAGTGATTTCTAAAAGCATCTGTCACTCTAATTCCCTCTTTCTCACCCAGTACAGGAACACCCAAATTCCTCCCTGATTTTAACAGTACCCGTCCTAAATGACTCCCAAAGGGCACCTGGGGCAAGCAAGCTTTTGAGCTGCAATCTGATTTCATCCTCACAGCCATTACTCAAGGGAGGGGAGATGCCTTTCAGTAAAAAGACAAGCAACAGGCATTCTTAAGCTACCCAAATGTTAAAGCAATTACGTAGCAGCTTATTACCAAGCAACAGAAATGTCCAGGGTGCTCTAGTAAAAAATAGAGATAGATCACTGCTCTAAAAAGGCTACAAATCTCAGAGTTGCAGTGCAAATTAAAATAAACAGCAGTATGAATTGTAAAAGCAGGGTTCACAACCCAAACCACAATAGTACAATTTGCATCATGTAATGAAGTCTGCAGTTGCATTTCCCTCCTCTTTGAAAGAGGGGAGGGTAAGTTCATGGAGAGGCAGAAGACCCCCAAGGCTTAAGGTAGGGACTCAAATGAGCCATCAGCCAGAAAATGCAAGTTATAGTAGAGGGCACCTAAAAGATCACAGAGTAAGTCAGGGCAAATCATGAGGAGGCAAGCAAAAATTAGACAGGGTACCTGACCTACTGTGAAGAAGTATGATTCACTCAAGATAAATCAGAGGTGACTCTTGCTTAATGTAGGGTGCCTGTCTCTGTAGTATCAAAGGCAAATCCCTCAGTGTGCTGATATTTAAACAGCTGACTGGTTTAGCTGTGCATGACTAATGAAGTCTATACAGATTTATTTTCTACACACTAGCAACCTCTTGCTCTCTGACTCAATAAGCAATAAGCTAGGCACATTAGAAATCACTGAATGGTAATCAAACACAAACAATGAAAAGGGTTTCTGTAAGTAAATTAAGCTGAGTATGCTGGCAGCATACAACACTATGAAGCGTCAAAGTCTGGACAAAAATTGGCCCAGATGGCAGCAAAACCAAAATATTGACGAGAGGGAAGACTACCTCCCAAATGGGGATCTGAATTCCTCTTCAGAAATAGCTATAATTGCTCAGTGGAACAAACTACATAAGAGTAGAGCACAAATGGTTTGCATGGATGTCAGAATAAAGTTATCACTGTAAAGAAACAGTTAATAATTTAGCTGTTCTCCCTATTCTAAGCAGTCTCCTCTAATGACTATTCTGCCATACTATTTAAGCAGAAATGAGGAAAGCTGGTTCTGCCACTACCTTTTGGCAGGTCTACAGCCTACACGCTCCAGAAACATCAATCTATTCGCATATACATTCACTTATGTGGAGTAGGGGAAGGACAAGAGAAGGATGGATATTAATCTGGTATCCCTGCTCCACATTCAAAACACATGCATGGCAGTAAGGCCAGCCTCATTCTTTCACATTTGATCCGAAATGTTCTGTGATTTACACTGATGTATTCTATGACTTAATACTTCTAGATTTTATCTGTTTTTTTGTTTGTTTATTATTATTCTTATATATTTATATATTCTTATATATTTATATATTCTTATATATTTATATATTCTTCCTTTCAAAGTCCAGTAAAAAAAAAAGATCTTTGATACTCACTCAAGGACATGATTAAGCAGTGGGTCATTAGAGTTAGGTTGTGGTTGGACTTGATGATCTTTTAGGTCTTTTCCAACTGAGCAATTCTATGATTCTATGATTCTAAGCCTCACTGACTGCTATTACAGAACTGAAATTCACACAAGTCCTTCCCATGACAGTGCTAAACATAAGAACAAAGTCACCGTGACTTTCTTTCCTCCTCCAAATGTGACTCACCAAAATACAAAAGGAGTATATAGGCTACGTATCACCCAGAAAGGAATCTTAGGAGAAAAATGTAACTAATTATGCAAAAAGAACAGACTTCTTGCACTTCTTAACCAAACAATCAAATCAGAAGGATAGAAAATGGCTCTGTTTATCAACAGCAGAGTGGAAGCAAATGAAGATATGCATGCAAAAAAACAAACATTGGCTGCCTTCACTTTTTACCAAATAAACTGAAGCCCTGTTTTTAAATCAAGTAGATACTACAACCCAGAGTTAACAAATAAACAAACAGTGCACCCACCCACCCCAAAGACGAAATCGATAGTCAGCAGATGAACTTAACTGTTTCAACAGAAAGAAGCTGTTTGAAAAAGTGCTTTGTACTCTCCTTGCGCTCGTCATTGCTGCAGGCTATTGATCTTTTACAGACAAACAGCCTCCATTCATACATACTTGTGTTAGTCTGGCAATTTCTCCTGGTAAGCTTGACTCCCCAGTATTACCCATCTGCAGGAGGAATCAAGTAACAATATTTTTTTAATTATCTAGTTTGACATGCATGTAACCATTTCCAGTAGCCAGATTGCTGAAGTGTTTGTTTTTGGTGGTTTTTTTTTTTCCTTTTTAAATGTGTGCAAAAAGGAACTACCATGTCTGATTAAACACATGAGAACAAGAAAAAGATTAGGAATCTCTAAAGCTGGACATCTGAGGTTATCTGGAGTCTGTAGCAAATACTATTTCATCTGAGATCATGGTAAAGAACTTGCTTCAATTAACTGAGTAGATAGGATGAAACTCCTTCACACGAAAGCATTTCGTTAATATAATGGGCTAACTTCCAATTCTGGTACCTCATCTGCTCAAAGTTACACATTAGCACAGACTGCAACACCTTGGAACACTTCATTTTGCTTGTTTTAGATTACACAGAAGTTAATCTACACTTGACATCACTTATGATGAATCCAGTCTAAAGAACATGTAACTCGATTAACATACAAATGCCTTCACGTACCATAAAACACGTATCTAACAGATGAGAACAGAAAGTAAAACTTCTCTCTCCCCACAATCCATAATACTTCATAACAAGCAGGCAACCAAAAACCGAACTCTTTCTTTAATGTCCTGATACAAAGCAAAGACTCTCAAAAAGAAAAAACACAGAAAGGTTATACGTACGTTTTGATGATCCTGGTTGAAGTCCCATTTGTTTCAGGAACCCACATGACTTACCTTTCCAGACCATCTTAAAACCCACAACCTCATGTCAGCATTCCTAAGTCACCAGACAGGCCAGACATTAGGAAGCTGACTACTACCTTGCTCAAGTCACCTCCTTTCCAATCGAACTACCACCTCTGATAGGCACGGTTTCTAACCATCGGCTCTAAAAATCAACAAGGAATCTCCAATTACAGCCACAGGAATCTGGCTTTTTGACATCCAAGAGCCTGCTTTAAGTCATTAACAACAGCCTAACAAAGGCACTGGAACATTCTAGAGATGTGAAGTCCAATACTTTAGAAGCAAAACTGCAGTATCTCTCTTCAGAGATTTCCATGTCACATACTTAAATGCATTCCAATACATTCCAAAGAAGCACTTATTTTACACCACTGTTTTATAAGGCGTTATGCTTAGCAATACTAAACTGAACTCTCTGAACAAGAGGGGTGAGGGAATGGAGAGCGAATGTCCAACAGGGTTTCCAGATCCCCTCACATATCTCTTATTCCCCTCTCTCCCCCCCAAAAAAAAAGAATTAAAACAAAAATGCAGAAAATCAGGGTCACATCCCGTTGCTCTGATATTAAATGTTTCTTTTAGACCAAACGGAGTCATTCCAGATTCCAAATCAATCCAAAAACAGATCTGACACCGCAGCCCCTAGATCTGTGTCTGTAGTACCCTCTTACACAGCCAGTGCTGAAGCACAGAGCAGCCTTTTCAATACTTGTTTGAGACAACTATACAGGGAAAAAGGGGAGAGCAATTCAGGTAACATTTCAATTGATGAGAGACTCCCAGAAATGCAGGCTTCCTGGCCTTCAGCTGGAACAGACTGTGAGCACTTGTTAAACAGTTTGTCACTTTTGTCATCAGTTCAGCCATATCTCAGACTCCAAGGAGAAGGGATACAGGTATGACACTGCACTAGCATCACACATCTTACTGTTATTCCTAATAAATTCTCTCATAAATATACATAATCAAAAGCAGCAGCTCATGAAATGCAGGTGGTCACACTTTTCAGCCTTAAAGTTTCTACACGCAATAAGCCAGATTATTGACGATTACAATTCTGCTTATTACAGCACTGACAGCGTGTGCTTCTTTGCTTCCATGCTTTGGAGCAGGGAAGGAAATGGGAACTAGCTATCTGCTTAACAGAAGCTGAGAGAAAACAGAGCTAATGTGATCTGCTTCCAGGAGCAAATGTCGTACCAGGATGAACAGACAAACATTTGAGGGCCAAAAGAGGGCTTCAGTTTTCGTTTAACTGTTTTAGCAAGTTTATCTTAGTAGTCGTTGGCCAATAACATAACATCCAATGTTTTGGGTAGAATACAAGGAAGCAAAACACTGTTTCTAGCAACCAATTCCTACACGTTCATCACTGCATACAGAAAATCTAGAACAGTGCTAAGCAGTTTTATATCAATGTCATTTTTCTGCCAGAAAAGCTTGAATGAGAACATCAAAGCATAACTCAGTATACAAGATACGGATATTTTGTACCTATGTTAATAAGTACATGTAGTACACACAAGTCGTTCATTGTTTCTCTAAACTCAGAATTCCATTAACATCAATTACCATCATTGATCTGGTTGTCAAAGGCAAAAACAACCACCTCCAAAATACACATATATCAAGTATACACTTCCACATTTTCATTTTAGCAATGAAAAAATAACTTGCGGCATGCTTCAAGAAACCTTTCGAGGAAACAAAATTTGGATTTGCCATTGGAAAGGCTTTATTTCCACCATAAGTAAAACTAATTGCATATTCTCTGTGCTCTAATCTATCAGAACTCGCTGCTCTTTGTAATTCAGTGGAAAAAAATCACTTACGGTCATTACACTGGCTCCCAGAATATGAAGTCATGGAGCAGTCACAGGTGAAGCCTTCCCACTGCTGATTACAGATACCCTGATTTGCGCAGGAATCTTCCTGGCAGGTAGTGCTTGGTCCTGAAGAAGGGATCACAAGAACAGAGTGAAACAAAGTTAAGAGAATAAGTTTAGTGAGGCCCACAACAATTTCAATTCATCACTACCACTCTCATGCAGTACATAAAAAAGTACTAATGAAACAGTTTACCATTCTTAGACACATAACAAGCTTGAGTAAAAGAGCACAATCGTACACTGCACAACAAAACAGCAAACTGTAACACACAAGGAGGAAGAAAAGTGAACAGCAACATACTCCCTGTTAGGCAGGCCTAACTTCTATGCTCCATGCTCACACAAAGCAACAGATAATGAAATACGATAATGTGCAAGGGTAACTGAAACACTGCCAGGTGCAGGTGCTTCCCCTGAATGATGATATTCCTTTGTTCCATGAACACAGGCTAGGAAATGGGTCCGTGAATAATGCCTTATCCTATCCAAAGAATTATTCTGTAGGTTCCTCTGGAAATGTAATGTTATAAAACAAAACGAAAGCAACCAACCAACTCCATGAGGCTTCTCCTTCTAAACTGGACAGCTTTCCATAGCCTTTGGGAGATGCAGCCATCCCTAACAGATTAGTCTTCCGTTGTCTCTGATTTGGAGCTAACCCTTGCTATCTCTACTCAGATAAAACTGCAAGGGCACAACGAAGATAACAGCAAAAAGACTGATCTTCATATTAGAGGGACTCTGAATGACAATTTGCCATCCACAAGTAGATAGCCAGCTTTTGAAGCTGCATTATTCCAGTATTTGTTATACTGTTAAAAAAAAAAAAGAAAGAAAGAAAGAATTTTTAAGCAGAAAAGTGCAGATAACAAAAGCAGGCAACAAAATCCCTGAGGAAAAAAAGATTCACCTATTGAGAAGACACAGTAGCAGACACAGTAACAGCTTGTTACCACACCTGAAGAAAGTTGTGCAGAATTATTCAGCACTCCTCCCCTCCACACACCTATTCTCCCCACCCAAGTCATCTGCAGCTGTACGAATCCCAGTGGTCTCATCGGCACAGCATGAGGGGAGCAGACCACCTCTAGGTTTACAACAGTGCTGACAGACAGCAGGGCACAGGTTGGCAGATATATACATGTATGTACTCCCTTCTCCCTTTCCTCTATACTTATAAAAGTCACAGATATAACCAGACAGATAGATATGCACCAGGTTGGGGTCTGACGCTTACTCTAAACTTATTCTGAGAAAAGAAAGGATGAAATTTAAGAATCTGAAATACAATATTGGTTGTCATTTTGTTTAAGATTTGAGTTTTCTGAGGGTAAGAACTCATTGAAGAAGAGCAGAACAGCATTTTCAATGACTATTTTTCTTCTCTCTTCCTGCACTTAAACACTTTAATCAGTAAAGGGCATCATCAGACTGGAGATATCCCTGTCCAGGTGCCACAAGAGGGATACTAGAAATCAAGGAATAAGCTTGCATGAAGCCTTAATAACTGTGGCTGGAGGTGCTGTCAGACCAGAAAGCCAAAGCATTTGAATTATGCCTATAAACTTTGTTTTTGTATCACATTTTACAGAAAGCCAACTGTGAAGATGAAGCTGTTTTTAAAAGAGCAAGAGAAAAAATACTATCCATAAGCACCATTTGCTGAGGAATTTTGGAAGGCTAACAATAAAAGAAAGCTTGAAGTAAGATCTGTGATGGCACAGCATAGATCCTGGGTATTATGCTTCGCCTCACTTCTCAGTACTACAGGCTATTTGCATGGTAAAAGCATCTTTGTCTCAGAGTTCAGCTATTCCTGCTACTCACAGTCCTTGCTTGGTGTCATAATCCCTCAGCTGTAGCAACAGAATTTTGTTCAGAGCAACTAACAGGGATGTCACAGGGAATTAGGATTTTGGATTAAGGAGCAAAAGTGACAGAAGCACAGGAAGGCTTATAAAATGAAGACTATTACCACGCACATGCCCTTTAGTGCTAATTAACAAGGAAGACAAAGTGTAGCAATAGAATTGGTTCTAAAACACCAATGCCATCAGAGTTCAAGCCCATTTTTATTATCTTTCCTCCTCTGGTAACACTTTCAACTTTCTAGAATTATTTATAAAGCAAAGTTTCAGACTGAGCTTTTGCATAATGCTGGATACATCCAATAAGTCACACTACACAGTTAATTAACTAATGCATACTGACTTACATTTTCTCCCTGAATTTGCAACATTCTGACAAAACCTGCTAATTCCCCTGACTGCATTTTATTCAGAAGTATTGTTTTTATTATCTGTTTGGAGCCGGGCTTGACACAGTCTCTTCATCCATTTTCTAATGGGCACATGGAATGTGCAGGTAGTACATAGAGAATAAGAACAGAAAACTCTCCCGTACAGAAAACAAACCCTGCCAGCAGAAGTGTGACTTGTTCTGTCTCCTCCTCTCCAGTATAAACCTACCAGCTGAGGTAGGGCATTGGCAACATGCAATGGCAAAGCAGAATTCCACAGACATGTCATTTAATCATTATTTCTCCATCTTCATTTCCTACTGAAACAGCTCAGGACCTGATAATTTGCAGATTTTCTTGGGAAAGTGTTCAAAATCCTACTTTTCTTCCAAGTTATGTAGCTAGATGTATAGTTTATAAGTTTTTGCTACTGAGCATTTTAAGAAAATCACCATAGAAGAGTACAGTAGCCAAATTCCTCTTCCATATTCTGCTGGGATAAATTACTTTGCCTCTCTAGCTCTTTCTGGCACTTCCAGCTGTATAGTTGGTTTCTCTTGCTGAAACTAAAAAATATTGAGTTCCACTGCTATGCACCACTACAACTGTCATGTTTCATCCAACCGGTGGACACTCCTGCCTTGCAAGAGGAGTCATTCCTGCTGTGTCATTTATAAGCTCTTTGCAGTGAAAGGAACTTGAGGAATAAAAAGATACATTATTGCATTTATCATTCTTTCAAGTTACATAAGGAATTCCATTTCTTTATAAAACACCTGCGGGATTATAACAAAAATGCCTCATACTTTGATCATAACTAGCAATAGGCTTTAAGCTAAAGCAAACCATTCTAGGACATGCACATAACACCTTCCTTCCTACACTAAAAATTCATGCCCACTAGAAAGAACCATTTGCGTTCATGTTATTTCTTCAGTAAGAAGATCTACAATAGGCAAGGTTCAATGGTACTATGAGTCCATTTTCACTTTTTGAGTCTTTAAATTGTCTATAGCTCTCACCTCTCTTTCATTTATCATCAAAGATGTTAGAGGTTAGGAAGAGATATGAAAGTGACACATGCATAACATCTTTACTGTCTTTGCAGAAGAAGGTGTTTCTTTGTCTTATGGTTCATAACACGCAAATGCCACAAAGACCTGCAATCTCTATCACTAACAGCTAGACATTATGATGGGAAATTCATACTCATGCTAAATCTATAATCTTCTCTTAACGGCACCCTTCTCCCCCTTCTTCTGTAACCAGTGATATTATGAATTTAATATATGGACTCCGTACAGCTTTTAAAGAGGAATCATGCCTTGGAAATCATAAGTATTAAGCAGTATATAATTTTATTCTACAACTTGTTCTTAGAGCAGTTCAAGGAGGAAACTAAGTGAAACCCATACGTTTTCAAATTTCACAATATATACGAAGACATTTTTTTTCCAGAGTAAGGAGTAAGCAAAATTGAGACTAAGTCCAATGGGCCGATTACTTCATTGGATGAACCGTATCTCATATGCTGTATCCATCAAATACCAACACGTTGAATTCAGGTCCAGTGTAAGATCTAGAAAGTCAGAACTTGTATCCTGAATCATGGTTAATAAAACACAGGAATATATCAAAGTGATTTTAACTTAGCAGACTAGAACCAGAGGAAATTAAAAATTACAGGGATTTTCAAAGATGACATTCATCTCCAAGATCTTTCAGTTCCTGATTTTGCTCACTATTTCTTTCATTACCTAAATAAGTTTAGGCATCTGGCAGGTTCCATATTCACATTATACACTGTCAGAAATAACCTAAAAGCCAGCATAACATCCAGAAATAACCTAAAAGCCAACACAATGGCTGTGTTTCTTGGAAAACACAGCCATTCACACAGTGCCTCAATCAAATCTGAATTCTCCATTTATTTGATGCCATGTCCTCCTTTTCCATGAATGTAACTGGTCTAAACTTTTCAAGGAGCGCTTAGAGGGGACAACAAATACGTAGGTATCCCAGTGAAAGCACATTTACCCAATAATGACAGAAGAAGGGAATCAGCAGAATTAATGGCCATGCACAAAGGGTGGATTTACAAGTTGAAAGTTGGTTCCTACTTATCTTTCATTGCCCTGGCACTCTCCCTCTCCAAGCAACTTAGAAGTTATTGAAAAAATGCTCACACTTCTTGGTTGTCATGGTTTTATGATTTTTGCTACTGGTATTCCATACCATAACATCATGTAAAGCACTAGGAGTTAAAGAGTTAATGCCCCACTGCCATAAACAACTGATTTTTCACCTGGCTCTCAGAAGAGAAGAATTACATACCCCAGAGGACTTGGCATTCAGAGGGGAAAGATAAAGCTGACAACCCATTGGACTGACTCTCTTGCTGCCTGGCAGTGTGTGGGTGTGCTCTCCAGCCATTTCGCCTTCAATTCAGAGTTAGATATTCGGTTTTGGACATTCTCTCTCATTTTATTTGATTTAATAGCCTTAATTCCAATTATATTTTATTATACAGTGTTATCTTGCATTCCGATATCATATTTAGCAAATTAAGTTTCCTCCTCAGATTGTTGCCACTGTTCTGTTTTCAGGCCCATCTCCCTACCCTCTCCCCTTTCCCTTTTTGGGCCGGTAGGCCTGCTGCTCCCCTGTCACAGGCATAGACAGATCTAGATAATTCCATGACACTGGTAAAGCATGGAAAACAAACAAACACAACAAAAAGTCAACTGCATAAAAGGGAGTATGCCTTGATCAGATATGACAGGGGACGTGGAAGTACACAACATTCAAGCACAGAAAATAAAAGCCAAAAGGAAAGACTGAAAGTGCTGTATGTGAACAAGAAAAGTACAGTCAATTGGTAACACAGTTTTCACCACTGTAAGTTAAAGCAGTGCAGAAGTCGTGCTATCAGGGCTCGTGGTCTGGTGGGTTTTGTGTTCTGAAGTAGCCAAGATTATTTAGCAAAGGTTGGTTTCCTGAAAAGGCAATAATCCATATAATGTACTCAAAAGAAATATTTCCCCTTAGGTGTAAATATGATCAGGTCTCTTAATCTGAAATGAAGATATTCTTATATAATTAAGGACTGTACACCAAAATGAAATCAGGCAAGAATGAATCTCAATAGCTGTTACAGGCTTTTAGGTTCTGAGGACTCCTAGAAAACAAAAAGCAAATCCGTTTGGCTCCCAGACCTCTTCTTCATGTTGCATCCACATCACTGGAAGTCAAAAATTGAACAAAAATTCCCAAGCATGTGTTCTGAAGTCCAACAGACACACAAGGAAAAGATTCCAATAACTGTTGTCAGAGACACCCAGTAGTCACAGAATGGCCAGGAGGGAGGGACCTCAAGGATCATGAATCTCCAACCCCCTGCCACACACAGGGCCACCAACCTTCCCATTTAATGCTAGACCAGGCTGCCCAGGGCCCCATCCAACTGGCCCTGAACAGCCCCAGGGACAGGGCATCCACAACCTCTCTGGGAAGCCTGTTCCAACATCTTACTGCTCTCAAAGTAAAGAACTAGTCACTGATGTTTAACCCAATTCTCACATTCCCTGCCACATTCTGAATGAATGGCACGGAATATCTCAGTTCTAGAACTAATTTCTCCCTAGCATACTTCCAGGATGATGTTTCTACTCAAATTAGTCCCAGCCCATGCACCTTTTATATTCTTTCAAACCTCATCCTTTTCCACTTACATTCATATAAACTTCAGAAATCTCTTATTAAGCAGCACCTAACACTCTCCAAATCCTCCACTTCTGTAATACAGATTACTTCAACCTTTTACAGCTGAGTATAAAGCAAAAGTATCAGAAAAAAAAGTGGCCACGGTCAGAGGCTCCACATGCACAGAGCACAAACTTCTGCCTTCCTCTAGGATACCAAGTTATTCAGATTCAATGTTTCACATGCACCCAAAAATTAAAATGATCTCAGACTGTCAATATTTTCACCTGTTGGATGTCACTGCCTATTAATAGCTGCACACCGACAAACCACTTACTCATTAAAATTTCCTTTGTTTCCCCCATTTTCCCAAGTTTTTCATTTTTTATTTTTTTCCTTTTCTATGGAGTCACAGAGAACTAAACTATGCAAAAAAAAATAACAGGCACCATTCTGAAGCAAGGATAATTGCTACCTATCAACTCCTGGAATAAAGAACAGGAATATTTTAAATGGAAAATTGCATCTAATGCATTAGATCAGAACAGCAACATTGCCATATCTTCAAAATAAGCATGTTGAATAGCAAAGGAGTTTATAAAGTTTTGTCAAGATGAAAAAAAACTATGTATTTTCTCCTGCAACAAAACCTTAGAATAAACCTGTGGCTTAGTTGCAAAATTTCATAATGATTAAGCTGATATCATAACAGATGCCATCTGCAGCTTCAGGCCTGTTGAACAGAGGGAGTGCATAAAGCCCATCTTCCCATTACACCTAAATTAATTTATTCCTTTTCTATTGAAAAAAGGAACATTTTAAGCCTTCACAACATTCAGGAACAAATTAATAAGCTATAGTGTAGTCCCTAGATAAGGTGGGAAGTTTACTTTCATTGTCAAGTTTAAAGGGATAGAATTCCAACACCCGAGAAAATATATCTCTGGTAGCTATAGGATCAAAACACTATACATTTCTAACAAGCAGATTTCCTCCCTTACTTCTAAGGATCCAGGGCATTTGTATGTAATAGTACTGTTAATCCTCCCCTCATTATATATCTCCTAAGAGTTAGCCTTCAAACTGGTTTCCTGTCAGTGCCTCATCTTTTCTGTGATTAAAGTGGTATGTTCTCAACTGCTATCCGACCTCTCCAAGTGATTCTGCTGTTTTCCTCCCATCTTCCCCCCTTTTCTACTGAAGTTATTCTCTGTCCTTTTAAGGGTTTTCACTAGCATTGCCTTGGTATTTTAAAACTGTCCACATAGATTTCAGCAGCCTCTAACATCACTGATTTCTCTCTTTTAATTTAGCAGATAATAATAAAAATATATATATCAGTAAAAATTTCATGCATAGATGAACATCATGCAAGAGCCTTAGTTTCCAATTTTTTATAAAGAAGATATCTAGTAGAAAGTTGTAAGAAAGACCTGGAAGAAGTGTTAAAAAAGGCATGTATAAAAGTACTTGCTAATCAGGCATGATCACTTCAGCCAGTACTCATGTTTGATCAGTTATGGCTTGTAAAATTATATTAACTAATAAAGGAATACATAGTTAGTAGATTATTTTGTAACTTAAGTTCCATACAGAGATCTCCATGGGATTTATTGTTATCTGGGTGTTTTCCATTTGCTTGTTTTGGTTAGTTTTTATTCTTCCACATTCTAAGTTACAAAACTAACTTTCATGGTCTAGTCTCACTCCTAAGAATCGACAGTAAAGTTGTCTCTTCTACCTTGTACAATTCTGATGATCTTCTGTATCTGTATACAGGACTGCTTTTTGCCTGAATAACCATCGACCATTTCAGGAAATCAAACTGTGCTCTTACGTGTATTCACAGAGATTGATACAGTCAAACCTCTCAGGTCAACAAAAAAACATCTTCATGTCCTTCTTCAACCCATATGTCACCTTTGTACCAGTACTAATTGCCTTTCTCCTCCAGTCTCAGAGGCATGACTGTATCCAGTAAAAAGGTACCAAATGTTACATAAAAGCATCTTTCAGTCCAAACCAGTAATGGGGAAGAACCACCTTCTCTACCTTGCAGGTCAGCTTTGGTCAACTCAACTTTGTTAGCAAAAACAAAAATAACAACAACAAAAAAAACAAACAGAAAAAGCAAAAACAATAAACAACAGGTTAGTATAAAGATAGATAAACCAGGGGGCCATCACTTTAAACAAATAAAAGTAATTAGTATAACACCATCACAACCAATGAGCATAATCATACATGCAGGAAGGACAACATAAGCAACAAGGACACTGAGGGACATGGCTACCTTTACTCATTGCCACTTTAAGAAAAGCAAAAAACAAGCAACAAATAAAACAACGAGAAGGAGGAAATGCATTTAATTTACACACAGGGACACACAATTTACAGAGTAGGAAAAGGAAAATATCACATTTATAACACCAATTCTTCTGCACCTACTGATACTTTGAGATTTTGCTTCATTTGAGAAATACTTGGAATCCATTTATGTATAAAAACCTACTTGACTTTCAGAAGAGTAGTCAGGAATATTTTTGTTTTGTTTATACATCCAAACTCAAGAACTGAACATAAATTTGCTGTCTGTCATAACAGCACAGATTGTCTTGGCTCTTTGGACAAAGTGGAGTCACTGCCAGCAAACTATAGGAGATTGATAATTCTGGAAGAAGATAACCTTTGTTTAGCCTCGGAACTGAACTTAACAGCGTATGAAAAGTGACAGTAAAAAAAAAAGAAAACAAAAAAGCTTTCCTCTCACAAGCTGTCTTATGCTCTCAAATTTCAACATCCTTTTAAAAAAGCCTGCATGATCAGGTAAACAGACAGCTCCTTGGGCTTTAAATCCATGCAATCTTTGGCAATTTGGCAATCTCATCAGAGCAATCAACAGATATAACAGCAGTGCAAGCTCATTTCTTCCTATAGGCAAACATGATCTTGTTATCAGTGGTAAAATCATAGCAAAAGAGAACAATGAAGCTAACAAGACTTACTGGAGATCAAATATAAGCTTGCCGTAAATTGCAGAGTATAAAAAAAGCCAAGCAGAACAAAATAATACCACCGATAGATAGTCTTTTATTGGGCACAGATCTTTTTTTAATTTTTATTTTTCTGCAAATGGAAAATTCATTTTATAACAAAGTCATGTCGATTTTTGGGTTCTACTTCCTTGATTCTAAGTTTGCTTTTTCAGCATGGAAAAAGTATGAGGACAAAGATGGGAGGATGGGCAGCAAATACTGAATCCCCTGCCAATGAAGGTTACACGTTTTTATCATACATCACAATGGGAACAACAAAACACCCAAATACTGACCTCTTGTGGTTTAAAAGATGGATATTTAAGAAGTACATACTCACCCCTTTGTATCACCCTGTTCTTATAAAGTTCTAATGTTAATTACTGCTACTGAAGAGAGATTGGTAGCTCTCAGTTTTATCTTCTCGATTTAAATTAAAAACCTTAATAAACTTCAACTGGCATGCACAGACACAAGTTTTGTGCTTCGTGTGAAGTTCAACAACTTTGAACTGGGAAGAGTTTCTCCCACATCTCTGTATATCTCTCTAGACACGTTCTAAGAGAGTAATTTGTGTGGTAACAAACAAGCACTTTTCCCACCTGCCCACTTCCTCATATTCTTTGTAGCTGAGCAGGAACAAAACTTACATTTGTTCCCTAATTCCAGTAACAAAGGAATACCGAATCATAAAGAATAGGAAAACTGTCAAAGTATCATGAAGTAAACAAATGCTCCTCTCCTCAATGAACAAACTCTGATTCTACAGTGAAAAGTGAAGTATCACCAGACTGAAATTTTCACTACTGAGGAGACAACGAGTAAAATCCTTTTTGACGTTATCTTGCTGTGAGATTTTAAGCATGAGATTAGATTTCCTTTTTTTCCCCACACAATGCTTGTTACACAAAATGTGTTTCTGATTATCCAGCCTGTGTCATTCATGCTTCTCACACACCAGTGAATTCAAAAGGTTAACTACAATATTTTAAGGAAAGTAGCACAAGATTTTTATTTTACTGCAGAATTTGGAAGAAGATTAAATAAGAACAGAAGTCCCAAAACATCTGGAGCAAAATCACCATCTGGTTAAGGAATAATAAATCTCCTTTGTGAGACGCTGTTTTCAGTGGAACAGGTGAGGAACGGAAAAAGCCACGTTTCTCAGACACAAAGGAAACTGCTTTGTAAAAAAAATGTTCTTTAACCACTTTCATTAGGTGTGTTTGGCTCCCTTTTGTGGAGAGAATGAGGGAAATGATATAATTCAGAATTTCAGATAGCTCTAGAGACTGCAGTAAGCAGCACAATGATATACAAATAAAGGAAAGGAAAACAGAACAAATGGGAAATGAACATAGAAAAAAGGAAAACCACCCCAACTGCAAGAGGTACCCACTAACAGTTAGGGTAACATTCACTTTTTTGTGGAGTTTCAGACATCTACTTCTATCAGGAACAGTGATGAAAAAGCACTAAGTCACTTAGTCTTGACTTTTGTGGATGGAACAAATTCAGGTTGAGCCATTCACTTACTACAAAGAGGAGGAAATGAGACACTCAGCAAATGAACCTGATTTTAGAAATCTGGACTCCAGGTAGAGATGACTTGAAGTTTGAGCTGATTTACTTTCTGGGAAAGCAATAAGATCATCTGGAATAACTCCATCTGTCAACTCTAGCCTACACTCCACAGCGCAGAAATCTTTTAGCTCAAGCTTTCCAGTACCACTCATAGCGCATGTCTGACAAATGGAAATTCTTAGTGAGATGAATATATGAAGAAAGCTGCAATTCAAAAATCAAATGAAACAGTCATCTGGTAACATTTTTATTATTATTACTTCAGCAAATCCTAAATGCGTTGGCAAAAAAAAAAAGTCTTCCTTTCCAGCACTTCCCCTGGCACTGAACATGGACAATTCAGGAAAAAAAAGCAAGGGTATTAAATTGCAAGAGTAAGTTCCAGCAGAATGAAGGCCATTATTCACCTTCTTATCTACTGTTTAGGTTTATAGCTGCCTCCAACTTGAACCTTGTTCAAGTGCTTTATAAGAGAAGGGAAAAACTCCTTACATTTATGAGAGCAAAACAATCTCCATGTCCAGGCAGCTACTCTGCAGGTACTAGATAGGTACGCAGACAAAATAAGTGCCACCTTACATGAGCATGTGCTGACATTAAGTAGCCTTGGATAACAGGAGACTAAAGAACTGCATTGTGCACAAGAAGAAGGAAATCCAATAGCTCTTACAATGGTGTCAAGTCTTCTGGGAAACATTCTGTTCTGGAGGCACACACAGAACAACAGATTCATCTAATGAGAAGTTCTTGAAGGAGAAAGACTACTGGCTACACAGCCGACAAATTAAGCTAGTTTTAAATAGAAGAATTACCAGAAATCACTAATGTTAAAGAGGAGCTTTTTAATGCACTGAAGGTAATCGGAAAAGACATTTTCAAAAACCCCAAATGGATTATTTTTTTCCTTGAACCTCGGAAATAACACCACAGCAAAGATACATTTCTTCTTTTAGCAATGTAGCTCAGCTACAAATGGGCAAAGCCACAAGTTCTGTTATACCAAGCTCACTTCCACAAGGAACAGTGTGGTTAACACTTAAAAGCAGCAGAAACGCACAGAGAACAGCATAAAGCAGTGCAGAACTTACCAATACTGTGAAATTGGAGTTGACATTGAGTGGGCTCTTTTAACAGGACATAAAATTCTCACAAACTAGAGTATTATTGTGAGAGTGTGGCAACAGAGCCAAAGTGCAGGAGTTCCCAGCCAACCAGAAGGCACATAAACACTTCAGAGACTGGATTTAATTGCAATGCCAGTTTGTTTTTTCTTGAGTACTCAAAGATGGCTGTAAGATGGCACTTTGAGTTCTAGGAAGGGACAGTCTTGACAAGCATCAATATATCAATATGATGTAACCTGAAATCTTGACTTGGTTTACTTGGTAAAGTCCTGTCTGTGAAGACCAGTTAGGAAAACATCTTGAACATGCAAACTATAAATCTCTCCTGATAAAATCTATTTTTCCTCTAGCGATTAGTAACCAAAATAGCAGACTGGTGTTCAGTGGAGCTAGACACAATCATGACTTTCATTTAACCCAACCAGGAGAACCCTGGACTGTTTTATGCTAAGTATCCCATATGCTATGGGAGTTGATAATAGGCATGTGATTGATGATGTCAATATTCTTTTTAAAAATGGGAACTAAACAAGAACAGTAAATTATTCAAAAGAAGCATCATTAAACCACTGCTCTTTACAAGCTTCAAGAAGTCACAACACATTTGTTTCCATTAAAAAAAAGTTTTCCAGGTGGTAGGACAATGTTGGGGAACAGCCTCAAATGCTTTTATTGAAATCCCAAGTCCTCAAGAAGAAAATTCTGTTATGGTGTGATCTTCACCCTTCAATGACTAACACTCCTTTCCATTTTCCCTATCTCTACTTGGTCCTCAAAACACTTACTTATGCAAGTGTCAAAAAAAAAAAAAAAAGAAGAAAGGGCTTTCTCAAGCACTAGTAAATTACAGGTTTGAGTTTTCTTTCATAGTATTAAAACATTAATAAATGTTTTAAAAGCTCTAAGAATAGCACAAGAGTAGTCCAACTCAGTACTACCCCTTCCATTACCAGAAAGGTACCACTTCATAAGGTACTAATAGTCAAGAGAAAAGCTGATGAGGAGGAGGACTTATAGCCTCCCCATGGAAATACAAATGTGTGGAAACAAATGGATTGCAGCAAAAGATTTCTTGAAGAAATCAAACTAATGAAATAGACAATAAAGTAGACAAATAAATGCACAGGAGGCAGCAAAGAAGAGAACAGTACATGAGAGGGGAACCACTCTGAAATCAGTCATACCTTCACACCCACGTTCAATCTGCCCACTGCGGTGCAGAGCGTCATTTATTAGATCAGGCAGACGCCCATTCAAGTCCACAGATGCTAGACAGCCCTGAAATCCGTCACGTGAGGCCACTAGCTTTGGGAGGTTGCTGTACATGCCTTGAGCTAGACCAGCAATGTAGAGATCACCTGCAGGAGAAAAGGGTAAACATACAAGAATAAAGTTAAATAACTTTTAAGTTAACTTTCCCCCACTCCCAAAATTAGTGAGCTGAACATCTGCTTAGGAAAGGTTAAAAGAAAAGTAGAATATTGTAAAGGCCCAGAAGTCATTTCTGGCTATTTAATATGCATACATGCTGTCTGACTGGTGTCCTTGATCTACATCCAACCACAAACAAATGTTAACCTAACCTAAAGCAACATTTACTATCCTCACTTGGAGCCCTCACACAACCGTGTATTTTATGACATTTTCATGTAAGACTGAAATAATTATGAATGCATTTCCCTTGTATAGCCCTAACTTCATCTGTTTGTTCCTAACAAACAGAAACTTAATTGCACTTAATCTAGGGAAAAACCTCATATTGGCCATCAATTTCCAAGGAAAAAGAAACATCAAAAATCATTCACTATGAACTATTTATTCTGGTATGAAAACTGCCAAAAAAGAGAAAGAGAAAAATGAACTTGAAAGACAAAAATGTGAAAAATCCAGATTTTCTGTTCTGAAACCCATAATGTTTTCAAGCTTACTGGTTAAGCCCTGCTGAAATAAAGAGTAGGGTGGAGAAATGTCATTCTTGTAGAATTTACCTTTAAGATCCAGATTTTTGGCTCCATTGATAACTTGAGTGACCATCTTAGTGTCCACCTTTAGACTGTGTGTGTTACTGTTATCTCTGGTGATGACAACATTGTGCCACTGGTTGTCATTAAGAGGACGGTCACTGTTGCCTTTAATAACATTGGGTCCATTCCCAAGGTCAAACACATAGTGTATATAGCTGTAAACATAACAAGAACCACTTAAAATTAAACAACTCCAGCATTGATATGATGATAAAATAACATATGCAAGTCATGAAATAAAGTGTCTCCAGATTAGAAAGTTCTAGTTAGCCAAAATTGAAGCCCCTGATTCAGAAAGGTGAGTTCTTTCTTTTCCACCATGTGTAAGGGTTCATATTTTGAGAGATTACATTTGAACTAATCAGATCGTAATAATAAAGTATTCCTTTTTTTTTTTTTAAACAAAGTTCTTTCAGACCCACAAAAACTTCTGATTGTGCTTGTAATTATTTTTAAAAATTAGTAAGATCAATTGATGTAGTGGAGAGCAACACTAGATATAATTATTTAGGGCACATATTCCCCAGATTCTGAGTTTGAAGTAACCCTCTTAAAAAGTTAACTGGGAAACTCACTCAAAATATTGCACTAAAATTCACGAGATCCTATGTTTATTCAAACAGCTGGAAAACAATTAGCAAGTCTTTTTGGAAAAACATAAACTAACAAAGTTTGAAGTTGTGAGACTGTTACCCTGAATTGTTTATACAGTTCAAACACTGAAATCCACCAGAGGATATTCCTTTCAGAAAAAAAAGACAACAAAATACAAACCTCAACAGAGCTCTTGACTTTTTTTTTAAAATTGATTTATTATTAGTCAATGTCCCACCTACAGAAACCCATGCAAAGTTAAAAAATGGACTGAACCTTAGTTATATTAAAATAAACAGGACTATTTAAGAATGTTTGTGGAATTCACGTTTACAGTGTCTAGATGAGTACAAGACAAATATTTACTCAACTGATAAATGCACTTTTTTTCCTTTTTAAAGCTATTGACCTTGACAAGAGAATACGCTGGCTTAAAAGCATGCCCAGTTCAGTCTTCTTGAGCATCATTAGAAGGAAAAAAAATTTGGCAGCCCACAAGATGTTTTTTCCTTCCATAGAGGTGGCAGAAATGCAACAGGCCAGTTACAGGGAAGGAGAGGAAAAAAAAAAAGCAACAAACTCAGAGCCCTCAGCATATTTTCTGCAAGACTAACAAGAAAAAAAAAAATGTAGACAATCAAATCTGAAGGACTTCAAACTTTTTTTTTCACATACTGTAAATATGACTTCCCCTAAGTCACAGGGAGAAAGTCAACGGTAAAAATCATGAATCTTAAGTTATAGTGCTTACATCCAACTGCTTTGTCATATACCTCAGAAAACAGAGAAATGTGAGATTGGCTTTTTTATGCAAGACTTTAAATTTCATCTTTAAAATGAAACCCTGGTAGAAAAAAGCAGAATGTTCACTTACCCCTTGACTAGCTCAACTGCAATGAAGTCATTACCATCACCACTGTTAAAGAGTATGAAACCGTCAGCTGAAGTGGTCTTGAACTGAAAGAAGAGGTGCATGGATGTATAAGCCTGCAAGGTGGCCAGACTCAGGTAGCTGCTCTTAGTCTTGAATGTCACAGGGTCAGCTATAATGTTGCGGAGACCAAAGCGTGCCTTCAGCTCACAGTAGTCAATATCACCATTCTTGCACAGGTCAATGTAGAGCATCCCATTGAACATGAGGCTCTGAAGGTGACCAATAAAGCTAGAAGGGATGACAGAAATGTAACGTTTCTCTGTCATGATCCCTGTCTCAATGTTATGGAACTCCAACCGGGTGTGATCACCAACCATTGTGCCTGAAATACAGAAAGAAAGAAGAACAGGCAGAAAGCCTAGGCATCAGTAATAGGTTATATGGAGTCTCTCACCCCCCCAGTTACCAGACTTCCAGAATACTAAATTAATTCTACACAAAATAAGAAAATATAGTCATGGTGAAGTAGCTTGAGTATACCGGTTGCGAAAACATGGACAAAGAGGTTAAGACAGGACTGAAGGGTCACAAAAGTCACAGAATCATTGAATGGTTTGGATTGGAAAGGACCTTCAAGATCATCTAGTTCCAACCCCCATGCTATAAGCAGGGACACTCCCCACTAGACCAGCCTGCCCAAAGCCCCACACAGCCTGGCTTTGAATGCTCCAGGGAGGGGGCATCTACAACCTCTCTCTTTCCAGTGTCTGATCACCCTCACAAATAAACAATTTCTTCCTAATACCTAGTCTTAATCTACCCTCTTCCAGTTTAAAGTCATTTCTCCTCATTCTATCACTACATGCCCTTATACAAAGTTCTTCCCCAGCTTTTCTTGTATGCCCCTTTCAGGTACTGAAAGGGGGCTACAAGGTCCCTACAGGGTTCTCTCTTCTCCAGGCTGAAGTTTCCCAGTTCTTTCAGCCTGTCCAGATAGGGAAGGTGCTCCAGCCCTCTGATCAAGCATCCTTTTCACCCAGTCCTTGGGCCTTTAACATACGACAGGAACCATTTACCTCATCAACATTTATTCATGCTTAATTATTTTCTCCATATTCAACATACATCCATTCTTCAAACTCTGCTACAAACATGCAGTTACTGTTTCCATGAGACTTTGTAGGCTATTATTCTGGATTTTCACGACCAGCTGTTGGCAGTAAGGCCATGTCTGCAGGGAGATTGCTGTGAAGAGAGGCCAGAGCCATGCTGGCCCACATATGGCCACTGCCAGTCAGTTCCAAAAAGCCCCCCCACCATCTCCCAGGACTCAGCTGCACCCCTCAGGTATGCTGGTAGCATCTCAAAGAAAAGATGGTTAAGAAAGGGGAAAATGCTGCGTGCAAGTGAGAAGAAGGAAAGAAAAGTGCAAGAATGCCCTGCAAACACTGAGGTCCAGTAAGGAGGATGGGAATGAGGCACAGCAGGCACTAGAGCAGATATTCTCCCACAGCCCATGGAGAACCACTCCATAGCAGATATTCACACTACAGCCCAGAGGTGACCCCAAACCACAGCAGGCAGATGTGCCATGGAAGAATCGTGACCTGTGGAGGACACACACTGAGGCAGGTTTTCCTGACAGACAGTGGAGATGACTCATGCTCAAGCAGTTCAGATGCAACTGCAGCCTGCAAAAAGGACCTGTGCTGGCACAGAAGAAAACTGCATGGAAGAGAGAGCTGCAGAGAGGACTGCAACCTCCAATTCAACATCTTCCCATTCTGCTCAAGGAGATAAAGGAGTTGGCAAAGGAAGGAGTGAAATTGAGTCTGGGTAAAGGAAGGGGGAAACATTTGAATTTTTGTCTTTGTTTCTCACCATCCTACTCCATCTTTACCTGGTAACAAATTATTTTTCCCTGTGTTGAGAGTGTTTTGTGCATGGGCAGCTGAATTCCTCATCTCTATGCTGAACCACAAGCTATCATCCTATTTTCTCTCTCCTTTTGAGGAGATGCAGTGAGCACAGCTGAGCTCCCAGCAGCTGGCCAGGGGCAGCCTCCCACTTACAAAACACCAACAAGATTATAAGACACCATTTTCAATTTTATAGACACAACACTGAGGAACAGAGATGTAAACATAGAAATATGAGTTTGGATCTCAAACATTCGACATCCAATTTCGTAGAATGTATAACTACTTAACTGCTCTCATTTGAGGCTCAGTACTTTTAGAGAAAACAGCCAAGACCCTAAATGAGTTCCCCCAACAAAAATAAAGATAGGCACAATTAGAGACTATATGTGAAGTATCTGACTTCAAGCCACTTTCTGCAGCTTTTCATAGCAACTCTAAGGCGGAGAAGTCAGTTCCTCTGGGCAACATTTGGATGCCTTATTAGAAGTTCCTCTTTTTTTTTTCTTTTTTGCCTTGTTGTCTCTTTCAATACAGACTAATCAGTGTGGTTCTTAAAAACAAGTCCCTTCTTTACTATATAGCCCTATGTCAGCTCCGTTGGTTCTCCTACTGCAGAAATGTTTTAACACACTGCTGAAATTCTACCAGGTTTAAAAGAATAGAAGGCTCAAAAATACACTAGTTTTGTGAAAAAAAACTGATCCGCATGTAAAGACATGATAATTATTTAGAGTGGGATACAGATAAGAAGAATTTATCAATAATATGCTGGATTGCATCTGTCAGTCAACTAACATACATACACAGCCCTTGACTAGCCACTGCAGAAGTTATATCTGAGATGCTGAGATTGCATCCATAAGCCTCACTGTCCACTACACCTCAATTTCAAGAAAAACTCCCCTTTTAATTTGCCTGAGACAGATCCACTGGACTTAGAAGCTTCCTCATCCTTTGTACTGCCACCTGAAATCTCCTTTCATTTCTCACCTAACTTCCAGATTAAGAAACAAAATCTTTCATCACTTCTTCTATTTGTAACATACTGTTGTTGGGTTTTTTTCCTGTTGTCTGAACTAATTGTGTATATGACGTGAGTCAAATTAGGTGAGTTGACAGTCTCTAACTTGCTTAGTTCTACAATACTAAATATCCAACTCACCTTTCATGACCAAACAATAAGTGAAATTTTTCAACTTATACTTTAAAAAACTTGATCACAGTTTGACAAAGACAGTAAAAAGGAAGTTATTAGAAAAAAGTGTTCTCAAGTATTTACTCCAAGTACGAATACAAAAATGTAACTTTTTTTCTTTTTGCTTATTCCCAATTTCAACAGTGGATCTAAATTTAGAGACAGTTACACAAAGACCTTTGACACAGAAATCAGCAACCCAAGCACACAGATTGGACAAATGTAAATGAAAGCAGTCAAGTACTCACGACTATTCAGAAATCCAATCCGTAGTACGAATACAAATGTTCTAAAATTCTGAAACAATCCTTTATAGGAAATATTTTATTTTGACAGAATGTCATGTCATAGACACTGAAAAAGTCTGGGTACAGTAAGTTTGTTCAGACAAACTATCTCTTACCCACTGTTAAGACTTTCTTTAGTTTCACCATTTACCCAATGAAAATTTCTTAACTTTTCTAAACCAAGAGAATTGTATTTCTTTTTTGGGGGAAAAAAATAAAATAAAATCTTGGGTGTTGTGGTTCTTTTTTAAATTATCTTTTATTTTTTAAACTTCAGCAGGTTGGTAAACTAAAAATGTAGAAATGTCAGGTACCAAGAGCAGGGAGATTCTTCTACTTTTAATCAGACACAAAGAACAATTTGTGAGAGTAGGGGATACAAAGGTAAGCCTTTGAAAGCTGGAATACACTGGGAGAGGAAACACATACAGGGGGCTTAAAAATTGAGTGAATGAGGTTGGAAGAGGTAAACTCAGGCTTTTGGAAGAGGTAAGAAGTGGGAAAAATGAGACTGGCTTAAGAAAAATAGGACAGCAATGACAGTACAGACAGTCAGGAGAAGTTCAGCAAAAGACTGAAAGGAGCATGATATTACAAGACAGTGGTATCTTTTCATAAAAGACCATAGAGTGAAAATCTGGTATGTCCAGGTCTCATCAGCTGTCAGTCCTAGAGTTCCTCTCATTTGCTTCATTCTGGCCTGTACAAAGTATTTTAACTACTATCACATTCAGCAGCTTGTCAGTTCAAGTGGTAGCAAAGAAAGATTTCCAGCCTCTACTGTGGAATTTGGGTGCTAATAAGATGCTGTGAAGAGCAATATGCCTGCTGTACTTATACATCATTTACCACTGATATTCAGTGGTCAGTTACAATGAGTAGGGAGGTGGAGAACAGTGAGGAGGAGTGGAGTAGAAGAGTTTTGTGATTAAGCAGCAAAATGCTGTCCAGAGGAACTGGATGATGACTCTGCCTTAAGCTGCTTGCAGGAAGACAGTAAATCAGAAAGTCCACAGCAAATTTTTCACAGGTGATCATTAATTGTCTACAGTTCTCCCAGTAGCAGAAATGAGCTAATAGAACCCAATTTACAGACTTGCTGAAGAGTCATACACATAAGTGACTGAGAAATCACGTCAAAATTGTACCAAATATACCTAAGTTTAATCTGATGCCTTTTAAACCTGTAAAAGGGAAAAAAAAAAACTCCTACTCACTTCATAAAATAGACAAAGGTGTGAATCCAGATACAACTTCTTAGTTCCACATAAACACATATTGGTGAGTCGCATACATAAGGGGGGAAAAAACAGCTCTATATTAAGAACAAAATTTAATTTGCGTGCAGTGTTCCAAACAAGCAACAATCAATTAGGTTGCTTATTTTTAATGGGGGCCTAATTTAGACTTCTGATCTATGCCTAAAGAGAGCATGAATCCAGTGGAAAAATCTATGTGACCACATCTAAAACTACATCATATATCCCAGGAAGCGGAATGCAGATTGCACAGTCTTAATTCTGGTTTTGACTTTTGACTTCACTGTGGTGGTCGTCTTTTAATAGATATTTTTAGCAGCAATACATCTTTAATTATGTAATTCATGTACATATGCAGATCTTATTTTAGTATAGGATTGTATCATTATTATTTATAAACACAGTTTCACGAAAAATGGATTATGAAAAACAGATGGCATTTCTGGGGACTGAGCTACAAATGCAGAGAGTGCCACCTCATGGTACTTGCTGAAAGAAAACCAAACAACTCATATCCAGAGAAACTGTTCTCCGAAAATGATGCATTTACCTGTATGTTTCACTAATTCAGAAAGATCCCACTTGAATAAAATTTCATTTTCCTCCAGGCTAGTGTTGATCAACTCTCTGCCAATTCTTACAAGGCATTTTTTTCATTCATATTCTTCTTCGATTCTCTCTTACAAATCATCAGCTTATAGCACAGGATATATTTACTTCAGAGGAAAAACAGACAATAAGTCATTTTCCTGCAAACCCCTATCTTTGGGCTTATTTCAAAACCCTGCTCCTGGCCTACCAGCCAATCCCATTACCACATTACTTACAATTAATTATACTTACACAGTAATAAAAAACATTTTGCAGAGATAGGCAGCTCCACAAATATATATCCTACAATAGCTATTCTCCCTCATTGCTTTCTGAGTAGAAGCTTGTAGAGAGGACTCCAGCATTTGGCAAAACAGCATGGGATACAAGTAAATGAATATACTCTTATCAACGCTGCACCTAGCCTTAATTTTCTTTGTGATCCCATCATTAGTCTTCACACTCCTGGTGTTTTCCTTAAAAACCCAGTTTCTACAGTTGGACACAGCTTTGAGAAATTTTATATTATTCAAAGAATGAAAAAGGTTTCTGTCTCTTCCAGCTCTGGAGAAATAGACCAGAAATATCACATAAAGATCTTTTGTTTCTGTAATGAAACAAAGATCATCATAAAGTAGTTTGGTCATTTTTGTGCAAATCTCCTAACTTGGGACACACCTTTCTCCTCTTCAACTCCACTTCTACAAAAAGCAGCATAAACTTAAAAATCTGTCAGCGAATGCAAGGAAAAAAAAAAAAAAGACATTCCATGTGTTAGAATAAGCAATATTCCAGTGCGTTAGGGTCCTTCCTAATCTCCTGAAGAAAGCTGAGAGCAAAGTGTTCTATTTGTCCTTTCTTCCGGATGGCTCTAAGTCCCGGGCACAAGAATTTTAAAAACAACAGCAGAGACAGAAGTCCACATTCTCTATCATACCTATCAAATGCAGGTTTTACCATCCAGCAAAAGTTTGTTCAAAGGAAAGTTTTAGAAGGCTTTTGCTTTCATTCCACAGCACAGGAAATCGCCATACTTGTAGCTCAGGAATGAGGTGTACTCAGAGCCTACCTGAGCCTGGCACAAGAGCAGGTGATGTTCAACACCTTTGTGCTTTTGACTATGTGCAAGATCATTTGTCTCCTAAGCGCATAACTCAGATATAATTATTGGCTCAGAACCTTCTGGAACTGGCTGGAAACAGTTCTTCTCACAGAGCTGTACAATAGTTTTCAGCATAGCACTATTAAGAACACAGAAAGTGACGAGCATCAGGAAAAAAAGGAGAGAGACACAAAGACAGGGGGAATGGATGTAAAGGCAGAGAAGAGACTGGGAGCAGAGATACAACAGTAACAACCAAAACTACTTATACACTGCACTCACCCTCAGCAACGTCATCATCCACCATCAGTTTGAGGCTCTTTCCACGTCGAACTACCCGAACAGTGTGCCACTCATTGTCGTTGAGTTTCTGCCCCGCATAAAGAGTTTCAGGTCCCTTGCCTGCAGATGGTGATAGGTTTAATAGTTAAGAACAGACTCCAAATTAGTTCAATATCTGCCCAATTGGAAAAGTCACCAAAATCAACCTGGTGCAATACAGACTAGGAAACTGGGTAGGTGCATCATAGCCTGCAATCAACCCTCACAAGTACGCCTTTCCAGCTCAAAGGGAGTCAGAGCCACAAACATTTCTACTCAGGGCAGTGCCTTTCTCACACACATATCCCAAGAGTTAGAAACCCCTCTGGTGCTATAGTACAGGGCACTGCAGTATTACCAAAATGAGTTGATGACAGAAATAACTCTAGTGTGAAGTAACCATTTACAATTTTTTCTCTCTTAAGAACCTTGATTTACACTAGTCACAAGGGATTCTTTTCAGAGTTAATCACACTGGACTCCCAACGCTTAAGTATCAAACACCAGGCTGTTTTCAGTCTTTCAGTCTCAAAAATAAAGAATTAACTCAAACAGAAAAGAAATTTAGTAATAATAATACTACAGAAAGGCTAACAATACCACTCACTACCTGGCTGATTGCTCTAATGCTGTTTCAGAGTAGTCTGGCTGTACTTACACATGGTGCATACTGTGCCTTGAGTTATGTGTCAGTAAAGAAAGAGGAACCCATTTATCTCCAAAAAGTATACCCACAGTTGTCCTTGCAAGCAATGCTCCTGGAAAAACAGCATTTGTTGCTACCCATATTCATCCAGTTTTGCTCTCACTTACTTAAAACATTAATTGTTCAGATTATAGAACTGGAATAGTTCACTCATGTCAAATGATAAGTGAAGAATGGTGTGTGCTAAAATAAAAAAAATCTGTGCTCATTTCAGTACAGTACTTAAGTTTTTTGACAGCGGTATATCAGAGAAACACAGAATGAGGACAGCAGAACTTTTTGCTCAAGAAGTTTGGGCTCACTGCTCAAGACACCAAAAGAGGAAACCAGCAAGTAAAAGCAAGATATATTAAACACATTAAGAGCAACAGGACAGGGATAACAAGGAACTAGAATGGCTCAACTTACTGCATGGGTAAAACTACATGTCAGATATGCAGGTTATATCCCATAGTTATCCAATTAAAAAAAGAAAATCAGCGTTTTTAATTCAGTTATTTTGACCAGTTTTAATGGAATGAATATAGTCCAACTTCACTAAGAGAATGAAATACACACATCTTGGAGCAAAACTCTGCACAAAGGGGATGCACCCACTCTGGTCTGTGCTGTGGTGCACGCTAATAGGTCTACATTAAGAGTAGCATATTATACAGTGAAACAGAACTGAAGGAAACAGGTAAGAATCATATACAGGGACAACAGGCAGTCCAGAGTATGCATACCACCTAACCAGCAACGTTATGGTAACTTCACCTTCCCGAGAGGGAATATGGGCAAAGCAGGCAGCATTTCATCCAGCTAAGATATAACATGCTGGGGGAATCATACAGGAAGAAACAGCAACAGAATGAATATTGTGTCATTCCCAATAGGGGTCATGCAGTTCATATGAACAAAAAGGCAGAGTGATTCCCTTCCAAATGAAGTCTGTTGCTATCCAATTTTAACACAGAGCAAGAGGAAAAAAAAAAACCAACCTCTCTTTCTACAGTGATCTGAAAAACGAAAAGTCATTCTCCATTTAAAAGGCCAGGGTGTTATACTGCAATTACAGAAGATACTTCTTTGACAGGAAACCCATAACCTCTGCAGTTTCCCCATCGTTGCACCAAAGGCACACTGCACCATGAATGTAATCCTGGCAGCTAGATCATAGCTAGAAATCTTATGTTCTGTTGAATTAAGCAAGCTAAAACTCCATTCAGTGGAGTTTTTAAAAGTTACACTAGATTTACATTAGTGAGAACACATTTTTTTCTGAAGTGCGTATTACAAAAGGATGCACGTGGATAACCTGTAAAATTAATGCCTATATCAGAACATACCAAATCAGTTATTGTAGTTATACACAGCCATATCTCAGGTTCAAATTACCTCCAGTGTGTCTTTAAGATGCCACCTGACCAGATCAAAGAGTTTTCTAGGCTATATGGTTCAGCATCTCAAGGTGACTGATCGCTTTTCAATTCTAGCCTGACAAAGTGGGAATCGACCAAAAAGAGCTTATTTGGCTTATCATTGCCATCTTAATGTCCACTGTAACACTTTGAAAAGAAAATTGGAACAATTACAGAAGTTATCTGACAAGATCCACATAAAATGTATATTAGTCGGTTCAGAAATGAATGAAAGTTTTAAGTCTTCCAACTTTTTTCCAAAAGAAAAGGCTGCCTACAAAATGAGATTGCTGTCTAGTTAATAGTTTGTGCTCATGAATTTGAAAATTAAGCACTATGAATGCAAACAATTTCATGTTTACTGGTCCCTGACTTGATCAGTCAGTTTAACGTTAATCAGTCTAGAAAAAATTAAATAGGAGCTTTAATACTTCATGCATAAGCCTCCATTTTGTATGCAATAGTAAGCATGGGCTTCTTTTCATTGAGTTTCCTGAACAATAATGCATACAAAAAAAAATCCACATACCCATGAGAATGCTTGAGAGCATTCATTGGTCATATCTGAAATTCAAAGGAGTGCTTACAAACAGTATTTTACTGCTGTTTAAAAATGCTTTGAAGGCACTTATGTACCAAGTGGGTTGACCCAAGAAGTTGCAGAATCATGTCCCACTTTTTCCAACACCCAGTGAGACATGTATACAGTCTTACAGCTGAATACAGGAGCAAGTGCTTTGACAAAAGAGTTTTTGTCCCCACCTTTCAAGCTATCTTGCATATCACCCTTCATCTACAGAAATGCAAATATAGGAAGCAGCAAAGCAAAGGGTAGTTGGCCAGATTAAGTCAAAGATGTGCATCTTCCCTTTGTTTATTGTTTATCAGAAAACACAAGGAGCCAAAAGAATGAGGTAGCGCTGTCTTATGACATTGGATGCCTGGCAACACTATTTATAGCACTTTTGATGAGATGGCAGCTGGGCATTAGACAATTTTTGCACTTTATTTCATTTTTGAGTGAGAACAAGTAAGGGGCAACTTAAAGGAAAAAGTACCACAGAATTTCTACTTCCACAATAAAGTAACTATTAAGCTATCAGAGTATGATTCTTATGAATCTAGAAAACACCTGCGTGTGTCTCTAGCCTTCTTGATCCTTCTAGCACTGTAATAATATCTAAGAAATGGCACTCAGAAATAATCGTTACCTCCCATTTTTCAATTCACATGAGGCAGGCTAGTAGGTACTCTCACTGCAGTGGCAAACATTACCTAATCAGAAGGAGAAAGAAATACCTCACATGCCCCCATACTCAGACAGAATCAGTCTAGCAGCAGACTGTGGTTTCCTGAGCAAAGATTACTTGACTCAGATGCAGCAGCTCCTCGCCATGATCCCACGAATCCATTGAAATCTAGTTAATATTCGTGTGTATTTAGTTCACTTGAAATAAGTATTATACACTCTCAAACATGGAAAAACTCCATCCACTTGGCCCAGTATGTCCAAATCTTTATTTCTATATCAAACGTGCACTGCTGCCAGTTATTATCTATTGGGACCTAGCTATTAAGTGTCAAGAAGAATGCGACGAGTGAACAAACAGAAAGCAGTTCATGCTCCTTGAAAATAACAAGTTGCTTTCCATCTGGCCCCTCAAAACTCGCTCATTCAGAGCGAACGGCTAGACTGAGGATGCATTTAAAACAAAGTTCTGAAAGCATCAGCTGTTACCCACCCTAAGTGGCTGAGAGCATAAAAAAAGCTTCCTCCTGTAAAAGGCAAAGGATTAGTCCTCTCACTATTTTCTCACAGTAGGATCAAAGAATGCGCTTTCACCCTCCGTGTAGGCTGTAATCGTGTGATCCCTTTATATGACTAAAACAGACTTCTTGAAACAAGGCTAGTTTCATTATTGTTTATCTCATCCTTCACTATAGATGAGGTCTAACATATCAGAAGAGACAACCAGAAACGACACTGCCAGACTGATGAGAATGAGAAAGACTCTTCCTCATTACAACAATAAATAATTCCACAGGGGTAAACAATGCTATTTAGAAAAGACCAACAGTAACAATAACAAATTTTTATCTGCATTTATTTTTATTTAAAATACTCAGCTGTCATTTAAGCTTTGCTCACTGTCAGGAAATATTTTTGCATATTTTATATTTTGTTTAGGGATGCTATCAGCACCCCAAGGCAAGGATTTATATTCATTTTTTCCTCTTGCTCTGGGGAGAGGTGTTTAGGTTGTTTTCACTGATGTGCTAACAAAATGTGATTCACCATGAAAACCGTGTGCACAGGCTTGTGAAACATGAGGATGAATCATGGAAACAAGTAAGATAGATTCCCTCAAAGCTTAAAAGAAACTAATCTACTAATCTGAATAGACTTGAAAAAATATTTAGATGTGACTAATTAAACTGCAGAGTTGTCCAACAGAGTGGAACAGGAAAGAAATTTTATATAAAGCCAGGAGAAAAAACTGGGAAGCTTCTACAAGAATAACTAACATTAAGCAATTATTATAACATCACTTGAAAATACTACATCAAGATGTAATACTCTTATCTCTTCTTAACCAAAACTCTCCACCTGTTTTTCAACTACAAGTAATATTCATCTTTTAGAATATATATTTAGCAATGTACCTGAAATGATTTTGCAGAATGTTTTGGAATGTGGTAGATATTTCATGTAAAAATATTTGCATTTTGCGTGGTAATACCTACATCTATTGTCTTTTCAAGTGACGGACAGAAGATATTCTAGGTCCGAAGATATTCTAGGTCCAAAGATACTCAGTCAAAATTACTAGAGTTAAGTTTAAACAAGGCAAAAAGTAATCAGAAGAAACGAGTGTGAGGACAAAGAAGCTGTTAAATGTTCACACAACTTCATGACTTCTTGAGACAAAAAGACCTCCTAAAAAGGACAGGGCAAATGTTTAAATACATGCATGGTTCATATGGATAGATGTACTGAAGGTCTATATAGCAACTGACATCTTTGTCTCATATGAACACAACTAACAGTGTTAATTTTTTTGTGTGTTTTCAGGCAGCATTAGTATGGTCAAAGAGTTTTAGGTAAGTTTTTTTCTTGACTGAGATTCACTGTACAACTCAGGAGCATTGTTAATTGCTAGGAAACAACTGGCAAACCCAGACTCTCAAGACTACACTATAGACACAAGTAGATATCCCATTCAAATCAACACATTCACATACATACACAATTGTTTTGCTCATATACAGGTTTTAGAAACCCACTTTTTAAGAAAACATTGGCTGCCAACAAGAAATAAGCAATTTCACTCCCCTACAGACAATCACTGGACAACCTTACCTGTACCAACTTTTCCATTTCCTCAAGGAACAGAACCATCTTGTATCACATTAAACAAAACATACACTTCAAGAAATGCTTTTAAGCAAGGTTTACAGAGATGTTCTATTTACAGTTTTAAAGATCAACTTCTTTGGAAAGTTAATATAGTCATACATGGTTTATACCAGCCTAGTCAGGAACAAAGTTTAATCATTTACATTTGTAAAGCAATAAAACAAGACCATACACAAAAACTTAGAGAAACCCACAGAATCAGCTTCACAAGAGCAAATGAGAATTCCTCTTCCAGCAACCAAACTATTCAAGTTCATGAAATTCATTAAATAAAAAGTAGCTATACCACCCAACTAGTTATTTATGAAACATACCTGAGACTCCCTAGAAACTTGATGGAAAAAAAAAGTTGAGTTGGGTTTTAACTGTTTGGATACAGTGTACTTTAAAAAGCCCTTACCACGGACACACATCCTTAATATATGTGTATAAATTTATATATAAGCACACATTTTCCTTGCTTTCACAACAAATACCTGTAATGGCATATTGGATGACAGCTGCTTTTATTTATAGACATCCTAGCTAATGGATGTATTAGAACTCAATATGGCAAAGCTTGTTCATATGGCTCTATAACAAGACACTGTATAAATTCTGTTTTGTGTCTTACACTCAGTATGAATATAGCTTATGATTTAAGAATAGAAAATAGGAGACAGCTCAGTCACATACATGGTACAGGTTATATACACAGCAAAAACTGCACTTGTTCTTTTCCCATCAAGGGCAGTGGGTTATTCTCCTTGTTTGCAGCAACTTCATCATCACTGAATTCTAATATTTCCAGAGATTACAGAGCTATTACTTATGGTTACCGAAGAATTTTATTTTTTTTTTTAAGAAATATCAGAAAAACATTTCTTCTAAATCAGAAAACTGATGAGAAATGACAGTTTTACTGTAGGAATTTTCCAGTTCTTCCAAAGAAAATGCCCCTGTGACTCAGTAAGCAATCACTTTGTTAAAAACTAACATTAAACAAAAGATCTTCTCAATGTTTAAGACATATATTTTCTTTTCAATATTTTAATCATAATAAATGGCTTTCCATTCTTACTGGGAAACTCATCCCTGGGCAGTTATTCCCACTCATAAAGAGATTTATATTCACAACCAGAGAGGAAGTCAAAAAAGGATAAGTATAAAAAAAAGTTTTTTTTTTTTTTTTTAAATCAAGCATTCATGCTTTTAAAATTAATATTTACAACAGCTTAATTAAGTTAATTTCAAACTTAGTTCTGTCAGACTGGCATTACCTTTGTTTTGAGCTTGGGCTGCAGTATAAAAAACCTCAGGAGCAGAAGTGTGTTTTTGTGACTCAGAGATCAAAACAACCAATGCTTCAGGTTATGCATAAAGAACTCAGAAACTGACATACTGAGACTTATCTGCAACTTGCCTACAGAAATATCTGCACACATAGAACTGAAGGAAAGCAGAGCTCACATGGTCTCTTAGTGCAGGCCAGGCAGCAGAGAAGCAAGGAGCAGTCAGTAGCAGGCTGGGCACTGCCTTACAGTGTTACTGCTCTGATGCATTTTGCTTTGAAGATGATCACATTCCAGTAATGAGAGAAACAGCTTTAACGTTTTAATCCTGATGCATCTCCTTAATAGCAGATACCCATTCATTTCAGGGATATTAATTTAAGGGATGCAGTCTGCCACCCACAGCTCACAAAGCATGCAAAGCTTCACAAAATTTTAACATAGGACATAATCTTAAGCCAACTGCTACAGCAACAACTGGACACAGATGTTTACA
Source organism: Perdix hodgsoniae (assembly GCA_035772895.1). Taxonomy (NCBI): domain Eukaryota; kingdom Metazoa; phylum Chordata; class Aves; order Galliformes; family Phasianidae; genus Perdix; species Perdix hodgsoniae. The sequence goes on along the minus strand of JAPSGF010000001.1, from coordinate 2,082,109 downwards.
GACCACAGTAGTAATGAAGAGGTAAAGAAATCCTATTTTAAGGCAGCTTTACACGTTATTAACTTTCCAGTGATGCAGCACTAGTCAAAGCCGGGTGCAATATAATGAAGGAGAGCCAATTCTCTTGTATTCCTGGGCAATAATTACAGTGTAAGTACCCAAACCACATCAGTGTTCTGTTGGACTTAATCAATGATTGCAGGTGCTAAAGCTGGAAAGCAATGTGGTGAGCCCTCTCAAAGTCGTTACTTCATTGAAAGAAATTACTTAAATGCTGGAATTATCTCATTATTTTCATATAGGCTTTTTGTGCTCTTCTGTGGGATCTTCTTTTATTTGGGGGCTGGGGGAGGGATAATGATGCTTGTTTTTTATTTTTAAGTATAATTGTATCTGCTTCTCATTTAAGTCTAAAAAGTGAGGAGATCAGAAAGCAATGCAAAGCTGAAGTGGGGAAAAATACATGAATAGCAGTACAGTGCCTCACAGGGATGGTATATATACTTGTATTTCAGCAAGAGATCGGAGACCACTTTAACAGTGGGACAGTATCTTTGTTCCCCTCTTTCAGTACAAAGAAAGCAATGGCAAAGGAAGGGGCTCCTCCTTCTAAAGATCAACTTGACAGTGGAACAGACAGTAGAATCAAAAAGTTTTTGGAGCTCCTGTCACAAATGTTACATAAAAAACACATAGGACACACCTCACAGTCCTCTTTAGCAGCACAGTGTCAGAAAAGGAAAAACAGACAGAAAAGGAAAGTCCAGGAGAGCATATCTCCCCTAGGGAGCGACACAAGCAAGCCGGTAAAAATAGACAAGGAGAAGGCTAACGTACTTAACTTTTTTGCCTCAATCTTCTCTGATAACTGCTCGCCACACAGCCCTCAAACATTTGGTTTGGTAGGAGAGAACTGGGGAAGCAGCATCCCTCCACTGTAAGCAAAAATAAGGTTGAAGAACCTGAACATGCACAAGTCTATGGCTCCCAATGAGATGCATCCCAGACTCCTGAGCGAGTTAGCTGATGTAGTGCCCAAGCTACTCCCAGTGATATTAGATAAGTCATGGCAATCAGATGAAATCCCTGGTGACTGGAAAAAAGGCAACATCACACTCATTTTTAAGAGGAGTAAGAAGGATGATCTTGGGAGCTACTGACTTACTGGTCTCATCTCTGTGCCAAGATCTCGGAACATGTCCTCCCGGAAGCTATACTAAGGCACATTGAAGACAGGAAGGTGATACGGGAGTACCAGCATGGCTTCACCACGGACTAATCCTACTTGACCCACCTAGTGACCTTCTATGAAGGGTGTCACTGCATCAGTGAACAAAGGAAGAGCCACTGTTGTCATCTATCTGTATTTCAGTACAGCATTTGACAAAGCACCCTACAACATCCTTCCCTACAAATTGGAAAGATGGATTTGATGGGTGGACTGTTCAATGGACAAAGAACTGGCTGCATGATCAAGTCCAGAGAGTGGTGGTCAATGGCTCAGTATCTGAAGATCAGCAACAAGTGGTGCCCCACAGGGTCAGTGCTGGGGCTGATATTTTTTAATATCTTCCCCACTCAGTGTCATTGAAGTTGAGTGCACCCTCAGCAAGTTTGACATTGATGACAGCAAACTGTGGGGTGCACTTGACATATCAGAGGGAAGGACCTAGACAGGCTTAAGCAATGGGCACAGGTGAATATCATGAGGCTCAACAAATCCAAGTGCAAGGTCTGGCACCTGGGTCAAAGCAACCCTGACTACCAATGCAATTTGGGGGATGACAGGATTGAGCACAGCCCTATCAAAAAAAAACTGAGGGTACTGGTGGGTGAGAAGCTGGACATGAGCCAGCAGTGTGCCATCACAGCCCAGAAAGCCAACCATATCCTGAGTTGCATCAAAAGAAGTGTGGCCAGCAGGGAGAGGGAGGCAATCCTGCCCCTCTACTCTGCTCTGCTGAGGCCTCACCTGGAGTACTGCATCCAGATGTGGAGTCCTTAATACAGAAGAAACACAGACCTGTTGGAGTGTGTCCAGAGAAGGGCCACAAAAAATAATGCACAGGATGGAACACCTCTCCTATGAGAACAGAAGAGCTGGGACTGTTCAGCCTGGAGAAGGATCCAAGGTGACCCAACAGCGGCCTTTCAAGGTCTAAGGAGGAGCTAAAGAAAAGAAGGGGGACAGATTCTTTAGCGGGCTATGTGGTAACAGAAAAAAGGGGAAATGGCTTCAAGCTTAACGAGTGTAGATTTAAGTTGGACATAAGGAAAAAGTCTTTTATAATGGAGGTGGTGTGGCACTGGAACAGGTTGCCTGGAGATGCAGTGGATGCCCGATCCCAGGAAACTTTCAGCCCAAGGCTGGATCACACCCCGGGCAACCTGATCTAGTTGTGGATGTCCCTGTTCATTGCAGAGGAGTTGAACTAGATGACCTTTAAAAATCCCTTCCAACTCTAAGGATTCTATGATTCTATAGTTAGGCCAACAAACACATCTTCATCCAAATACAAAGGGCCATGGTACATACGTAGGACACATTCTTCTTTTAAGGTACGAGTCCCTGTGGAACTCAAGAGCATAACTGTGTTACAAATGTGTCAAGGAACAATTTCTAATTGCTAGGACTAATACCATCCTCAACCTCCCTCTAACAGCATAATGAACATCATAATAATTAGGTCCAACTACGATAACAGAACAGGATTCCTCATCTGCAGAGCTGCAAAACATCGCATACACAACTGAGTATTTTTTTTCCCTTTTCACAATTTTACCTCCTGACTGAAGTCCACTACTTTTTTCAGTCTGCGGTGCCAAACAGTTTTTAAATCTCTATTGTGGTAGCCAGTATTTATGTCTACTTAGAACTGCACTCATTCTGCAAATCAGAGCATCACATGCATACAAATCACAAACATAAAACAGCAACCAAAACTTGCAAGTGGAAACCTTCCATTTTCAGATTTTACCGGTAAGCCATACAATCCTTAAGTGTGCACACTGGTCCCCTCTGCCTAAAGCAGGACACTCTGGTAAGAAGGATGGTGAGTAGTACACTCAGACCTACAAGCATAAGTCTCTTTACTTTACTGAAGAAGCTATCACAGAAGGATCACTTGCTCCTTCAAAGCTGAGGGATTAGCAGTGCATAGTGAAGTGTTCAGTGCTAAAGACATAAAAGCTTACCCATCTCAAAGACGTTTTATTCGTGGAATAGAAGTTTTAGCTGCTCTTATCTTATTTTCTTATCCCTTCAATAGAAATGGTTAGCACAAGATAGTGACTATGAAGCAACAGAGATTACATTATCCTATCTGAAATCATCTTGATACTTCAAGCAGATAGAGCATTGCTATGTATTTCAATTATTTAAGGAAAAGTGTTTCACTGATGACTGTACATTTTCCAGGTTATATACAACGCAACAAGTAGAATCTAGCAAAATTTCACTGAATCATCCTATTCAAGGACTAGAGACATGGAACAGTTTCTCCACATGTTCCCTTGATTTTTTTTCATTTTTATTTTCTGCTGGTCTCCTCAAAGCCTCTCTTTTACATCTTAGCGTTTATAAAGCTCTTCATTTTTTTTTCAGGACCCTACAAAGTCAATGCATCTTCTAAATAAAATTGAGAGATACTGCTCACCATATTTTCTGAAGCAGAAACTGAGGCACAGTTGTGTTACCCACACTGCCACAGCAAGAACTTGGACACTCCTAAATAAGTATTTTTCTTTCACTTTAACAAGCTTTGTAAAACGGAATAAAATCTGATAAACTTCAGAGCCTAGTTTCAAACAGTTCGTATAATACCATTTAACCCTTCTGCATTAGTCACAACACATACTCCCCACAGAACTGGGACTCCACTAACATAAGTAATACTTGTATTATCAATGAACAAAGTATCCTCAATACCTTACGTCACACATGTCCAACCTTTTGGCTTGTCTGGGCAGCATCAATAAAAAAGGACAACAAAAGTAAAACTAAACAGGCTGTGATCTTACAGACACCCCTCAATCTTCAGTCTACTGGTAGCATACACTGGTGCCCTTCATCAAAATTGAGAAACCCTGACAAGAAGGATGTGACAAACGCTACTCAGACCTACAGGCAAAAGACTCCTTATTTAGCTTAAGAAGCTATCAAGGAAGGATCAATGCTTCTGGAAGGCAGGGAGATCAGGAGTGCACGCTGAAAGATAGTTGAGGATTTACAGATAAAGATGACATCTGAAGCAAGCATTGAGAACTTCTTTGAAATTCAGATTTTAAATTCACAGCTTTCGTGTCAGATAAGGAGCATGTAAAGGAAAAAAAAAAAGCCATGTGGGAAGAAGGGTCATGGATGGTAAAGCTAGGCGCACATGGCTTTAAACACATTCCCTACTCTTTATGCCCAGTGCTCCCAAAGACAAACAGCGTCTAACATCCAAACTGATAATGTCCTTCTCAAATATATCTCCTAAGTGACTTAGTTTCAATAAGCATACCCCCATGTAACCCCTGCGTATTTCATACAACATCCACATCTAAGTCTGCTATCAGGATTACACTACAGTGTTAACTGGAAAAAAAAAAAGTCATCCTGAATCAGCTAAGGTTCAGAGATAAACTAATGAAAAAGCCTAGCAAATTTCTTGCCACCAAGAAGTAGATTTTCCTGCAAAGACATCACAGCAGGTACCTTTTCTCACCCAACATGCACAGAACTTCATACATGCTTTCAAAAGAGCCAATCTCTGATGGCAAAAAGAAAGATCTTTATTGTACAAGTAAGATATCAAGCACAAGGAAAGGAAGTGGTGACTTTACATTTCCTGAGACCAAGTGATGTCTATGCACGTTAGTTCAACATCTTAGTTAAAAGCTTGTACAATTCTTATTTATCACATTTAGGGGGCAAGGAGAGAGAGATAAGCTGCAGCTTAATAGCTTTGAAGTGGTCTTTGGTGTGGACTTATCTCAAGGACAATGGCCTTCTCAGGGGGCACTCACATGACTCTTGCTCAAGTACCCAGGGATGTCACGTAGGCAGGAGAGGTAGGATAAAAGAGGAATCGAAAACCACGAGGATAGGTGTCTGCCAGATTCCTCACTACGGAATTCCTGCTTGCTGACAGACCCTACCCAAGTCCTGCTGCTTCCGCCCGGATTGGCCCTGCAACTTCTTTCTGCTACCTGCTTGCTGCCCAAGGCCGGTCATGCTGCCGCTCTCCCCTCCACTCCCCCTGCTGCTTCCGCCTTGGACCTTCGAAACATCCCCGTCTCCCTGATTAGGATTTATAATGAACTGGTTGGACTAACATATGAACCGTTGTTTCTTAATCTCATGCCGTATAGATAGATGTAAAAGAATATGATAGAAGTATTTCAGCAGTAAGGATGCTTGACTACCAAGCAACAAATATATGTTAGCCTCTAGCTAAGTTGCACAAAAAGGAAAATTTGATTAACGGCATGAGATGGTCACAAGTATCTACCACTTCCTTTTCGCACTGAAAGATTACTGACAAGCATGGCCTGTTTTCCAGCGTAAATTTGTAATGACAGACTTCTACTCTGTAAAAAATTACTTCCCTGTATAGCCTTTAAAAAGATGTACACATACACAATCAAAAAAGTTCCTAACGCTACCTACATAGCCTCTTTAGTTCCACATGTTGCTCATTAGGAAAGTAGGTAGGGGCTAATAGAGGGATGGGCAGACTACACACACCTCTCCTCCTATGTTTTTCCCCCCCCCATGATGTTTTTATTTCTAGCCAGTAAACAGCTGGTATCCTGCACTGTTGAGCAAATCAACTTTTCTGTCTTATTTCTGGACTCCACAGAAGCAGCATGAGATCATGTACGTTTATAAAGCATTCAGATCATACCACTGAACAAATACTGTAGCACTACTAACATTTGCATAGCCATACCATTAACATAACCAAGCTTGGAGAATGAAAATCAGAAGGCCCCCGTTCCCAAATCTTGAAATATACTTTCCTTCAGGAGAAGAAAATAGAAATAAATACCTTAATCTGGAAGCATCAAAGTATTTCTGACGTCGCTAGGTTCTTCTAAAATAAAGTACTGTGTAATTCTCTGCAGGACCATGGGCCAAACTTTTCTTTTATCATACTCCAAATTAGTGCTTTAGGTCACTGGCTCCTAAAGTATTCTTTCATTAGTTGGTGAACTCATACCAAGGACAGCCATTTCCAGGTAACAGCCTGATAGGGATCTGAGGGCCAAGAAATTATACTTACAATACAGTCTGAGATTAATCACTTAGTGGTTAAAGGAACTTTAAAGTCTGCTCAGAAAATACTGATCCTGGTGCTCCGTATCTGCATGCTCTTCTCACAGTCCAAGCATTAATGTTAAGTTCTCTCTAACTCACTTACTGAGGATGTATCCTGACAAACCACTTCAGCTCTGAAAGACAAACCACAACTGAAACATTTTCGCATCACCTACTCAGTCTACATCAAAACAATAACGAGGGTAAAGGAAACAAGCTCGAAGCCAAGCCTATCCAGCTACTTTGTAAAGAACAACAATGAAACAAGCAAACGCCCCAGACCCCTACCTTTCTGACCAGTGAATAGAAATATCTTAAAATCATACACAATACCCCCACTATTTGTTAGTGTGTAGGCCTAACCCTGCTGCCCTGTTTCTATATGCTGGAACTTCTGCATTTCATCCTTTCCTCTCAGGCAAGCCCTAGTATCACTGGAAGCAGTATGCAACTATTTTCTTTTCCTTGCCCCCCCCCCTTCTTTCTGTCCAGAAAGAGAAGAAATAATAAAGTTCTGAACCATTTTCACAAGAAAGATTAATTAACATGATTTCAAATAGATATAAATTCAATTCTAGTAAAAGCAGCCAAGATAAAGTCAACGTCATCTGGATTTTCAGAGGTACTGAATGGGAATAGTAAAGCACACTGCTTGAAAATTAGACAAAATTGCATAAATACAAATATTAAATATATTAAAAAGCTCCTCTACATTTCATCCCCAACTTCACAGGAAATCAAGAGTCTATAGATTGATTATTTGTTCACCCTAAAAGAGCAGTTTGAAAAGCTAACAATTTGCATAATGCAGAGCACGCTTAAAACAAAATAGGTAATGAAATTTTACCTATAAGGCGAGCAACATGCAAAACTCTGCAGGATACTGGGTCACTTTTAACATCACTTAGTGCTACAGAGGTAATTTCAAGAGAGTAGAGAGTAAAAGAACTGCAAAGACATGCTACGATGAGTTGGAAAGACAGCATTTCTAATTTCTCGTTCAGCATCACAAAGCAAAACAACTTCTGGTTTTACACCAGAGCTGACTTCTAATGATGTGGCACATCCAGGTACATGGTTTCATGCAAAGAGCAATAAAAAGACTATTTGTATCAGAATACTAATTTAGGACAACCACCTGGATCAGCAAATCTTGTCTTTTACATCGACAGTCGACTAAGCACACAGTAAAAAAGGATGCACAAAACATCTGCTCTCTACCCAACTCAAAAAAATACCCCCTCAGCATGTACAAAAATCAAATGTGAAAATGCACCCTCTCTGTGAATTTCCTCTTCCTTAAGACACATCTGATGCTACTGAAAAATGCTAGCAAACAGAAAATAGTGTCATGTATATTCGATTATGATATTAAAAAAATATCTGTATCATATGCAAACATATCCACAGAAGAATCGGACCAGAGAGGTACTGGCAGAACATGGATCACATTGCATGCTGAGGAACACAGCAAGCAGAAGGGTTCTTTGGTTCAATGAACAAATTGGAAGCAGAGAAAGGAAAACAAAAATCACTTCAGGCTAATCTTAAAATGTCTGTTGTTTTTTTTTAAATCAAAATTTCCCTCAACAAGACAACTTCAGAAATACATCTGCTTGAAGTTTATAAAATTAAAAGCTGAAAATAGCTGAAGTACTCAATGCTTCTTCACCGGGGCATTCAATGAAAGGTCTGCCTTCCAGTTTCAAAAGTTCCTGACATGTATAAATTCTAGGGACCAGAGAGTTTCACAGAATCATAAGGGGTTGGGAAGGGACCTCTGGAGATTTTCTGGACCAACACCCCTGATAAAGCAGGTCCACTACAGTAGCTTGCACAGGAAAGCATCCCAGTGGGTTTTTAATAACTCCAGAAAAGGAGACTCCACAATCCCCCAGGCAGCCAGTTCCAGTGTTCTGTACCCCTCAAAGTAAAGGAGTTTTTCCTCATGTTTTTTTTGTAACTTCCTGCATTCCTGTTTGTGCCCACTGCCCCTTCTTCTGTCACTGGGCACCACCAAAAAGAGCCTGGCCCCATCCACCTGCCTCCTGTTCATCAGATATTTATAAGCATTGCTAAGATACCCCCCTAGACTTCTCTTCTCCAGGCCAAAAAGCCCAAGGTCTCTCAGCTTTTACCTCATAAGGCAGACGCTACAGGCCTATAATCACCTTTGTGGCCCTCCACAGGACTCTCTCAAGAAGTTCCCTTTCTTTCTTGAACTGGGGAGCCCAGAAGCAGACACGGCATTCCAGACGTGGCCTCACCAAGGCAGGGAAGAAGGGGAAGGTCACCTCCCTCAACGCTGTCCATAATCTTTTTAATGCACTTCAGGATACCACAGCCTTCTTGGCCACAAGGGCATACTGCTGGCTTATGGCCAACCTGTCATCTACCAGGACAGCCAGGCCTCTCTCCACAGAGCTCCCTTCCCGTAGGTGAGCTCTTAACATATACCGATTTTGCATTTGCCCTCATGGAACCTCATACAGCTCTTCTCTCTAACCTGCTTACACGTGAATGTACCAAGGGAGCCACTGCTAATGCAAGAGGCCCTTTTTACCAGCTCGGAAAGGTTGAAGTATAAGGAGATTCAATGTGACGATTTTTCATTTTTTTTTTTTTTTTTTTTTACCTTTTTATTAAAGGTGGACTTGTTTTCCATAACGAATTGGACTAGAGGCTTTCAGAGATCCCTTTCCAACCTACACTGCTTTGTAGAAACATTTTGTTCTACTGGTAAGTGGAGATTTTATTTTCCATGTCCAGAAAAAAAAAAAGAATTTCTGGAATAATTTTAGTTTTTAGAAATTATTAGAAATCAAAAGCCGAAATATTTTTATGTTGTCATAATATTTGTCTTCCATTTTCTTCATGAACACTTCAAGTTCAAACTAAATTAGTCAATAGATGCAATCAGCATAAATATTCACTTTTCAGCAAAGCACTTTTATTTGAACAGTTTATTCTTCTTGTTCTACTTGGCAGCTTCTTTCAGCATCAATATGCTGAAAAACACAATATTTGAGAAAAGAAATACTACTCAGAGGAGATGTCTGTCAAATTAATTACCACAGGCAATGCCTATGGATTAAGGTCCTTGTTTACCAATACCTATTTAGCTGATCTATTAACCAACATGCAGACATCAAAACCAAACACAACAAGTCCATTACCATATTCCCAGAATACTTCACAGGTCTATATGAACCTCAATTGTCAGCCTTCTTTTGTATTTAGGTTATTCTTTTGGAATGTATTCTTAAACTAGGTATATACCTGTACAGTACAACACTGGATAGTTCAATCTCTATAAAAATAAGTAGTTATACAAATGAACATCAGTAAACAGAAGGAGCCAGCCTCTACCAAAAAGGCTCTGGGTTGTTGAAAGTACTGAATTTTTTTTTTTCTTGAAAGCAATGCAGACAAAAAATAGGACAAAGGACTGGCCTAGAAATATTACAAGATATATAGTATCTTCAGCTTCACTGCTATTTTCTTTCATGTCCAGAGAAATTGAGACAATTTAACAGTTATCACAAACTATCCATGATCTTGAGTTGAGAAAATTCAGAAACTTCAGAATTTTCTTCACTCATCTATCCTTCCCCTCTCCCCCCAAAAGTAAAGAATTCATTACATCAAATAAGGAAAAAAAAAAAAAAAAAGCACATTTCTAAAGGCTCTGAAGGAAAACACTGTGCAGACAGACCACATAAGCCCTTAGGAATTTGGAATTGTGAATACATTCAAAATGTATTCAAACTTGCTACAGTCAAACATATAGAGTTAGTTCCAGCTGACACCTTTTGCTATCCCATCACTACATATGTATAACAGATAAAAAAGTGACCTCAAAGGCATTTATAAATAGTCACAGACTAAATCAGAAACTTTTCTGTTCTGCTTAAGGACACCATAGAACAGACAGGAAGAGAAATCTGAAATCCCCGAACTCAAGTTTCTCTGAATAAAGGCAAAAGTTACTAAATGTTAAAAGCCTTCTTTCAAAATATCATGCCTCTTTCTAATGAGTGTTTAACAAAGGTAAACATTGTTTATTACTTAGAACATTAGTGATTTATTTCTCTAGTGGTGACAGTGTTACATTTCCCTACAAACAATGGCTCAGAGTGTCAAGGTATGGTTAAGAGTCACTACTGCGGCAAATAACTCATGATAAAGCTAAGAGGATCTAGTGCATTCCTAAATTATTCAGCGGAGTTTGTTGTTCTTCAGTTTCTTCATTTCACAACTGCCACTGAATAAAATAGAACAATCTATGTTTCCAAGATGGTTTCTCACATTCCCTCGTGCATCTTTCATTTCTACAAGTTATAGTCATGATTTTTACCAAGATCCAGGAAGAACCAGAAGTTCCGTCACGCTAAGAAAGCATCACCAGAACAACAACTAACTGTGATGGTGCTGCATGAGTTCAGGACACACAGGTAACTCTGGTGAGGCCAAGCAAGCGTAGAACAGCAAGGTTTGTCTTCAGCTCATAGATCACTAGAACTAAACTCCAACTGCAATATCTTTGTGACCCATGAGCACCTATCCCACCAGGAAGGAGGAAATGAGGCAGGGACCCCTAAGTACAGACAGGAAAAGGTTTTTTCTGAAAGTAATGACAAGAGTGGCCTACTCTGAAGCAGCACAAGTGAACTTCTGGCAGATATGACTCAATATACCTGATGATCCCTAATTCTCTATTCTTCTCATAAAAATTCTATCACACATTAACTTAGAGCTGTAATCAGATACTGTACATTATCAGTATCTACAGATGAAAATCTCCCTGGCAAAAATTACAAGTAGTGTAATTACAAGTTACTAGTTATGTATCTTTCAGACACAAAAGTGTCATATTTAAAATATGAAAATGCCCCTAAAGTACCAAGAATGCTTATTACACTGCAGAGCCACATTACTAAACTAGAATCTAGTAGAATTCCAGAATAGTTTCTAAAACACATGATCTATAATGGATCCCAATTAGATTTTTCTAAAGTAAATAAACACACAGTTTTTTATTTTTCTTGAACTAGCCAGTCATACAACTATCATACATAAAAGCTATTTTACTAAGCCTTCCTGAAACAGTGCACCTCTTCACAGCAGACTAAATGGAAATACAACCCCACAGCTGAAATCAGGCTCAGAGTAACGTTGGTGATCTCATCTAGGATGACTTTGGCTCATTATCTCTCTCATAAAGACAACAATGACCTAGCACAGCAACTGTCACTACAGTGCAGTGCCCTGGAGAAGCAAACAAAAAGTATTTCGCCTGGAAGTCCTTATCTCATCTGTTACACGTATCCATTGCTGACACTACTGTCATCTTTAACAAAAAGGTAGATGCATCGATTTCTTGGGCCACAATGATCTGTGCAATAACAGCTACCTTGACAAAAGGGCAGTAAATCCACTACTGACACTATGCTTGCCATCTGGAATCATATTGAATGAAACTTTAGAAAGGATTCAGTATGACACAGATAAATAAAATAAATCATGAAGAACAGACAGCATGTTTACTTGCTTAACTGCCTTCACAGATAGATACATCCAGAGTCTTGCTTTAGAGTACTGAGTTGCTACACTTAAATCTAAATTAATAACAATAATGTAAGATGGATTGCATTTTAGAAGACAGAAATAAATACTGCTGTGGAACCAGTACAAAACTAACATAAAGCTAACAATAATCACACTGAAATTTAATGGTGAACTGCTAATATATTCTTGAAAAGGATCTACAATATCATGCTATTAAAATTTAATAGTAACCTGACTTTGATATAGGAGACTGTGCAGGATCCAAAGACTCAAAGTCAGGCGAACACACTGGGAATGCCTGGAAGCTGACAGTGACTAGTTCACTATTTAGACGCTCCACAAGATGAGAGAGAAAAAGAAGTCTTGCATCAAAACACTGTTGGTGTTTAAGGTGGAAAGAGTCCCCATCCTTCTGGTTCTTCACATTCTAAAGCACTGCTGCTACATGGTTCTGCTAAACACTGCCTTCTTAAAGACAAGAGACTTCCACTGACATCCATCCTGCAAAAAGGAAGACTTTACATCTTTAAAAGCAACAGCAAATGCAAATATAGGTATATTATCATGTGGTAAACTAGTACTCAGTCACCGCAAGTGACACACACTTTCCTTAAGTCTGAAAATGACAAAGCCAAAGGAACAAAAGAAGTTCAAATGAATTTAAAAGTGATACTGGTGCTCCCTTAAAAAAATGGCTTGACAAAAAAAAAAGATATAAAAAAATCACTATGTACTTAATGAAAAATCATCCTTTCAAGTCACCACACAGGCTAAGATCTAACATTTTGAGATGTTAAGTAGCCTGCCTTTTAGCAGCCTGTCAACTTCAGCTACATACATTCTCACCCAGCCAACTGAACTCAAAGCAAAATTTGATCACAACAACAACATTTGTAGGGAACTTAAAGTTTTGACCTTTGCATCCTGATCAGAGTCTTGATTTGCCAGTTATATTTAGAAGACTTAAATGCCTATAAAAATAACAAAGACTGGAAGCAGTTGTCCTTTGTTTCCTGCTGACATGAGCGACTTAACTGAGGATCAGACAGATGATTTCAAGTGCGACTACACAATAATGCAGTATTTATGTACAGAGTTTGCAACTCTGAAAGACATCTCAAAATTTAAGTAATTTTCAAGATTAATTTAAGGGGGGAAAAAATCCAAAAATCAATGGTTTTGGAGAAAGAAGGGGAGATATAAGGAAAAGACAAGGGAAGAAATACTAAGTCTACAGGTCCTATGGTAAATTTCTTAGATCCACCAGGCTCTCTCGTAAACACCCACGTGACTGCTCTCTAGCTACGAAGTTCAGTGTACATCCCTCAGTAACAACTAAGTATCCTGGATCTCTAAACTGTTTCCCAACATCATGTAATAAATGCAGATTTTCCAGTAAATATCTTCTGATTTTTTTTGTATCTATCTTTCTCAACATCTACTCAACATGACTGTTTCTAGGCCTTGCAGTTTGTTATCTTCCTGGTATAGAAACACATCCAGAATGTACTACAATATTTTACTGTAGATACTAAAATGATCAAGAAAACTATAAAAAGGAATTATTGCATCCCTGCATTGCAACAAAACATTTCTGTGTTGCATTCCACATCTGAAAAGACAGCCACACTATAAGATCAAAGCTCCGACTTGCTATTTTTGACACTCACATGACAACACTTCTTTCAGGACTTGAAATGAACTGTCTCACTTCCCCAGAGGAAATTTTCTAGTTGGAAGTAAAGAACAAAGAAAATGTTCTTTAGCCAAGGGAGCTGCTTCATACTCACAACTCTGGACAAATGATTTCTTCACTGCAGGTGATTTACTACACAAATAGCATCAGGAATCAGGAGAGCTAATGACTCTGAGCAATACAAACTTCTGGGTTTTACACAACTCTCTATTCAACTTCCAAATTTGTTCTTTGAGGGCTCGTCAACATTTCATCCTATAAAGCTCATTTACCTGTCAGCATCCACATTCCTGGAATTCCACAAGACCTTGCTGATAAAAAGCAACACACTCAGCTGCACACCAAGTATAAAGTCCTTAAGGACTCCAAATACATCCCAAGCTTCATAATCAGATATGAATTCCTCTCTCCACTGTACCTATTAACATTACATCTTCTGTACTGATTGCACCTGTGGGGAAAAAGAAGGTTGGTTTGAGCTAAAACAGTAGCACAATAACCTCAAAAAAAACGTGGCAATAGAAAATGGGTGGTCTCAGTTTTGACAGTCTCCATTTCCTCAAATTAGACTCCACATAATGGATGGGAACAAGTTTGGGGCCTTCTCCCTGCTATGAAGAGAAAAGTGGGTTCTGAAAACCCATCATAGCCTTGGAAATTGAAAAAGCAAATGAATTTAAGTCAAGAATACTACTCGACTGCCAGAAAGAAACATGGGATAAGGTGTAGCTAGTATCATAACTGATAGTTTCGGGCTGTAGCTGTCCACCTTGTTCAGTTCCAAAGGGTTGTCTGCAAGGTGAACATTATTAAAAAAAATAACTAAGTGAAGCACTTATATGATACCAGAGAACAGCTATTTCTGAATGCCTTTCTAGTAGTCAGTGAATATTATTCAATTATTCTTCAGAGATCTGATAATCTCAATATAATAATAATCTCAAGTCACAATAGTCATTAATAACTTAAAACAAGTAATATGATTGGAGAAAATACACGCAACAAAAGTTTCTCTCTAAAATCCAAGAGTAAATTAGAAGGGATACAAGAATTCCAAAGCAAATACGAACGAAATCAAACCCAGATAAAACATCATCTCTTTTCTAAAGGGGAAGAAAAGCTAGTCCAAGGATGGAGATCATGGCGAAAGGATAACTAAGGTCACTCAGATGGAAAGGGAATGCAGTTCCACATGCTCAAGTTAACCTTTTTAAACAGTTTAAGATAATTTATAAATACCTTTATTATGTAACAGATACGTTCATTTCCCCAACATAATTCTGCTGTGATTTTCTTTTTGTTTGTTTTGAAGTTGAGAGGGCTTTCATCTGGTTGGTTTTTATTACTTTAAATTACTTCAAGCAGCAAAGCCAGAAATGCCTCACGTAAGGTTACCCTGAAGAGCTATATGGAAACCTTCACACGATATATCAATGCATATTCTCAGTGTGTCATGTTACAGAAGTTACTACAAATATTTCAAATAAGATTTGAAAGTCCTTATCAAACTTGTGTTACACTCAATTGCCTTCAAATCCATGTCTTGGTTAGAGAATTCCATTTATGCAAAGCTTAAAGGGACTAAAACTAGCATAAAAAGTGACCTACAAATGTCAGAGCTTTAAAGGATAAAAGCCTAATCTATTTTGGAATAAAACATAAGGATCAGGAAGGCAGAGATTAGCTATTTCTTTCTCAAAAGGATGAAGTAATTATTCCTAACAATCTTGATGTTTGCCTGCTAATTACTGATTGGCAATTCAATTGCTGGACACAGACTGTTGGAATTTATATCTGTATTTAAACACAATCCCACCAGCCCTTGGATGATAATCCTTTGAAAAGTCTATTCCAACACTCTATATAAGCCCTCAGGCAGAAAGAAGACAGCAGGGAGATGTCAAGTCTATTTTAGTTTGGGAAAAGCAGAATAGCAGAAGAGAGAAACACTTGAAGAAACGTGGGCTAATTTTACATGACACTTCCCTCGGTGAATAACCAATAAAGTCTTCCATATGTTTGTCCATAAATTAGTTTAGTTCTAGGTGACCAAACCAAGAACTGCCCACATTATATTATGAGGATGATATTAATGGAGACAAGCATAAGAACTGTTACATTAACTCCACAAGCCAAAGTAACGAAGAGGGCATTAAAATAAGTTTCTTGCCAGTACTATGATCTCAGTACTGCCCCCATTAATGCTACATGAATTAATTAATTCTCGCCACTGGATTCTTGGACTGATTTTTAGTACCTCAAACAGCAATCTGCTGGGTGCAACTGGGAAATGAGAAGTGGCTAGGGGAACCAAGAAGATCAAGTCCTCTGGCCCTCTGTGATCCTATTTGTCTCTGCAATTACTTTACCTGGAGAGCTGCTGGAAGAGCTACTCAACTATTTTCAGTCCATTTCCTATGTATATGAAAATAACCTTCTAAGGTGCCTTCCAACCCCTCTGCCCTACTGCTTGCTTTAAAGGAGATCCACAGTTTCCAGCATACAGAAAGGCACTGCCTTTGCCCTGTGCCCTACTGTTATGCAAGAAGGTACACACACACAGTTTAAGTAGCTTTTTCAAACAAACCTGGAGATGAGATATGAATATTAATAATAACTACAACAAACAATCCTGAAAATTTTGTAGAAGGTTTATTCTGATAGCACCAAAATTACTGGAGTTTGTACTGGTATCTGTAGGAAGCTCTGTGAAGCTCTGAGAGGAAAGCTCTCAGAAGCTCTGTAGGAACTCTGAAGGAAGCCAACTGTTGAGTGGATGGAAAAATGGGATCCTAATAACAACTTGAAGCAATTAACAAGCATATCACCTTAGTCATTCTAGAGTTAAAAGTGTCACATAGGACACTTAGAAACCTGCTGAAAACAGCAAGAAAGAGGCAGAAAGTGGATGAAAAGAGTTTGCTCAACCTGAGAGAGCAATACCTTTGCACATTAACCCACATTTCCCCTTTGTAAAAGAATAATCTCTTACATCATTGTCTCAAAGCTTGCTGGGGACACGGATGAACAAGTCTGAGCAAGTCCTGAGCAAGGGTTGTGAAATCCTTTGTCTGAGGGACACATACGGACAAGGCCAGGGCAATGAGAGAGATAAGCAGTAGATTAATGGCCAGGAAGCAGTCTTTTGTGCGGGCTTATCTCAAGGAAGATGGCCGTCTCAAGAGGAGCCGCACATGACTCTTACCCAAGCACTCAGGAATGCCATGCTGGCAGGAGGAGGATAAAAAGGGGACCTATAACCATGAGGTTGAGGTTTTTTGACAACAGATTCCTCGTGAAGAAGAGGAGGTTTCTGACATGAGAAGCCTCATGACCTGCCTCTCTCCCACCTGGACTTTCCCTGCGCTCTACCAGCGCGCTGAAGAAGAACAAAGGTGTCTGCCACCAGATTCCTCACTACGGAATTCCTGCTTCCTCCCAGATTGGCTCTGCGACTTCTTTCTGCTACCTGCTTGCTGCCCAAGGCTGGTCATGCTGCTGCTGCTCTTCCCCCCTGCTGCTTTTGCCTCGGACCTTCGAAATCGCATGCAACAGGACTGCTGCTGGATCCTGGTGGTGACTATCCCTGCTTTATGCGATTCATGCTTCTTTCCCTCTTTCCCATCTTTTTTTTTTTTTATTGCTCTCCATCTCTTCCCCATCTCCCTGATTAGGATTTATAATAAACTGGTTGGACCAACATTTGAACCATGGTTTCTTAATCTCATGCCAGGTATGTTATATTAAAAGAACCTCCTCTGCCTCCTATAAATTGGAGCGAGACACCCTTAAACAAAGCCCAGAAGATCACAAGAGGTAAACAGGCTACAGAACTTAGCAAAGCATTCACCAACTGCATGTCAACATTTCACCTAAACAGATGAATAAAAACTAACATCTTTAAACCTATGGAGTTTCTAGATGCATAAAAATTCTCACGCTTACATCTACTGCAACTGAGAGAATATACAGAAACACTGGAGACTTCAACAAAGCTTAGAAGCAAGGTAATTTTTTAATGTGAGAACAGAAGGCCTCCAAAGGATGCTAGCCAGTTCTCCAACATGGAAAGCAGTTTTCTTTGAGTGACTCCTCAGTTTACTCACTGGCTATCAGCAAATTCTCAATCCACCTCACTGTCTACTCATCTACCCCACACTTCTTACTTCGGAGGAAGTTATGGAAGACAGCCTCAAAAGTCTTACTGAAGTCAATGTACACAACGCCCACAGCTCTCCCCTCATCTACCGAGCTAGTTGTGACATTATAGGGAGCTACCAGATTGGCCAAGCATGATTTTTCCTTGGAAATTACACTTGACTACTCCTGACAAACTTTTTCTATCCCACTTGCTTTGAGATGACACCCAGAATAAGCTGTTCCATCAACTTTCCAGGGACAGAGGCAAGGCCAACTGGGCTGTAATTGCCCAGCTTCTCCTTCTGAGCCTTTTTGAAGACCTGAGTGATGTTGGTTTTCCCTCAAATCTTCAGGCACCACTCCCATTCTCCACAGCAATCACTTCTGCTAGCAATTTCAACACTCATGGGTATGTCCACTGGGGCCCATGAATTTGTGTGCAACAAATGTGCCTAGACAATCTCTGACTGGATCCTCCTTGACTCAGGAAAAGTCTTCCATTCCCTAGACACTCTCTCTCACCTCTCCAGGGTTCTGGCATTCCTAACAGGCAATCTTCACAATAAAGACCGAAGCAAATATCATTCTCACTAACTCTGCCTTCTCAATGATCTTTTATCAGGTCACCCATTTCATTCAGTAGCAGGCCTAGTCTTCCTTTTGCTACTGACATACTTAAATAAGCCTTTCTTTTTTCTCTTGACCTCTCTCAACAGTTAATTCTAAACTTTCCTTGTCCCACCCCTGTATGCCCTGACAATTAATTTTTCCAAGTAGCCAGACTCTTAGTAAAATCTATACCAGAAGTTTCTTATCAATCGTATACCAATAGTAAGTTATTCTTTATAACGTTCTCAACACATACTAGATAGACAACAGTTAAATCACAAGAGATCTATGATAAACTTTTTCACTTTTATATCTATTGACTCAGCTCTAATTCCAACATATAAAATGTTCTTCCCAAAGTATTAAAGATAGAAAAAAGTGATTAAGGAATTCACGAAAGAGTTCATAATAACAAGCATTACAAAACTAGATATGAGATAGATATACTCAGGTAATCAGCAGTTTGAATAGTTTTGCTTTCACTTATTATTATTCAGCTGTTGTTATCTTCCAAGTTTGACTAGCAAACTGTAGGCAACATAAAACTGCTTGAAAGTAAACTGAGGTAAATTTGTACTAACAAAATAAAACATCTCTAGAAAGAGTCTCCAATACAGTGTGAACTTTATTTCAGAGACACCATCACTGCTACCTAAAGACAAATCTCATGTACAGTTCTGAAGACGAGCAGTCTAAAGTCAGTAAGACAGTCTCTTCAGTACTGTAGAGGGGTATGATTGGTATGGCTCTCCTTCAAGCTACTCACATTTGCAGTGTCAAGTTACAGATCATTCTTTACTCAAACCTAACACTTGCAGTCCACTGGAGACACACAGAACACATTATCCCTTCAAGTTGTAGCCTTCAAAATCATAAAACAAAGAAAACAAATGCATTTAAGAAAATAAAGCAACAGCCTCTAAAATCTGTATTTCATTGCCTTTTATATGTTTTCCTTATAAGACAGTGTCATGGTTTTACGTTTTTTAGTTTTCAGTATTCCACATCAACACATCATGTAGTGTACTGGAACTGAAGTGTTAATGCTCCAGTTCCATGTACCTATCCCTGTACGTACGGAAGTCATGGGATCTGGCCCTTCCAGGTGGGACAGTCTCTTACTGCCTGGCAGTGGGTGGAGGATGCTTTCCTAGCTGTTCCAAGCTTTTCAGGCTTGACTTGGCCTCAGGAACTCTCTCTCCCCCATCTTATTTAATTTATTAGTCTCAATTTCAATTAGATTGTATTATATTGTGTTATTTTGCATTCCAATATCATAGTTAGTAAAATAAGTTTTCCTCCATAGATTGTTGCTGCTGGTTTTGTTTTTTTTTCCCCCCTCCCTTCCTTCCCATTATGTGGGATTGGGGGAGCAGGGGCCTACTGCCCCCTGTCACAGGCATAGATTGATCTTGTTAATGTCGTGACAGACATGTTATTCATTGTAAAACAATGTTAAGTATTAAATCTTGTTAAGATATGTACATTTACATCAGAGACTTCATTAGTCATCTAAAGCAATAGAGAGCATCTGTTTGAGACGTATTTCTCCTGCCATTTGTTCCCATTGTTAGAATGGAAAGCTACTAGAGTATGCATAAGTAGATGCCATAAGAACCAATCATTACAATGCACTGCATCACCTTGGCCAAGGATTAAAAGGCTAAAAGCATAGCCCATAACTACTCACAGCTACATGCGTAGATCTAGGAGTATCTCCTTTCAGGCACAAGTATATTCACCATCACATGAGGTGAATATACGCAAAAATCATCAGTCCTATATATAGAAATCCATGTTGTCATTGCAATATCATGTGAAATCTGAGAATAATGAATATTCCTGTTTGGTTTTGGTATTGTTCTTTTTTCTGTTTGGTGTTTTTTTGTTGTTGTTTGGTTGTTGGTTTTTTTTTTTGTCACTGCATTTGGAAAGGATAAAAGAGGAGACAATGTAGCCTTACTATGTCAAATAAATTCCTTACTAAGAACTCAGTAGACACTTCTAAAAACTGTTCAGAAGCACTTGAGATTAGATATGAAAAGGATATCACAATACATTGGGCTTCTAGTCCTGACTGACTGGCTTCACCTCCATTACTGGATATAACAACCTCCTCCATGATCTTTGGAGTACCTAGGATACCAACTGTGACATACCTAATACTTAAAACACAATTTAAAACAATACCTAAAACAACAATATTTCACAATTTTCTTCTCAAAACTACTCTGAAGCACTGCTAATACTAGTACTATTTTGACAACTTATCAAATCAACATTTAAAGGAGTTCTAAATAAAACATTCGACCTCAAGAAGTTAATTTTGTGAGCTGACAGTGGAAATATTTTTTTTCCCCGGATAACTATTTCCAGTATTTCTATCCAACAGGTTGTAGACTTCAAAGCAAGGAACACTGAGATACAGCATAAAATAGCAATGTGCAAGTCCTGTCAATAAATCAATACAGGCTGAAATAGTCCCGAAGTCGCTTTAGCATCCTGCTTTTTTCCTACCTTAGCTATGCTAAGTTCTGAAGTAGGATTACAGATCACAGCATCGCCCTGCAGCAAGTTCCGTGAGCAGGAGAAGGCATATTATTCAAAAGCAACACAACTCACAAGCATTGTGGAGGAAAGAAAAAAAATGGAAAGAAAAAAGAGAAAGATATGGGGATTTTCTGAGTTTACTGCACTTTAAAGACACATCACGGTAATCTCCAAAGCACAATAGTATCATTGACAGCAGCTACTGAAAAGAAGTCCTGAAACTGCTTGCTATTTGAGTGCCTTCGAGGAAGGTCCACAATTACTTTAAAGATGAGAGACTGCATTTTTTCAGTCAAAGGGTCCCATCCTACAGTTAACGTGGAAACTTGTGAATTAATAGCTCTGCAAACACTGAGAAAACAAATCTCCAGTTGTCACAAACTCTTACACTAAGCTTGGAATTTGCTTAAGATTCACAGTAGCAATACACATCTAGTTTCCAAATTTATATCACCTCACCATGGATTGATCAGATTTTGCCTTAGCATTTCTGCTGCTCAAACAGAATACTTCCCTACTGAGATTTTCATAAACATTTTAAAGACTATTTTCTAAGTTAAATCAGGTTGGTTCCCCCCCCCCCCCCCCCCCCCCAAAAAAAAAAGAACTTGAGTGCTTTATATAATTTTACACTATTTCTTTTAAGCTTCTAGGATTGTTAACATTTTCTAGAAGCGGCTGCAGCCTCAGGCACACCTGTTGCATTCCATGATAAAAGTACCTAGAAGATGTCAACATACGGTGTATTTACAGTTTTATTGTTTCAGTTGCCATCCAGAGATCTTTTGGAAAACATGATATACACTCACTGTCATATATATGCCATATATAGTGCAAGGCACACACACACTGAGGGCTAAGCACGTATTTCTACTCACCATTTACACACACTGAACCTGGATGCACTATTTTTATTAAAATAAATTAGGTACATATTCACTCATCAGTTATGAAGAGTACTGAGAAAAAGTAGCACAGCTTTCATCTGGCTTTTCTTTCAACTTCAGCAGTGAAATTATGCTGAGTGGTTTTACAATCTGCTTCTCAACAACCAGCAAAATACAGCATACTCTAGAAGAATACAGAAAAACAGAATATCAAACAATATAGTGTAATATGGGAAAAAAATAAAGCACTGTTGAGAAATTCAGTTTTATTACTGTCAGTATCAACTGATTTCAGTAGTTACAAGTGGAAATTGTTTCCTAATTCACCATATGTGCCACTAGTATCTCTCTCACTGCAATGCTATGAAGATGCATTTAATTGCCTAAGATAGTAGCTCCTAATCAGTATTGTTACTTCTGCTCTCACTCCTCAATTATTTTCTTTACAAGTATTTAAAAAAGAAAAAAAAAAGAACCCTCTGGCCTAACAGTTCACGACAGCTAAATCCCCTACTCACACACAGTTATTCCTCACAATTCTCCAAGCAGTGTAAAGAAAATAGCTATATTTAATGAAATATCTGAATATCACAGAAAATGAAAGCAACATGCCTGATTAAGAAAATTCTACCTGCTATGTTTTGAGTATCACATCAAATGAGTTCCTTAATACTGGTGATGTTCCATTGCTCTGAGCAAATCATAACCTTTACACTATATTCAAATCAAATTATGAAACAATTTAACAAAAACAAACAAAAAAACACCAAACCCAAAGCTCTCCATTTAAAACATCAAATATCATTTGGTAGGAGAGAAGGAAAAAAGAAGAGTAAACAGATTCTTCACCTGGTCCAAGCAACACACACTAGACATATCAAACAAAGGCAACTTTTCTTTGTTCTTCAAACCTACAAGCTGTTCACAGCTTCATATAGACAACAAAATGTCTTTCTTGTAAGCCAACATGACTTGCATCTACCACAGTGTAATGTCATAACCTTGATCAGCATTTGCATAGAGGTTTTTTCTTGTTTGTTTGTTTTTAAGGATTTCAGTTGCTTTGACCAAGGATTGTACTTTATTTCTGTTATTTAGTTTGAACTAAGCACTTCTTTTCAACTAGCCTGTGCAGACAGCCTTCAAAATATATCCACTCCTGGAAAATCTGTACAGCAGAAAAGGAAATAATGCAAACTTTACTATCACACTTCTCTTTGGTGTGACCCAATATTGCATTCTGAATTCATTATATTTCATACTTGAAATATACTTTGAATGGTCATGAAACATAGGCATATGGACAACTGTTTTTCCCTTCAGCCTTCCAAAACAAGGATTTACTACTTAACTTGTCTACTCATCCCTGCATAAAATGAGTCTTGTAGAAAGCTAGGACAGTACATGGAGTCCAGCCTTTTTGTTTTTCTACAACCTGCATATACAGCTTTCTTCAGACTGTTTAGATACTGGATGACCAGGGCAATTGTGAATGAAAATCAGTAATCCCAGTTTATTCACTGTTACACCAACATACAACCACAGGACTTGTTGCCTCTTTCACTCTTAAAGTATTTACCTATTTCTACATCCATTATGCAAATTAAGCTACAGAGACATATATCTCATAAAAAATTAGAAAAAGAGTAGTCCAAGCTATGTTAACATTAAATTGAGATCACTCTGCATTAGTAAAACACCAGTCAGCCTCTTATTTAAATTATTAGGGAAAGTTAAATAGCGAGTTTGAAGAGGTCTAAAAAACAGTTCATGAATGAAAACAGATCTATGTTTCATACCTGAATTCCCATTTCCTTCCTCTCCGATTGCCCAGCCATTTACCAGACACATAAGAAGTGTGCATAAATGCTAAAAAAAACAAACAAACTCAATTGGATGCCCGCTGTGAATATGTCATTGGCTTATTTTTTGTTTGTTTCCATCACTACAGTATATTGGCACCCAAGCTTAGATCTTAAAAGCAACTGCAATGCTGCAATCTCTTCCCATGAGCAAAAACATTTCTCTCTCTTTCTCAAGGACCAGTCTCATCCCATTTGACAGAAGGTGCACTGTGGGGAGAAAGTAGATGGCCTCGGAAGGCTTGCAAACCCTTAATTTTTGAAAGATATTCCAAAGCTTTTCCTTTCTGAATTCAAAAAACGACTGCAAGAAACCCAGCACTAAACTAACCTTAAGCAGAAACTGATTAAGTATATTAACATAAGAAAAAAAGGTAATGGTTCTAAATCTACACAATAGTATATTTAGATAAAGAAATAGCTTCTTAAAATTAAATGTAATTTTGAAAAAGAAAGTACTAATTGAAAAAGCTATGAGAAAACAAAACAGGAATAGTGACAGTGAGATTAAATAACACTTCCAGAGAAGTAGTAGAAGAAAAAAAGTCTAGTAGATTCAGTATAAGTCTAGCCCCTACCAATCATAACCCCTCAAATTTTTAGATGAGGAATGCAGAAGGGAAGCTGGTAGCATTGACAAAAAACACTGGCTTATCTGTTAGTACCTGCTTTTGTAGCAGACCTTTCCCCAAACTCATAGAATCATTTAGGTTGGAAGTGACAAATGAATTTTGCATAATAATCCAACAGCCCCCCTCAAAGTCAAATCAGCTACCACACATCAGTCTTGACTTTCCTAATCCTACTCCTAGAAGATCAGACAGCCAGAGAACAAGTCTATATTCCATAGAGAACACTGGCCCCTGAATCTGCCTCTTGGACTCTTCCTTTCTTCTCCTCCCCCTTTTTTTTTTCCCCTTTTAAATTCTTTTAAAAATACCTGAAACCACCTACGATATCCCCTTTGATCTGTGCGATCCTGCTATTACTTCTGCCTTTCTTTCTACTTGCTGGGGTGATCTTTGAATACCACCCAGACAAATCAAACTGCCTTTTCTTTCCAGCATGATATCCCATGGGATTCTTCCAAGCAAACCTCTGAAGAAGTTGAAGCCTGATCTCCTCAAGATTGGGGCTGCTCTCCTGGCTTTTCCCCTGCTCCCTTCCTCCTATGATCCTGCACTCCATAGTTTTGCTGTTAATGCAGAAAAAACTGCCTCCGACTTTCAAATCCATAGCCAGATCTTCTTTCTAAGCATCAGTTCCTCAACCTCTCCGACAGGAAACTGTAAACACAACACTGAAGAAATCTGAGTCCTGCTGCATTGTTCCGCCAGCAGATAAGAGTTGTTCAGGTCCCTCATGAGAACCAAGATCTGTGAATGTAAGGCTTCTTCCAAGTGTCTGAATCACAAAATGGCCAGGGTTGGGAGGGACCCCAAGGATCATGAATCTCCAACCCCCTGGCACATGCAGGGCCACCAACCTCCACATTTAATACTGGACCAGTTAACACTAGACCAGACTGCTGGCCTTGAACACCTCCAGGGATGGGGCATCCACAACCTCTCTGGACAGCTGTTCCAGCACCTTACCACTCTCTCTGTAAAGAATTTCCCCCTGACATCCAACCTAAGTCTTCCCTCCCTCAACTTAAAACCATTTCTCCTTGTCCTGCAGTTATCAACCCTTTCAAAGAGTTGATTTCCCTCCCCTCTGTAGGCTCCTTTTAGGTATTGAAATGCTGCAATGAGGTCACCCCGCAGCGTTCTTTTCTCCACACTGAACAAGCCCAGCTCCCTCAACCTGTCTTCATGGGGGGGGGTGCTCCAATCCCCTGATCATCTTCGTGGCCCTCCTCTGAACCCCCTCCAACAGAAGAATGTCAATTGAAGAATGCCTTATCTATCCTGATCAAAAGTCCTACAGCAGATATTCACTTCAACACCATGTATGTTTGCTGATCCACCGACCCTCACCTATAAACTCCTGACAGACTCCTGACCTACTCCAGAGCAGAGCTACTTGTGTGCCAGGTGTGGTCTCACACCTCAAGCCCATAACACACACACTTATAATTCTTCCTTATGCTCCCCCAAAAATGTACTGCAAAACTGAATTTCTCTCCACTTTCACAGAAGTGGCAAGGAACTATCCCTTATGCCATTAAAAACAACAAGCATCTCAATTCCTTACGATTTCAGCATAGCTACACAAGGAAGGTACCTATATTTCCTTTCACCAGTTGTTAGCTGTCAGAAATATATAAATAAAAAGTTAGCAACTATCAATTATATACTACGCAACATCTATAGATAGAGAAACCTGACATACTCAGAAGGAAGAAAAAAAACTAGAGGCAGAGAGTCAAAATGATGAAAGGTGAGGGCTAACAGGCCATCAAAGAAGAGGTAATACAAAATATACCCCACAGTGATTTATGAGAACGTGTGAGGTTTTACAGACAAAATACTTGCTTTACACAACAAATGCCAGGAAATGTTAAGACAATATTGAAAAGTGGTCTTCCTCCTTTAACAGATAAAGTACTGCATAAATTTGGACAGGAGTTCATATATGCCTCCTATTAAACAGCATCAGCGGAATGCAGCATGCAAGCGGAGTTTTCCTTTCCCTAAATGCAACAGCAGATTCTGAGCTTTTTCTTCCAAAGAATGCTGAAAACAACAGATTAAAGAGCAAAAAAAAAAAAAATTATAAACTTGAAAGGGATAGCTGGATTTCTCTTTCACAGCAGATGGCATACAGGATATAAATATCCCCTCTTCTCTGTACAGTTTTAATTTAAAAAAAAGAAAAAAGTAGCTCTGTTTAGTTGATACAGTATACAGAATTATTTAACTGTATCCTCTTACTGTCCAATCTTTGATGTCAGCTACAAGGAGAAGGCCTAGGAAATGGCTGCTGTGCTGCATGAGAGTCTGTACTTCACATGGCTTTTCTCAAAATAGAAAGTTTTTCTTGGCTTATTTAGGTTCCTCTCCTCTCACTCAAGGTTATGTTTAGATTGTATTTGCTGCTGCCAGAATCATATCATGGACACCTCTGTTGTCACAAGTGCTGGCAATCATCTGGCATCAGCAGAAAGGTACTCAGTATACACAAACTGCACAGAAGTGCCTGCCTTGCTTTCCAGACCTATTCTGTAGTCTATGTCCAGTTCTTACTGCTGTAGAACTGTTCAGCCATAACTATCCAAATAGGGATAAATAAATCCATATTGGGACCAACAAACTAATCTGAAATTAATCAGTATAAATCTAGCTTGGGAACCAAAGGAAATGTATATCCACTTAGTCTGAGAGGGTCTTTGTTCTTCTGCAGCTCCTCAGCTGTTATTTTCACTGCAGGTATTACAAATGGAGTGCCTTGACAGTAGACTCACAGCTATACCATTAACTTGCAAGGTATTTGTTGCATTTGGTTTCTTAGGTGGCCTTCAAGCTCCTCCACATCTTTCCCCCCACTGCTAGGTCAGTTTGAATGTTCAGTTAAGAGATGAAGCCAGAAATACCAATGAAAGAAGCAACGTTCATAGAATCACGGAATGGCTCAAGTTCAAACCTTAAAGCCTCTCCAGTTCCAATCACCCGCTGTGGGCAGGGCTGCCAGCCACCAGAACAGGCTGCCCAAGGCCCTATCCAACCTGGCACTTAAACACCTTCAGAGATGGGGCATCCTCAAGCTTGCCTTTGTATCATCAGCAGCCAGCAGAGACCTCACAGTTCAGCTTCACAAGTAAGGATCACAGCTAAATGAGCTAAAAGACATGCGCTATTAATCATGAATAATGTACAGCCTGGGACTTACAGTGGAGCTTCCAGAGACCAGCATACACTTGAAGGAGCCAAAACTCTGACCCTCTGGTGCTTTTATCTCAGAACAGTAACCCCCCGAGTCACCACCAGTAAAGACCAATATCAGCTTCTGCTGTAAGCCAGAGGGAAAGGGCCTGAGTTGACTTTGTACTATCAAATGATCATCAGTGTTCATGTTGATCTATATGATGGTATACATGAGCATATGAAGTTGAATTGTGAGTTAATAGAGATGAACTATTTTCATTGAGATTATTTTTCCCAAACGTAGATAATCCATTTAAAAAAAAAGTATAGGTAATATGATGTGACTAATACCCTTCCAGGGCTGTTCAAGATTTCTTCCTGTGTGACGGAACTGGTTCAGTTTTGTTTACATTTTCTTCTTGTGTAGCATCACATGTAATGCTGCCCATTACAGTGAAATTAAAAAAAAAAAATCATATCTTGAACCCCAGCCGAGGTGCGCATCACTCATACCTCGCCCAAGATGCTCAGGTGGGTTTTGTGTCACTAGATGGAGCTCGTTACTCACAAAAGACTCAAAGCAGAACATGACTGTAAGAAAGCACAGTTGGAGAAACAATGTAAATCGACAGGACTTACATTCGGCCAACCACTTCACGTTGTTTGTTTCCTTGTTTCTTTTTTTTTATGGTTCCATCTGTTTTTAACAATAAATCACAGCAAATTGATAGGACACCAGAAGATGAAATTAAGACAAAAATGTAAGCCTCCTTTTCCATACTGATTCTAGTTTACTTGTGTAATCCCCAAAGCTGACTGTTCCCCAAGCAAAATATTCATGCCTCAAAAACTTGTTCCTGGGATCTTTTCCACTGAGACAAATTCGAATCATAATTCTTACTTCACTAGGTGAGAAAACTAAAATCTAGAAAGCTAAACATCCTAAACCCGAGTCTGCTCCTGAGATCAATTCTATAGGTACAGTATATACACAGTACCGTTGAGTTGGATGCTAAGTGTCCAGATCCTACAAAAATCACAACTCAGTAGATCCCTAAACAAATTTACATAGGCTAATCAACTTCAGTAGCAACCAAGTGTCTATAACTCCTGAGACCTGTTCCTAACTGACCCGCCCAAGGTTTTTGCCAGTCTTGGGAAGAAATCCAGGTTTCTAGTTCTTGACTTAAATCATAAGATCTCTTATTAATATTGAGAATAGGAATTATCTCTAGGAAGAATAAAAAGTAAATGACTCCAGAAATAAGTTAACAGATCAGGACACACTGTAGCAACACTTGTGGAAACTGAAGTCTTACCTCTCCTGAATAGGTTTTTTTGGTTGGTTGTTTTTGTTTTTTTTATCAGAGGGTGAGAAGAGAAAAACACAGAGCAGAAAAAAAGGATTTAATACTATTTTGGACTTTCCTCGCCCCTCCAAAGAAAACAGAAGTATGAGGGGAGAGAGGTTTCTAAAGTAAGTTAATTCTACTTAACTCTACCTGATGCAGTCAGAAAGGTTTGCAGAGAACAGCTCTGAGTGGCCAATGGCCTGCTTTCAAAGAACTCATATGGCCTTGCTGATTGTTTACTTGTAGAGTGTCTGATAGACACTTGAGGAAGAGAGGAAACACGCTGCAAGAAGTCAGTGGTGTTTCTGCATTTCACACGCTGCTTCCACTGTAAACACTCTGTCACGGGCTGCTCTCTAGAGCTCACTCGTGACAGCGGGGACAAAACCCGGGGAGAGAAAGCACGAAGCGCCTCCCTTCTGTAGCGGCGCGGCGCGGCCCGGCCACGTGCGCTCCGAGAGAGGGGAAAGAAAAAAACGGCGAGTGGGTCTGGGAGGGAAGGAATGAAAAGAAAGGAGCGATCTGAGAACGAACGGCAGTTCAATGAACCTAATAATGCTAAACAACAACGGAGAGTTTCAACAAGGAGAGAAATAGAACTAACCCTCACCGACGGGCTGTAGGAGGCGGGAAGCTGCGACCACGCTGTCTCCTCACCGGGGGATCGCGCGCGAAGAAGAAAAAAAACTCCGTCCCCTTTTCCGGCTACCCCTCCCCCCCGTGCCCAATTAAGGCAGTCCATAGGAAAGAAAAAAACTCTCCCCTTAACTCCCATTATCCTGCATGATGTTCTGATGTGGAATAGCAACGCAAACCAAAGACATTACAAAACCATAACACACTCCTCTGACTGCAGAAAGTGTAATCGATGGCACCTGAGCCGCTCGTGACACCTTTAAAAACCCGACATGGGGAATCTCAGATGAGATTACAGATAAATCTGGGTTTGGGTAGAGAGGAGAACGGTGAAAAAAGTCTACATAGTGAACAAAACATATTCCATAAAACATACTGGATTCATTCTTCATTCGTGATGTTCCTATGCCGCCAATGCAGAGTTCTCATATAGGTACAAAGGAAAGTTGCTATAAAGCAATCACTGAGGAATCTGCATATGGAAAAAATATCTTTCAAGCCCCTCAGAAGTTATGCTATAAGAATTAATAAGCACAAGTCTCATATCTCCCTTTTGTATATTCTGCTCCATAAAAAGAAAATTATAATCTAATTCTAGATGCACTTTTATCCAGATAAATTTTCTATTAAAGAGCTGCAGTTAAACTCCTTTCCTTGATGCTATCTTGTGCTAATGAGTTTCACTGGTTCGTTAAGAAACTTGATGAAATGATCTTTTCAAATACTGTCGAATACTGCCTTTCACTTTAAATTCCACATACTTGGTTCTTCTATGGATTCCAGAGCAAAATAATGCCATTCCTTACTCTGAGAAGCTTCTGTCATCTTCTGCCACTCAGATCCTACATATTTGCTGTCTCTCATAGGAATATGACTTTCCTGCCAGCCTTTTTATCATCATTTGCTTTCTGACGGAACACAGGAAAAAAAATGCTGTCTGGAACAATATTCCTATTCTAGCTGAAATTTACTTAAAAAATGAAAATATATTTAGAAGCAAAAAATATTGAAGAAGAAAAAGGAGAACTATTGGTTGCATCAAATGGAGAGAAATAATGCATTACAAAGGGCAATAGCAGCAAACGTGAACTACTAACATTAAGCATGGGTAGATTCTGCATCATACCTGTAGTCAGACTGCAATTAACAGACAAGCTCTCGTGCTCTAAATCCAGTACATTATTATTTACTGTAGCCATTGCCTGTGGCATTGCTATAGTAAACTCTACCTAGCAGGATTTTCACATTCCGCTCTCCACTTCAGCTCTCCGGCCTTTGTTAGAGGTTGACTTTCCTCAAACTTCTGTGATAAACAGTCAAAACAGCCTAATAATCATAATCAAGAATCATAAAAGACCAATGCTTTCCAATCTCAACAAATCCTCCATTTGAATGATTACAACGGTGTAATTAAGTTGTGCTAAATGTGTCTTATTTTAGCAATTATGCATACTCTATCTTCCAATTTTTACCAGGATTTCATTAAATTTCTTAGTTTCATAAAGTTGCATGAATTCCTATTCATTTTTAAATACTTTGATCCTTCCTTACTTTTTAATGATGGCTCTAAGTTTTAAAATTAGAAAAGCATTTTCAGATTCTTGTGTTAAACTACTCCCTAGCATGAAACATCAAAATGAAACTCCTAGGTAGCAACTAGTGCAGGCTTTCAGAAATCAAGAACTAAGTATTTGTAGAAGTGAAGTAAGTTTACAGAAACTAGAAGTGCTAATTAGCTCTAAAATCAGCCAGGATTTTCCATTTTTTCTCCCTTCCTCAGGTAGTAGGAATGTCAAACAAAATTTGTTCTTCTAGCTACAGCAAGACCAAAACAATATTAAAAAAAGGAATATTGTCCTTTTAAACGTCTTCAGTATCCCAGACACTGCCAGTCTTAACATCAAAGCCCAAATTGCTGTGCATATTTTTATTCTAATAACTCACTGGAGACTTGAAGTGGATTTTGCTGTCTTTTCTCCTCCCATGTTTAAAGTGAAACCTACAACACTTTTCCAAAGAGCAATTTTGATTACCATGGTCTCCAACAGATTATTTTCTCCCTTCTATTTTTTTCTTCTGAAGGCAGAAAAAAGGCAGAGAATAAAGAGGCCTTTCTAGTTCTCTATGTTTCAATGAGAAAAATAAAGACACTATAAAAAGACACTGTAGTGTTGTGAAATGGAAAGAAAAATATAAATGGAAGAGTCTAAAAAAAAAAAAAACCAAAACCCTAAAAAATCATTAGTTGCTTGGATTTAAATTTTTTTTTCCTATCAGTTGTAGGTTTTTTTTAATTTTGTTTTTAATGAACATTTCCAAAGAACATAAAATTTAAAATATTACTATATTTCAGCCTCGTGTTCAGTTTCCCTTCTCCAATAGTCTTCTGCCACAGTTTCTTCCAGAGGCACAAATGGAAGAAGTCTATTCCATAACTCAGAAAATGATTTTTACACTAAGCTTTCCATCTCCAGCCTTCATTTGAGCTTGCGCCTGGCAACTGCCCATTGCTAGGCACGAAGCCTACCAGCAGATATGGAGAGCGCTTCCTGACAAGCTCAACCCGCAGCATGTCACTCTTCTTCCAGAAACAAATCCATTTAGACAGGAGAGCCACTTAACTACTTGCAGCCTAAGTCACAAATCCAGACTCATGCTTTGTTTCTGTCTCCAAGACAGCTATAACCAACCCTCAGCACTTACTACTCGTAATCTAAACAAATTCCAGAGCATTTACACTTCATTGGTTAAATCAGTGGATCATTTCACGTACTACTGAAATGCTGCAGTCTTTGTAGTGCAACATGAGGGGCAGAGCCAGGACAGGTGCCTGAATCAGGCTGAGGGGTATACAGATGAGGCACTACACAGAAGGCCGCAACGCTGCGGGCAGCTGGCCACGGGGGACTTCTACTCAGGGGCTGCAAGTCCAATAACTGTGTGACAACAAGGAGTTATCTGCTATGAGTTATACACTGATATATCTCGGACTGAAATCTCAATGCAGTGCACACTGCCTGATTAATTTAGCTGTTTTTTCCTGTTTTCCTGATTCCAAGTTAAGAAACAGCTCAA
Organism: Perdix hodgsoniae; assembly: GCA_035772895.1. NCBI lineage: Eukaryota > Metazoa > Chordata > Aves > Galliformes > Phasianidae > Perdix > Perdix hodgsoniae. Next base: position 2,049,624 of record JAPSGF010000001.1, on the reverse strand, counting down.
AGAGCCTTTAGTTCTGCTACTAACAATTAAAAACATGTAATATCTTTTTTTTAACATATAAATAAAATAAATAAACGCACAATGGGAGCTTCTCTTCCTTCCCAAACACAAAGTGAACTAATCATGAGGCAACAGAAGCGTTTACACAGAAGCCCTAGAATCACAGAATCATTTGAATTGGAAGGAACCCTTAAAGACCATCTATTCCAACTCCATGCAGTAAACAGGGATGCCTATGGCTACATTAGGTTGCTCAGAGCCCTGAACAGGCTGACCTAAAATGTCTACAAGAACAGGGCTTCCGCCACATCTCTAGGCAACCACTTACACACATTTGAACGAAACTCACATAGCCTAGATACTCAACCAGTTCATAAAAAGAAGTATGCTGCGTGTCTTGAAAAATCCTAGACTGCAGCAGCACAGGCATAAAGGAAAAGAAAATATTTCCAGACAGATGCCAAAACCATGCAGCATACAGATCGTCAATGTATCACCAAGTATCTCAGGAACGCTGGAAAAAGTTACAGCCAATAGCTGTAGTCCTCAAAACTGGCTAGACTGACTGTACACTACTTGGTTCAATACAAACTTGCATGCTTTTGCACCACACTCCATTTAATGTCAAAAATATCTGTTCAACCCAAACTTCTTCTAACCCTTCCAGGTATAGATCTTGAGCAGTTAGAAAATATCCTACATAGAACAATCCTAAGTGAAGGCAAGCCTCGTGAATTTCTGAGAATAGAGGGTGAAAAAGTTTGGTTTAAGGCAAACGTATCAGAAAAGTGGCAGAAATAACCCTGACAGCCAGAAACTAGTGTGTCAGAAATACATGACAATGTACAGGCACATGAAGCAGTCCACTTTGTGAAAACATCAATGTAGGTGTTGTTCCACATACAGATGGTCTCCACATGTTTCAGCAGGCTGAGGAGAGCTTAAAGGTTGCCATTAAGTTCACTCTATAAGCATAGTTCTGAACGCACGTTACTAATTTTGCTTTTCTATAAACATAGCTCTGATCCCATGCTCAGATGATACCAGCACTGAGTAGACAACAAAAATACATCTAAGTAAAATTAACGTGTAGAGCTGCAGTGACCCATAGCAATTAGAGCTATGAGGACAGTAACTGTATTTGACCTCTCTTCTGTCCTCTATGATCAATGCATCTGAAGTAAATCTTGCCTCTGGCACTGAATATAAAGTTACCCAACAAGTACTGGTAAATTGTTTTCAGCAAGACATGGATATCCCCTAGAAACATTGATTCCAACATGCTTGCTGGAAGAAAGGCAACAAATATGCAATAAGAAAAGCTTTGCTTGCAGACTAAGTGGGCAACGAAAGAATTAAAATCAAAGTAGCGCTATTTCAGCTTTTTTCCTGGATTGTATATATTACTTTAAAAAAATAAAATAAAAATCAGCCTGTTCTACATAAACTACTGAAAGGAGGATGACTGCAAGTCCCACTGTATCCCTGAGTGACTCTAATAAAAGGTACAGCAAAAGGCTGAAATTATTTCACTGTTAGAAAATTCAAAGACTCTTTCTTTCTCCAACAGAGATAACAGAAGAGATAACAATTGATTCTTCGGGCCCCTAGGTCATATACTAGGAATTACACTTTGATGTTCAGCATTCCTTGTGTTAATCCACTTCTCATTTAAAAAGGAAAAAAAAGTTTTTCCACTTCTGACCGTGTAACAAAGGATGCTGAAGAAAGAATGCAAAGAACTTATGCCCTTATCATCTTGATTGGTCTTCAGGAATATTCCAGGCCTTTCCGTGAGCACAACAAGCAAGGCTTCCCTTTACGTGCCTACTGAGCACTTAAACAGGACACACACGGGATCTGATGGGTTACATTCACCAGCTGACGCCATTACAGGGACACTGTACTATTTTTGAGAGGTTCTGCTGCACAAAGATGTTCTTGAAGACAGCACAAGACTACTGCACTGACACTACTTTGTTCAAGGCAAGAAGGAAGGCTGGGAGAACTACACGTCAGTCAACACCTACAGTGGTGATTAATCCTGAAAAACTTTTCCAAACATGCGAAGAATAAGGAGGTCCTGCTGACCAGAAGTCATCAGCATGGCTTGATAATGGAGATGTCATGCCTGATCAACTTGATAACCTCTTACCTCTGAGGTGATAAGGTGACAAGCTGACAAGCTTAGTGGGTGAGCAGTAAATTTTGTTTACCTTGGCTTTAGTAAGATTTAATATTACCTCCTGACATCCTCACAGACTAGTGAGGATAAGCTAATAGGTGCACAGTGAGATGGGCTGTCTGAACAACCAGGTCCAAGGGTTTTTGATTAATGGTACAAGGCTATTTTGAGGACAAATCACAAGAGTTTATCCCAGGGGCAGCCCTGTCCAACATCTCCACTGATGATCTGGATGCTGAGATAGAGTGTGTGCTCATCAGTGGAACAGATGACAAAAAATACGGATGAGTGATGGGTGTTACATACAGTTTAGAAAGACCCATGCCCTGGCAACACTGCAGTTGAATCCCGCTCTGGGCTCCCCAGTACTAGACAGATGTAGAGCTACTGGAGTAAGCTCAACACAGGGCTGTGAATATAATTAATACACTGGAGTATCTCTCATGACTGAGGTGGGACTGCCTAGCTTGAGAAGGCTCAGAGCAAGAGCATAAATACCTAATGGAGGGGAGTAAAGAAGTCTATGCCAAACTCTTCTCACTAGTGCCCTTAGAGAACATGAGAGGAAAAAGGCACAACACAAATTCTGTCTGAAGTAAGAAGAAAAAAAGGAAAAAGACTTGGGATTTACTGTGAGAACGTTCAAACATGGGAACAGGTTGCTAGAAAGGTTACGGCATTTTCAATCATGAAGACAATGAAAAATCAGATGGACAAATCTCTGGGTAACCAGATCAAGCTGACCCTGCCTGAGCAGTGAAATTCAGCAACAAGTTATTTCCAACGCCAACCACTTTGTGATTTTGTCATTTCTCTTCAGTTATCTTAATTCCATGGATGGATGCATTTTAAAACATGACCGAACTGGGTACATTTGTAATGCACTTTAGTGGAAATGAGGCCTAAAAGAAGGCTTTTCAACAAAGTGCTTGCTCCTCCCAACACATTTCTTTCTTTGAGATGTAGTTAAAGGATAATACCTTAAAATTGATGCTGCAAAGAAGAAAAAAAAAACAAAACAACCACCACCAACAACAGTACAACAAAACAAAAAAGCCAGATTACAAAAGGCGTTTTAAAGGCACTCTATGTCCAGGAGAATAGGTTGTTTTCTATAGTCTGTAAATTAACAGCTACTTTGCTGCCCAGCAGATCTGTAACTGTCAGTCATTTCCTTCCCCTGTAATTTTTCAAAATAACAAGATTATTCAATAAAAGTCCTGTTTTTTCTAAATTATTCAGCTGCAGCCAAAACACCCCACATCCTTAGCAATATGCCATGCAAAGCAGAAGCAGCTTGCACTTTTTTTTTTAACATTTGTCTCTTCACTGCTTTTTGTTGTTGTTTTGAAGTAGAAATTACGTCTTCTGGATTACATATGAAATGACATAATAAATGGATTAAAAACTTTGTTTTTCCAGTCTCTGAATAACTAACAAGGAACAAATAAAGAAGAGATCAGTAATTTTTAAATGAAATACATACAGAAAATGACTTTAAAAGCTTTAACAGGACTCAACAAGCCATTCTGAGTCTTCCATTCAGATATACGTAATGTAATTATACTGGTGATTTACATCGGATACACCCTCCTTACTTCCAGACGAATACAAGGGGGATGGAAGTGGGTAGATAAGGGTTAGATAACTCACCTTCTCCAGAAGCACCACTCACTGATGTTTCCCAAAGCATTTTTTGCAAAGTTATTTAAATTTCACTATGTAATGTAACTGAACATATACCTACTTCTGGTGCATACATTCATTCCTTCATCAGCTACCACAGATCAGCTTCAGGGTATAACAAGGAAACAGGCATAGGACTTCTAACCAAAGTAGAAGAAAGGGGATGTTCATTCAAGAGGAATGGGTAGGAACCAGAGTAAAATGAGTCTCTGACTGGAACATCACACCAACAGATATCCACAACAATATATAATAACACATTATGTCTCATGGCAAACATGTAGTTTCTCCAAGTATAACTTACCAAAACAGCCTCAGAGGCTGGGAGCCTTGCTGACTTATTTTTTTTTATTTTAAAGTGAAAACAAAAGAAATCCAAGCTACTCAGACATGCAGATAAATTAATTCACAGCAGCACAAGCTGTATCCCTTAGTCAAAGGAAGGGTCTAAACACCTGTTTATGAGCAAAACCAGTCATAAAAACAGCTGTAAGCAGTAAACGGGAGTGAACAACAACAATTTCCCATCCTTTTCCAGACACATAATGGCATTTAAATCACATAGCATCACAGAAGAATTGTATAGAGCAGATCGTAATTGACATAATTACTCGTATGCATTTCTCCACTACATAGTGTTCTGTAAACCCAAGTGTGTTAAAAGTAAACAGAGCTCTTGAAATCCTAAAGCAATAGGAAGACAATCCCTGCTGGATCCTTTTAACCTGTAGATGGAAAGAAAATGACTACTTCAATGTTTTAAACCTTGAAATACATAATTTAAACCTCTGGCAGACACTGAAACAAAACTTTTCAAGTTCCTTTTTGTTAAATGGGTTCAGATCAAAGTGGAGATGAAAGACAATCAGGTAACACATGCTTACATAATTAAAAATGACCATGAAAAAAAATGAAAAATTATAACCACTGGGAAAAATATGTTGCCATACATATACTCAAAAACCTTTCACCTGCAGATCTCTGATGGATCAGAATGAAGGGGACAGAAAATACACAAGTGAATACGAGTCAGAGAAAACACTCTTCCACTGAGTATAACACTAGCAAAACCATAAGGAAAGCAGGACAGTTGTTTAGAAAGACTTCAAGACTTTTTACTGAAGACAGATTTTACTAACAAATCTTTCAGTGCTATGCATCTGTCATATTCATGCCCCTTGTACTTCTTTTCTGAGGTCAGAAAACTGAAATAGTTGTGCTGTATGTGTTAAATGTCTCTGGTTTCATACATATGACAAAAAAATCCAGTTCAGTTTGATGAATGTCATATTTAAATGCTGTTAAAAACCATGTCTGCTGAAGAACCTCAGGGAAAAGAGTCTCTCTCATATAAACAATAAATATTTAACTCTGGATACTGAAATTCAACAGCCTATATAGTTCAGCAAGTCAGAGAATCAATATCATGAACTATCCTATATTAATCATGGAAGATGCATGAAAAACATGCAGCCTATTCTATTCCTCCATAAACAAAAGTTCCAAAGCTCCCTATTTGAGAGATTGATTCAAAATAAAATAAGTGGCAGCTGGGAAAATATTAGTGACCCAGAGTGTAGTAAGCCCCTGAAAGCATCTCAGTTTTGCAGTCTTAATATATAACAGCGAGGGATGCAGTGACTGCTTTCCAAGCCACAACTGTTGACATATGGAAGTTGTCTCATTGGTACTTCCAAAGGATTAGGACAGTTATGTATTGTTTAATTCTATGCGTCTCAACTCAAGCTGTTTAACACATCTTACAACCCTTTAGTGATTAAATCTCCACCTCAGCTCTCAGTTAGCAATTTTCTGGGATAGAATGATGGCTGAGATAACTTTGGTTTATCAGACAGAATTTCAACAGCTAACCAAATATGTTCCCTGTGCATTTGCAAAATAGCCTTTCTGCCTAGCACAACCCAAGTGATGTTGAAGTTGCACTAGCAGGGTTCCAGTTTCTTCTCCTCATACACAGCATCTCATCCTCAGAAAAGAAGGGAATCAGGCCACATCACCCCGGAAGCCTTTGGGGGTTCTATTTCTATGTTACATGCATATGATCAGGGAAAGATTTGCAAGAAATCCTGAAAGACTGCACATCAATGGAGAAATATAGGACCAGGGGAGGCTGCAGTGGGGGAGTGCACTGGGTATGGGTTTGAAACTATGACTTCTACCAAAACAAGTCAGAAAAGCGCATTTTCCTATAAAGGGTCCTAACAATGAGCCTGAACTTCCTTAGATGAAAAAGTTTTTCTTACAGGATTACCTCTGCCTTATATACTAACTACACTTTTCAAGTACTTCTAACTCTATGGCATAAGAACAGCTGCTTTTCCACCCTTACTGTTTAAACTAATACATACTTCAGACCTCCTCTACTGTAATGTCAAAATTGAGTTTATCTATTCATCAGTGAAACAGGTGAAACTCAAATTCAAAAACATTTCCACCTGCCATGGTCTTAACTTCCAATGACAGCTATTACATTCATGAAATATGCTAATCTCATAACAGTCTTGGTTATCAAGTCGATATTTGCAGTGTAGAAGCTCTGTTTATTTTAACTCAAAGTTAGTTTGCATATGAATTGCACGTTCTGTTCAAAAATATTAGACAGATATGCATCAACTCCTCTAAACAACCCCTTTCCTAAAGTCTGAAAAAGTAATAAAGGGATAGACTATCAGACAAACTTTATTAAAAAAATCTAATATTTTGTCAAGTTCTTCATAATTTGTTTTAAGTGGTTTCTCTGTCTGTAATGTTCCTGACTTTCAGCATCTCCAAACAGCCCATTACTTCACTGAAGCCAGGGCCTCAGCAGCTCCCAGAGGCAGGTGGAGGAGATTTAGAATTGACTTTCGAAGACCAAATAAGTTTTCACCATTTTAATCAAACTATTTGTCCACACTCCCTCCCAGTAAGTGACAGAGTAGAATAAAACTGAGATGTGACTCATATTTACATGCTCTGTTATAAGCAATTCCATGAGCTAGAGCTACATTAAAATGTGAAAACATAATACAATTGAATGCTGCTACCTTCTTCAGGTCTTCTGAGGCTCAAAAAGAAACACCACCACCACTCTGAATCATAAGACAGGCATTTTGCAGGCAGCATGCTGGACCACCACAAGATCCCTCACACCTCCAATCTTACAATACTAGCTTGGGATACTGACATAAGAGAAATGGGCAAGACCAACAGCAGCAGCACTACTCAGGGTCTATAAAATCATGGAGTCCTACTGTGGAAGAGCAAGTTCCAAAATTTGACTGACGTCTAATATAAAAGCAGAAGAATTCGAAAAAGCCCACTATAGGAAATGAATCCTGTCTTTGCCCACGGCAGATGAGTTGCACTAGGTGAGCTTTAATACCTCTTCCAACTCAAACCATTCTATGATTCAATTTATAAGCACTGCTGTTTGTAATTAAGCCCAAAACAGGCAGGGCTCAGACCAAATGATAAAACTTGTGACAACCTGAGTTTGCAATATTTTCTCACACAAAACCATCAAAAGTGTTGCTTGGAAAATGCTATCTCAGAACTTCTGGGCTACAAATACTTTGATGCTCATCATGTTAGTTTTTTCAGCGAATTGCACAACTACACATAAAACGGTGAAACCATAAAAAAAGTCAGTAAGTAAAACTATACTGGACAGAAATAGCTTGTCCTTTTACCACTAGTTATGCCTGATTACATACACACTGTGGCCAAAATGTGCTCCATTCAAGACTACAAATAGACTATTTTAAGCATGAATCTTGAATTTCATGCTTTTTCGTTGAAAAGACATCCAAAATACCATAAAGATAACAACCTTAAATCCCCAGGCTTTTGCTATGCGAAGTTTCCCACAGATTGTCAAAGTCTCCATATAGCACTAGCCAACTGCAGGCCAGATGTTCACCAAAAGAGTACTCCTCCTTTCTGCAGGATACAAACAACCTCTCTGAATCCCTGAGCCTACAGAAGACCTTAGACTCTTTCACAAGAACCACACACAATACTCAGCTACACTGTTAAGAAACCAGTATTAAACATATTACACAGCTCAGGCAATTAACTACAAAATCCAGTATGGGAGCAAGACATCCTTTCTGTCCCTACACAGACAGGATGACCCCCTCACATCCTCTGCCTTTGTGTAAGTTACATTAAAGGCAATACATCCAAAGAAACGTACAGCAGCATTCATCCACCATATAATGGCTGAAAAACTTCATGGAGGATGACATAAAGGAAAATCAAAGTGCTTTGAAGAAAACTCTCTCCTATGCCATGAAATCTCATATCAGTAGTATACATGTCAGCTTCAAAATTATAAATATGCTTAAAAGGAAAGATTGGTTTCGGTTAATTTCTTCTTTCACTTATTTACCAAGACTCAAAATGTATCAACAATATTTTGTATTTCTGTAAATCCTCCCCTCAGAGCAGCTCAAATAAATATTAATGAAAAACGTAATCATTTCCATTTTATAGAACAGGAAAATGAGAGGCCCTAAGAGGCATGTAAATTCTAATGCACTTCTTGAGCTAAACAGAACTCAGAAGCTTTGTTTTCAGACCTTTTCCTCAGACACCAGATCTGCCTTCCTTTCTTACGAGTCCATAATTCTGAGAGTTTACCCATACAAGTCTGCTGTTGAGAAAGAGTAATGGCTACCATAAATTTAATTTTTCCAAAAATGAAGAGACTGTCTTTATGCATCTAAGACACAGATTTACACAGTAACAAGAGCTATTTGTGAATATTTACCAAAAACAAGAACCGTATAATTACATGAAGGCTTAGAATTGGACTCCCTAGCACGGACCCACAGAGCGAAAGCTGCGCTTAGCATTTAGAAACCATTCACAAGTGCATATAGAAGGGACAGCACCCACCAGTGCACTGAGTAAAATTCCCAGCTCATTACAGAAACATACCTTGAAGCAAAGGCATTTAAAAAAAAAAAAAAAAAGGAAAAAAAATACAACTTTCACATGTAAAAAACTACCTAGAACACTTAAGATGGAAACAACAGCCAGAAATACTTAAATGTAGAACAGCTGTAGGAAGATGCACTGACTTGGACTGTCATGGACAAAAAGACAAAAGGATAGAAATGCATCCCTGAGTCCAGCATCAAGTAAGATTAACTCCCAAACGTGAGGGATGTAAGGACCACAATGCAGCAGTACAGTAAAAGCTGTCACTTGGTCTGTGGCACACAGGCAGTGGAGAACAGTCTGTATAAGTGTTTCGGCACTGCCCAGCAACCATGTGCTCCACACACTCAGAAGAGTCAAATAAAGGCTGATAAACACTAGAAAAATAATCTAAAGAGAAGAGGAAGATAAACACTGCGCAAGTCACGAGCATTACTAAAAAATCAAAACGTAAAACAATTCCAAAATGAATACTGATACAGATGTACTAAACAATAATGAGCCTCCTCTGGAGGAGGGTGGTAGAAGGAACAAAAAACCTGAAAACAATTGAAGTGAAGATGAGGAGGCCAATTGCGTTACAGAAGTGTTCAAATATATGCAGAGCCCTTCAAGGCTGTTTCCCTATGCACGTACTTAAATTATTTCCAGAAAGAGGAGACTGCACGTATTAACTTTACCAGCCACATCACAAGCATTGCAGTACGACAGTGACACAGCATCCATCTGGCTTTCTCCTAGATCTCTACTTGGTTGACCATCCCAGAAAAATAGAAGTATGAAGTTACTTAATTTCTGTTTGTAATAGGAAAGCTGAAAATATTTCCCCTCTTTTACTTCTCCTGAGATACTGCTAGAGAGAATAAAGATGGCTGTGATGACAGGAAGATAAAGCTAGTTGATGTGCTAAACAGAGCTGCTGGAGAAACCAGCCTTTGCAGATCTGATGGAAAAAGAATAATCATTTAAATGAAACAAAATAATTAATTGCTCTGAGAATCAGCATCTTTAAGATGTTTCGTAAATCCACTTTGCTAAACTAAACACTTGGTGGGAGAAGGCATCAGAATACCAAGGCTCTTAAAAGATTTTCCCAATAAAGCAAAAACATTTTTAGAGCATCAGATTTATGGTAAGTAATCCAAACAGAGTGGGAAGAAAAAACAAAACACTCGGACTTCATATGAAGCCATCCTACTCCTTAGGTTTTCATCTTATAGGATTTGGGCCTCACTTCGTTGTTTTTTTGTTTGTTTGTTTTTAATTATTTTGTTTCATTTAAATGATTATTCTTCTTTTTCCATCAGATCTGCAAAGGCTGGTTTCTCCAACAGCTCTGCTTAGCACATCAACTAGCTTTATCTTCCTGTCATCACAGCCATCTTTATTCTGCCATTCAAAACTGCCACAAGTTTTAACGTTTTAACATTGAAGACTTGCCTGGTGCCTGTTCAATTTTGTGCTGTCCACCAAACCCACAGAGCACCTGTACATCCATTTCACCTCCCATCCCCCAGTGTGGTTTGGCTAGATAAAGTAATAGCAAAACTCAACAGAATGGCTTGCCTCTGCATCTCCTGTCTATAATAATGGTATCTAAAAGCTGTCATCTACATTTCTGGAGAAGATTCTGGTTTACAAGAAAGAAGCTTGGAAGAAGCAATGCCAAGTCCCAGAAAAAAAGATGGGAAATCAGGAAGATCTGGAGAGCACTTGCAAATAGCTTATTTAGATGGCGTCACAGCTGAGAACTTCAAATTAATGTTTTCTAAGATGCAAAACATTAGAAATAATTGCCCAGTTAATACTTAATAGAGTGCAGGCAGCAGAAAACTCCCATTTGGCTTAGATACACCCAGCTAAGTGGAGCTTGTGTTCCCACCACATTCCAAATGAAAAACTGTGAATGTCAAGAAAAAAACAGTTGAGCATAAAATAAAGCTAATAATAAAAAAAAAAAATCTTGACAATGTTTTAAAGAAGGGGTCAGTTAAGCCTAAAAGCCAAAGTAACAAAATGACTAGGTGTCAAAACATCCATCATTCTGACCTTTGTTTTCAGCAAGTTCTGCTCTAAAAATAAAATCCAATATGTAACACCTCTAGCCAAATGTCCTAAGAAAAATATTTCTCTTAACTCAGTTTGTCAGCAGACACGTAGCTATGATGGGTTCCTTCTCCACAGCATGAGAGAGGATTAAGATATTTAAGTATCATGAGGATTTCATCCTTCTGCAGATGGCTCATGCTGTTCAGGACGAGACTCCTGTAGAAGACTCCTACTCCCACTGCACAGACCCAAATTGCTGTAAAAGGAAGCACAACACTAAGATCCAAACCTTTTGATCCCAAAACACCCTCTTATTTTTAAGCAAGATCATTTGGAAAAGAAATAAAATAACAGCACCTTTTTGATTTCAGTCAAATCTGAAAGTACTTGACAGAGACCTGCTGCATAGTGGCAGCAGTACTGATCAGTAAGTTCTAGGCACTGGAAAAGTGCCAGATTTGGAAAGGATTACAGAAGCACCTACGTATTAGCTCCAAAGTGAAATTCAGGGCTTACAGACGCACAAGAGCAGCACATAGGCTAACGATACTCTCTTTTTCTTCTGCACTGGAAATGCAGCGTTCTGTGTTGCTAATCCAGTTTCTGGCACAGGAGAGGCTGTGTTTTAATTTGTGAATGTAAATTGAACTGCTTCTCAGCCGGGCGAAAGGCTATTTTGTGGTGTGTGATGTACGGAGCAGCACCATAATCACTGATATTAAACACCTGTTAGAAATCAGACTTTTTCTTTCCAGCATTATTTATTAGAAAAACAGATTATAGAAAGTTGCTACCTAAAACCAGCTGTTATCTTCTATACCTGGAATACTGTCGGTGAATTTTAAATGAAGACAGCAACAACTGAAGCTGGAAGGAGCTGATGAGTTCTAGGCTAGTCTTTAAGTGTGTCTGCATTTCTAGAGAGATCTTAAACATTATGCACTGACACAGACTGACTTAAACCACCTCCTGACAACTAGATTTGCTTCCTGCAAGACGTGAGCAGTGTCTAAATACAAGAAGGGCACACCGCTCTTAGCCCAGTACTCTCTTATTCATTCACTATTGCTCTAAGATCACAAATTATAGTTTAATACCATCAGTAGGGAGAATTACAACCTTTCCTACTGTCAGAAAACACCAGACCCTAACACAAGTCTTACTTTTCAATGCTTACCATTACAGATGGTGGTAAGCAAAAGCGGTAAGAATGTCTCTGTGTTCAGTCACTCAAAACGTGCAACAAACTGTTTTTCAGCCTTGGCTGCAGCCTTCCTGTTAGCAAACTTGCAGCCTTACTCATTAGTAACATTAATGTCACTAAACTATAACTAGAACTAGGAATCAGCCCTCTGAGGGAAGATGTGGCCAGAGGGACTACATTCATCTCAAGACGATGCTGAGCATTCCCACAACCAGCCTGTGCTGCAGGAGCTCCAAGGACAAGCACTGCTCTGTACCTGGCACAGCCGGGCAGTGATGTATCAGGTCCCCACACACTGCTTCCTACAGCTTCAGGGCACATGCACTGTCCTGCCAGCAAAGACATCATGATATCTACTTCACATATTCTCCTGACAATATTTCTGCAGCCTTCACACACTTTTTTTTTTTTAATTATTAACCAAGCTCTTGCACCTTCTGGGAGGTAAATATCAATCATTTGTTTACACAAAATCACCAAGTTTGAACAAGGTCAGCTCCAGATGAGGCAGGAACTAATTAAAACATTCTTCAGGGCAGAATGAGTATTATGATCGTATGCACTGACCTCCTGCAAAACACAGACTTCAGCCAACGATTTGTAAACCAGACTATAACTCCAGTTTGCGCCAGTTAACTTTCAGAAAGCCATTCAGCTCTCTAATTTAGAGCTGAATTTAGAGACTTCAGGTAATGCAAAATCCACTATCCAACTAGCAAAAGATGTTCCAGTGATTAATTACCCAAACCATTAAAGATGGGTTCCTTATTTTAAGTCACAATTTGCTTAGCTTCCACTTCCAGTCATCAATCCTCATTATACGTTTTCTGCTCCTAGAAGATCAAGCAGCAGCCTAAAATCAGAGATCTCTTTCTCAAATAAGTATTTATAGGTTGTCATCAAGTCCTCTCTTAACTGTCACTTTTACAAGCTGTATAGACTGAGCTTTCTTAGTCTTACTACGCAAGTATTAAACTCCTGAAGTACTTTCTTAGTAAGATCTCATAACATTTTTGTAGACATTTTCTGAGCCCTTTCCAACTTACAGAGAAGTGTAATGCTGCAAAGGAAAAAAACTGAAATATTTACTTTGCTAATGGATTCCAGTGTCACCTGCAAAGTAATGACAACGACACCGTCTGGATATTTCACTAGTATTTCCAAATTCTATTATCCACAAAATTAGAGGAAGCATATGGACAACTGGCTAAACAAGGCCCAGTTCATTTTCAGAATCACTGCTATGAAAATAAGCAATGCTCTCGATCCCTAGAAGCATGAGTTTGCCACAGGGTAAATTAAGTCAATTACCAAGATGAGCCTACTTCACCTTTTATTCAAACAAATTTAGTTTGTTTGATCTGCCTGCACCACTGTTTATCTATCAGTTTTTTGGTTCATGTATGTATTTAAACAGCTGTGTCCTTTATCTCTTCTTAGCACTACATCCATCATGTCTTTCTTGCTCTTAATCAAATAAAAAAATGGTACATGCATAAAATGCAACAGTCTACCATCTTCCACCTTCCTCAACTGCAAGAGCTCCTAATATTTCACATTAATTTCAGTATTCTGGGGTTTACAACAAATCAGAAATTGCTCTAAAGATGTAATTACTGATATGTAAAACATGCTTTTGTTGCAGTTATTTGGTCCATGAAGGCTTAAAAATATATACCTCACACTACACTTGCACACAAATTTTCACTGACACTGATAATCAACTTCTACCTCCCCAAATAGCATAATGTTTGCTGCTTACCTTTGTTTTGTCCACGCTAGAAGTGATAACCTAAAATCTTCATCACTCATACTCTGTAACAAAATATTCTTTCCATGTACTTAAATAATTCCTCCCACAAGTTTTGAGCTTAACCATAGAGAAGTTTATTCTTTTAATTATAAAGAAAAAACATTTGATTCATATAGCTTCCCATAGCTTCCCTTTTCAATTGCCTGCACTGAAGCTACCAAATTAAACCGATTCCTATTCTCTCATCCTTTTCCAAAGACTCCTTGTAGCACATTAGTGTCACACACAAAGAAAAAGGAAAAGCCACAAAGAGTTTAAGCTACACTACTCATAATTAATCTGTTAATACTGTACTACATCACACTTGTATCATCTCATCATCACAGCCACGTAATGCTGAGGAAAATATAAAGCATTGCTAGAACACTATGAAGAAAGCCTGTGGTTTTATAACCACAGACCCCAGACTGACTGTCTTCAAGTAATTCAGACACTGACAAATGCAACACCCTGCATTATTGAGTTTTCCACAGAAATAAGTCTTCAATATCCAAGTTAGGAGGAGAAGGAACACTGGCAGCCCAAATACTTCATGGCTACCAACGCATATATTAAAAGCTTCCTCTACAGGATGAGATCCCTGAATACTACCAAATATCAGCTTCTTCATGATCAAAAGCTTAATTACATACAGCACACACACAAAAACAGTCAGTTGTAGTAAGAAACAAATCACCAGCATCAATAAAACAACTGAGCTATTAGAAGATACTGTAATCATTTACTCAAGAAAGATATACAAATTGCTTTAGTATGTTTTTCCCCACACACAAACCCACTGTCACAATGGGCACTAGGCTGTTGTAGTCACAGTACATGCACACAAGAGTCCTTGCTCCCTGAAGGTAGGTAGCCAGATACACTTCCAAGGAAGAGTTCCTATAACAGAAACCAACTACTTGTTATTTGCCATAAAAGGGAAAACACTGATCAAGAATAGCCACTCATCGTAAGTACATGGTGAGAGTAGGTAAGGCCTCTCCCCTTAGTAGCAAACACCGAAATTTACATTGGAGTTCTTTAAAATAGATTTTTGAACTACAACAGAAAAAGACAAAAACCAATGATTTTCTCCTTCAATTCTTTTTCTATTTCTCACTTTCAGAAATCTGAACTGATCCATTAATTTTGACCTTTTGTAGTTAGTAATTTCATACATCATTCACAGCTCACAAATTCCCTATTTCACAGGTCACCAAAGTCAGCATACATCGAGGGCACCTAGAGAGTAAGATGTCTTTCAGACTGCTAACCAGTGAGAGACTGCCCAAGAAAATCATAAAGCAGATTTCACATCCCATTTGTAGCTATCCCTACTACTACTCACACAGGAAGCTAATTTTTGTTTTTTTCCAATATTACTTAGCTTCATTGTTTCTGCCAGTGAGGCATACCAGGTAACGTGTCTTCCTTGAAACTATTTTTCCTTACACAGGTGTCATAGAGTGAAGGAGCAAGATTTCTTTATATCTTTTTTGCTACCATGAGAGGATTGGAATCAGGAAAAGTCATTCCCACCGAGTCTCTCTGCTGATTGCCTTCCCCAATGAAACAAATAACAAGAGAAAGGAAGGAGGAAAAAACAGCATTGACTTTTTATTCACATCTCTAAGGAAGGGCTGTCTCTTTACAAGGGGTCTTCTGAAAAAAAAAAAAAAAAAGAAAGAAAGAAAAAGGGAAAAATAAGAAAAATAAGACCAGAAAGCACTTCAACTAACATGAGGAGAAGCTTACAAAGCATTACCTCAGCTGCACATCTCCAGTAAACCGGAACGTTTCACACGTACTGATATAGCAGCTCCAGCGCTATCAGCCTGCATCAAAAGGAACACAGGGCAGCCCTCTCACACTCAGAGACAAACCTCTCTGCTAAGTCAAATGCACACAAATGGGAAAAAAAGGCAGCAGCGAGACACAGAGAGAGAGAGCATAGTGGGGACCTTGAGAGCCTAGAACTACCTGGGAAACACTAATTAATTCAGCTGTGAGTGTTAGCAGAGGAGATCCAATTACACCCAAGACAAGTAACTACAAACACATCTCTGAAGTACAGTACTGAGGCTTAAGGAAATAAGTTTATCTTTAGAAACTACAAATAAATAATAAACCACCTTTTATCTCTGTAGCATACTAGACTATTGAAAGTTTTTTACAGCTATAACACAGGACGGGCTACAGCTATCAGGACAGACTTTAAAGTCCCACCTCTGATCCCTGCTTTGCCACTGGTCCTACAAAGCTCCTTCTTTTTCCAGCATTTAAAGGAAAACTAGAATAGCTTTCTCAGCCTCTTATGAGCTTTCAGTGGACAGCAATATTTCCATTTTGGAGGGAAGATTTTACGTAAAGCAACAACTACCTAAATGATAAAGCATCAACATGTCCTCCCTCAGTCCCGTTTATACTGCAATTTAAATTCCCAGGGGGGAGGGGAAGAAGGAAAAAAAATAGTAGAAAAGGCTGTACAAACAAGGAAAGCCATTCCCAAGTACTGTGCTCCCTACAAAGCAGGGCTGAGCCAGGCAGAAGTCCCCCTCCATCACCACTCACCTACTGCTGTACACAACTCCACCACAGAAAAAACAAATCCTACAGTCAGGAGGACAAACATGGTACAAGAGACAAACCTCACAATCAGGAAAAGGATGAAGGACTGCCTATAAATGCACAGAGACCCTGGGCGGATAGCTGCTTCGTTAGCACAGCTCTTCTCAGCTGCAGCCCATACACCACCCTGTTCCTTCACTGCCCCAGATCCAGCTGAACTTCATAAGCTGCACCTGTTGGCCTTTCCTCCCCCCTTAAATTCCAGTAGGCAAGCCTTAAAGCCTAGCATTTACTAGTGACTGTAAGAACAGAGGTGACAATTGGAGGACCCCAGCCTGTAAAAGCTTTGGTAAGGGGACATGCTGGAATTGTGTACAGTACTGTAGCCAACCATCCCCAAAACAGAAAGATGGAAAAAAATAAATAAATTTTAAAAAAAATAATAAAAAGAAATTGCCAGCACCTACGTGGGCAAGCATGCTGCCACAACTGGGAGGGAAAGGTCTCCAACCAGCAGGCACAGGTGGACTGCATTAGAAACACAATCTACTTTTCCAGCTGCATGGGTAGCAATTAGTGGTAGGCTTACAAGTGGAAAGCTTCAATAACCTATCAGCATCAAGCAGACCACCTCTGTCGTTGGACTGTCCATACCATAGTGCCAAATTGTGTTCACTCTGCTCTGCCTCCCCTTCGCTTCGTGCTTTTTCAGTAACACTACCGGAAGACCCAATAACGTCAATGACATTGGAAATGAGATAAGCCTTATTTTCAGTGCTGGGAATGGGGTTTAGCAGTTAGAGTTTCTGAGGGAAAAAAAAAAAAAAAAAGAGGACTTGAAAACCTGGATTTAATTTGTAGCTGGTAAATGTCCCTTATGATCTTAAGGAACTTACAAATGTTTAACTTAGACATGTATTTTAAGACAAATGTGCTGAAGCAGTGATGCATTCAGATGTGATGTGCTTCTAAACACATATTTCATAGCTCAGAGGGCAGTTACAAGCAGAAATTACTAAGTCTCATGTCAGATGGGAGGTCAGAATGTATCATAATCATGTCTTCTGGCCTCAGAATGTATGATGCAAAGCAGATGATAATAATGCCCAAAGAGGTACTGAACATAATATATAGGAAAGACAATGTTAGACAAGGCAGCATCTAAGCGTTTTGTTCAAGAGGAAAGCTTACGTTGTTTGTGAGATGTCTGTTGAAGTGGATTGTATCATTTGTGTCCCATTGCCTCAGCCCTCCTAGGGCACTGCACTTGTTCCACTGCTGCCATGATTTTAAAATGTAATTTAGAAACAACAAAAAAACCCTTAACCATTTAATACCAGCTCCAGAGCATAACATCTGAGTTGAAGTGATGTTATAAGTCACATTGTCCCACCATGGCAACATTTAAGAATTCAGTGTTAGCCAGCATGTGAATCATTGCTCTCTAGTTGCTAGAAGGAGGCCTTGCAGCTCTGGTACTGGATAAAAAAGCCAAGATGGAAGAATGCAGGAGTTCTCTCTCACTGAAAGGTATTCACCTTGTTCCAATTTCTCCATAGAGAAATGTGAGAATTATGTCCTTCGAAATACTTGGATCCTACTGTCAACTTCATATTTTTTGAGTCTCCACATATTAATGTAATGAATTAGATTCATTCTGCACCAAAAGGAGAGATCCAGTTGGGAAAACACAATTTTGCTGTTTGCTAACTGTTTTTGTCTTGGTGTTTCTCTCAAGCCAAGAATTCTCAAGCGCTGTATGAACAGAAAGTGTCAGGGCACATAGGACTAAAGGGACCAATTGGCCACCTGCTGCAGTTCAGAAGACCACAAGCATCTCCTTCCCACTCAACAGATCTAACAGTGCTTTCTTCATTCATTATAATAGCTTACCTGGTGACAATTCCTGCACTCTGTTGCTTGCTAAACACCAAACTGTGATGTCTGTCAGCATCTTCCCTCTCTATGAATACTGAAAAAATAATACACAGGCTAAACTACCGCTGCTAAAAAATATTTATTCTCAGCAGGAACCTGGCTCTTTGTTACATACTGACACTGAATATTTAAATTACAACCTTCTAATCTTTCACTTACAGCATCGAGAGAATGTTGAATAAATTAAAAATAAAATGCCGCCACTTCTGCCTTGACAGGGGATCTGACAGAGAACAAGCATTTCTGGAAATGTGGGTTTGGTTTTCTAGCAGGTGCAGCTCCCGCCTCTGACGAGAGATGTGCTATGTTCGATATTTCTACGGCCATATATGTCAAACGCTGAGCATCAGTTCTGAACATCTAAGCCTGTCTGAAAAATCAACTAGGACATCCTGCTCCCTCACACTTCGGATTTGATCTGATGTGCCCCCGCATTAGAAGAGCGTATGGACTGAGCAGACAATCTGGTTCATGAAACCTGCCCGCTATTAAAAATTCTCAGGAGCATTTCTGTGATAAAATACTGGCTAGATCCACAAGCCAGCAGACGTGGTCTTCATGCAGTTACTAGTCCATAGAATAACCGCTTTAAAAGTGGAACTGTCTGTGAAGCATGGAAACACTGAAATCCCTTTATGTCCAGGGTTCAACTGAGGGCTGAACTCATGGCTGAGCACAGGACCCTCACAACTGCATACCAGCTGTACGCCTAGCAGTGAAGGAACAACATTAGCAAGAATAAAAAAAAAAAAAGATGGTTCAGAGAGCAGGTATCAGACTATTTAGTCCTTTCTATTGAGAAGAAAGCAAAATTCTTGCACGTCAGTACTAGAGAGAGTATTCTTCTCTGAATGACTGAAAGCAAAGATTTGGGGAAAGGGCACTGGGTACAAAGTCACTGCACTGTCAATCATGCAGCAGATCATGCTGCATCTGAGGAGGTCTGCAGGACAATAATAATGCTGGATAGTTTAGCCAGTGGAATCCTACCTGTCCTTGTGTTCACTGTGACTCCACAACACTTGTCTTTTCATGTGACTTTACACACATGCAATGCCAGCACTTGGTTCTTAGCATCAGCAGCTCAATTTTCATCTTAATTTCCCCAACAGAGATAGAGCCTGAACTTCACTGACAATTTCAGTCTAATTTGCACCTCTGCTTAAGATAAGAGCTGCTGAAGATACAGAAGAAGCCAAGCACTTCTTCAACGAGCAGTGCTAGTCATAGATTATAAAACCTGGTGCTTATGTTGATCAAGGCTAATAAATACTTGCTCCAAATGAAAATTTCTACTGATTATTGCTACATTATTTCTGAAGAATCATTTTCCTAGCTTGCACTTTCCTCCCACAGCCTTTTCCAGGAAAACCAATAGCCCAATTTAAAGCATTTACAGCAATGTCTTTGAAACAAAATGTTTCAAAAATAACACTGCAATTCAAGATGTACTCTTACACTTTTAGCACTCCTGCATCCCTGTGAAAAATTTTGCAGCACACAGTCAGGTGAGTAAGCAAGGAAAAACAAAGTCAACCTTAGCATGCAAGAGACTGAAACAAAACAAGCCTGGGTCAGCCACTGCAAGCACAGCTTCTTGCTCCAAATAATTAATGAAACAGTTCCTGGTGATTTAGTAAATCTCAGGAGGCTCATTTCATGGCAAAAAGCTCTCATTCATGAACTCTACACCCTTTCTGGGAGTTCATGAGATACACAACGCCCCATGATCATTTGAAACTGAAAAAATAAAAATAAAAGAACACCACCTCAAAGCCACAAAAAGCACTTCAGTTTTCTTGGAAATGGTTTCGGTGAGAGTAGAGATACATTCTTAATCCTGCTTTGAGAAGACAGGATATGTGAACTCAGTCTTCTTGTTCTGGCTACTTATGGAATAGTTAAAATGGCATTTTTTCCTCTATCTTTGGCACGGACAAATCAATAAAATCATAGAAGTATTAGACACACTGAAAGACCAAATGAACAACTGCCTCAAAAGACACACAGATGTTGAAAAGACACAAAAACATGCGGATCCATTAAGGTCAATATGCCAATTGATAGTTGCACTCACTGTACTCGCACACGCCGCACAAAAGAGCGTTCAGCAATTGCAGTAGAAAAATTCTAAAGACTGAATTTCTCCCAGGAGTCAGGAGGTAAAGAAAAATCACTCCAATCTATACGAAAAATTACATGCGCACACACATGCTGTGTTTTTGAGTATGATTCCCTCCTTTATATTCCAAACCTGCTGCCTTACAGCTTTGTATGCTCAGATGAAAGCGGCAGCTGCCAGAGCTCGGCTATTGTTTGGGGTTGTTTACAGGAGGGTTGAGAACAATTATTCTCAAGATACATGGGGGGCTCCAAAACAGGTTGAGACCAATCTGAGAGTATTTGAAAGCCAATTTGCCACGTGTTACACATTATACAGGCAGATCAGGAGTGCAAGTCCTCATTCTCTCTCTTTTCTGACTTGACAAGACTTCTTTACTTAAAAAAAAAAAACCAAAAAAAAACCACAACAAAAGACCAAAACAAGAGTGTTTATTCTTATGACCAGATCACCCTCCCATCTCATATTCTTCTGATATTCCCCCACTCTTTTTAAGATCTGGTGAAAAACTGATTACTCTCTACTTCTAGATATTTGAAACTGACCTCCACAAAACTAGTTTCATTCTTATTTTTAGACCTTCCAAGCTTAATTGCTCATTTTTTAACTGGCTTCTTTTCAACCTCTTTTTTTGGAGTCTCTTTTAATTTAGTCTCTTAATTTAGTCTCTTCTGATACTTGATCTTTTTCCTCTGCACTGCCTCCCTGCCTCTTTTACCTAGCTAAGATGCCGTATCTTTTCAAAGCTCATCCACTAACACACTTCATTCTGTCATAAAGGAGGTACATAATGATTACTGTGGTCTTGATACAACTTAATAAGGAACACTGTCTTTTTGTCCCAGGAAGAAGAATGATCAGATTCCCATTACGTGGGAGACATTAAGCCCTGTATGTGTACACCTATATAAATGTATATATACATATATATGTGATTACACGCATACAGCATATGTGCATGTGTGTGTGTGTGTGTAATCAAATGCCAGTCAGGACAGAGTTAAAACCAGTAACATCTTGAGAATGTACAGAATCAATAATCACATGCTTATTCGTCTATGAACACACCATAATTATTATTTCAAAAAGAAGTAACAGGAAAAATACACTTCATTGTCATCTAACATTCCAAGATGGGAACCCAACAGAACTGTGAGGTTCAATGGCAGTGATGTTGTGTTGACCTCATGCTGGTTATCAGGGAAAGGAAAAGATACAATTCTGGATGTTTCCCTCAGTACGAAGAAGAAAGACACCGAAATGGCATTCAGTCACAGCTAAAATAACATCATCCACTATGCAAACCAAGGGAAAACTACACTGATGTAAAACTCAGAGGACCCTTTCACAGGTTAAACAGATCAAAATATAGATTTCACTACTGTTATAGCACAGTGAGCAACCTGACTTGGATTTTATGTATAGGTTAACTTTTTTGATGCTTGGATATCAGCAAATGTTATCTTATCACAGTTTGCGAAGTATTTCTTCTTATAGCAACTAATTCCGCCAAACTGCTTACAAGTATAACTCAATTTCCCTTCTGCTGTTCTCAAGTAATGCTGAAAACCTGGCTCAGAACAATAACAAACACAAGAAAACCCTCACATCTATTTAAATTGATTTTGCTCTATCATATGTTGCCTACTATAGCAAAAATAAGAAGAGAGTTACATACAGGTAGCACAGTAAAATAAGCATGATCACCAAGAGAATATGGTTTAAGTAATATTGAGAAACCAAAGTAAGCAAACTTCATCTTTTGCAGACTCTAACAGTTTAAATTAAATACTAATTCAGCAATGGCAAAAAACTACATTTTAAAACTCAGTGCTGGAAAGAAGCATTAAAATGTTCAAAGCAAAATCAGAGCATGCAATGAACATAAGGTAACTGTATCATTCCAATGTGCAACAATGAAAGAAGCAAAATACACAGGGGCAATATAACAAAGCAAGTAACCTAGTACACAGTCTGCAGATTTTTCGGCCATCCAGAATAGTGAGACATATAATCACGTGCAACAGCAATACCATTTATTAATGATAACCTCGTTATTCTGCCCTAATTATTGTCATTTTTATGGGAATTATTTCCAAGTTGGAAGTACAGTGCATAAATCCCAAGCCTATAAAACGGCACATGCTAACCATGCTCAGAACAGTCCAGTTATAGTTGGTGTAAGAGGCTGAGCATTCGTCTCATTTACATTTAAGGAGCATGCCTACCATTTCTCATTGTTTCTGATGACATAGGCAGAGGTGTAAGAAACATAGTTATCTTTTTCAATATGCTGTTATGGAAACTATCTAGAAATGCTGGCAATTTGGAGGAGAGGAAAAGAGAAAACTGCTAATGCTGTCCTCACGTATCGTCGTGAGATTTGATCATTTTTTGATAGAACACTGAATACATTTCCTTCTTGTAAATACATCAATTTCTTTCTGCTCATTTAAGGTCATTTTCTTCACTTCAGTTTAGACTACCTCTTCTTTTACAGTTTATAAACATGCTATTTTATATCAAACTAATGTTACTGTATTTAAATAACCTCATTAAAAAAATCACAGTTATCTCATATGTATTGATTTCTTTCAAGAAACTAATTGCCACAGATGAAAGGGAAAATTTTGCTTGCCTTCATTCCATCAAATTGCACCAACAGGACAACCTGGCCTTTAAGATTCAGAAAACGCTACACTTTACAGAAGTTTATTACTGTAACATTGTGGGTAATAAGTGGGAATTCATTATTCTTTCATAAATACTGAATTTGTTAGCACAATATCTTTGAAGTGATGATATCAGATCCATTACAGACATTTGTGAATTCAGATCCGTAAGTCTTCTGGCATGCAGGTGACCACCATCAGCTACATATTACTGGGAAGCTGAACTACAGGTAAATAAATTACTTGCCCCAAGTGTTGTTACTGCAGAATATTGCAGACAGCTATTATTATCATCTGGAGGATCTTGTCTGATGGCCATTTGGCAGGTCTATCCATTTCTCAATGAGAAATGTCACGGCAATGCTTGCGATGATCAGCCAGAAGGTGCAGGTAATTCTGCACTGCCCAGTGAAGGGGACTTAGCTCACAGCTTCAAACTATACTCTAGAAAAGCTCAGTTCTCTCCACTGACTGCAGAGAGATGGAGTCTAACAGACTAAAATTCTGACTCCATTTAATAACTGGACTAAATGTAAAGGCCCATAAATACTCTTTGTGTCTTTTATTCTTGTACCCATTTGGAAAATGAAATCTTCAGTGCAGATTCTGTCCTTAAGTTGCCCTGTAAAAATATGTCTGCTTACACATGGATAGCATTCTCATCAGTGAGAACTGAAACCAGGATTTTCTGTGTCCAGAACAGAGGTGCATAACATGAAAATAGACAAAGTAATATCATTTGCTCTGAGAGCATCAAGATGTTTTTATCAAAGCCGGGCTGGACTACATACATTTAAACTGATTTTCTAAGCATCTTCATCCTTTCTTAATACAAATATTAGTCTCCTCTGTCCATAAAGATGTAAAAGCTGATCGTTGCACAACGCAGTGAAAGCGAGGTAGGATGGGGTAGTGATATCTGGGATGTTAGATGCAGTCACTATCCATTGTGAAGATTCTGAAAGCTATGGAGAGAATTCTCAGGGCTTGCAAGAAGTGTGGGACCCTCAGTAACATTTCATTATCCTTTCTGAAATTTTCTTCACTATGAGACAGTTAAAGCAGACTCAAACCTTCCTACAATCTTTGAAGCCCAGGGAACAAGGCTTGGTTTTGTTTCAATTCTGTATTTGTAGCTGTGGAAACCATGTGCTAACAAGTTTGTTAGTGCTTCAGATCATTTCTCTATAGAAAAAAGCTCACCTCAAGATTTGGTTTCAACACCCTCAGAAAATCTCTTCTTCTCTTTTCCTATTCCCTCACAAAAACTCACGTTTTACATCAGATCTATAAAAGCTTCAGGACTTTACTGGACAAAAGAGCCCTGGAACTGTGGAAATAAATTCACAAGTACATTTCACACAAATACAAGTTGGTCCCCTCCAATACCTGCGCAATAGGGTAGCACAGTATGTTAGAATGTATAATCTTTCGCTGCACTTTAACTCTACTAAAAATTGTCAAGCAGCAGCAGAGCCACGACAAAGCTTTCCCTCAGTGCCAAAAGTGCTCAGACAACCGTGCTGTGTAAAGGCAGGGCAGAAAGTCCATAGTGTCACTGCTACTGCTTCTGTATAAAATGACTTCATGCTCTGTCCTTCAGCAATTCTATGGAGATAGCAATGCCACAACTACTGCAGTCTCCCAAGGACTAAATCGTCAGCACAAAACAATACTCCGAAGATGAAAATACACCTAAGAATTCCTAAGAAAGGATTTTTAATTTCATCTCACTGTAAAATAGAACCAAATATCCTTTTTTTTTTTTTTTAACGAAAGATGCCAAAATGAAATAATGTATGACCTTGCCTGATTGCACATAAAGCTACCATTTCCACCCAAAAAAAGGAAAACCGTGGGAAAAAGAAAGTCGTTATCTTGCTAATGAGTAAAAAAGCTTAGCAGTAACTTGAGCCAGACGTAAACAAACAGAAGGTGCCTGGCTCCTACATGTAACCAGTTGTTGTGCGGGTATAAAAGATTGTAAGCACCTACAATAAATGTCCTTCGTTCCCCAGCAGCAAGGGAGTCTGTGCCTCTGCCGTCAGCAAGGGAGCTCGGAGCCCTCTTTCCACAGAAAATGATAATTATTTTACTGTACATCCTTTCTTTAATTTATTGTAATTGCAGTTCTGCCCTTCTCTTGCAGTCCCAGAAGGCAAAGGATGTTTTTGTTGCATTTCTGGCCCAACCAGAAAAAGTGGAAGTAGAAGTCTCACAAGAAAACACATTTACATTTAGTTGTTAAATACAAACATTATGTAGATCTCCAGAGGCAAATCCATAACAAGTTAAAACACTTTTATTATTATTATCATTATTTAAAGCACTGTAACTTTAGAGAAGCCTCAATCTTCTCAGACTAATTAATTTTTCAGGTCGTGACAATTAAATTCCGTGGGAAAACACAATCCATTACATACACTGCATTCTACTTAGATCAAACCTGCTGCCTGTTTGTCCACACAAAGACGTGATCTGCCTTGGGAGACCTGCAATTACCTCATTTACTTCTTAACAGGAAAAAGCAATACAGTATCTACCACTTGTCATACCTGCAGTTCTGAAAACTTCCCCTTAGTACTGGCTAGCAGACCTCTTAAGGACTGCCTAAGAGCCTTACAATTTGATTCCTCACAAATGCTGAGCTTCTAAGACCTTGTTTAAAACCTTGAGCTGACTGTGCTCTCTACCTCTGCACATAACATCTCAAGTAGAAAAAGATGTCTTAACCGATAGATGGAGTTGATTATTTAGAAATGTGGTTTCAGCAATCGTGAAAGCAAAGCACAAGATATTTTAGAGGTTTCAAGGCATTGTTTTTGTTATAAAATGAATGGTAGATGTAATTATAATAATAGCCTAATACTTCTCCATTTGCTTAATTACTCCTATTCATTATTTCTCAGGTTTCAGTGCCTTCATTTGAGGGTTTGGGTTTAATGTAACGTTATGCTTTCCAACCACTACCCTCAGTTTTTAACAGTCTCTGTACATGCATGTGGCTGCAACAATCCATTAAAATCAGGTCTGGGTTAACATGCTTTTAAAGTTTTTACCTTAAACCAAGGCATCTCAGTACTTAACCACTGTAATCCCTTTTCTGAACTCTCCCCCAAACAGTTATGAGTGCTTAACTATCATCTATGCAAAAATAACTCTTGTTTTTTTCTACAGATGGGTTTATTAAGTTTTTGCCCTCTTTTCCTATTCTACTTACCTCTTGGCTATCCCAAATCCACTCTAGGCTGTTCGTATTGCAAGAGATTATCCATGTATTTATATGAATTTTTAGAAAAGACAGCAGTTCCGTGTTCTGCAAAGCTTCCAGTATCAGATGATGTTAAACTTTTCTAGAGCTATTCCACATAATATATTTTAGTAAGGACATTTTGGGCACCTTTATACAAGCACAATTTTCTTATTACCTCAAAACTGACCTTAGCTTTATCAATGGTAATGTAATGCTGAAGTTCATAGAATCATAACATCCTTCGAGTTGGAAGGGACCCTTAAAGGCTATCTAGTCCAACTCCCTGCAGTGAACAGGGACATGCACAGATGCACCAAGTTGCTCAGAGCCCCATCCAGCTTGACCTTGAGCATCTCCAGGGACAGGACATCCATCATACCTCTGGGCAACACATTCCAGTGCCTTGCTACCCTTACTGCTCACGTCCAGCTTCCTATCACCAGTATCGCCAACTCCTTTTTGGCAGGTCAGTATCAATTTCATTCCTCAGCTTGCACTGATAGCAGAGGTTGCCACAAGCCAGATGCAAGGTCTCGCGTTTACATTTGTTGAACCTCATAAAACTGACCTGGGCTCACAGCTGGAGCCTGTCTAGGTATCTCTGAATGGCATACCATCCCTCAAGTGTATCAGCTGCACAACACAGCTAGGTGCCATTTGCAAATTTGCTGAGGGTACATCTTTCCTTGGTGAAGCTATAACCAGCTAGGGCTGGTTATCCCAGATCACCTCCCTCTCTTCCACATGCACAGAAGCACAGCACACAGCTGTTTTCTGCACTGATTAGCACTGTGCTGTGATACTGTCCATACTCTGCAACAGTTTCTCACTGCCTATGGAGCATAACTGATATAGTGGCCCAGTGCTAATGTCAAGAACCTATTTGCATTCAACACCTTTTTACAGCGCTCTGCCAATGAGCAGTCCTCCTCTAAGTCACCTTCCATACAGCACTGAACGTCTCTCCAACACTTTCGGAAGGGGCGTGAAAAGCATTTCTTTGAAAAAGCGACATAAAACCCACAAAACAAACACGAAGTGATCGCAACGCTGCTTTGTAGATGTATTTAAACTGCTCAGCACGTGAACTGAGAACAGACTATACAACCTCCAGCTGCACCACGAGGTGGTGCTCAGTCCCCTCTGCAACAGCGACCATCACCGAGAGAGGAAACTCCGCTAAACTGGGAACTAACGCGGGCATTCATAGCTGGACGACTCTCAACACAGCCCTGCTGGCCACAGAATACTCAGCAAAGCGCCGCTGAGCGGCTGGAGGGGTCACCCTGCATGAGAGGAATTGCACCAAATACCACTGAGGGGGTGTGCCGAGCTGGAAGCTTGAGATCCTACAGCACCTGCAGGGAAAGCCTGAAGGACTCGATCAACTTTTCTGCTCTTTCAGGAGAGCGAGCTGCGTAACATCTATACAAAATTAAATAAATAAATAAATAAATAAATAAATAAATAAATAAATAAATAAAAGATCTGTGTTTTCACTTAGTTTTCATGCTGTTATATCTGTTCTGATGCATTTTAACACCTTTGAAAGAACACAAAGAAAAAACTATCGTAAGTTTTGACGGCAATGAAAACCGGTCAATTTCATTGGCATCGCTTTCAACAACGTTGTCTTAGGAAGCAATTTACTTGTATGTATTCCCATTCATCTAAATTGTAATAAATCAGAAACTTCTATTCCCATAACAAAGCACATAACTGGCTGAAGACAATATAGTAGCAATGTAATTGTGTTGTATGCAACTACTTTTACACTGCAATGGTAACTACCACTAGACGGTTTGGTCAACTGCATACTGACTTCCAAAAATCTCAGTTGTCATCTACGAATGTACTCTTCCCCTCCATTTTTTGTACTGAAGTTGAAATATCAAACACAGGATATTTCCCAAACTCAGCTTAGAAATCTTCATGGTTTTGCATGCAGAACACTACAGCAACTGCCACTGCCCCTCCTCTTGAAGCTACAGATAAACTCCCAAAATTCATGAAGAACAAGCTGCATGCTAGACAGCCACTTTGTTCAAATGTTTGAGCACCACAGGAGTATTTTTCATTAGGAATCCCAAAAATGGTAACAGCTTGGCGAAGATGGCAACGGCGCTCAATCTGAAAAATACTGGTACGTTCAAAAGCAATGCTGGCTACATTTCTTCTTCTCCCTCTCAGTTCAAAATAGTGCATTGAACCAATTCAAGTGAGCTTTACCTATAAAAAGAAAGGGGCAAACAGAAAACAATAGACCAAATGATGTCGGCATGCTAACAGTTCCTTAATATACAACAAAAATGTTATCTGAACCTTTTCTTGTGTTAACAGTTAATTAGGCTCCTTTTTCTTTTTCTTTTGCGTTTTTTTCCCCATGAATCTTGCCACTCATTCTCTACTTCACATTCACAAGCAAACCAAAATAGCAAGATACCCTTGGATGATTAGAACTCTGCTCAGTGATTTGGCCTCCCATTCCTGATCAGGCCTGGATACTGTGAAATCCACCAGGAGGAAAATCTATTTTGCCATAATGAAGTGTGCACGCATGACTGTTTAATACAGCAGCCACTGAAGTGATACAAGTCAGAAGATATTTAACCATGACAATGATTTGAGAATCTCTCTCAGGCTTCCTAACTTTTCACATTTGGGATGAAAATGTTCAGCATTTTGCATTATTCACTAGCTAGAAAATGGTTTATGGTGATATAAAAATTCTTCACTGGTGATCAAACACATCTGTGGCATCTTTACCAGGCTCCTTGAGGTAGCAAAAGTCACATAATGTATTCTGTTTGCATGGGAGAAGCAAAAAGTCCACAGCTTTTTCCTTGGTCCTCTAATCTCAAGAATCAGCTTTTCACGAGAAGACTAGAAGATATGCAAACAGGAATAAAGGCAGAGCTCCCAAAATGTTTGCTCATGGTACATTGTCTGAGAATTGAGAGCAACACAATCACCATCTTTCTATATGCATTACACACCAGGGTGCACTAACTCAACCAAGTGAGACTCTGGGAGGAAAAGGGTTCTTGTTCTCTGTCATTCATTCAGTCCCTGCACACACAGTTCATATTTCTAAGGTGTTTCTTCCCCAGAGAAACCGTAAATCCACAGCTCACCTTCGACCAGCTTTTTACAGGTAAATCAGGGGTCAAACGATGCACTGAAGGATATTTCTAAAGCGAACTTATCCCTTACTCCTTCAGCACCTGTGTGGAATTGCGGTTCTGTGCTCCCTGACAGAAATTTTCTATCAGCAGTGTCTTTAGCTGGAGAGCTGTGCAATGCGAAACACAGGAATAAGATGGGTCACAGCCCAGGACAACTGCAGTCACTGCTTCAAGAGGCGCATGGCACAAGAGCTGTCACGCATGCCAAGTCTCCTCATTATGGAGAGATAACCCGTGTCATTATCAGACCTCTCACTGTTCAATCATATTTCTGTCCTAATACAGTCATTGTTTGCTTTTAAGATAGTCAACAGCTTGATACATCTTAATCCTGAAAGCAATACATTTAATACTGCC
>JAPSGF010000001.1:1799059-2019266 GCA_035772895.1 Perdix hodgsoniae | reverse complement strand
GAGGGGAGAAATAAACATTTGACATCTAGACAGCATGGATGACACTTTTGGTCTCTTCTTTCTCTTTCAATTTAAGGCAACAAAAGCAACGACATTTTTGGCCAAATAGCGTGATATCCACAAACCTGAAGGGCTACAGCCGCACTGTGTGCACTGGCTCTGACTGGGAGAGTTAGCTTTGTTCACAGCAGGACTTACAGTACTGAGCTTTGTATTTGTGGCCAAAACTGTGCTGATAACACACCAATGTGTTTGCAGTTGGTGAACAGTGTTTACACAGTGTCAAGGCCCTCATTTTCTCACTCTTTGTCCCAGCAAGTAAGCTGACATGCCAAAAAAGCTGGGAGGGAACACGTCTGGGACAGCTGACCCAAACTGATCAGAGTGCTATTCTGTACCATATAGTATGCCACTGTACTCGGCAATAAAACTGATGGAGAGCAGAGTTTGCCAGAGTTTACCAGAGCTCAGGGATTGGCTCAGGGTATTGGTTTGCTGGTGGTGAGAAATTGCCTTTTTTGTCCTTTGTTTTGCAGCGGCTTTTTTTTCTCCCTCTCCCTCTTCTTTTTTTCTTTTTTTTTTTAACTTATCAAATTTTCTTTATCTCAGCCCACGAATTTTCTCACTTTTGTTCTTCAAGTTCTCTCCACCATCCTGAGAGGGAAGACTGAACAAGTAGATGTGCACTGCTTAGCTGCCTACCAGGTTTAACCCACAACACTGGGGCAAGTTCAGGTGATGACAGCTGATCTGAAAGCAGTACAAATAAATTTATACAAATAAAGTGGAAAAATAACAGAACCATACGGTTTTTCTATTAAAGCTTTTTTTCCCAGACGCCCTGGTTGAGATTCTGCAAACATGGCAACAGGAAAGAAGCAAGTCTTCCTGCTTTCCCTAAACAGACTTCACAAAGGAAATTTGTATAATAATAATAATAATAAGGTAAGAGTAAACCGTTCTTATAAGCAATTAATGAAGCATTAAAATAAAAAGAAGCCTCACATGACTGCAAAAATTTTCCTACCTAAGAACTTTTTACTGTTACCCTAAGGTTCATTCAGAGCTTCTTTCTGTTTTGGAAAAAAATACAAAAATAAAAATATCTGCCCAACTGTTGCTTATTTCATGATCTGTCTGTTATATAACTCAGAATTCTAATATTTAACTGAAATGTTTAGTATTAAGTAATCAGTATCTAGCTTAGTAACTGACAGAATGATTTTGTACAGATGTTTTCACTCTCCCCCTATACAACAGCTTTCATTTTAGCTGTAATCCCATGGAAGGGGTCAGAGGCTACGGGAATTGAAAACTGTGTATATAAAAATGTACAGAACAACAAGCATCTTTCCTGAAGGGGAGAGGAGCCAAGAAAAGCTGCTGTGGTGGGAAAAATAATCAGTAAACTGGTATAGCTATTTTCCAGAATCAGGTCATTGATTCCTGGCAGATGATTGCTGAGATTCCAAGGTTAATTTTAGTTTCTCATCAGGTCCTACCCCGCCAATTTAGTTAAAAAATAACACAGAAAGCATTCCACCCAGCTCTGCTCTAAACAGTGCTGTCTCTCCAAACTGATGACCTTTGAAGATCTGCTGAAGATCTCTCCCTGTGCACCAGAAGGGAAGCATTAGACTAGAGCCTTTCTAAGGACATGACAATATCAGCTTGATGATGAAGGCTAACTGCTGTGAACTAAGAGCCGGGGCTCACTGAAGTCTGACAAACATGGACTGCCTTACATTCACAGCCCGGATGCAAAATATTCTGGGATGCAGGCACCTTGTGATATAATCAGTGCACTTTACGACTGCAAAAATGAATTATGCCATAGGGAAACCTTGATCTTCGTGGCCCTAGATGAAGAGGATTAAAGCCACAGTGAAAACCTTTCATTCATTACATACAGTCTTCTGCACCCAACAATACAAATTACTGGAGTCTCTTTACCAGTCACTCCTTATCCAGCATGCACTGAACATAAAGGCTCGCTGATTTGGCTTAAAATTTACTGATAAGGTAGCACCCAACATATCAAGAAGTGCCTGTGCTGATTAGTGTCTGCTTTTCTTTAGTCTCATTAGAGATGCTCTCTCCGTTGTTCTCAGACAAAATTAATCACATACAAAACACTCTCTTCCTCACAGATCCTAAAGCACGAGTCTTCAGTTTTGTGCCAATTTTCTTTGAAAGAAGGAACAAAGTGGATTTTCTAGCAATTAATTACACAATCTAATCTACAGAAGACATGTTGTCTAGACAGCCACAGCAGCTTCTTATATGCTCTCCATCTTTTGGCTCTCACCTAGATAGAAGATCCCCACATGCAACAAAGCTCCAAAAGGACTCGTCCTTTCTACTGCAATTGGTAACTGCAGGGATTTTGCTGATATTGTTTTAAAAAAACCTCAAGAGCACTGCTTCACTGTGACTTGGAGCAGACTTGAATCAAACAAGTTTGAGAACATACACTTAACTTTCTATTAGCTACAATGAGGAAGAAAGATTTGCCAGGTGATGTGACAATGATCATCTACATACCAATGAAGAGAGGCACCCACATCAGAAGCAGGAATCCAGACAACATCTTTCTGGGCTATATCCAGTCCTACCATGGAGGCATCACCCATCAGATCCCATCTGCACGAGGACAGAGGAACCCCATGGCATAATGGCAGACAGGAACCCAAACCAACGACTCCTGGAATGGAGTACCTTGTTCCAACCTTTCTCAGGGCTGTCCCAGAGCCACCAGCCTACCACTCACCATAAGTTATCTGGAGCAGCTCTACGGACACCTGTTCAGATTATGGGGGTTGCTACCTAGGGGTGGGTCATATGGTATGCAGGCAAAAGCTGTTTGAAGTCATACAGGACTTATTACAACATAACACAGGGAGGTATCAAGAACAGGACAAAGGAGGAGTTCAAGTGATTTGAGGATGAACAAGAGGGGGAAAATAGAGGATTAATGTTACAAAAGGACAGTCAGCTGGCTGATTATTATGCTTGTCTAACTGTACTCAGTGCTGACCAGCAGTCCATCTTCTCTTACCATTATATTATTTTCTAACTCCTTCCTGGTGAGAGCTCTCTGTGTGCGTGAGGGTGAATGGGGACCCGAGTGCAGCAAATAAAGTCAGACTACATGTCAGATTATACATACATCCATATTGCAAGGTGTGCAAATAAGCGTGTGATCACTAGCAGAAGTCAAGCCAGGCTAGCCAAGGAATAGAAGAAAGGGCCTGGGAACAACTGAGTGAGTTGTTATCAGCTTACT
Organism: Perdix hodgsoniae; assembly: GCA_035772895.1. Classification (NCBI taxonomy): domain Eukaryota; kingdom Metazoa; phylum Chordata; class Aves; order Galliformes; family Phasianidae; genus Perdix; species Perdix hodgsoniae. Next base: position 2,015,980 of record JAPSGF010000001.1, on the reverse strand, counting down.
TCTAGGCATGAGAACACCTCCTGTATCTAGGGAAAAGAACAGAGGGAGGTCAGTTACTGGAACATCGAAAACCTGACCAGCTGCATCTGTAACAGGAACTGGAACAGACCTCTGGCTTTGGTGCTTCATATGCCAAGATGCCAAAGGCTGCAGACACACTGAGATCCGGGGGCCAGCTACCAGGCAGACTAAGCATCTATCTGAGTTCATTCGCTGCCTGCATCCACATCGCACATATGTCCATATCTCACTTCTTCAATTCCATTCTGTTTAAAAGGAGATGGGAGGCAGGATGAGGCCGTTGTTGCTGCCAGTGTTCATGTCAGTGCTCAGAGTGCCTCTGTGGCCTGTGTGGCTGGTCATGTACATGTGCACACGTGAACATATTATATATAATGAATATGCATGCTTTGTATGCATGTGCCTGCTGGAAATGCATATTCAGCCTTGCTACTACCTGAACCTGGGAGCTTGAAGCAACAGCAACTCTACCTCTCTCAGGCTGTTGGATCCAGCATGGTTTATTTTCTTAACAGAATTCATAGTTAACTATCTGCCAAAATATCCGAGAGGGCTGCTGTTTGATCATCTGTCTGAAGGAAAAGACTTCTGAAGACAGGCTTACTCTCTTCCTAGCTAACAGTGCAGTAACAGCACGAGGCCAGAGCAGCGCTCTGAGTCTGAGACTTCTGTAAGGTGAGAATGTTCCCAGCTAAGCTGTAACAGGTGCGACAGACACCTCGCCTGCTTTCACTACTACAATATGACATACTAATGACTTGTCACTTTTCAGGCTGTGTTACTGCTTCGTGATAACATTTAAATGGCATTAGTAGATATTAGAGTCACAAATCTGACGTGTACGCTTAATCACACCTCTTCACTTTCCAAATAATGTTTTCATGTTAGAGCACTATTAAGCTTTTATTAAAATGACAGCAACATCCCTAAGAATCAGATAAGTGCACTTGTTTTTATAACATTTTGATTAGATTAGAGTTAGTATGGCTTCTTATTTACTTGTGATGATGGAAAAAAAATAAAAAGAAAAAACCTTTAAACCTCTCCCAGAAAGTTCCTCACTTTAGGTTCATATTTTATGTAGTTAAAGTAGCACTTATTTAAATGAAACTTTATTGCATATATGATTGCATTAAGGATCTAAACACAGTAAGCACAGCAACTAAAAAAGGAGGAACAAGCTATTGTTAAAGATCATTCCAGAATTGACTGGATCTGAAACACTGTGCTTAGGGACCCCATACACACACACAGAATTAGCTGGCAGTGATGCGACTATGATTTTTCACCCTTTTCCATTTTTGCTTTTAGTAACAGCTAAGTAAAGAGAACCAGGATTTTCTGAGGTTTCATGAGGCACATGAAAATAGCTAATGGCTTGTATGGCAGGCTTCCTTACTGAGAAGAAAAGGCCTCATTATGAAATAACAAGCAAGAAGACAGAAATACTCACTGTCTCAAAAGCTGCTGCTTTTGGAAGAGCAAATCTCCCATAACTATGTGACTGTGACTAAGATCATGCCACACAAAAGTTTTGGAAGAAGTAGAGAGAGCTGAATCACAAAGAAGAATACAAAGAATATCCTAGAAACCATGCGAACTGAGGGCATCTCCCAGAGCTAGTGAATTTGTAGCACACATAGACCTGCCCTCTGTACTTCGTTTTCAGAAAAATTCTGAAAACTGTTCCTCTTCTGGGCTGACATGAAGCAGGGGTTTCTCACTGAGAAAGAGAATAAAGTCAATTAGTATTATCAAAAATCTGATGCAAAGTGAGAGTACAAGATAGCATGGCACAAAGTATAAAACCACTACAACAACCTTAACTTTCTTTGAAGTGAACTATATGCATAGGTTGTTCCTAAAGTAATGCCTCCTATTTCCTTTCTTGGAAAATGCAACAGATACAAACAGCACAACTCTGACAGAGCAAATGCTCAGCTACAAAACACAGTTCTTCAACAGTCACCACCATCAGCTGTGCATTTTTGCCAGTGATGAACAAGAGACTGCATGCCACGCTCATACAAATCTGAATTGCAGTCCAGAAAACGGCTTGTCTTTCTTATCACTGTCACCATTGCTGAAATGCATCACCCATCACCTCATTGTGCTCACATCCACTGCTCAGTCTCCATAAATACTCAGCAAACATTGAAGAATGTCAATGAGTGTCATTTTTTTCGGGTAAGGAAATTCCATGACAGATGTCTGCTCCATACACGCTTCCATGTCAGACACTATTCTGTCAGACTGACCCTGTGCTGCCATTTGTCACACAGCAACAGCACACAATGGGACACGGGGGAGAAGCTTCAACCTCTACTGCCATAAAGCCAACAACTGCCTCCGATATCATGGGCCAACATAATAAAATAATAAAACAGAATACATTTCTTTCAGAGCAACCCTCATATTTCAAGAACTAGTTTACAGGAGGTAGATCAAAGAGTAACCATTCTTTGGGAAATCCTATTTAAAAAAAAAAAAACAACAACGTATATGTCTGCAAAAGTACAGGATATTTGGTCTATGCTTATTTTTCCCATAAATGTTACAATCCATTATGTCTGCACTACACTGAAGAGCTATTCACCGCATCTTCACAGCCTATTCTGGGACACTGATCCTATATTTGGCTATGCTGATTTTACACTAAGAGGAAAAGAGAGTTACTGTCCAGTTACATCTGTGTAAGCAAATGCTCTGTTGTGTCCCTCTAAAGTCAAACTTTGTCAGTGCGCAGAAACAGACAAGATCAGCATAGGAAACTACAAGAGTGAAGGGAGGGAATGAAATGAGTACTAAAATAAATTCAGAGAAAGTAAAAACTATTCCTTTTTTTGGACACAGTGTCAGTCTCCCGTTCCAGAACTGTGAGATATGACAGTGATGAAAAACAAAGCCAGGATAAGAAGAAATGAAATTATAGAAAACAGTATTTGACATCAAATATATGCTATGCCAAAGATATGCAAGCAAAAATCTCTCACTCTTTCCAATGAAAATTAAGAGCAAATATAAATTGAAAACTAAATGCTTACCTGATAGAATATATTGGATGCCTCCCAAATAGCATGAGCTTCAGTGTTTGCTGTGATCCTGCTAATAAGCTAGCAAATGCCATGAGATCCCAAAAGTACAGCTTTGTTTTAAAACCAGGAATCAGATCCTTACATTCAGTTAGCAGTGGTGACTGCTTGACCTGAACTTCTTCAATTGACTGGTAATCCTATTCATCAAGTTAATTTCTTCTAAATACACTTCTAGCTATTTCAACAGACCTGGGCAAGCCTATGTGCGTGTTGACAATTCCCTCTGTACAAGTAAATGTGCCACACACAAGTCAGTGTCCCTACAAGAATGGTTACAGTGTGATATTCTGGTCTAACCATATTTTATTCATGCAAGGATTTACAGTTTTCCATCAATCAAGTCCCAGAAGGTTTTCTTCCAGAAAGCAGAGCAGATGACCTGAGTCACTACAACACACAGCAACGAAACAAGGTGTTGGAGGGAATAGGAGAGGGGTTATTCATTTTAAGCAAAGTGTCATAAAAAATAAATTAGGAAAATCCAAAGTGTTTTTAAATAAATAATCATCAACCTTCAGAGGAAGACTCTTTAAAAATGCAGCAAGTATTAAAAATGCATGGAAGCAAAATGATTCAAGTTGCTTTGATGCTTATGGGGAAACTAACAAAAACATTGGATTCAGACTGTTTTCCCACTGATCTGACAATAGGATTCTCTCTTTTTCTTTTAATACATATATTTATCCCAATTACTGCTATGTTTTGCTTTGCATGAAAACCAGACCTTTGCCCCTTGTTCCTGCCTGAAAACAGTATCCTATAGATGAGCCTTTAATAGCAAACTATCATTAAATGAAGAAGATGATGGCAAAAACATCAGATGATACCAGAGCAACTGATATGGATGCTCAAATGACACAGAGAACCAAGAAGTATGGCACAAGTTTCTCGATAGAGTTCTGGGTAGCTAAGCATCAAGAGCACATAAAAAAGATCCTATTTTTTATGCAAATACCCTCTGTCGTTGCTGGGTGAAATCTGACATCTCAGTAGAGATTCAATATGCTTTCTCCTATTTCCAAGTCCATCTTGAAATACAGCATTTGAAGTTAGAAGTGCAAAAGGAAATCAACAAGGACAGACAAGCTTTGAGTCATACAGGACTATTCCTAATGCAGTAGGACAAAAGGATGCAGTTCTCAAAGCTGTGAAAACACATGCTCGAGCACATCAGGGCGTACAACCAAAATATTCACAAATCAGTCAATGCTTTATCATCAGTCTCTGACTTCAGGCTCTACCTCCCAAGACCAAGAAACTAATTGCTTCCACTTCTCTGAAAAGTTGGATCTGAATCAACTGGAAGTGAGCAGGAAGGAAAACCGATCTCTAATCTGCAACTACGATGTTTCAGTTTTGGAAAGCAAAATGGAATGGGGGGAAAAAAAAATAAAAAATTGCTGCCTACTAACAATACACAAACACACTTTCAGACCATAACCATAGCAAACATGTTAAGAAACTGCTCTACAAAAACCTTCTCTCAGTGCTGCTACATCAGATTACCTAGGCTGGAAGAGACCTTCAAGACCAACAATCAACTTGACCTATTCCGTCCCAACAGACGTGTCCCTTACTGCCATGGCCACATGTCTCTTAAAAACCTTGAAGGAGGGGGACTCCACCACTCTCCTGGGCAGCCCATTCTAACGCTTGATCACCCTCTCCATGAAAAAATTCTTCCTAATGTCAAATCTAAACTTTGCTTGGTAAGGCACCAATTTCCTTGTGTTCTACCACTTATCACCTGAGAGAAGAGACCCATCTTACTTCAGCTGCTTTCAGGCAGCTGTAGATGAGGGCTCCCCTCAGCTTCTTGTTCGCCAAAATAAACAACCCCTATTCCCTCAGCCACTTCTCACAAACCTAGTTTTCTAGTCTCTTCACCAGTTTCTTTGCTCTTCTCTGCAAGCTCTGTTCTCTGAGAAAAACACTTTAGTTCGAGGTCTACAGCAACACCAAACAATTCTTTGAAGCAAACAGAAAAGACCTTCTTTGTTCAATAACAGTATAAAATTGGATATGGTCTTTTAACGTTATTTTTCATGCCAGGGTTATACATTCTTCCTATCAATCAGCATCTTCCTACAGCTTTCTTTGCTTTTAGAGGCTAAAACCAATGAGTGATAAAAGTCTATGCTAAAGACTCTCATATAATTCTGATAATATCCTCAAAATCTAAGATCTAATCCTCTTTCTTCTACATCCAAATAAAAATGACTTCAAACAAATATCAGGTTGTCACCATTCTGAAGTACAGTGAGAGTTGGAGGGGTTTTTTATGTTTGTTTTTAAATACGCATGACATTTTGTAGTGGAGAAGTGCATACAGTACCTGTTGTTATGCCTATGTGACTCTTTAAAAAGTTTTCATAAAGACAACAGGTTACCAGTGAAAAATAACATCAGCTCATCAGGTTCTTCAGGAGTTCTTCTGCAAAGCTATGAAATAACAGTTCATCTCCTCCTTAGAGAGACCTAACACAAAATTTTCATGTACAATCACCATGAAGTCTTCCCTCCTCCCCACAGCTTCATATTCTCCCAACCCCTCCATTTCAGAAGACTTTTTTTAAAAAAAGAAGCAAGAAAAAGAAAAGAAAAGAAAAACAGCTTATAAAATCACAAAGAAAATAAAGTTATTTTAATATATATATAAAGAGAACAAAATGAAACTTGAGGGAAAACTTACTGGCGTTACAGTTTATCCTGATACAGTCTAGATGGGGAAAAATAAATGAAAGATGAAATTGCATCCTTCAAGGTAACAGCTGCAGACATCCAAAAACAATCAGTCCACCCTTCCGGGGACAGACACACGCAAAGAGATGTGGCCATTTTATATTTATATACAGTCTGTACAAGTTCAGGAGTGGATGTATATGTACAGTATATTCTACATAAATATTTGTTACATAAATATATATATATACGTAAACATATATATACACACATATGTATAGAGAGATATACCAATATACATATATATCCACACTTAACATTTTATTTTTATAGAAGACTATGCAGCTAAGAGTATCTTCTACTCCAGACCATGAACTGATGTGAATTACAAGAAAAAAAATTGACAATTAAGTACAAAAAAAATCTCGCTTGAAATGCAAATCATACTCCAGTGTAATTTCTCTTTTTAAAAACCTTTAGCAATTTCTCCAAGAAGCTTGAAGTTGGAAGTCAACCTTTACACTTGAATTCTTTTGAATTAGTTTGTATTGTTATTGCATAAATACACCATCTGTCCAACACAGAATACCTGTAGAATCAGTCTATGAGATCTGTTGGTGCAATATTTAACCCTTTCCAGCTCTCCCAAAGACAGACCCTCTACTCATGTCCCCTTGTGCCAGCCCAGAACACTTTTTAATATGTGCACAGGCACATTTAACACTGTCCATTCAGGTGAGGAAAGGGTTAATATACTGCCCAGTTGTGTCCTGTCATAAAATGGCCACTTGCAAACAGCTAACCGCACGAACGCCCAGCCCAGATTTCAGCTAGTTCTGGAGATTGGGAATACTATGTTGGGTTTTTTTTGGTTTTGTTTTTTTTTTTAAATTTGGTGGGGGACATGGGGAATTCTTTCAAAGGTTCCCAGCCCTGCCAGTTCCTCAAAGCCCAACCTCGCCTTGCTGCCTGAATGCTAAGATTGAAAGGAATGTTCATAACGTTCAGGGAGAAGATGAAATGGGCAGTGAAGTGGCAGATCTGCGAACCTTTGCTCACCCTGTTTCATTCAGAGGTTATGGACAAGGGAGGGAGGAGAAGGGGTATATGGAAATTAAAACAGAGTTATGGTTGTAGAGCCTAATAAATAGTAACTGAAAAACTGCACAAGAAAAGTGACTGGAGGTGGGGGAGCCTGAGCTAGAGGGCTTCTGAGCATCACGTCTTTAATTTTACACATTAATGCTCAGCATATCTCAGGATATGACCCATAGTATCTTACATTTATAAATGCCTACTTACAGCTTTGTGAACAACGTTTACTGTAGTGTCCAATGTGGCTGAAAGCTATTGTATCTGTGCTATTGCATATTTTGGGTGATGCTGACTTTCTCCTGGGAAATCAGGCCAGAAATAAGAGGACCATGCTACTAGATACCCAGGTTACTAAGGTTCCACCAGCAAAGATGGTTGTATGTGGTACAGAGAAATGGCCCAGAGTGATTATACAGAATGGCAGAGAAATAAAAAGCAGTTTGCTGCTTAACTGGGCCAATTCTGTGTTTACTCAGACAATTATTATAAAAATAGGAAAATTATTTCAGCAGCTGAAACTAAGTGCAATCTTAGAAGACGAGAAAGAGTAAGGATCTATAAATAGAGTCATAATAAGTTAGGGGTATACCAATCAGGAACAGCATAGCCATAAGGCATCTGTTTTCAACCAGAACTTCCCTTGAGAAAATCTGGGTTTGGTTTTGTGCGATTAGGTTTGTCATGTGTCGTCAACCGCAACAGAAAAGTGGGAGCAAACAGCCCTGGAGCAATTGGTACGATCACCGTACAGCGGTGGCTATATCCCATATAGCAGCTAGATGGGTTAAGGGGAGCTCTTACATATATGCTGGGAAATCAGCTACCCTTGCCTCAACAGCCTGAAAGAGAGTGAGTGAGAGAGACTTCAGAACCTCACTGCAAGTGAATGTGTCACAGCAGTACAGCTAGAATGGGGAAATTTATGGGCTGAACAGTTAAGTGTGCCATAAAGGGAAACGTGGCTGGTCCTCAGCAACACTCATCAAATTTATAAACAAAAACCATTGTTGATTTTTTTGTTGTTGTTTGTTTTAAGCAATACTGAAACAACTACATGCCCTAAAACTTCCCTCCTAAGTCATTGGCTGCTCTGAGTGAATGTCTTACACTGAAAATTAGTGTAGCCCTTATCCTGACTGGTAGATTTCAATGTCAAAAGATAATGAGACCAGGCCACTGAGGGCGTGCCCCTGACAACTATCATGGTACTATCTGATCACCAGACTCTACAATGCCACAAAATAAAGTGCCAGGAAAAAACACCCAAGCTGGCTCCAGACGAATCAATTCCTGAACCAGCCTTGGTCCAGCTAGGTCAGCAGGATCTTGCTTGGCAGCTAAGCTCTTACATCTGCCTGCTGTACTACACCAGCACTGCCACACTCTCCTGCACCTAGGCTAACACTGATGCACTCTGCCACAAAGACTCAATCCACCACTCTACTTATCTCTACAAAGCACTTTCTTACACCAAGTAGATGTACTCTAAGATCCAATGCCTTTTCCATTTTACAAATGGAAGTTAGTAAAGGTGCTGTATTCCAATACCATGGCAATTGCAAGAAGAGAAGAATTTAGAATATCTAGGGAGCCATCTGGTTGAAAGTCAAAAAGTAGAAAGTAGTTAAAAGTCAACTGAAAGTGCTTTGTAGAGAAAGACACTAACTATTGCTGTCAGGCAAGCTATGGAAGCTGCAGTTGCCCAGAAGTTCTGGAAAAAAATGAACTAAAATGAATCTCAAGTCAGTCACTGAAAAGAGAGGCATTAAAAGCCAAATGTGCTACACTGAAAGAACAAGCACAATATTTTCTATTTCCTTAATCCTGATCCTTGCCCAAAGCAACAACAAAGTTACAATCATTAATACATGAAACTGTTTTTTCTTCTTACATCAGGTTTTAGAAATGAAGGAAATACTTGGTCTCCCCTAAACCAGTACAAAAGCTAAACTACTACAAAAGCTAAAGCTAAGGGTGCTTTACCTGACAGTAAGGGGCAGGGTTCATGCAGCAGCTGCAGAATTGAGGAACAACTAAGAGGACTGCTTGAGAGTCTCCCAGCAGTACAGTAAGACTTCTGATAATTATCATCTATGGCTCTCAGCACTGTTATCAGCTTCTACTGATGTGATTTACATTGTTGTTGTATTCCTGACTTAAAAAAAAAAGGTTTCCTTTTCTTTGGACTTCAAAGATGAGTGTGCCTAAACAGCTGTAAATCCAGTAGGCAGCCAGTCCTATCCCTGAATAAGATGTCTGGAGGACAGTCATAAAGTAACTTCATTTTTGTAAGGACATGGGGAGCAGGATGACCTGAAAAGATCTTGTAGAGTTGCTTTCTGCAACTGTTATTCCTACTGTAAATCAGATGCTGCTTTCTTGGTGCATGGATGCTTAGGTTTTCTAGAGCACATCACAAGGAAACTGGGAATAAGACTCTCTCCTTGCAAAAAGGTTAAATCGCTTCACTCCAGCTAACTAATGTTAAAGATTCACTGTTTGAATAGCATTAGTAGCAGACTAATGAAGTCTCCAGTAATTACATCTGCGTTTCTTACCACTGTTCTGCATCTTTGTGCCACAGAATGGTGATATTTACATTATCTGCAATTGCTGAGGCCCCAGCCTGTCTTTTTCCTTGAATCCATCACCTTTGCTGTGGGAGAATAAAGTGTTTGCTCCTTTTGAAGAGCATCCACATGTGGTTATGGAAGAGCACTTCAAAGTAAGACCAGAACAAGAAAGATAATCAGGGCCTGACAATTTCTGCTCACTTTAGGTTATCCCCTGTGGGGAACTCAGATGAAGCCCTGTGCACTCTTCCTCCATGCTACAGTGCAGCTCTTTGTCTCCCTTGCTTCTCAGACTGTGCACCCACCTGTTAGTATTAGTGGGAAGATGACAGATATTTTTTTCCCCATCTATTACAATAAAAAAATACACCAAAAGTCACTGTATGGGTTGATTATTAAAAAAAAAGCACGTCTAGGTATACATTTGCACATCTGCATGCACGACCTACACAAAACAAAATTTGGAGTAAAAGTTCACGTGTTTAAAAAAGAAAACCAGAAAACACGTATGCTCCCTCTTTATATATGAATTATAAAAATCTGTACATTTTGGAAAGACAAAGATGTCTTTGAAAACACTAAGGAGAAAACACCGGAGACAGGGATAGCCACATTTGTTTGCAGGAGAACTCAGATTAACAGGTTGTAGGCATAATTTATTCTAGTCACCAGTGCCCTGAAGCTGAGTCTAGCAAGAAGAAACAAAACTGAAATATTCTTTAACAAAGTCAGTGAAACTATAATCTTCCCATTCACCAAAGGGAGGAAAAAAAAGTGAAGGTGCACCTCTCTACTGGACCAGCCATTTCATTCCCTTTATGCAAGTCTCAGCATCAGAAATGACTCCCAAGCATGTTCCAAGCCATTATTTGCTTCATCTCTCTCTCTTTCACTCTCTCTCACTCCTTTCACTGCACACTCATTTCCTCAGAATCCTTATCAACAGAAGTGAGATCTACATCATATTTGGACTTCTTCACACAACAAACAAACTGCTGTGAAACTTGCTGTCGACGTGCAGACTGGACTGCCTCAGGGACTGGCATGGGAAAGGTCTGAAACAACCTCCTCGCTCCTCTTTCATAGAGAATTATTCACCACTGCTCTTATCCCTCCTACCTTCTACAGCAAGCCCCCACGCCCACCCATGCCTGCTGTACAATGTATTTCCCTGGCTGAAGCCAGGACAGCGCTGTGTGTTGAGGAGGTGGTGGGATATGCCAGCCACTGCAGGCTGCTCTGTACACTCTGTTCTCAGGGCTGTTTGCTGTGCGGGCCGCAGGCTTCAGGCCTTTGAAGGGTTGAATACCATCTTTTGATTTACTATGGCTGATGGGGTGTGGGAAAGCTTTACAACTGAAATACCGAGAAAGGTTAAAAAAAAATAGTAACTAAAAAAAAAAAAGAAAGAAAATAAAAAACAACACGAGAAAGACCTATATAACCACACAAATGATAACAAGTAATCAAATGGAATAGATCAAAGAAGAAAGAGACAATTCTTAGTAATAGTTTTAAATGACTTATAAGAAAAGCACAGTTATATAACTCACCACTCAAAACAGTCTCTGTTTACACACACGGCACTGGTTAGATGCTCAGGAGGATGGTGACATGCAGCTAGTCAGCACCAAGCATCATCAGCTTCAGAGGGTGCTCCTAACACTTCTCACCAGTAAGAGGATTTTGGCAGGATCAAACGATAAAGACTTGGTTCTTATTTGTGACATTTTGGCTATAAACAGTCTCCTTAAAGAGTCAGGTGTGACTTCCAATAAACAACAGAATTTAAGTGGCTCTGTTAAGGTCACTCGTCCTTAAACCCTCTTTCTCCAACAGCAAGGTAACATTGCTGTTTTGAAGGCAGGAAAGTCCTGACTACAGGAAAATACCTTAGATTTGCAGCACTTCTTTGCACAATGACTCAGCATTCTTACAATAAGTTGAAACAGTGAGAGATCAGTGTCAGTGCTGTTTCTGTTTGAGAAGCTACTATAATAGTCGAAACTGACCTATTTCTTCTGCCTGCTACTTGCTGAGTATAGATCTATTCCTAAGCTAGCTGGACACTCAGTGGTGATTTAAACTTTTCCAATTGAGCTAAGAAGAGCAAGCATATGTATTCCAAACAGAAACCATACCACATAGGTTATTTTTTGTTCATTTGTTTTTGCCTTTTCTATTTTATTTTCTTTTAATAATTTGTTTGCTTTTGCCTTTTCTCTTTTATTTTCTTTTCTTTTCATAATGCAAAACGAGTTTCCACAACCCTTTGGACAGAGGCTATTATTAATATAAATATGAACTTGCTTAAATGCATCTTCTCTTCTTTACTCTCCTAACCCAAAAGCTGATGCTACAGTCTTATGTGAGATTTAAAGCAAAAAAAAAAAAAACAAAAAACAACAAACAAACAAAAAAAAACAAACAGAACAAAACAAAAAGAACCCACAAAGCTAGATGTGAGTTTTTAAAACAAGCTGGCCACTCACTGTTCAACATATTTCCCAGGTAAGGATAAGAAACCTTAAAATCATCTCTCAAGCTCAACTGTGGTACAGAAAGTTCTTGATAAATTTATAACATGTACCTAGGATGCGAGCTGAAAAACAAGAACCCAAGAACCATTACTACAGGTATGGGTTAAAAGCACTGCTGCACTCTACACAGTTTGCTCCCAATATCAACATAGTGGGACTTTCATGATGCTGATGTTCGCTCAAAATAATGTGGAAGCTTGCTCCTGTGGGGTTTGGAATTTTGAAAGCTGGCACAAGCTTTTGCAGACCATGAACATCTTTACATCAAGCACCCTGAACTTCAGAAGAGGTTTAACATTTTCCATTATCATTATACATGATAGTTGTGCCTTTAATCTAAAATCTCTTCTTAATTATATTGCGGGATTCTAAAATCTCTTCTTAATTATATTGCGGGATTCACACGAAGCAACAAGTTGCATCAGTGCAAATGAAAGTAAACTTCATCTCCTGTGCTTATGTTCTTTAAAAAGGAGGCTATTTGTCATTCACTGGTAAGAAAGTGGATACAGGACAATCAAACAGCTCATTCATTCCCTCTGAAATTTTTTCGCTGTTATTATTGTTGAATTTGTTTCTAATGGTCTTTTATCATTTTCTGTGACTCTAAGGAGACGGAACGGGGGATGCACTTTAATTACTGTTGCCTTTATTTTAACAAAGACACTATCAAAAGATATAGGCTTTTTTTTCTAGATACTAAAAGCTCTAAAGGCTGAAAGATAAATTAATTATGAAATAATCTGTAGTTTAGTAAAATAGAATATTTAAGATCAAGTTGTAGCAAACATTGTCAAATTCTGCAAAAGGTTTAGGATTCACAAGACTTCTGCTTGCCACCGTATCCATTTTGCTTAATTCTCATATTTGGCTTCGACTGTTTTGAGTGATGCTGAATGAATGAGGGATGTAACTGATCAAAAGATGGACCAAGCAGCATGGCTCACACAGAGCTCACCAGTCCCAGACCAAGAAAGGAAACTTAAAAACTTAGACTTTAAAACCAACACCGTTCATAACAAAGAACTAACAGCAAATCTCCATGCAGCAATACAAGTAAGAGTTAATCTCCACAATAGAATATAATTATGAAGGTCTCAGCAGCTATTTTAGTGATCAATCCAATCCAATCAAACCAACAGAAATTAAACAAAATAATTTTCAAAACCACTAACCACAAGCCCAAACTAAGAGTGAAGGCAGTGGGAGGTTTTTATACGATACCTAAGTTGACCATCAGTTTGACACGGCCTCCATCCAGCTCCAGACGCAGAGTGTCAGCAGAATCTCGTGAGGTGGTTGCCATCAACAGCCCATAGGCGCGCTGGGACATGAAACGGAAGGACACATCTTCTGCCTCAGTATGCATGACCATGGGCATGATGATCTTCATGTACATGCTGCCATCATAGCTCAAGATAGAGGCCTCTGTAAGGAATGAGTAAACAATTTCAAAAAAATGAAAATAAATAAAAGAAGTTACACTTCTACATGATCTCCATCCCTGAGGAAACCTGATGTCTATTACAGAGCACTGTGTTTACAGACACTTGCCACACACCCCAGGAACAGTACATCACTCTGGGGTAGAACAGAGCTACTGTTAAGCTGCATCTGGCAACTCTACATAACACTATAAGCAGGAAAAATAAAGATAAGTGTGTTAGCTCTGGGCCCTTTGGAGATAATGAGATAGGACAGACTCCATTTTTCACATCTTCCAGAAAATGCAATCTTCTCCATTAGTCCAGCCTATCCTAGCACTTGCTGGAGTGACCAGTTCAAGCACTGCTCCTAGGGCATTTAGTCCTGCCATAGAAAATGCAGTCTCTATTTCTGGTACTTTTAAGAGTTGTTGCTTATTCAGAAAGGAATTTCATTCCATTGTTGGGACTTTAAAGGAAAAGAGAAAGCATATACAGTTATAGTCTGTGGCAACACAGTCCCTCAACAATCAATCTTACATGCAAACCTTGTACAATAGTAGCATCTAGAAAGCCTAAATAGGCAAATCAGACAAGAGGTATACAAAACAAGCAAGAGAGAATTAAGTCTTGTATTTGTTCCATTGTTTCGGACAGTAGAATTTCATTTATCAAATTAAGCAAGCCATTAAATATGAATTTTCATTAATATAGGACCTATAAAATTCTCCAGAGCAGAGAATTTATTTTAGAGAACTGAAAAAAAACCACATAATTAGAAGTAGCAGAATGAAAAGGAACATTCAGCATCTAAAGCAGGAAAGTGAAAATATGCTTCTGAAGTTTAAGCTAGACTAAGAAGAGCTTCTAGAGGTACACATTATTCAAGAATAATGAAATGTTGGTCATATTAAATGCTATTTAATATTGAGTTCACAGATCCATCCTACTTGTAATCATTTGATCTTTTTTCAGAGTTTTGTTGTAATCTGGCAGACAATATCTGCAAGCATGAACAAGTTTCCTAACAGTTTTTCCCATACCAGGTCTGTACTATTTTGTGGGAGCTTTTCCTCCTCCTTCCTAACAATCTCTCTGGAGCTCGGCTGTCACAACTGGTGGCAGCGCAATGCAAATGATAAAAAGAACAAATCAAAATCCACATCAAGTTTGAGTGTCATTCAAACATTGGAAATGGCAGGAAATGGAAGCAGAACAAAAGGCAGGAGTGCGGGGGGGGGGGGGGGAGAAAGGAATGATTTTATGTTTTTCTATCCCCTCCGAAGATGTCAAAGAAAATTGAGTTTAGTGGAAAAGGAGTTCCAGTACTTAATGCTCTCTATTTGGTCAGGACCTTGCCTGTGGAAACTGAAAGTCTTCTCTGAAGGGGTAAAGTCCTGTGAAAGAAGTGCAGCAATCAGAACGGCATGGCAGTCATTGTTTCAGGCTGTGCATATGCTCTAAAGCACTTCTACCAGCAAAATTTACAAATCTGCATAAATATATTAATGTATGAATCAGAGCATCCCTTTTCCCCATAACCATTTCTTACCAAAGGCAGATAAGTAGATTACTCCACGTAGGACTTTTACAACAAAGCTATGAACAAAAATCCCAGAGGCAGGAAAAAAAAGAGTGATTTAAACTCCCTAGGGATTACTCTGTAAAGCACTCTTACCGAGATTCTCACCAGCCTCCCTACCTACACGAGGAAAGAAAACACAGTATCAACTGAAACAATAAATATTTGGAATATGGATGTTCTTCTTAGACATTTTCATTTTTCACATCATCTGCTGACCCCCTCGTGATGATGGGACTCAAACTTTTAGAGGGAAACAGTAAGCTTATTAGAGCTAACTCTTAAAGTCCTCTCAAGGCCTGAATGTATGGTGCTAGAGTAGGAGAACTGGGCAGGAAAATGAAGAACATGTCAAGTTCTTCCAAGTCCATGCTGGAAAGGATCCACAGTGGCTAGAAATAGACATGCAGCGTGGTAATAAATATGCAAAAGAAGTGGTAAATGATTGTACGGTTACAAAACATTTGATGGGGATCACTGTGGTTGGGCTGGTGCAGCAACCTATCATACTAATATACAGCATGCAGCACCTCCGCTGGTTATGGGACATACAAGCTCATAAAGAAGAAAACTTCTCTGTGAGCACCATTAAAATAATATGGCTGTGAACATCTTTATTCACCAGTGTTCTGAGCTGCATTCCCCACGCACTGTCATGGCCTGTATGCACAAAGTGCTTTACATGCAACACCCACTCAGCCATGCATTCATACACTTTCTGGGTACCAGCTGTCAGAGTTGTCCAGGGGACTCGCATCTTTACTTGGCCAAGAAACAGAGTGGGAAAGAAAGATATATTTTTCAACGTGGGGGGGAGGGTTTCTTACTTTTCAAAGTGCAATTCTCTTCCCCCTCACGCCTGCAACTCTTTCTTGCCACCCACAGCTGCAAGCTGGAACCAAATGTACTGTACATTATACATATACTCAAAGTCAGTGCGTATGTACACACAAACCCCTCCTTGGCTCTCTCTCCTCTTTGTGTGGATTGTATTAGAAATTGCAGTCAAGCATGAAATGGCTCTTTTGATGCCTTCAGCTCAGATGTGCCTTGCATGAAAAAGTTGCATGCCCTAGCACCTGAACAGCTGTAGGAAAGGGATTAGAGAGTATCAGGACCACGAATGGGAGTCGCTGACACAAGCACCTCAGCTCTGCTGCTTTCTTGTTCACAGAGCCATACCTTGGATACTTTGGAAATATACATTATCTTTTTTTCTGCAGACACTGAAAGACAACAAATCAAAAGAGCAGTAATAATGACTCCCTTCCCTTCTAAAATAATTAATTCATTTGTGCCCTTCAGGTCCACTGATTCCATTGACAGAAAATTACTGTCCATAGACAAGAAATGTGAACTGCTATTATGTTTGTGTAAGAGTAATATGAAGAACACCAGAATTTCTGAAGATGGCACAGAAATCTAGAACCTAATGTTCTGAGTAGTTTCTGAATTAAAATCTGAACTTGGAAATGTCAAGGGAAAAAAAAAAAAAAAGAAAACCAGTGATGCCTAAATTAACCCCAGATTCAAATTCTATAAGCATGGCTTGTACTTGGAATGAATTACACAGTGAGATAAAGCAGGAGGAGCCCCAAGGGAAAAATGTAGTGTAGGAGGCAAAAGAGATCTCATACTGAGCAAAATCTCTCCTTCCCACCTCCTGAACTCCTTGCTTGTTCTTCTAGGTATCCTCTCCTAAGCTCTGCCCACAGCATTCTGTGTATGGAATGCAGAGGACCCAAGGGTTCTCAGTATAGTTCCAGTCACCATACTGACAGCCATGCCAGTTTAGAATTAATAGAGACAAACCAGAAAGAGGAAAGCTGAAAGTAAATTTCCAATTGGAATCCCTAATCAAAATTAATTTAAAAATCAAAAGAGTGTTTCAGTTGATATTCAGTAGTACCCTAAATCAGGTATTACTTCAGTTTAAGTTAATGTCTCTTCTCTGACCACTCTGATACTAATATAGCACTGCACTGAATCCTTGCAACAACTATGCAGATAAAATCAAATAGCCTGAAATAGCTGAAACAGCCTCTATGCAACCATGTGAGAAGATGAGCTTCTGCCCTTGTGTGTGCCCTGTGCTGACCTGAGCCTGTCCCAGTTCAGACTACCTGAGCACCTGACATCTTTTAAATGTAAGAAATTTCATTCTCACCTTACAAGTCTTCACCATCTGAAGTATCTGTAAGCATTTTCAGCACACCTCCTTGCAAACAGAGTTTTCCCTCTAACTGTAAGAATAGTCCGTCAGAGGGGGGTATTGCTTAGTAGCAATCACAGAAATAAATCATCTCTCCTTGTCCTAACAGCAGTCCCCGAAACTCAAGGATGGCACATTATCGCTAAGCAACACACACAGAAAATCTGCTGATGATTGAATGTAACCTGGCAACAACTAGGTGACCTCAGTTCTCCTGTGCTGGCAACTTTTGCCTGAAAACAGGCATCCATTTCATTGTCGTTAGCCAACTGCAGCAAAGGGATTGTAACACTTCTGTACAGCACCATAAATACAAGCAGCAGTTAGTTATTCAAGTTAAAATATATGCACATTCCTTCCACCTGTCTACTTTCAGGGTAGGTATTATATTTGGAGCACTGTACAGCACAAAAGATTTCACCCATGTTGCAGGGATCTGCAGTACAGATCTCGAGCTGCGTTTATCAGATCTCAAAGCCAGAAGCTTCACTGCCATTAGCTTGGAGATGGAAAGAGGAAGAAACCAGGTGCTAGTTCAAAACTGCCCTGACATAATGCCAGAGATCTGTGAAAATCGATATGTTATTAGGAGCAATTAGCTTCCCAGTCTTGTGCTCTGAGACCCTGCCAGCTTTAATTTTGCACTTAGCATCCAAAGGAGCAATTTACTGCTGCTTCCCCACAAAGCTCTGCATAAACATTCTAGGGAGGTGGCAACAGGCATATTCTTGCAATACAGAGATAGAAAAATATTCAATATTTCTTCATGATCTTTCTCTTGGTTTCCAACCTTTCTCCTGTATTAATCTCCATTCTTTTTGGCTTTCCATCCTTTTCAGCTTACCCACAGGGCCTTGTTCTTCCTTGTGGTTTCCCCCTTGTCTCCCAGACTAAAAAAGAGCTTGCTTTCTTTTTTTTCTGGAAGTCTCCAAAAAGATGACTGTGAAAGAATAAGGGAAAAACACCTCCTTTTCATTAAAAGTTCAGCTGAAGTGATTAACGACAGTAAATCAGGGCACTCTGTGCATTCGTTGTACAACTGCATTTGGGAGAGTCGGCCATTGCTCCCCATTCCCGCTGAGTGGGGCTTCTAGAGAAAAGCATTAGCAGTTGGGGAGGCATAACAGCAAGGACCAAGAGTGGAAAAGAAGAGGCATGTTAGTTCAAAACTACAGGAAATACAGACGACACAACATCACTTTCCTGCAAAAATTCAAATATCCCTCAAGATTTCCTTTAAGAAAGAGAGCCAGAGCTTTCTATCCACAAGCCAGAAAAAGCTTTCCAGTGAGTATGCAGCACACCTCTTTCCATTCTCATGCAAACATCATTTTTTTTATATACCTGCTAGGAGACACATGGCCACAAATAAAAACAGCCTTGATTACTTGAAAATCAGCATAATACTTAAAAACAACAACAACAAACCCACACAACTGAAAGAAGGCCTAAAAAAACCACAATTCTCAACCCTAAGTAGATTCCATACAGACAAGTTTCAATAAGCCAAGCCCTTGGACTGAGAATGTACATTCTTGAATGACTTGGAGGATGCATGTTTACACCTGGCATAACTTGGGACTAAGCCACAACAAAGTTTGTGTCACATGGATTTTAAAATACAAGTGAGCTATAAGAAATGAACAGTCGAAAACATCTCTTTATAAATCATTTTTACACTGAAAAAATTTCTTCTGCATTTCAAGGTAAATGCATATTTTACCTGCTCTTACTGCTAGCACTGCAGAACCAGGAGCACTAGGAGAGAATGGTTCTATCAATAGAACATACAGCTGTACTTGAATCACCCTTAAGACTGAACCTACATGCTATCCATACCTACTTGTAAAAGCAGCATAGCATTCAGTCTCTTGGTGCCAGCGTATTGAGTGGGGTGTCCTGAGCAGGCTTGTCAGATGGCTGCCCCACCACACTGCTGACTCAGTGCCTGCTGGTCATCCACAAGGAAGCCACAGTTTTTATAAGTAGGTAGGTCAAGAAGCAGGACTCAGTTCCAGCTACTCACAACCACTCATCTCCAATGGAAGATCATTAAGCCAGAGAAAAAGCTAGCCAAGATCTGTCCATAAACTTTTCCATTAACCTCTAGCAGGTCCCATCTGTTTCGTCAGATGGAAAGAAAGACTTGCAGAAGCATTCCCCTACACTCATAGAAAACACAGGGAGGTACAGAGATTCTGGGAGCCTAACCCAACAGCTCAAACTCCGCACCAAGAACAGGAAGAGTTTTGACTTAGTTCAGTGTCAAGAAGAACATTTTTAGTTGTATCTTACAAACTTCAAGGAAATTATGTTAACAGACATTCCCATTCAGCAAAAAGCACAGTAAATTACCATCATCCAAAATAATCAACAACATGCACAAAAAGCAAGGCTTGATCCCACAGCTGCAAGGTGTGTTTCCTCAAAAACTGAGTGCAGGAGCTTATTTAAAGTACGCAGCCTTCCTGCATAATAGATTAAGAAAGACAACAGAGTTTTGCCTAAGTGGGAACAATGGAAGTGTTGGGAGCAAGAATATAATCATTTAGGCTGCAATCTTACTATGACACAAGAGTTAATGCTCCTTTTTGTGGAAAAAAAATGTAATGGGAATGTACATACTCACAGGCAGTTATGACTTTGGGTGTCACATAGGGGCAAGAGCAGGGTTTCTCCCCAGAAGCCAGGAGCCATGTGAAACCTGACAGGCCTGTACATGGTGGCCAGGTCCAATCAAGGCAGCATCACTGGAATATGGGAGGTCCAAAGTCAAGTTTGGAGGTCTATCAGCTAGTCAGACCCAGGCTCAAGTACAGTGATCACTGGGCAGGGCAGCAGTGAGAGGGCCAGGACATGAGCAAAGCTGAGCAGGCCCACGGCTGTAGGGGCAGAGTGGCAGGGAGTGGAGACCAGCCCTGCAGTGTCCTCCCTGAGTCTGGGGCTGATGGCTCTGAGGCCAACATTTGGTCTTGAGCCTGTGCAGGGTGTGGGGAGCTCTAAGGGACTGAAACAGTGCCAAGGCAGGGTAGCAGAAGCACTGGGGCAGGCAGACCCCAGGGGTGCCCTCAGGGCTCTGGTGGTGTGGAGCCAGCAGTGCTTTAGTCCTTTTCCTCCCCTGGCCCAGAAAAGAAGCCCATGTCTGCTATATGCACAACAACACTTTTTCCAGCAAACTGGATTTTTCTTAAATGCCTCCCACAAAAGTACCACAGATCTCACCCCATCTAGCCAAACAGGAATGAATAACTAGAAGGGATGTAAACGCAATTCACCAGCATTTGCAAGGACAGTAACAGAAAACAAAACAAAATATTCACCTAAGGGGAACCATTAGAAATAAGATGAAGTTTTATTAGTCTAGCAAAATTCACTGCAAATAGTACCACTAATCACCAACTGTAGGTTTATTGCACTAGCAAGAACAAAGCTGCTCTGCTTTAAAGATTTCAGCCTGCCAAGATGTCAATAGCATCTGCATTAACTATTATGCACTGAAAATTCATGAAGATAAAGCAGTTGTTAGAAACACAACAACAGAATTGCAAGGAACCTGGACTGTTTTTTCTGGTGCACAACTACCTCACAGATCTTTTTGTAACATTAATCCCAATTTCTCTTTTCTTCAAATAAAGATGATCACTTATCTTTCTAGTCTACTTACCTATCTACTGTAAAGTAGATATATATCTACTTTACAGAGCATCGATGTATCGAGGTCCTTCTGTAAAGAAGATAGATATCTGCTTCACAGAAGGACCTTCATACACCAAAGCTCTGCACACCATTGCTCCCAGCTCCTCTAAAGTAAATCCCATTCATGCAACAACTTCCAGTTTTTATTTTCTGTAAGTTAGCTCTTCTGTTTCCCAGATTTACTTAGTTCAGTGATTTGTATATTACTGTCTTAAATTCAAAAACCACAAATTTGAATAGTGCATGTCAGTTAAGACCAAATGAGCACTAAAAGTAGAATAATTACATAAGACAGGCATATCAGTACAGTGTGTACAAAACATTTCCAAATGAGCAGCAAACGAGAGAGATAATAGAGCAAGCTTCAAGGCATTCATCACATTTTCAGGGATGCAAGAATACTGGTGGAGCAGTAATAATAATTGTCACTTATGAAGCCGTAGCTACAGACAAAAATTGCTAGCAAATGTTTTCATAGACCAGATGACATCTGGATGAATATTTTTCATCAAATGTTTCTTTTCAAAATCTTGCAAAATGTATTGCACAGCATTATTTGAAACATTTCAAGACTTTCAACAAACACTTAAGTCTGAAAATAGCCTAGAAATGCTGGTGGTACAACATAAAATAAGAAGTTCCTGAAGAACATCTGAAGTACAAACCAAACCCATTTATTTACCTTGAAAGCCAGAACAGAATAAATATCCTATTTACCGTTTTCTTTGCAATATGACTGTTTCAGTGTTTCCTCCCTGTTTCAGTGTGTTATTTCCTGTTTCCTAAGTTGTTTTTTCCAAACACAAGCAAAAGCATCAAATTACTGTAGGAAAAATTACTACCTGCATATCAATAAAATGGAAGTAGAAGAGGTAAAAGAGGCAAATTAACAGCCCCAAGTTGTATCAAGGTGCAGGGTTTAGCACAAGTACTCTAATATTCTCTCCTCAGATGAAAGAATTAACTCAGTTGATAAAGTTAAGATATCTAAATGACTGCAACAGCAGAAATTCTCATATATTTTCTTTTCAAAACTACCCCAAATTTTTACACTAATCCAAAATGAACCAGGTGTTTTTCTAACTTAGTACTAAAATGAGGTTGTGTAATATCCAAATTGAGTAAAGTAGTCTGATAACCTTTGGCTCAAAGTGGATAAAATCTCAAGAATCTAAGTAAACCTGTGAAACTCCCATCATTAAGGGAGGAAAATCCCATCAGGTATTTGACCACCTACACCAAAAAGTCCTGGGGAGACAATTTAAATTTTAAATTGATCCTGGGAAGATATATTTGGAGACAAGATTATCAAATCCCCTCCACTGCTAGACCTTACAAGGCTTGGCACTCTGGGCCCTCACTTTGATGTAACCTCCATAATGAACCAGCCTTTCAGCTCCTGATGCAAACTTGTGACTATCATATAGAGAAGGCTGTACCAATTTCCATGGGCACTGGGATTGTTACGTGCTTCCTCTCCTCCTGCCATGGTCACACACACAGTATGAGAAGCTAACTATGGGGGTGAGGTATTGTTGTGTAGCGAGTTAACAGTAAACAAACAAACAAGCAACCTTAATTCATAATGAAAGATAAATGTTATCTGATAAACTTCACCTCTCCCTTCTTCAGGCTGCAAACATATAGTCTGGGCTGTGGAGGAGCTGAAACAACACTGAGCAGCATAGTGGAAATATTTGTAGACAGAGACTGTAGCTTGTAAATGTTAGTGCTAGCCCTGGGAGGTGAAGAGTGAGAGTCTGTATTGCCGTACTAAAGATTGGCAGAGACGCGGGGGAACCAAGGAGAAGTACATGAGCTCTTCAAGCTTACTCCAAATGTCACTCTAACATTTACAAAGCTGTGTGCAACTGTTTGGGAAGAAATCTCTTGCAAGAAGGTTTAGAACAGAAGGATTGTTCTTCAAAGACTAGGAGTGTAATGGGGAAAGTGTAGAGAAATCTGCTGCTAGAATGAGGGTCTGAGAGTTTACGTTATATGAGTGACAGGGTTTAGAAAATTATGTGACTTCTCTTTAGCTCCAACAGCTCTAAGTCCTCTTTCACTGTCCTGTCAAGCTTCATAAAGCGCGTGATCACTATCTTTTCAGTATGTTCACCAAGAAAAAGGGATTATAGTGAACATGGAGCTGGCCTCATCTCAGATGTATGCAGTGTAAAAAAAAAAAAAGGCAGATGATGATTTGTAGTAAGGGGAATTACAGAAAATTAAAAGGAAAAAATTACACGTGGAAGGTGATTAAATACCAGGGAAGGCTGTGGAAATTCCACCCCTGGAAATTTTCAAAACCCGACTGGAGACCTGAGCAACCTATTCTGCTCTTGATGCTGGCCCCACTTCAAATAGACAATTGCAATAGGCTTCCAGAAATACCTTTAAACTAGGGTTATTCTATGGCAAGTGCCACAATGAATGATTTTACTGGACACTGAAACATTTCAGAGACATCATACTACACCTGCAAATTGCTACTGATCCCTGAGCTGGAAAAGATTTTGCCTCTTGTATTATAATATTAATGGCAATGCTGCTTACAGCACATTGTCATGACTGGAGAAACAGAAGATTTGAAGAAACAGGAGATTCAAAGCGTGGTTCTCCTGCAGGCACTCTGTGTCCTTGGGTAAATATTTACCCCTGCTGAATTTTCTCATCACAATTACAGTTGCAATACAGAAGCATATTATGACAGACTAACATAATCCATCTCTTCTGTGCCTTCTGTCCTTTTGCCCACAAGCTGGTATGCTTTCACTGAACAAACTGCCAGCATCTCACACTGGCTCCTGACTCTCAGGTGAAACTTAAAAGGCTTAATTTTCCCCATGAGGATTCTATGGGTCTCACACAGTACTCAACTTATTTTCCCCAAATTTCCAGGAGGTATGGGCTCTGCTATAAAATCCACAGATCTGGGAAACCCACTAGAAGGACAGTTATCTTTAGCCTATCATCTTCGGAAAGGAAAGCTGTGGTATGAACTAAATGTGTTACTTCTTGTAAAAGAACGGTTAACCTCCCCTCAGTTGTGATTTTTGAAAATTATATTTTGCCTTTGGCTGTTGGCTTAAGCAATGTGCACAGCATAGACCAAACAAGATTCAACTTTCTTTCTTCCTTTTTTTCGTCTGACAGCCACTAAACCTCGAACTCGCGGGCAAGTTGTGGAAGAGGTGCTTCAATAGGAAACTGAGCAGAGGTAAAATGTGGGTCTACAAACCATGGACTAAACTTGTCCACCAAAATCACACACCACAGTGTTTCTGAAAATGTAATTATTCTTCAACCTAGGAAATCTCAAATTTAAGAGGGGCCAGAAGTGAGAGTTCAAAGACAGCCACGCTGAATATACATAGGCTGATGATCAGAATAACTACTTATAACTAATGTAAGGCCAACAGCTTAATAGAAAGAGGAACATCACAGCACTCAAAAGGGCCGGCAGTAGGTCAACTCTGGAGGAAGCTCAGTACAACAGAGCAGGTAGCAATTAAAAGGGAACATTTTATATGGGATTTCAGACTAAATCTTCCAAACTTAAAACAGTAGATAAAATAAACAGCATTTATAATAGTAGAATCTGTAGAAAGGCCCTTTCATAGTGTTCCTATCTATTACAGAGCTGCTGCTTTCCCTAAAAACATTTGCAAAGCCACAGTCCAGGGGGGATGCCTGAGAGCAATGGTGCAGCACAGACAGTGCAGAAATGATGACACTAATTTACAGGGGTCCCACAGGCTCCATCCATTCCTATTCCTAATGAAGTTATCAGCAGAGATGCAACGGCCAGGGCTGCTTATCCAGCTAATTACAACTACTGGACAATTACTGCAACCATAATAAAGAGGAAAACAGAAGCAGAAACTAACAGTTGGCATGAGATGGCAGTTGATATTGCCAAGATCACGAAGGCCTAGGTAAGAGATGTCAGCGTGTAAATTTCACTAGCAGATATAAGAAATTAAGTCCTACTTTCAAGCAAATAACAGGCACTGCCTTTTGAAAATATGATTTCCTGCAGACTGAATTCCACCGTATGACTCTGGCACCTGCAAATAAATATGTTTATGTAGTAAAGTATTTTAAATTTTAAAATAGAACAAAAAAAAAAAAAGAGAGAATTGACATGCACATGTATAGTGCTTCTGTAGTAATGGTTACTTTATTTAACCTAAATTTCTTTGTTTGGACAGTTAGAGGAACATCCAAGAGATATCCCTCTCTGACTGCAAACACAATCAAATGCAGTTTGTTCTCTTACAAAATCAATATTTCTTGGTAAGGACAGAGTTAGCAACTCATAGTCCAAAACACTGGCTATAATTATGCAAATTCATGTATTTATTCAACTGTTTACAAGTCTATCTCAAAATGCCTAGGGCTGTAGTGCAGCATCTTTGAAGTGCATAGACTAGCATTCAGAGAATGAGTTTAGATAGAATAGCAGCCAGTCCAAACCCTCCATCCAGAACTCAAGGATTTAAATGTATGGAGAAGGGAGTTCCAGTAATCTTTTTCTTCTTGCCTGAGCTAGAGCCCGCAGTGATTGTGAAAGATGATAAATCCTACTTCTTGGGGAAGTTGTGAAGGTTTAGTCAGTGTCTGAGAATTCTTTGAGATCTTCAAGTCAAAAGAACTTTTGATTATAAATTAAAACAGTAACTGTGATCCTGAACTATTCATATTTGCTATTGCGTTGCCTATTTCACTCACTTCAAAGCTCAGGATAGCTGTCAGAATACAACAAAGAGTGTCATGCCTCAAAAACACTGCCTGATGCCAGTTAAGTAAAGATGAAACTACTTTAACTGTTACTGTTAGTAGATTTGCTGAGATAGTTCCTGAGGGATGATGCTATTCTGACTCAAAATAAGACCAAATCTTGAAATCACCAGGTATCTTATGCTGAAATGTAGCCAAACTTGGGAATTATGCAATACAGTCGTTGCCAGAAGATTCTCAAATCACCATGTACAGTATCTTTAACTTTTACTGAAATACTAAGACCTTTCCTGCTCCTAACAGAAACTGCAAACCAGTCAAAAATCACCTCCCATATCAAGACATTATCATTATCTTACACCTTCTCTTTAACTCAGTTTTCCATAGTTTGTGTGAGTTTTGATGCTGGATTACTTGCTATTTATCCTATCTAAAGCACTTATGTCCACTGTAATAAGTCCAAAAGTACATTTACTCTCCAGATTGCAAGCAGCTAACCAGATGCAGTGTATTTTGTTACAATATTTCTAATCCATTACATCAAATTATGCCAGGGAAAAGGGTTGTCACAGACCTGTAATTTGACTCAAATAAAAAATTCAGCATCTGCTTATCAGTGCCTGAGCCTCCTGCATGACGCCACTTTCAAAACAGCTTCTTCACTAAATGCTATGCAGCATACCTGCAGAATTAACTTCTTAGAAAATAACTCAGTAACAGCTTGGCAGACAAGAAAAAGCTTCATTTTGCCAGTGTTTTAAGGTTCTCTAGGTTCTGATACATACTTTTTAAGTCCTAAACCTAGAAGTCACACAGACCAATATTAAGGAAGAATTGGTCTCCTCATACCACCAGCATTATTTACTGTTCAGAAGAGCAAAAAAAACCAATATAATCAATATCCTTATCCCAAGGGAGATACTAAGGGAGATGTGCTTACTACTGTGTTTAGTAAAAAGAACAATTTGCATTCACCTAAAATGTCCCCAAGACTCTTAAACGAAGGAAATATGGAACCAGGAGAGCAAATTGCAAAAGCCTTCCCATTTAGCTGAGTGGAATCACAGCTAAGATCAGAATGGATAATCATTGTCTATTTACTGGAGACTACCCACAAAAGTAATTTGATGCATAATTCTCTTGTAGCAGTTAGCTCTTGTTGGTATGAAGTACACACCTAGAAAGAATTAACTCTAACAAGGGAAAAAATAATGAATCCACACAAAGAGAACAATCAAAGATGGAAGCCAGGGTAAGTTTAGGGGATGGATAGACATGCAAATGTAGTTCTGGAAACTTAAATGCTTTTATGTGCATTACTTCACCAAACCTCTAAAGAGGTATCAGAGAAAGTGAGATTATTAAAACAGAGACCAACACAATTTAACAAAGCATGGCAAAAGCAGATGGGAGCGTGGCTATCAGATTAACCTTGCATAAAAGCTGTTGCAAATCCATCTTGAGGTTTTTCCGAGACAGCCTGATGAGAACTGGCCCTACCAGTAAATTGTGTTTACTTCAGAGATGAAAATTTTTCTCCTCCCTCATTATACAAGGCTGGAAAAGGGGGCAGCGAGGACAGATTCTGACATTTTCTACTGTTTTAAATGTTATTTCTCTAGAGTGATAAAAGCCATTAATCATTACCAATGAAAACTGGGGAAAAAAAAAAAAAAAGAAAAAAGTAATTACAACATCTGAAGGCAAAAAGTTGCAGCAAGCAACTTTATTTTCCCTCCTTCACTTTTTCCACAAATTGCTGCTCTAGTGATATCTAACCCCTTTTGGTGGGCTTCCTGCAGTCTACACCTCTGCTGTTTCAGCACCTGTACAAAAGGGATGAGAAAGTTGGGCTGTGTCTCCGGAAAGACAACCTTCAGCAGTGAGAGCAGCATACAGGGGCTGCTCAAGCAAATGAGCTAATCACAGCAGATCAGAGCTACATTATTTACATACCTCTCATTTCTGACCATATTTCAAAAGAGTCACACAACTCACCACGAAGACAACAGACAGAAAAAGCTCTGTCTATAACGACAGAGCGGTACAGGAAGCCCACAGCTGTCACTTGGGATGGAAGCTTGCTATTGCAATTGCAAGTGAAGTTGGCATCAAGCCTTAGTGTCCCGGATGGCCCTTGCTTTGACAAGTATTCATGACCTCATCCAGAAGCCTTCTCAAGAAATGTAAAGCTAAGTCAAAGCCAATATAAAGAAACAAACTTGTAATACAGAGGACCCTATACAATTTCAGAAATAATTTAAACAGAAAGTATTTTATAACTACAGGAACAGTTTGAGCCTGAATGTAATAGCTGCCTACTGGGACAACTTCAGTTTGAAATTAAGTACATGTACTTCACCTGTCAGATTTCACCCTCCTACTGTTTACGGCTTCAAAATCAAAAATTTTTATTTCCCCCATCTTATATATTTTTCTTTTCTCCTATTGCTGAGCAGAAAGCCTATACAAAGAACAGCAAAACTGGTCAGCTACTTGCAAAAGACAAAAAAACAGTTTCAGAAAATTCTCACCTGTAGAATGGAAATGAAAACTCATGATATTTTTCAAATCTCTTCTTCCAATGTCTAACGAACTTTGGAAAACAACAAAATAGGTGTGCACAGTGCTGCCAAACACACTATATCATTATCTCAGCAGGAGTGAAGGGGCTGACTTTGCCATTACAGCAATTTTATAATGTAGGAAAAACACTCTGCATGATGTTAAAGCAACAAGAGTCACACCTAATCACATTACACCCTTTCGTCTGGGAATAGCATGGTTACACCTGCAGCCACTTGGCCTTCCAGAACATGCATTTCTCTTAGTTCAACATTAACACCCCTCTGGCATCAGCTAGACTAAATATCATCTTCACTAAGGGAAGAACAAAACAGGAAAACATACCAAAATGAAGAGGGCAAAGCTCTCACTTTTCAAAAATTGAAAGATGAGCTCTGACCAACTAAGAATGTGACAGCTGTGGGGTTTGATCAAGCAGGAAAAATGAAATCTGTGCTACGCAACAGCAGGTGCCATAAAAATCCTACAAAATGTAAGCCTTTTCCATCATGTGGCTTAACTTTGGAGATACTGCATCTTGAGATGAACAGCCTTTAAATCTTGTTCAGTATTTAGCACCAGGGATGCAA
Organism: Perdix hodgsoniae; assembly: GCA_035772895.1. Lineage (NCBI taxonomy): Eukaryota > Metazoa > Chordata > Aves > Galliformes > Phasianidae > Perdix > Perdix hodgsoniae. Next base: position 1,987,162 of record JAPSGF010000001.1, on the reverse strand, counting down.
CAGGAGTACTCTAAAACTGATGCTGATGAAAAAGCAGTCTTTCAACTCTAAGCTTGGAATTCACAAAACATTCTGCAATATGACTGCAATAAGGAGAAGGGATTGCAGCTGGACAACTTACTCACACCTTCGGAATGTTCACAGTTTTATCTGCACATTCTCACTCACCGTTATGCCACTGCACTTCACAGAGGTGCCTTTGGTGTGGAAGCTGGAGAGAGTTAAGACTTCCTCAGGTTTAGAAGGAAAAGAAGCAATTCCTCACTGGCAGTAAAACACACATTGACAGAATACAAGAATAAGCGAAACTGCCAACTAATGAAGGTGAAACTGTAGCTTTGAAGCAGGCTTAGCACTCAGCACAAAAGGACACAAATGGTGTTTTGACCAATGTATTGAATGTGGATTGACAATTTTCTTCTTCAACAACATTAAATTATGTAGAGTTTCCTACAGCACTGGCTGCCGGTAAAGCAAAAGTATATGTTTTAAATGACAAAATATATCTTCATCAAGGTTGTTATTATTTTCTTAAACTGCCAGATGGGAGTCTCAGTTTGATACCACAGATAAGAGACTACATAAGGAAGAATACAATAAAGCTCAAGTTCAGTCGTGGATTTCTGAGGAGTAATAATTATCTTCCGATGAAAACTACTTGGCCTGGAAGAGAGCAGAAATGCTTTTGAGCCTAACCAGCTGAACTACCCCAATTATACTGATTTTCTGGACATTCAATTCACTCCACAACCAAAGCACTTCTTTTTTTCAGCCACTTATCCTTTGCTTCACAATCTGGTGGTAAAAATTCAAAATTACTCTCCACTTTGCTGAAGCAACATTTGTCAGGACCTCTATGACACTCATACTGAGCCTCTACTAACACTGTGGGAATATAAAGCAGACACACAGACTCTTAGCACCTATACAGCAATTCACTTTATGATTTTCCTTTATTTGATCTGAAAGTAGGAAAGAATATCATTTACTTCTCTTTAACAAAATATTTTCTGATCCTTGCTTTACAATATATATATATAACCAAAACTAATATATTAAAAGGAAATTAAAAATTAGAAATTAAAACATAGATGAGTCAGCATAGATATATTTGGAATGCAATTCTGACAGGTATCAGAGCCTAGCACTACAGTGTCATCAAAAAAAGGCAATTTGAGCTGTGTAGGTGTGAACCTAAGGGCCAGTGAAATTGTCAAACTGATGTGATGGAAGACAAGCATCTAGGATACATATAGAAAAGAATGCTTCCTTCATACAAATCCCACCACCATGCTATCATCAAGAGCAGAAAAACTCATAGCTTAATACATAAGTCATCATTCCCATACATCTGGATTAAAGGTATGTTATCTCACCACCTGCAGGAGCAGACATGCGGCCCCCCTTGTAGAAGGAAAGAGCCACTTCTCTCAGTTTTTCAGTATAACATGAATCACAGGTTCCTACACAAGTTCAGTCACGTTCCAGAGAGCTGCAATACAGTATTTGCCTGGTGCAGCAAGCCCTGCTGCAGGCTTCCTCCTCAGCATCTGTGGGGGAGCTGCAGAGTACAGAGGGACAGACAGGTTGTGCATATTCAGAGAACAGTACACTTTAGTATACCTTCCATGTCCTTCTGAAGTTAAGAAGTGTGCATATCTTCTTTTCCCCTGAGTGTGCCCAGAGGAATTCAGCAAGTCAAGTGAGCAGCGGGCACGAGGCAAGAAGGCTGTGGGGCACAGGGCCTTCTGCGCTCTCCCAGACCCTGGGGCAGCAAGCGCCGCCTGAGGCAGTAAGATGGCGGAGGAGGCTGCCTCTGGCTCCTTGCTTCTGCTGAGACTGCTGGGGAATATTCGCTGTGTGTCTTTACAAGGGAATGAGGACAACAGTGTGCCTCGTGTGGCGAAATTGAAAGCAGAGAAAATAGAGAAAAGGAGCAAATCCCGGCTGTCCTCCTGTAGGGTTTCTATGCCCCATCAGCTGCCAGTGCTGTGCTCTGGGCTGGGTCCTACCCACATCTGCCCCAGTGCTGCATCAGGGGACGGTGATTCCAGGGAATATTTTCCTAAATTGCACGTGGAAAGGCGTAAGACCCCACTGTAGAGAACATCCTGTTTTTTAAAATAAGCTTCTGAAATACTCTGTGACAAACAGGAAAAAGGAGTGATTTCCTAATGGATGGGCCTCTTGTCCACAATTCCCATTATATGAATCCTCCCGCACAATCTGAAAGAGTTTACATGCCCTCGGGAGTGCTTTTTGAACCAGCTTTCTTTCACAGAAGAAATTGAGACAGAAATGGAAACCAGCTTCATCCAGTGTTACACTGCAAAACCTGCCAGAGCAAGGATGCAGCCCAGTGCTCTGAACTACCATACCACCAACACCATGCCACACTTAACCCCTTTTCAGGATGCTCCAGCAGCTATCTGGCTTCTCCTCATTCTACTCTTCATCAGAATTATCAGAATATCAAGCTGAAATCAAAATAATGTAGCAGTCAACGGTCCACTTGTGAACAGGAAAATAATTCAGAAGCATAAAAAAAAAATCTAAATCTATACAGGAAAAAAGGGCAGTTCTTGACATCACTTGAAACATAGATGGTGAGACTCTACACTTACAACACCTGTTTCTCTTTCAAATTCTGCAGCAAATCAAGTGAATCAAAATTGGAAAAAACTGAGGCGCAAGACAATTTTTTAAGATTTCAATTAGCTTTTTATTTGGACTAGGACTTATTTACTGCAGAGTTAAGCATCTTTCATAGTTACACATTCTCTATTTATATCTGCTAACTGTGCAAATTTCCTGGTTCCCTGATTCCAGACCAGCTGCTGGGCACAGCTGTGCTCCAACAAATGCACCAAAACCAGCAGGGACTGCTGCAGGACTGTCATACTTCCCTGATTCCACCCGCATCTGGAAGAGGAAATCATACTGCTTTTCTCACTCAGCCCTGACACGGTTCAACAGAATAAAACCAACCTAATTAAAATACTTACTTTCTTTTTTAAGGGGGGGGGGGGAAGAGAAGATTCCAAGATTTAACACCTTTCAAACATAGCAGTAGCAGATCCCCCACACATATGAGGTTGTCAATAAAAAGAATATTGGGAATATGGGTGTACAGTCACTTGCAAAAATCTTGGACAGATCAGAGGATATCTTGTTAGCAATTAGCCAAGTGGACAGATCAAGGCACTGAATTGCAAGCAATTTACTGTCTGGCACCAAAATACATCATTCCAGTTTAATGGAAAGAAGGGGATGTAATAGCAGAGCAACTAGCGAAGTGCCTCATCAGTGTGCTGCAGCTGTATAACCACATATTTGGCATCTAAATCGCGAAGTAGGTTTCAGAATGTAAATTTCATATCCATTTGGGCAACAAATTCTATGCTGCAGCAAGGGCAAAGCTGTATCTGGTGCAAGGACTCAAGTGCAGCTTCTACCTGCCATGTACTACTGACTAGCTGGATCCTATCCCTGCTTTCCTCAGTCACTGGCAGAGTCCTAGCTGTTGTGGACAACATCCTTATCTTTAACAAACCATTTGCTCTGAAGGCATGCCACTTATACTTTGCAATTTTATTACAAGAGCTGGATTCCCTAAACTCTACACAGTGCAACCCTAATCTTTGACAAGATTTCTTGCTTTTATATATCAGAACCCCTATTTTTTTGCCTAAGATTATACAAAGCACATGACAACATGACTGCAATGCAAGTGAACTAAATAGCAGACTATTGCACTTAGTGCTGCCTTGTCTTATTCTGCTGATGAGCATTCCCTGGAAGAACAGCCTGGCAGTCAGAAAGGCCTCTGTCATCTGCTTGCCATGAAGGTGACCAGTTAGCGAACAGTGCTAATCATACTTGCTTCTGCTCACACACAGGCTATAGAGAATGAACGTTAAAGTAAGCTCTCCTTTACCAGCAATTTACTGACAGACTTTGGAAACATGCTATACTTCACCGTGTTTCTCATACTACTGTGTGCATACCTCTCCCAGATGGGATTGGAGTTTTTCTGGCAACAGCTTTTTCCCGCTCTGTATTTGAAAACACCTCTCCCAATAGCTTCCTTTACCGATCCGATAGCATAGCATGTCACTTATTACTGTTTCTAATTTGCCTAAGTCTAGATTTCCGCAATTCTTTATTAGGAGGTAGTAAAGAAGCTGAGTTATTTTAAACGTTTTATTTTTATGCAACAAAATCTTCTACCATTCCTAATTCAGAATGAATTACTATAATAAGTAATTACGTTAAGAATCAAACAAAATATACTTGGGGAATCAGTGTCTTGCATATTTTATATATTTATCCACTTTTTCACTAATTGGAAAAACATGCTGAATTATTAGCAAGATTTAGAAAGAAAAAGAGATCTTCTAAAGTCAGAAGACATTTGCAGGTTTTTATTATTCAGAGGCATACATTTAGAAGATGTATACAAGCTAGAAATAGAAGAGGCAGATAGCTCTCACTCAGCTCTCCGCCTTCCCTTACCTCCTACAAAATGCATTACACGTTACGGAATATAGCAGCCTGGCCACAGTGTGCTGTTTTAGACACTTCATTTCCAGTGTTTAACTGATGATTTCCATGCCTACCCTAGAGTTTCTCTGATAGCAAAGTAAAACAAACACACAAACCTTATTAACAGGACACCGTCTATGTTATTCAACACTTTCCTTTTCCATTTTAACTTAATATTCCATAGCTCTTATAAAATTCCTGAAATAATTCCTTTTTTCTTGAGAAAGGGAGTCCTTCCATCAGTGCAGATTTCATGGGCCTCTCTGGTTATCACATAAACTTTTTTCAGTCTCCTGATTATATTTCAACTTTTTTTTTTGGCCAGTTTCTTAATAACTTTTAATTTTAGTCTAAGTTACTCAACTTAGTAGACTCTACATTAAAAATATATATTTTAAATAGGAAATAGCTATGAAAAGTTGCTGGGGAGTATACTTTTTATACTCATATTTCTTGAATACATATTTCTACCAATTCTCACTAGTATGCCTGTGAGTGTCCAACATCACTTCAATAGTACACAATTTAACTGGTTAGGAGTTGATATTCAGGTTCATTATGTTAGCAAAGGTCAATGGGTAAAACTATTTAAGACTCCCTTCTTCTGTGCTCTGTAAATCTTGTATCACTATTGAGTTAAATATATCCAGCCAATCACTGACGCACCATACAAAATCCCATCATTTGTTTAGTGCTTCATAAAGGGCAATGAATAATTCTACCTTTTCAATGCCAAAGCAACTAGAAAGTTTTTCCCCTTGAGTGGCTCAAGTGGTATGACATTTGATCTACAAAAGATTGCTTGTATACCTCAAAAAAAAAGAATCAGCACTGCCTGAAAAACCACACAAGGACTGCATTAGCATTGAAGGTATAGAAAAGTAGCACAAGGCAGAAAGTCACTGTTGTTTTAAAAGAAAATCTCTATGACCTTTAAGGATTTTTAATAAATACTGCTGGTCTGGGCAATGTTGTTCTTTTGGGGATATAAACTCAAATTATTAATATACAGAAGCAAAAGCTGCCCACATTTTTCTACTGATGCATCATCCAGCAATAATACAAAAATGACTTAGATAACAAAAACAGAAATATCAATCACTAGGTTAGATTTTCTACCTGTTCCCATGCCAAGGCATCCATTAGGCTCAAGAAAATCTATGAAATCGAAGGTCAAGTATTAGCTAGAATCAATGTTTTGACGGTCTTCAGCTTTTCCCACCTTAGAATCTGAAACATTTAATGAGTCATGAATTTTTTCACCTTACAACTCTTTTATTACTTAGGAAAGTCTTATGTATCTGGTTGGGTTTTTTTGTTGTTTTTTTTTTGGCAGCTGTGGAAGAAGCAGCATGGAAAGATGCAACTTGTCGGAGCTTTTGATAAGCCAGAAAGAAAATCAAAAAGCATGCCTATACTGTGTACCTTTGTGAAGCACTATCCTGTTTATATCCCACGTATGTCAAGGTTTGTTTTGTGAGAAGTCCTGATCAAATTTACTTATCAGCCGAGCAGTGACACTGAATTTCCATGCCACAACAGCCCTGCTCACACAGTGCACCTGCAGGTACTGCTAATGGGACAACAGCCTTGCAGAGCAAAGAGGACCGTGCACTCTGTACGGCTTGGCTCTCTCTGTTGGACATATCACAGCACTTGTTCTAAACAGCACCTCTTTTGTAGCTTTGCAAAAGCTTTGCAAGTAACAGCACAGTTGCAGTTTTACCTGTGCTCCCAGGGAAATCACTGTGTCTTCTCTCACTGTCGGGTAACATTTCATGAATGTTCATTTATTCCTTAAGTTATAGATGGCGTAAGTTAAGTTTTGTCTTATAAGCACATCTTCAGTGACTTCCTCCATATATTAGCTGTCCCCAGGTCCCCTGGATTCTGTCCAGGCACACAGGAAATGACAGCTGAGTTAGTGCAATGCAGGATAAGAGAGGCTGACCCATGGGGAGCTGCACAGTAATCAGCTTTTCATTACTGCTTGGCTGAAAGGCCTAAATGATTCAGCAGTGCTCTTCCAAGTGGGAAAACAAACAAGGAGGGGATGAAGGAACTTAGGTTCTGATATGAATTATCTTTTCCCTATCAGAGTATGTAAGTATTTATCTCTAGGAACAGCTAATAAGAGATCCAGGAACTGTATCAGCATGTCCACAGAGGTCTGCAGGTATTATTTTATAGACCTCAGACAGCTTTTTCAAGGTGGAAAAAGTTTCTTAGTGAACTAAGACTCTAATAACTAAATGATCTGATATCCTAAATTCATAAATTTAAATCCCAGTGTAGTAAATACACCCACCTCAGCCTAGGTCTGTAGCTAATTATTTTTATAATCTTTATTAGGTAACTTAATTGCTCTGTATCTCAGTTTTCCAAAACATGAAATAGTAATGATACCTATCTCTTTTTTAAAACACTGCTTACATGCAAGAATGGCACTTCTTTGTGTAGGACTTTCACTTTGCATTCTTATAAATAGTTCAATGTGGGTGACAATTGTTTAGCTATTCTGACATCCCAAGAACAGGTAGAGAGGTCAGTAATGTACTGGCTTTCTCTCAGCTGTGACCTTGTCTATTTAAGTTTGAACAATCTCCCATGGGTTATTTGTATGCATGGATACAAAAAACCACCTGAGCCTCTATCTCTGGCTTCCACAGAGAGAAAGCGGATAATACTGTGACTTGGCAGGCTCCACATTACTATGGCAGAAATAGTATACAATCTACTGCCAGTGTGCAAAGACAGCCTCAGCATAATGTTGCATGTGCTATATCACTGCTTGAATGCTTCTGCCACATCTCATTACTGAGCATATCTCGACCCCAAACATAAGAAGTCTAATGCCGGGACCCCTGTATCCCTCTTTCCAGTTGCACCATTTTGCTTCTCCTTCTTGCCCTGGAGTCCTCCAAGGTAGCCTTCACCAAGATGTTACTCAAGTATGTAACTCAATAATAAAGCGGAAGCAGGAAAAAATATAAAACAGTCACTCGTAGGCATCCAAACTGAGTGACAGTTTCTAGCTCACACCATTCCTTCTGTTCCTAACAGGATACTTTTTTGCAAGGATCCACTTGCTATGGGTCCTACACAGTTTTAATGGAATTTTGTCAGTCAATGCTTTGGCATATTGAACTAGTAGATCTCCAGAGTCCCAGACCACTATACCTGCCTAGTCTGAGTGGTGTGGGGTCTGGGAGAAAACAACTTGCAGGAGAAGAGATGTAGCAACTGTTTCAGAACTTCTGAAACTTACTGTCTTGAGGCTTTGCTGGTGGCACAGATGAGGGAATTGAATGTAGGCAACACACACACACACAAAGAAAGGTAAGCAATCAACTTTTAACTTTTATGGCTTCTCTCAGAATAAAACAATAATTGAAAAAAAAAAAATAGATGGGCTTAGCGAAGAGTAACCAGTCAGTAGGAAAAGGCAAAAGAAAAAAAGACATGACAGCATTGTAAATCAACTAGGTGAGAACTGAATAAATGAGGATACTGATTGCTAATCTACATCCTGTCACTCTGACTTTATAAACAGATTAGCTCATGAGGCCATGTGTGCAAAAGCACCCCTATAAAAGCACTGTCTTTGACAGTCTCATCAGTATTCACAATGGACCAGGTTTTCATTTTATGGCTGCAGTGTTCTTGTTTCTTCCACAGATCCATTAGCGCTGTGCATGCTGCACAGTCAATACCAATTCCAGCATACACTTTTCTGCCTTTTTTTATTTGGACAGAGGTCTTTCTGTCTTGTGCATCCATTACTCTTTGACACGGCTTTTTGTAGTAGTCCTTTATTTTTTGCTTTATATCATTTTTAAGGAATTCAATTACCTTTGACTTTAAATAAAAAGAATTAAAGTAAAGCCAAAGTGAGACATTTAGAAACAGCATAGCAAAACACTTCTGTTTCTCTTTACTGCATGTATTTTCCTTTTGTCTGATTGCTTAACCTAAAAGGGCTATAAAATGACACGAGAATAAGATATGAGCCTAGAAACAGGACTGTGATGGTGAGTGCCAGTCTGGGACAGCTGTAAATTTCCCTGCTGAACACCGCACAGTCTCCACCTTCCACATCAAGGTGGCTAATGCCAAGTCCTCCACACCCCAGCAGATCTCCCTGAATCACGCCAAAACTACTGGAAAGTATACTGCTGATTATTACCTGTGCCTTACTTTAGCCACACCCTCAGCAGATCGACACTGTGCTCAAAAAGAAGAAAAGCTTGAATGATTAGAATTATAGTCTTGAGGAAAGGACTTTGGCTGCAGTGCTAAATCATCCTCTAGACATACATGATAGGGAGGGAAAACCTAAAACTCTTTACTGGTCAGTCCTCAGAGATGATACGGCAAAAACATAATGCAGAATGAAGATTTGCACAAATAAAACAAAAGGGCTTACCACAGAAAATGGAACAGCGCGACTTTTGGATTTTTCATCAAAAATCCAAACCATAATAAAAGAGAACTTCAATGGGGAGCTAATAATGGCATGGTGAAAATTTATATGTGTTCCTGACTAGAAACTGAATTGTTAGGCAGCTAGGTCTAAGAACCACATCTCCTACTATGAGTTCAGTGCAAGAATCCAGATTTTTGTGAGACTGCTTAACATCAGGAGAGTCTTTCCTTTGATCTCATTTTTATCTTTAGTCACAAATATTTAAGTTAGAGATTTTTTAAAAGGCTGTGGTAAAAGTAGCGAAGAACAGGAACAAGTTGTCCAGAGATGTGGTGGAAGCCCCATCCATGGAGATATTCAAGGTCACACTGGACTAGGTTTGAATCTAGCGGCAAAGGTCCCTGTTTATCACAAGGGAGTTGAAACAGATTACCTTTAAAGATTCCTCAAACAATTATACAGTTCTATGAAAATATTCTGGATGTTTTCAGTATTCTTGCTTATTTTTCACTATTCAGCAAGCATGTCTTTTGCCAAATACTCATTCAGGGGTAAGTCTTGTCCTAACATGGCAGATAAGACATATGGTACAATCTCCATTCTGCTCTACTCAGCCCCAAACCCCTTATTCTGTTTTCTGGACTGGATGGATAAAGATCTCTAATGACTCTGTCTTCAGTTTTCCTCTTCTTGTCACACAAGCAAAAGAGTAGAAATCAAATCTACAGAATAGTTCTTTTCATCATTCTACTTTCCAGCTCTACTCAAGACCAGGCATGTCAGAAGGACTGACCTACCTTCTAATCTCTAATGCAAATACCTTAGGAGAAGAATAAGGCATATAAAAGACAGCTACTCTGCATATATTTTTCATCCCAAGCACAAGTATAGAACTGACTGAGCTGTCAATATAAAATGCTTTTCAGCTGAGGGCTGAAGAGCCATTTTCCATTTTTATTCATTTAATGAATGGTACTGGATAAAAAATCAGTATTTAAAATACCACGTTTTCCTTTTCTCGACAGTTTGAAATGGTGGCTGTGGGTATTGGGGTAACCAGACTTAAAAGTCCAATTCTGCGTGACTCCATTTGAATCCTAAACTCTGATGCTTTGATACAGCTTCCACCAGTAATTCCCTCCAACCACCCTGTCCTCCTGATTCCTTTAACAATATCGTAACATAAAGGATTATGATTCTTCCTTGTTCAAAAGCAGAAAAATGTTAAGTTGCTCCAAAGAACATAAGATTAGGATGGTAGGAAAGTCTTATCCAGAGCGATTTAGGATGACCACAAGACCGTGCCTTAGCAGGCAGAACTTTACACGTCAACACCTACCTGTAGGCCATTTAGGAAAAAAAAAGAAAAAAGAAAAAAAAAAAAGATGGAAAGAAACATCATGAAATGAAGAGCCCTTAGCACAGTGCTTGTACATTTTCCTGGTGCTTTATTGTATGCAGTGGGATGGCTTTTGCATTAATGTCACGGCTATGACCTGAGTGTTAGGTTTTAACTACTCATCACCTATAACTGCAAAGCAGGAAGTAGCCCTGAATCTTGTACCAACATTCTCTGAATAGCTTGTTCCTGTTCATTACTTTTACCACAGCCTTTTACAAAATCTTTAACTTAAATATTTGTGACTAAAGATAAAAATGAGAACAAAGGAAAGACTCTCCCGTGTCACGGAGTTAACTAGATCAATCTATGCCCATGACAGGGGGCAGTAGGCCCCTGCCCCCCCTCACCAACCGCCCCAGCCCCACAAAACTGGATGGAAGGAAGGGAGGAAAAAACAAACAAAAAACAGTGGCAACAATCTATGGAGGAAAACTTGAGTCAAACCTGAAAAGCTTGGAACAGCTAGGAAAACACCCTCCAGCACCCACTGCCAGGCAGTAAGAGACCGCCCCACCTGGAAGGGCCAGATCCCATGACTTCCATTGTGTACAGGGATAGGTACATGGAACTGGAGCATTAACACTTCAATTCCAGTATACTACAAGATGTTTTGATGCGGAATACTGAAAACCAAAAAACATAAAACCATGACATCCTGGTGTTAAGCAATCTCACAAAAATCTGGATTCTTGCACTGAACTCATAATAGAAGATCTGGTTCTTAGACCCAGGGGCCTAACATTCTTTTACCAACATTTGGGCCCCTCACTACAAGAAAGACATTGAGGCGCTGGAGCGTGTCCAGAGAAGGGCAACGAAACTGGTGAGGGTCTGGAGCACAAGTCCTATGAGGAGCGGCTGAGGGAGCTGGGATTGTTTAGTGTGGAGAAGAGGAGGCTCAGGGGAGACCTCATCGCACTCTACAACTTCCTGAAGGGAGGCTGTGGTGAGGAGGAGTTTGGCCTCTTCTCCCAGGCAGCAAACAGGACCAAATGGCTACAAGTTGTATCAGAGGAGGTTTAGGTTAGACTTAAGGAAGAACTTTTTCTCTCAGAGAGTGGTCAGGCACCGGAATGGCTGCCCAGGGAGGTGGTGGAGTCGCCGTCCCTGGCAGTGTTCAAGAGGCATCTGGATGAGGAGCTGCGAGATATGGCTTAGTGCTTGTGGTAGCAGTGGTAATGTGAAGACGGTTGGACTAGATGATCTTATAAGTTGTTTCCAACTTTGTGATTCTATGTGATTCTATGATTCCATTTATCAGGATGAAATTTCCCTCTTCTTCACCTTACCCTCCAATTTGTTCTTGAGCACACACACAAAAAAATGAGGATGCTAGTAATGAAACAAACACCGACAATGAAAACTCTTATCTATGCATTCTTAGACCCTTTAGAAGAGTGAGTGAGAGTGGTTTAATTCAACAGTGTCCTGCCTTGGGCTGTAGTACCCAGTGAGGGTTTTACCAGGACCGCCCTATGAGCAATTCTGTTGATTAACAACTTGTGCCAAAAGGCAGAGAAACCAAGCAGATCTGACTGAAACACCACTAGATATGACCTTTCCACGATTGTGGTGATGGCTGTGCTTTTGAATATCCTTACCATATCACATAATAGCCTAATTCAATCAATCAAAGTGTCCAAGGGATGACTGTCTATCTCCACATGGAGAGAGTCAATTAAAGCAGCATCATGAATGCCAAGTTATTCCTCTTAACCATGATGAATAGAGAAGAAATGAGAGAGAAAATGAGAGCGCTGTGCCAATGCCTGCCTTTCAGCATGAAGGCTTCCACTGGGCAAAGCAGAGAGATAGAGAAAGCTAATTTCGCAGATAACATCTCAAAGGCCTACACAGTCATTCCAAATGTTGGAAATAAAATTTTATGACAAGAGTACGTACATCATCCAGGCTGCTTTCATCAAGATATTCCATTAATTGTAGGGACAATTGGTAGTCTCAGCAGAAATACAAAATGATCTGATTCAAGGGTATGAAAATGGAAGGGGGGATGATGCCACTGGGACTCAGATCAGCCACTGAACAATGAAAGACTCAAAAATACGTACTGCAAGCAAGCTGGTATGTGTATCATCACACATACGGCATGTGTGATGATTACCTGAGATAGCTAGGATGAAACTGTGAAAAAATTTTTCCTTTTGCATTATGACTTATCACTCCAAATGATCTATGATTTAGTAATGATTTAGATACAGTGTGATTCAAGCAAAACTAATCTGCTATGATAACTTTCCTTTTGGAGTCATCTGAGCAGCATCGTGTCTTGACTTACAGATGAGAGGTATTTTGAGGCTTGGATTAAGGAGAAGCCATTAATCTGAGTTGCCTTTTATACACAAGTAGATAAACAAACACACCATCACAATATCAGTCCTGTAAAAGCCTATACTAAGAAAAGTGTTACAGGTTAAAAAACATTAACTAAATGTTCTTACTGATTCCACCCATGTAACATCTGTTTTGTTGTTCAAGTGCCCTTTATAGGAGCTGACAGTAGCACAAAATCTAATAGTTTTGGATGATTATATTTTTTCAACTGGGAGGATCTTGTAAAAGCTACATTCAGCAATGAACAGCCAGAAACATAAAATTTTAGAGAAAGATAGCAGAAATTATTTTTCTGTGGAATCAATTAACATATTAAGGTGAGTTAAAGAGCACCTGGAGTACTAACAAATTCACATGCAGCAAAGACCTTAAATATCAAGAGTATATGATGATGCAGGGGGGATGAATGAAAAAGAAAAGATAAAAAATCATAACCATGTCATTATAAAATATAGGAGAGATAATCAGTTGATTTTTATATGGTCTCAGATTTTCCATCTGCTCAGCATCTGCTGTTGGATATTGTCACATCAATGAAACTCTTCGAAGTTAAAGTTCAACAGCCTAAACACCATGAAATGATCCTTTCCCAAAAAGATGTAATCGATTTGACTGCAGAATTAACTACACACTCTTCTGTACTGAAGACGTCACAAAGGCATTACAAGGCCTCAAATGCCATCACTTGTCCCACTGATACATATTCAAAGCAGAGTGGAAAGGCTCACAGTATGACTCCACAGAACTGCAAGAACCTGAAATTGTTCCTTCATTTTGTTTCTATTTCCTTACAAGATCCACCTTGGCTGCAGTATTCTTACTGGATCTGGATCAATATCTGACAGATTTGGGGAACTATTTAGGTGTTGGAGTAGAACTTAGCCCTAAGAAAGCCAAAAAAAAGGAGGCAAAGATGGGAAATATAAAATCTAAAGACAGAAGCTGACTTTGCATAAAGACCTTGAGTTTTAATAGATTTGAATTAACCAGAAGTTAGAAAACTAAACAATAACCTTTGAGACAGCCAGTCATTATGGAGACAGACAAGGGAGATGAGCACTAAAAAAAAACAAATCCACAACAGGTTTGCACTTCTTGAGGAGAAGAATAGTGCACAGCATATGCCACAGTAGTAGTTGCTTGGGCAAGCTATACAGTAAGAAACAGTCTTACAAATGGATTCATGGTAAATGAGAAAATGAACTTCTTGCACATGTCCTAAGCAAAGCTAACATGCCTCAGATAATACTGAATAGAGACTTCACTAAGAAGCTAGTAATGCATAGATGCAAATGGGTGTGAAGGGATTACTTGAACTTATTCCAAATTCAGATGGAATCTTTTCTTCTGCTGTTCAGAGACATTTTGGCAAATTGTACAGCGGGAATCTACCTGACACTACTAAGTCAATGACAGAATGACTTCAGATTATGTTTAAGATCAGAGCTCCGGATCTTAAATGTCTTTCACTTTATCTCATGAAATCATAAAAATTATTCTGATGTTAAGTCTTTCCTCAAATCTTTGAATATTCAAGATCCAGCTGGGATTTAAAACATTAAAACACTGCAGCAAAGGTTTTAGTTCTAATGTGTCCAGCCCCCCCTAGGACGTAAGAAAATCTATTCCCAGCAGTTATCTAGCACGTTTCACTGCAGACTCAGAAGGACCAGACTGTCTAAATAATACCAACACATTTTAAGGTTTTTAAACAAATCTGTAAGCATGTAATCATCAAACATCTTCACTAAAATAAAAAAATAAATAAAAAAAGAATCTATGCTGCTACCTGTGCCTGAGACAGCAAAGGATGTAGTACCTAAACCATGCAGTAAATGATTTTGTAGCATTTCTTATTACCAGTAATTTTACAGCATCTCTGTTTATTGCATAGATAATGGGCAGATGTTTGTTGTCATTAAACTGCTCTTAGCAAACATAACCATAAAGGTATTTGGCAGATAATAAAACAGAATGTGTATCCCTGTGCTCAACATCATCACTGCCAACAGCAGGTATATTGCTGTTCACAAACAGCATGTTGCAAAACACAGAGCAACCTGGTTTGCTGAGGAGTTAATAACCCATCTGTGAGCAAACCCAAACAGGAAGGGACACTGGTTCCAGCCCTTCAGAGAACAGGAAAGGGATATCTATGACTGCTGCAATGAGTACTGGGTGGAGATCAGAAAAGGTCAGAAACATGACTTTTCTGTCTCTCCTGGAGAGGACTAATGGAATGTCCAGTTCTGAGCAATTAATTCCAAAGGCTTAAAATCTAAATTTCAGTGCTCTTTATTTCAGTTTTAAATACCTAGCAACCTCACACTAACCTTCATTTGCTAATCTTACTACTATACACCGCTTAATAAAAGAATGGCCAATCAAGACAATTAACTAGGAAAAAGCGTAAAAAAGGAGTGATCAACAACATCTCATTTTAACTGGCTTAAAACTATCTGATTTTCAGTAGCATTTTAACTTATGCCCTTCTTCTTGGGCTTTTGGCCTCCACTGTTTCACAGCGTTTAGGTAGAAGGAAAACATGCAGAGAGCTTTCAGTAGTGGAGCAGATCCATGGACCCTTTGGGGTTCATGGCATTTTCACTGCAGCTATAGGAAACAACTACAGTGAACACAATGCACATTGCTCCTCCTGCTTGTTTAATGCCAGGGCTTTGGGGTTCTTTTCAGTAAATTCTGTGGGTTGTGAGGAGAATGCTTTTTCTCACAGCAAAGAAGTAGGTCATGCTCCATTAGCCAGACCTCAACTTCTGCCCTTAACACTTTCATTTAGTGCAATTAACAGGACTGCTGTGACCTGATGCTCTGGCTTGTGTCAAATACTAACAAATTAGAAACCAAAAAGCACAGAAGATACTAAGTAACTAAAAAATACTGAAGAACCTTCACAGTAGTTGAACCACTTCTCTCTCCCCCTCCCTCCTGCCTGTCTGTATCATCTCTTAAGCCCTTTTTCTGGACTGACTAGCAAGCCATCCAAATTTCTGTTGAGTTCTCTATGAGAAGATATTTCACAAACAATGAAAGGCAATGTGCTACTCATCACCCTTGAGAATCCTTTTTGTCATTTCTCACACAGTTTGTCCTACAGTAGACTACAAGGGACTCAGCATCACTTAGAGGAGGCACTGTGTCTTCTCTGCCTGCCTCTTTTCTATCTTCTTTGCTTTATGTCCCCCCACCCCAGGACATCCTCGCTTTTGTCAGTTTGGTAGTCTTGGCAGTTTGGCACTGTCAGCTCCTCCCTAGCACAGCCCTGACAAAGTGTGGCAGTACTGAATTATCTGACTAGAATCTCCACATAATAAATGAAAGGAGATAGGCAAATCAAAAAAGGAGGCAAGCAAATCACATAATTGCTCTGGATTTCCCCTGAGAAGACACTAACTGCCTCACTTGGCTTCACGAGGAGCTTAGGTGCTTAGCACAAGTCCTCGATGCCAACCTCTACGTTTTTTTGGTTTTTTCTTTTAATCTTATAGTACTTATCAAAGTCATCTAAAGAAAGAGATCAGAACATTAGTTGAATTAAATGAATGCCACTTGCAAAGCTATCAGAGACATGCCATGCCTTCTTTTCCACCCCTGAGTACAGCCACACCACTGTTCCCTTCCAATAGCTGTGGGATCTCTGACATTTCAGAAACTTGTCTGAAGGATGCAGTTGACACACTGCCAAATACTGCGTATTTGCACTGTCTTAACACAAAGTACCTAAACCTCTCTTCTAACTACGAGACAAACAACTTCGTTTCACAGTCCTTTTTAGATGTAGAACAGTCTTTCATATAGCAACATGGAAAATATACAAGAAATATAGCAACATCGATGTAAAATTCTATATCTGGAAAGCAGGAGATATGATTACCATTATCAACAAATGAATATCTGCTTCTCTGTCTGCTACATGTATGTTTTTGTATTTTTATTACCCTAACTAAATTCTAAGTGTGTGCTTTGCTTATTCAAGATAAATGATTCTCCTGATAAATAACAGACATATGAGATCCTTTAGGATTCTCTGCCCCTTAACCTTAACCTAAATCTTGGGTTGCAAATTCCTTTCAAGAATTACATCCCCCTCTTTTAACAGAGTTAGGTGTGGGGAATCAAAGGACTGTAGCACTTCCAGTCTCCAGCGGAGACTAGAAAAGTATGTCAGTAAGTTTGCTTTATTAAAGAAGCTAACGTGCTCCTTCATTCCTACCCTTCCACACCAGCCTTGCTCCTGTAGTATTATGGCAGCTCTCTAGTCACGGTGCAAAGTGCCATTTTGGCACAGCAGCATTTCCCACTGTGATTCCCTTCCCAGTCTTCACATTAACTTTTCACATTCCAGGAGTATTTATGTCACAGGCCAGCTGAAATCGTGATTTGCAATGATTCTTGGGTGTCAGACCATGAGAATGAAAATTATCTTTGCTAGCCTGCAATTCTTCTGTTCATAGAGGCAAAATCACTTTGCACCAACACAATCTCCTCATATCAAGTACTTTGATCACAGCAATACAAAGCTGTGATGTAACACCACAATAAACACTGTAGAATCAAAAACATTCCAACTGCAGAACTTTTTCCATGTATACAGTCTCCAAATACTCACAAGCTGCTTCAAAGAACCTCACATATGAAAACCATGTTTTGCTTGACATTGGGCCTAAATCTCTAAGAGGGTTTCTAGTTACAATAAAAATGAGTTTCTCAAGATTAGGACTTCTGCATATATCATCTAGATTGAGCCGAACTATATCATCATTATTTTTTATCACCTTAAATAATGTTTAACACATATTTTTTAAGACCTCAAGATCCCACATTGGTAATTATGCATGCACATGCATCTTTCTTACTTTCTTACTAATACTGATGCTGGCCAGAGCATGTAAGCTTAGCATAAGCTAAGTTATAGATCTCAAGCCAGACTCAAGGTTCACTTCTAGATTTTGGTGGTTTCATGCCCTTAACCTCCTGATTTCACTGATCTGAAAAGGAACAAAAAGCAAAACTACAAACATTTAAAGTACAGAAGATGAATTCTGCTCTTTCCGTTATTGGTTACCTTTGGATTCTCTTCTGATAGCCAAGTTCATGAGATGGACATAAGACCAAGTCCAGAAAGACTTGAATCACAGAACTGGTTCCTCCTGATACCAAGTACAGACCAACGGGAAGCATAATTACAGTTTTGAGGGGAAATAATGTAGATGGTAGTGCTTCTTTTTATGTCTTTGTAGGACGTACTTACACAACAACTGGCCAAAACAACTCACAACACTGTGGTTGACAAAACCTCTGATGTTTTCCAGAATCATCTAATCTATAGCCTATGAGAGAGAACTGCTGAGCTGACATTGGCATTGCCAACATACATGAATTTTGTGACATAGTATGTCCTCAGCATGGATTGCAATCTTGATGCTTCAACTGTTTTAAGGACCACTGGCAATTAACTGCTATTGTTGATTAGGGCAACAAACCACACACTTACTTCATTTCAAGGGCATCACCAGAACAATAAGAACAGCAGCAATTAATGGAATCACTTGCTATTTGAGAAACATATAGCTCAGATATCTTACATTTCTGAATTCATTTCCATGTGGCCTAGAACACATAAGTAAGCCTGCCTGTACCTGCCTACTTTTCTCATTTCTCCAATTCGATGTCTTTCAATCACCAGTCAAAGAGTAACAGTAAGGGGCAGAGATTCATCCACTCACTCCTTCATTAGATCTGTCCTACTCCCACATGTAAAAAAGAGGAAGATTAGATAAAACTTCGTCATGGAGTTATCCCTAGATCTGTGTCTGCGGGAATGTCGCCCCTCCCCTCCCCATCTGAGAACAAAGAACCCAGATACAGCGGTCCACAGAACCAAAACATCTTTACATCTGCTCCAACTGATTTACATGATGTTATGATGTGGAATACAAACAATAAAAAAAAAAATCACAAAACCATGACAAAGTGGGATATGTGATCTATGCCATGCAAGAAAAATCACAATAATCACAGCAATCCAAGTTTACATTCAATATGTTTTCCAGTAATTTGCCTGAAATTTCTCACATATGGCAGCATTTTCTGTCTTAGAAGACAAACTGTACTCAAAGTGACCCCAGAGCCCAGAGAAAAGGACTTCAGATTTAGGGAGTAAAGTAGCACATGAACATAAGTTCATGGAATGCAAGTGAAAAAAACTGGAAGGAAACAGATATGAGAGCTTTCCTAGTGTCGGGACCAGAACTCTCTGCTTTGGAAAGATCAACATGGGCACAGGAAAGTCTCATGGAAAAACTCAATTTTCTTCTAAAACATCTTCACACCTTCAACTCTGCATAACTTACCTCTCTCACACGTTCTCCCCCAATAGCCAGTGCCAGTGCAGTCACAAATGAAGCGGTTCCAGCCATCCTTGCAGACTGCATTATTCTTACATGGGTAGCTGTCGCATTGCTTGGTACTCAGGCGGGAGCAGGAAGACTTGACTCCTGCTGCATTCTGTGCCTCTGCCAGCTGCCGGATGTTCTTGCTTCGCCCATCGATGAACAAATCTCGGATACAGCCAACGTAGCCATAATTCAGCATTGCTGTCCAGAGCTCAGTGGGAAGGATGAGTCCTGCCCGGTTCTCTGGAAGCCCACCCAGGTACATGTCACCCTCCAGATCTAGGATCTCACTCTCTCCACTAGCGGTGAATGGGGTGCGTCTGCTGTTCACTGATATAGTACCTAAATGAGGAGGATAAGGAAACACCAATCAATGCTTTCACTTAGAGCCTCAGTCACTTATAGTCTAGGTAATTTATTCCAGTAATTCAGTACAAAAAACTAAATATTCTCCTCTACATGAATACACTCCTAACAGAGATGGTGACTCCCACACAGCTTCTTCTCTTGAATCACAGGGCATTAGAGTTTCCATGAGCGTGTCTGTGTGCCACATTGTGATATAAGGTCACTAGAATAGCAATGCAAGATCTAAACAATAAGGTAAAAATTGAGCATTATTGAATAGTATTCATCCAGCAAAGCAAAGACTTTCTGAGGAAATAAAGGATTTTTATGGTATCAGGAACAGAGAAGAAATACTATAAGAGTATTCATTCATGGGACATAGCCCTTAGACAAAACATTTCACTGGTACCTTCAAAGCTGGACATGGATGATGGGACAAAATAGACTCTTAACAAGGCAGTCAATTACATCAAATAGAGGAGGATGGCTAATGCACTGGAGGAAGGACAGTACTACTAGTTAGAAAACCTTTAAAAGCCAGAGAAAAGGGCTGGTAGAAATGTTTGATGTACAACAATAAATAGAAAATCTTGTACCTGGGGAAGAATCTCACACATAATTACAGGCTACAGCCCAACTGAGTAAGGAGCAAAAAGAACCTGAGGATATGTTAGACAACAACTTGAACATGAGCCAGTGGCATACACTTGCAATGTCAAGAGACACTGATCACAAGTTGCAATCCTCACACTTGTACTCCAAACTTAGAAAGCCCACAAACAAATTTTATGCTTAACTCATTAATGTTTACTTTTTTGTTATTTTTGTATAAAACCTTGAACTTTAGCCCCACTTGTACACTGCCCAGTACAAATACTGTTTATCCATCCTTCCCAGTTCTGGCAGTGTATATTTAAGAAGACAGAAGGAGTGATTCTGCTATCACCCCCATCTGCATAAAACAGGTGCAGTTTCCTTGGGTCAATGTAATTTGCTTTGATGAAACCTGAAGTTTGAACTTTTTATTTCAAATCACTTTGAAATAAGCTCCTCAAGCCTAATCTCAGAAAATTTCAATTTTTTATTTAAAGAAGAGCATGTTTATTTCTTATTTTCTCATTTTTCATCACATCTTTCCAGTCAAGCAAGTATTTTTTGATGATGAGACCTAATAACCATGTTTTCCAAAGACAACTATGGTGAAGTCTATTTCCAAAGCACTCAGCTTTTCATTTCCATATCCTAACATTTCATTCACTTTTCGATAAACTCATTCAGTCAGGAAAGGCCCTCATTTTTTTTCCAGAGTCCTTATAATCCAGTTCCTTTTTTCTGGACATAACACATCCTACTTTACTTGGTATACATGGTAGAAATTGCAAGAATAAGAGCACCCTTTCTGCCCATAAAGCCAACTGCATCCTGAGCTACATTAAAATGAGTGTGGTCAGCAGCTTGAGAGAAGTGATCCTGCCCCGCTAACTGTGTCTTGGTGAGATCTTCCATTGGAGTACTGCATCTAGATGTGGAGTCTTCAGTACAGCAGAGACATAGATCTGTTGGAGCATGTCCAGAGAAGAACCACAGAAATGATTCAAGGGATGGACCACCTCCCCTACTAGCTGAAAGAGCTGGGGCTGTCCAGCCTGGAAAAGAGAAGGCTCTGGGAAGTCCTGAGAGTGGCCTGTCAAATGTCTAAAAGGAGGCCTATAAGAAAGAAGGGGACAGACTCTTCAGTAGTGTCTATTGTGATTGGACAAGGGGAATGGTTTCAAACTGAAAACTAAAAGAGGGGAGATTCAGACTGGATATAAGGAAAAAGATTTGATGATAACAGTAGTGAGGCACTTAATACAGGTTGTCCAGAGGTATGTTGGATGTCATGTCCCTGGAGACTGTCAAGGTCAGGCTGGAGGGGGCTCTGATCTAGCTGTAGGTGCCCCTTTTCATCACAGAGGAAGTGGACCAGATGACCTTTAGAGGTCCCTTTAAACTCAAACGATTCTATGATTCTACAAAATTCAAACTCTATGAAATGAAACATTTTGCACCTTGAAGGTCATCAAACACTGGAAACAGGATCCTCAGAGAGGAGTTCGAATCACGAGCCTCGAAGACATTCAAAACACAAATGGGCATAGCCCTGAAGGAAGCACATATTTCAGCAGAGTTTGGACTAGAAATCTCCAGAAGTTTGTTCGAAAGTAAATCATTCTATGGTTTTACAAAGACAGTTAATTATTTTAACTTCAATCTTACAAATGGGAAATTCAAAGTAGAGGAAGATGAAGTTGCCTCTGAAGAACACTTACTATTAAAACTGTAATGGCCTCTGTATGTTGCAAGCAAAGATGCTGGTATACCTAGACTGAGGCCATAAAATAATCAGAACATACAATATAGAAATGTGATCAGCACACTTGAAACAGATGCAGAGAAGCAAAGTGACTCTTTTTAAGGTCAGACATCTGAAAAAAAAGCAGGAAACTCAACACAGGCCTCTCACATCCCAATGCAGCACACTCTTCAGAAGAGCATTCAGCAGCTTTTGTGATAAGGACATCTGCCCACCAGACACTCAGCAAAAAATTAGCAATTCACTCATGCTAGCAATAAATCATCACATTCAATTGCCTTGTCATTAAAGTAGTCTGTCCTCAGAGAGGACTATCCAGGCTTTAAGATTAATTCTACTTCATTGCATTTTTATCATACACACCTACAATAAGGTGGGAGAGTTTAGTTAATAGAGTCAGCCCTATTTTTGTGTCTCTGTGAGAAAGTGCAGACATGTATGAATGCTTTTTTTTCACATTTAATGGGTGTTGTCTTGGAGAACAGCACATACAACAAAGAGACAAGGTATTTCATGTGTGTGAAACAGGAATAATGTAAAAGGCAGCAGAGTGTCAGAAGCAATAGAGGCATTACAAATTAAAGGCTGACAGAGAACCAGAGTTACTTGATGAATCATTTTGTAAACGCTAGCTACAGCAGTGCAGACATTTTCTCTTTTACACTGTAAGAAAAGAGAAGATGTGCCAATACACCTATAATTGTGAAGGAAGTTTGTCACAGAGCCACAGGATCACAGCTACCTTTCCAACATCTCCATTGCCACTCCTCAAAAGCGGCATACAGAGCACATGTTACCCAAAAGACTGGAACACAACACAGGAGAGTTGAGCTGCAGACAGCTGCTACTACAGAGAAAGCAAACAACAACTGGAGAAACCAGAAAGGTAAAGAAACCACCTAAAAGAGAAGAAATATTGAAGAATACTGGGGAATTGTAAAACCTGGAGTGAGAGAATGAGGTTGTAAAAGAAAATGAGTTAGGCATCAGCCTGATCTTTCTGACAGTGATTTGTACCCTGCAACTATTTCTGTAAGGAAATTAGAAGTGATACTAGCTCAGTACAGGTCTTTTCAGTTCAAGCTATTGAGGTGGAAAAAATTTGAATTGATCCTAGGAAAGAGGAGCTAGATAGGCTAACATCGTTTTGTTTTCCTTCCCTCGAATCCCACGTTTGTGACTGAGTTGAAGTAGATGAAACCCCAACTTGGGAAATCTAAAGCATCTATGCGCCTCCTTTCAAGGCCTTTAGAGATTTCATGCAGGGCTGAAGAACAAACAAACTAGCACCCCAGTTGCTGGTCTGAGCTATACAAAGCATTGTGCTGATGAAACTGTAGAGAGAAGCTTCCAGTAAGGTTTTTTGTGTCTTACTGGATGGAATATCATTTGTTTCGTAGCCAAACCTTTCTGAAATGGAAAGAAGTAAAGGAGATGACATATATTAAAGGACTGGCTGTCTTAGAAATAAGAATCCCAACATTTAGAGGATTAGTTCGTTAAACCTAAACAGTTATTTCAGTTTAACGTTAGTTATTTCAGTTTAACGTTAAGTTCATTATTGGTTCAGTTTCCACAAAATATGTATTTGCATTTAAAAGTAAGACCAAAAAAAAAAGAAATTAAAAATCTCTAAGGTGTAGCAATTCTGTGTTCTGCACACAGGGGAGAAATGCCAAGGACTAACAAAAAGGGATCCTGAACACCCTTCTCACATCTACCAAAACACCACAAAATAAGCGTGGTTGACGCTTCCTAGAGGTGTGCCATGGAAAAGTCAGTGTCAGTATCCCAGATATCTGGAAGACAGAAAATCAGTCACTACGGATCATTATCCCAGCACTAGCTGTTAGCAGAAAAAGCAATTACAAACAAAAAAGGAGAGAGAGAAGAAAGAATTTGCAAATATGTTCATTTTGTTGAGCAAAGTGCTTTCAATTCAGGATCCGTTATCTCCAATCAGCGTTCAGGCCATCACAAACCTTTCTGTCAGACGACAAACAAGCTACTCCCATGATCTCACCCACAAAGTAGCAATGCCATCTGTCACAGCCTTGTAGACAGATGAACATGGGTCCCTCTTGTGGGATTTTACAACATTTTTTAGCGGAGTTTAGTATCATTTCTCCTCCTCCTGCAGCTGCCTCTCCAGGGACCAGACAGTCCCCAAGCGAGTAAAGAAAACTGAAGGCAGTACTTAATGCTAGTAATTGAGTTTATTCTTGGAAGTTAATTAAATTTTAGCTATTCTAAAGAAATCAAAGCTCAACTTATTTATTTATTTAAGGCTCCTTTTATAAAATGTTCCTATCGATGTCTTTAGGAGATAGCAATATATAACCACATATATTAAGTCCCAGTACAGTCTGATGTGAAATACAGAAAAACTCCTTATATCATCAAAGGAAAAAAGTGGCTTCAGGCAAAGACCTGTTCAAACAGCTAGGCTATGCACAGTAGCTGAAAGTCAGCTCTTTTGAAAACTCTTTTGAAAAATCCCACCATTCCAGAAGGCATTTTCACACAATTGTTCACATATTCTTAAGATGAAGTTACATTATTTGTTTCCTTACAAAATCACCGTTAGCATGCTAACATTTACACAGTGTTAGAAAAAAATGAAATACCTCTTTGTAACTGCATGGTAAGTATGTTAATTAAAATAAACTAAAAGACATTTTTGAAAATGAGAAGCTATGAGGAAAAAAAAAAATAAATCCACTGAATGCTGACCTACATATTTAGACTAGGGTTTCTACAGACTTGGCATACAGGCTCCAAGCGAAAAAGAAACCTAACCGAAAACTCCAAGATGCTAAGTGAAACAATACAGTATGAAAATGTTAATTTGTCATCATGATTTTTTCATTGATTGTGCACATTAATTCTACTTTCCTTGTAACAAAATCTAAACTGTTCTTTAAAGGCACAAGATTCAGTAGAAGGCACAGATCACAACAGGAAGGTCTCGTTTGGTTTCTGCTCAGTTGCTTTTTTAACAGAAACCCAAAGTAAATCACTGAGAATTTCTCAAAACAAGGATGAAATAATAACAGTTCAGAAGGTTCTCAAACCTTACCATTGCCTACGAAGAAGTCACCATTACAATCACATATAAAATTGTAAAGATAGGTCCAGAGTATCGGAAGATTTAGAATAAAGGTTAATAGCCTCCCTCTGTGATGCTCTATCTGATGTTCACATTAGACATCTAATGAAAATCTGTCCGTTCACACCTTTGTTTTGTTGGTCAAATGTCATTAGAGTAAGACTAGATTTTTATAAGAAAGTGATTAATACTTAGTAGGTCTAGAACTGAAAGATGAAACTACTATAGAAAAAGTCACTACTCTACCTGATCTTCCATCTCGCTGAATATCCACATGATACCATTCTCCATCATTGGCTTTCTTCTGCGTGGCTTTGACTTTAATGGTCCCAGACCCCATGTCCAGCAGCAAGTAGAGGTTCCCATCTAGAAGTTCAACTGCAAAGAAGTCCACCTTTGTGTTTTTCTGGCTCCTGGCATCTTTCCTCTCCTGAGGCTTGCCATGGGTGAAAAGTATTAGCCCATTGGGTTCGGTGGTTCGGAAATCAAATGATATGGAGCCCATCCTTTTGGTGTTCCATTTGGGCAAACTAATATATGCCTCAGGTGTCTCAAAGCTGATGGGGTCCAGTGTAGCCACATTCTCACATACAAATTTCACTTCTCCATAGATTTTCATCTTAGTATCACCAATCCGTGCCAAGCGAGACAGCTCCAGACGAATGTCATTATTCTTATAAACAACCTGCCAGACACAAAGAAAAACATCATACATCAATCCTGCATACTGTACAAATACTCCAATTACCTTCATCCGTGGGAGATAAACTTCTCCCAAAAGGCAGTGGGGAGCTGAAGGGAGACCACGCAAGAATGTGACATGATGACAGAAGCAGAGAACAGAACCAGGAAGGTGTACAGGAATGAAAGCAATGGGTATTCTGCGATGACTATAGATCACGTAATCTGGCAGAAGAGAAGAACACTTGCTGAAGGACGGAGAGAACAATTAACTCGATCTCATGCTCATTCAGCTGTAAAAGCTTTTGTATATAAAGTGCAGTGTATGTCTGGCATCATGCTGTTGTATTTGCATGAAGTCCATATAAAATACGTAACAAAGTTTAACCTCTATGTCCATCGCTACAAAGCACAGCAGGGAACTCTGTGCCACCACTGTCATTTTTTTATTATTCTTATAAACCTACTTTACCATTAGGAGAGAGATGTAGAAATAAATTAACCAAGTTCCTGTGAACTATTGATGATTGTCCTGTGGTTCCTAAAGAGCTTTAAGATGGATGGATGGATGGATAGATAGATGAATGGATGGATGGAAGGAAGTTAAGGAGGAAGGAAGAGAGAAAGAGAGAGAGAGAGAGAGAGAAATTTACCTTACCAAGAAATCTTAAAACACAACAGGCACAAACCTACAACAGATATAACTGCATAACACACAAAAATCTCTGTGCTTGGATTCAAGCACAGCCTGGGGTGATGACCAGAGCTCTGGACTCTGCATAGTGCTACATGAATGGAAAACGTGTGAGAGGAGAGTCCCAAATACTACTGAGCATGCCCAGCTCAGGTGAAAGCCCCAGCTTTCTCTTTCTCCCAGGTACAGAATTAAACTGCATGTGAAAAAGCACATCCCTCTGCCCCATGCCATCCTCTCAGAGTCAGTGACTGGAGACGGCACAGAGCTATATAGTATTCATTAATAGATCTTCCTCTCAACAGCCTTCCATGCTTCCTGAAGCTGGACGAGCACATATAGCAAGCAGAAGCATTTCTGCAAATAGCAGTTGAAAACTCTGATTTCTTGTAAGGAGGTATCATTATCAAGTACTTTCTACTTATTACATACGGCATCACACACATAAATACAGATTTGATTTCTTCTGCTTTCAAAATGCTAGCAGGATGAGTTGTCAGCAATTTACTAAGAAAAGAGAAGGGAAAAGAGATGTGTATTTTTAATTCTAAAAATATCACCTGAGGTGGTGTATGGACAGGTTTAAAAACATGGAGATGTAACATTTGGACGTGCATCTGTAATACTCAGTCTGAAGGCCCAACGGGAGTTCTGACCAAACAGATAATTCTTCACTGATGTACTCTAGGCTGTAAGTCCAGCAGTAGACTGAGGATAAGTAGATCAAAAAAGAAACTTTCCAGAATCAGAGAGACATATATAATCCTAGTAGCAACTAACAGAAATAAGCTATGGAATATCACAGTACAGGAAAGGCAGATAAAAAAATCAGCGGAAAATATTAAAAGGCATGTGATAGAGAGGATGGGGAACAAGATTCCAAAGATGACCTTAGGATAAAAAAGAAATGAAATCACAATTCAACAAAGTTGTAGCAAGTGAAGAATTTCCGTGTTTTGCTAAGCACTAAAGGAGAATTTCCCCAGAGCAGCTAGTACAGCATCTGTTCTGCCTGTTCCAAAGGCAAAATGTCCTACATCAGAGCGAAAGGAGAATCCAAATGTTAGTTCCCTTGTGGAGTCATGTCACAACATTGTAGTTCCTCCCAGCAGAGGACAGTATTGACCTGCAATAGCTCTAGTTATTTTGCTCTAGTTTCCTATGGGAGCACTCTACCCTTCCACAGACTTCGAAAACATCAAGTCTGTTATTATCCACAACACTAATAAAATATATTTTCAATTTGTGGAACTGTAGTAGTTTCATTCCGTGGATTAACCAGGTCAAATACACTGGCTAGACAGACCACATACTTCCTTCCAGCAGCTCAGTAGGGAGGTGCATTGCAGCACCTCTCTCCCTCTGGCAGACAAACAAGTACAATGAGCCAGACAGCAGAGACGAGCGATGGCTACATCCGTATTTAGAAAAGGCATGTGAGTCACGTTAGGTGTACTGCTCCCTGGGGCTCTGGGTTTCTACCTGGACTGGCAAGGGCTTCTGCACATACTTTTTGTTGGGGCCACGTCTGGTGCTTTCCACAAACACTAGCTCAGGGCAGTGTACACGGGCTGGTCTCTGCATCTTGAGGAAATGGTGGAATTGAGGGTACAAAGGAAAATGAATGGAGCAATTAAGAGCATGGAATTGCTGCTCTATGAGGACAGGACAAAAAAAAAAAAAGCTAGAGCTCTCCCATTTAGACTGAGAAAGAATATAATCAAAACTTATAGAAGATAGTGGAGAAAATGAACACAGAATAGCTCTGCCACATAGAGCAATAACAGAACTAGAGGCATTCCCAGAAATGCAAGTTTAAATAGATTTTTACTTATTTACAATGAGAACTTTTGGAACATGCTACTACAAGAAGTCATGGAAATAGAGAAGAGAGCAGAAGCAGGTTCAGAAAAAGAAACAAGAAGAAGCACAGAAGTTTTACAAACTGTTATAAAAGAAAAGGGAGGGACAGACCTAATTAATCCTCATCAGATGACTGTATGCTGTGGGAACGTGAGAGAAATGTAATGCTGATAACAACTATGCTTATGTCACAGTTTCGCATGTGGCAGAGGGGGAGAAGAAGAAGAAGGCCTCCCTTGCCCTTCATCCTCCCATCCCCTTTTCAGGGAGAAGAAAAACAAAAATGGCTCAGTTAAGATAAGGATAAATGAATTTATTACAAATGGTAAAAGCATGCAACAGCCTGCCACATGATGTCATGATATGGAATACTGATAAAACCAGGACAGCTCACGTGCTCACTCTTAGTAGCACTTAAACTGCTGCTATTGGAGGCAATATACTGAATGAATGGGCTGATGGTTCTTCAGTTCTAGCAGGGTTTTTCCTGTATTCTTAATGAATTTGTGCAATCTATCCTTTGCCCCACTGCAAGGACGGTCTGGGAAAGTGAATAATTGGTAATGGAGACAGTCCTTCTCACAGCACTTACAGGACTGGTGTGACTCCGGTGCAACTGCATTCATGGTTTCACTCTTTTATGGAGCTGCTTAGGGGGGCAAAAGAATGCCAGGCCAGAATGACTTTAATGATCTTACCATAGGAGAATTGCTCTCATAGAGCAGTATTAACAGTTCTTCACATGGACATTTGACTAAAAGATAGCATGAGTACCTGGATTTGGATCTCCTCTAGGTGAGAGGAGAAGAAAAGTAGCACAGTGCCTACAGATGATATCTGGTGCTGGGCTATGTCCTGTATCTAGCTATGACTCAATGATCTGTTCTTAGGGAATTCTGCAGGTTGTTGGTAAAAGGAATATGCTTACATTCACACAAGCAGCTTCCAGCTCCCAAGCTGAGCAACACACAGGTTATGCTTCCCTTTTCACGTATTTGATACTTGAATAACAACTTCTTTCTGCTTTGGGGAAAGGCAGAGAGTCCAATTCCAAGTTTGTCTGGGGTTCACAGCAGGCTGCCATGCATTTCACTGATTATAACACGGCCAAAGCAGAAAATCCTCAACAAAGAAGACTTTTAAAGGACCTAGAGAAAACTACATGGAATTGGTCACTAGTAATTGTAGATCTGAGAGCAAGTCTGGAAAAAAGACTGACAAAGCAACTTCAAAGGAAGACCTACAGAAGAAAGGTGAAAGGGTATTGAATGTATACGAGCATTCTGAGTCCAGTATTTTCAAAGAAGCAGATTCACCCAGATCTGAATCTCTGTTACTCAAGTATTTGTTGTTCTTCAACATTTTCTTTAAATAAAAACAAAACAGCAAATACAACCAAAGCCTAGTCTATCCTGAGAAATGTTAAGAATACCTGTGGTTAAGGAAGAAGTGCAAGTGTGATTATGCAGCTGTCTTTAGATACTGCTTACAGCCACATTTGGACAACAAAATCCTAACATACAGTCAGGTACAACTCAGTATAGTCAGAACTCTCAGCACCATAAACAAAAGATTAAAAATAACCCTTGAATGTGAATTCACCAGGTGAATTCTGAGCGGGAATAAAGAGACAGCAGTTCTTTGGCTTGGACAATGAAAAACTAAGGCAGTTTTGGATATCTGCCTTAGATATCCAAAAGTTCAAGAATGAGAAAAGAGAACATAATTAAAGGACTGGAATGCATGTCCCATAGCAAAGAATATTCAAATTCATCCCTTTTAATAGGTAGAGGTTGCAGGGTGATCTGATCACAAACTACAAGTACCTATGCAAAAAATGGAGTTTGACAATAGAGGGCTCTTAAATCCACACGACAAAGGACTAATAGGATCTGGGGGCTAGAAACTGAAGTTTGAGAAATTCCCATTTTAAAATATTATGACTTATTTTTACATGAGGGCAATTTGCTGTTGAAATAAATTACTACAGGTTATGGTGTATTCTCAGCTACTGGCAAATTAAAATAGAAACTTGTTTTTTTCTAAAAGACATAGTGAGACAGAAATTAATTATATAGCAAATCAGTCTAGATTAATCATAATGGCTCTTTCTGCCCTCATAACCTATGAATCTTTGTGTTTTAATGAAATCAACAGATGCTTCACTGCAGTTTTCCAGGATAGATGAAATACGCCCTTGCATAATGTTAAAACTGGCTGATAAAGGAGAAGAGACTCGTATTGATTCCAGTCAGACTTGCCACCAGTGCTTTGCTCAGACTTTGTTGCATGTCTGTGACTCCAGCTTGCAAAATACCACTAAAAAGAAAGACAAGTAAAAAGCCTAAGGAATAAAACTCAATTCCATAGTTCTATATATATGAGCTTAAAGAGCTTCATTTTTAGAAAGTCATCTGCTGCCAGCCAGAAAAGACTTTCAGTGAGGAAGCTGTCAGCCAGCAATATTACCTATCACCTGTGAACACTTCCTTTCTCATAGCTTCATTTTACCCGGAATCTCTGAACTATCTTGAGACTTTTAGGGATATTCCAAGGTACTGATAGAAATTCTGCAGCTCAGGCCATGACTGATTCAGAGGACTGTCCCTTGCTTGGACATAGCTTTCAAGTGCCCTTCTGGACACATTTTCCATGACAACTTACCAGTAAGCACAGCAATAAAAGCAATACCTATGAATGTGTCCATATTTAACAGATGGCTTTCTAAAAAAAGCTGATGATGTCTGTTTAAAAAGAGCAGTTTGTTTTTGTGCCACGTCTGATATCTGTATCAGAGAGGGTCGAGATGCCTAAGAGTGTCAAAGAGATAATGTCCAGCACAGTCATACAAATCCACTTCATAAGCTCTCCCTGGAAGGGAGATAGAAAAGAGAAAAAAGAATGATTGTTTGAAAAGTAAACTTTACTCTCCCAATCTCAAAAAACAATTCATATTCTCAAAATACAACTAGTACAACAACAAAAGGGTTTTTTTCTTTTTCCACGTGGAGTTTTTCTGAACATGGTTTAAGAGAGGAACAATTTAATTGTTCAGTCTGTCTTTGCTTTATGAATTGGGTTGTATAAAATGATGGTCAGGGATTGGGTAGTACAGATAGACATGGTCTCTCATTGTCAGCAGTGGAAGAATTCCATGACATCTGAGGCATTCTAAAGAATAAAGGGAAAAAAAGATATACAGTAGATCAGGTTTCCTTTAAATCTATTGAGAAAAAAGAGTTTGTTTTAAGCTGAGCTAAAACAAATTGGCAATCTGGTTTTGAGGTTTCTTAAAAACGGCAACTTTACAATTCTGAAGCATTCAAGGAACTTCTCCAGCTGAACTTATGATAAGAAGCTTCACTCATGGGTTAACGAGAGCTCTAATCAGATGGCTTTTCACAATGATGAAAAGTGTCTCTCTGCAATCAAGTGAAGATGCAGATAGAGAGTGAACAACAAAAGTGAGGAAAAAATGATGTGCTAGGCTTGGCGAGTAGCCAGTCTTCAATTCCTCTTGAAGCTGGTGCTATTAAGCAGGAAATGTGTTATGGTGCAGGCTGGACAGCGTGGTGAATTAGAAGATGGCAGCCACAAACCATCATGAAGAAAAGGTCAAAAACCTGCAGGCTGCTTAAGTTCAGCTAGCTAGGAAGGTAACTATGAAGGGTCATCCGGGTTGTTTACCTACTGCATCCTGTGTATTACTGCTTTTTTCTGCCACAAGCCTCCCATCTCATGAACCGCCTGCGTCACTTCTCAGAATTGTGAGACATTCAGCCAAGAGCCTTTCTAAGACTTCCTTAAAGACATCTGCATCATAAAAGCTGTTGCAGCTTCATAAATTACAGCTCATCAACTGGTACAGCAGAATTATGTGTTTCTAATCTGCCTCAACTAGCAAGTAGAAGCAAACGCACCAACTAATAACGGCTTACTTTGCATCTGGGACAGACTATGTGTGCAACGGATGAAGACTTCAGTGATGGGGAACTAAAGCTGCTGTACCTATTTAAAATGTACTTTTTATCTAAGTAGAATGTGCATACCTGGTCTAACCATATTTGATGGTTCACTGGGATAACAACTGTATTCAGGTATTTATAGATTCACAGTCACCATTCACTGCACTGAAGTTTATTTGCCTGGCATGAGAAACAACGCGTCCAGCATTGATAATAAATAAATGAAACCAAACAAAAGAGGCTGAAATACAATTTGTGCTATGTTGGCTGAAGTAATGCAGTCTTGCGGCTCATCTGGAAATGTTTAACAAAGAACATGAGTTTATCCTGCTAAAAATAGGAATATGAGGAGTAGAATGCTTAAACAATAAATCCATCTGAATAATCTTGAGTTTTGTCAAAAACTGCAAAAAAGAAGAA
Organism: Perdix hodgsoniae; assembly: GCA_035772895.1. NCBI lineage: Eukaryota > Metazoa > Chordata > Aves > Galliformes > Phasianidae > Perdix > Perdix hodgsoniae. The sequence goes on along the minus strand of JAPSGF010000001.1, from coordinate 1,954,588 downwards.
AGTCCCTTCCGAGTTTCAGAAGAATTCTAGGAAGATAAAGAGAAGCATTCTCTGTAGAAGAATATAAAGATCAAGAAAGAAAAAGGGATACAAGGTTGGTGGGATTCTTTCAACTGCTGTAGTGAGAACGCCATAAAAATAATCATTCAAAAGAGACTTAGGCTGAAAAATAACATTTCCTCAAACTAATCCAGTTTCTGGATACCAAGAAAAGACGACCCAATACTTCAGGTCATGACTCTCCTTTGACTTAAATTAAGCCTCTGCATCTCTTAAGAATTCAGGACATCTGAGTCTTCTCAGTTATAGCAGAGTTAACATCTGCCCAAATAATTCACACAATATCTCAGAGAAAGCTTAAACAGATTAAGGCAGTCCATCTTTCTGCCTTATCTTTCACTTGGGTATACATCAAGATAAAAACCAAATATTACTATGGACACATTTTTGGAATAAAATCTGCAATTTTTTGCCTCATGATCCGAGCGTGCAAAAGAGAGATATTCCAAATGTGCAATAAAATAAAAAGGGGGGGGGGGGGGGGGCAAAGGAAACAAAGAATTACTTTGCAGCTTTATTTAAGGTCTAGTATCTGTCTTGAGCTGTACAGTATGATTTTGCATATGCTGAGCCTGCTTCTTCTTGAGTTAGCTACAAATATTGCTCCACAGCCTTACTTATTCTTGGTGTTGCACTGCAGCATCTGAGCTACAAAAGAGTACTGTGTAGTGAAATGCCCTACTTCTTGGATTCCTTCCTTTGAAGTGGTAAAAATAAGGAGATAATTTATCACATGTGGATTTCTCAACCTCCACACTGGGGCATCTCATCTGCTAATTCATTTCGACTATTGTTGAAGAAAATCTTGATTTCAAAGGGAATAACAGACCCTATAATTGCATCTTAAGACAAAGATGACAAGAACATGAGAAATGATATATATTCATTTGTGAAGAAAAGGCATGATACTGTACAAAGAAAGAAGTTGCAAAAGAAATGCTGTTGAAAGATTGTGTATTAGCTTGAGAGACTGAACTTGTTTCCTACTGAAAAGACAGCATAGGCAGCAGTAAGATTAAATAGAAATGGTTGCAGCATAGATACCATTTGCAAACACTGGAGTAAGTGAAAATGGGGATAACAGGAAATTAGGTATAGTTTCCAGATTTCTTAAAATATTACCCTTCTACTTTCTAAGCAGTGGTGAGAAAACTGCCTAAACCCAAATGTTTTCAATTTTTTTCAAAGCATGATGACAAATCTGAGATACAAACTGGTTTTGCAGAACTGCTCATCATGCAAAAGCTCTCAGTGAAGAAAATGAGAGATTTTATCTTTACACTGCTACGCGCTAACTGAAATACTCTTAGAAATTAGACAGATTTCTCAGTCTGTTCTTAAAAACTGATACTTGTTAATATTTAGGTGTAAAAGTAACAGATATTTTACAAATATTGATGTCATTGCAAAGAATATAAAGAGTTTCATTGTGGATTCAGATGTATAAATCTTACCTTCCTTCCTGCTTCTTCTTCTTGCACATCTGGCCTAGTAAGAAAGAAGAATAAAAACTGCAAGACAGAAAAGTCAAGACAGCCAGATATGGCTCTCCTCATTTGTACCAAAGGCCATAGACACAGATGTACCTCATGCTATCCCTGAAGAGCAAGCTGTATTTGGGACATCTTTCTGGGTACAGGAAGGACACTGAGGAGGTATGTGAGTATTCTACCAATACTCATGAATATGCAATAATGAAAAGAGATGTTCTACACTAAGCTTGTATAGCACTGAGAGTAAAAAAAGGGGGGGGAGGGAAAACCAGAAAGATACATGGAGAACATCATTTGGTGGATGCGTTAAACAAAGCGTCCTGGAATATATGTGAAACATGGGAGGAGACGGGGCTGTAGTCTGTTGGATAACTTGTTCACCTCAGCAAATTGAACTTCAAGAAAGGAGTGGGTCTATTTGAAATAGTCCCAAGGAGAGCAATGAGAAGAACCTAGGTCGAGGTCTAGAAAATAAAAGATTGAAAGCATTGCTTCTTTTTTAACATAAAGAAAACTGAAACAGTTTTCAAATATAAAAGGCTGTTACAAAATGAAAAGGAACAACCTGCTTTTTGTATCCATGATGAAAAGGACAAGAAATAAGGGGTAAAAATTACAGCAATGAAATATTAGAATTGACATTAGGAAAAGCTTTTTAAATTTAAGAACATCACTGGAAGAGATTGTCTAAGGAGCAACCATCACTGGAGATCTTCAATTACATGTTACGCAAATTGCTGTCAGGACTTGTGTGGCTGTCATTGATTTTTTTCTTGAGACAGTAGAAGCAGAAAGGACTAAATAACCTCCAAAGACTCCTTCCAGTCTTATTTTCAATGATTCTCTATTTGAAATGGGAAATAACCTATGCAGTTAAAGACTTTGATAGCGCTTAACTTTATATTAACCAAAAATCTGATATCTCACAAATCCAAAGGGCTTAAATTTGCAAGAAAACAGCCTAGCTAATAAAGGCTTGGCTGCTTTTTAGAGTTGAAACAAAACAAAAAAAATAATGACTGTCACAGAAGCTTATTTACAAGCATGCATCAGTTGGTTTCAACTACATTCAGTCCTGTATTGAACTTACAGTTCTGTGTTGAGTTTGTAGAGATATTCATTAGTTACAGAATACCCTGCTCCTCTCAAGTTCATCCTGAAAACTCAAATTTGTCTAGCCAGCACAAGCTAAATCTGTCTAGCTTGGATCAGTGATGAGTCTGTGAGGAAATGATTACTGTCAAGTACCTTAAGGAATTCATCTGAAGAGCAGAAAGGAAATATTTTAGGATGGCCCCATTGATTGTTTAAGGCTTGAACTTTATTACACAAGACTCTGAAAACTGTATCAGATGATGACTTAGCAAATAAACACTCTGTTTACTGATTTTATTGTATTTCAAATCCACCTAAGGTTGTTCAAGTACAAAATACCTGCCTCACTAAAATAGATCTGTTTAGTATGGCTGGGTGAATGTTTCCATCGGGACAGCTTTCTGACAGAACTCCATTTTCCTAATAGGGAATTACAGAATCACAGAATCATCAAGGTTGGAAAAGACCTAAAAGATCATCCAGTCCAACCATCACCAATACTCCCCAGCTAAATCCTATCCCTCAACACAACATCCAAACGTCTCTTGAACACATCCATTAGCAATGAAACATCCAGAATTAGCAATGAAATGCCTCACTTCAAGTTCTTGCAGTTCAGAACGAAACATTTAGTTTTGTCAAACTTAACAGAAGAGCTTTTATATGAACTTGTAAAACTTTGTTTTCCAGACATGGCGCTCACTTTCAGCACCAGTCCCCACTTTCTACCTCAGGTCTGTACCCTCTAGTGAAACACCTTACGTGATGCAGTGAAATCAGTGTGGGCTAGAAGAACTCCCTTTGGGACAGAAACTCTGCATTACACTGGAGTGATAAGAGTGTGCTGTAGTGAAAAGACGAATATTTAAGTTTTTTAAAACACTGAATAGATACTGCTTGCTTATAGTTATGCAGTTTTTTTCACACTACTTATTATCTTCCCTAGCCTATATGCCTTAAGCATGATTCACAATCCATGGCAGGTATATTCAGGGCAGTTAGTTCAGTCTCTGTATGCCAGTCAAGCATTATTCTCACTGCCTGGGCTTCCAATGTATTAAGCAAATAGTGCCAGCTGCAGCGGCATCTTCTATGCTTTTGTCACTTGTCCAGCAAGAAACAAATTGAAAAACATTTGCTATTACATATGGGAGAGCACAGGCTTAAAAGTGAGCCCTGCTCAAATAATGATGTAATTTGGGCAACAGATGAACTGTTTAGTGAATTTAGTATTCTGTAAACTTAGTCCACAAATTTGAACTGGTGTGCCACTATCTGTAGCAGAATGGTGTTGCTGTCTGTAGCTGATGATGACAGCTGGGAGTGCTGCATCTCAGCACATCTGCCCCCTTCAGCCTGGCCACAAACATCGCAGGAGCACCGGCACCTCCCTCCTAACTGCAAAGGCAGCCACAATTAGAGGAATGTGTTCAGCCACGCTCCTCCTGCAGGGAGAAAAGATCCTCAGTGTCCACTGACAGTGTGCCATTAGCAAGATGGCATTATCCCAGGCTAGCGACATCAGTCATGTTACTGGCATAGCACACGACAGGAGGAGGTCCTGTTTCTATTCATCTAGGCTGAAATGCTATGGGATGCTTGCCTCTTTTTTTTTCCTTTTCTCTTGTTGTCCTGCACAAAAGCCTGCCAGCACTGACAGCCCCCCAAGATCTCTTTGCTCACCTCTGCTCAAATTTCAGGGCCTGGAACAAAGTTAAGCCTTCAATAACTAAAATTTCCCAAAGATTTATCTGCACTGGGCCTTACTTTGTATGGAAATAAGTAATTAGCTTAATATTTGCTTGCATATTTGCTGGGGAAAGCGGGGAATGTAATTATTCTCCAATTGCAAGTGACACCAAGAGAAAAATATTTTCATCTTACAACCCCACTCTGTTGATAGAAAGAGAACCAAAGGCTATTTTACATCTTTCTCCTGTATATATTTAAAAAGACTATATAATTAAAGGTGACAGATGAAAGATTCCCGGACTGAAAAACAGAAGACTCTGTTAGGGACTGAATGACAACTACCATGATGCCAAAAAGTCTCCTCCGTCTTTTCATTCAGAAGCTACTTTTCTGCAAAAGGCACAACTTTAATGCACAGCACCACACTGTTTGAGACCAATAAAGAGAGGCTATGAAGAGGATTATCTCCTTACCTGCTAACATGGTCTCAGCCTTACTGATGAAGCCTTTTCCCAGTCCCCACACTCCTTACAGGATTTCATGAGGAACAACACTGAAATAGTGCAAGGGAAGAGCCCAGTGACCCTGCTGGAACACACGAGCTTTCATGTGTTTACCACCTGCTTTGCTCTGGAAGCCACGGGCATGGAGCACAGGTCCAGCTACCATCAGGAGGAAAAAGCAGCCAGCTCTGTCAGAACGCTGCTGCTGCAGTGTGAGAGCATTAAGGAAAGCATGCGAAAGGAGAAAGAAATAAAAGTGGATAAGGGTAACGTTCCAGCAGAAAAACTGAGATGAGTAGCAGAAAAGGGAGCCAGATTAGGGCCTAAGCAATCCCATTTAGCACTAGATTACACTTCCTGCCCAAAGCAGGTGGATGCTGCAATCAGGAACAGCAAGAGCTCTTCAGAGGTCGGGGCTGGAATCAGCACCAAGAAGCAAAGATGCAGCTAATGAGCTGTTCCAGACACCCGGCACACAGGGCCTGATTCTTCAAAATGCAGAGAGCTCTCAATGCCTTTTTGTCTCTGGAACGGGCCAATTACTGTACGTATACATAAAGAAAAGCAAAAAAAGAAAGAAAAACAAAAAGAGGAAGAAAGAATTTTCCCCAAAGGAAGATTGAAAGGATAGATCTCTGCATTGCAGGAACACTGTAGAAGAAATTCCACAATTCAATTACGCAGTATACAATTAACTTTTCCTCAATTTGCTTACTCTTCATACAATGCCCTCTTAATGTGTCCAGGTACAACATTCCCATTTCCTTGGCATGGAGCACTGTCTTACATCTACAAAAGACTGCTCTCAGATCTACAAAAGTTTACTTGGTATAAGCCCAGTGTACAATATTACCTTACATTTTCGGTTTTGCTCAATTAAATCATGGTATATAATTTCTTAAGCAGATCTATAGTGCTTATATTGTTCAAACAAGCAGAAAACAAAAGCTGCCTTTGTCATTGTTTGGCCAGAATTTTCCATTTAAGTCTTTTAATCTTTTCTGGTCAGAGCGCCTATCCACTGTTGTTCTTCACACATCCCAAGAATGCTTCCATGCCTTAAATGAGCAAACGGCAGCATGATTTTGAGCTGCCTGCCAGGTTAAACCACAGCACTTTGTTGTAGTTGGCATGGACAGTGTAATGACTGAGACTTCATAGGAGCAGTGCGTGCTCCTTCACACATTTCTATTTTTGTCGTCTAGGAATGGTCAAACATGAAAGGAGAACAGATGGAGGAAGAAGCAAAGAGACAACAGGAGCTTCTGAGTATTTATAATCAAAGGCGTCAGAGAACCATAGAATGGCTTGGCTTGGTAGTGACCTCAAAGATCACTTAGTTCTACACCCCTAGTAGTGCTAATTATCCTATATCAAGCATGTTCTTGCCTGAAGCCCCATTCAGAGCACAAATAATCAGTGCTATCACTGATGGTTCTTCTGTAAAGCAGACAAACAAAAAAACCAAGATACAATGCCCAGTGTACAAAATAAAGAGGCAGATTCTGAAGAGCGCATTGCTAAAAAATATATGTTGAGCACATAAGTGAGTCCCAGCATCACTGTTCTGCTGTTCCCAGGCAGGAATTGTTCTGCCTGGCTCGTGTCCTTCAAATGAAGGAGTAAGTAAGGAGGAAGGAAAAGAAGGAGTAAGGCACTCAAAAGGAAGATTAATGAAGAAAACTAGCTCATGCAGAAAGTGGTGTTGTTTCCTATATTATACTGTCCTCTTTTCCTCTTCTTCCTTTCCCCTGAGCACTGCAACTGGAGAGGCCTGAACCCCTCAGCTAACCCATACTTCTTTATTTTGTATGATAAGCAATGTAAACAATAATAAACCAGGCAAAGTATTTCCTTAACTCCCCAGTCACTCTGTCAATAGGGTCTGCATGGTTTTTATAATGCAGTCCCCAGATATGTCACATTGTTCTGGCATCTGCAACTCTGACACCTTTCATTGTACACTTTCGCATGTGGACCTGCTGACAGGTATTATTAAGGGTAAGAATTATTTCTCAGGCACATCCCAAAGGAAAGGTAGATTACAGAGATCTGCCCAAGATCCTGTTAGTCTCTTACAAAGCCACAGAGAAGCTCAAAGTCCTAAAATGCTATTTCTACACTGTGCTAGTTTTGCCTAGTTAAGCTAACATGCATTTTAAAGGCAAGGCAGAAGAACCACAGAATCATAAGAAAGGCCAAGTTCAGAGGGACCTCAAAAGATCCAATTTTTCATGGAAAAGAGAGCCTAGATGAAATTAACCAGCACGCTGAACAAATGAAGCAATTTGGATCATCAGTTTCTTGTGGCATTTCTCACTACTTATGTAGAAGTATTATATTCTGAGAAGTTAAATGCTTAAATTAGCTTGAAGCAAGAGGAGAAATAAAGCTCCTTGTGGTTAACTGCATGTTCCTGTAAGAAGTATAGGAGGCACAGTCATTGCCTCCCAAAAATAAAATCTCATTTTCCAAGGCTGAACGCACAATGTTTGTATCAGTATTCCTATGAGTACAACATTACTCTTACACGGCTATTATTATTAACATGATTACAAACCAGTGATACAGGTGTGGTCAGGGAAAAGAGGAGGTAGAAGATAGTGGTTGAAGGCATTTCTTGGTACAGGAAAGCATAAGGACTATTCTAGTACCATGCTGCACCACTTTTCAAAAGCTCAGGACTGGAGGTTCATCCTAATGTCCTAGGATACTTTACAAGGAAAAAAGTAAGGACACAAGAGGAAATATGTACTGGCACCGTTGGCTTTAACCCATGCTCCTGATTTAATGGAAGAAGTTTTATTAATAAAGCCTTCCCAGAGCCAGAGAGAGCAAGACTGAGGCAAGGGCTGAAGCAAGACTGGGGAAAAGGCTGCTGCCCAATATTTCCAACTTTGCGCAGCTGGGCAACTGAGCAGCTTCCAGATACCAGAAGGCAGTTTTGACACACAGTGCAGATTCTGGAAAAGGACAGATAACTATATATATAATTCAGTTTACTTATAACTTGAATATACATATAATCATACACACCTAGACACATTCTCATTTCAGTCCAGCCCAACACTATATCATAGATTAAGGATCAAAGACTAAGTAACTCTCACACAATGGGAACTGTATCTAAGCCTTATAAATAGTGCCTTGGTGCATAACCGATTGAACATGAAATGCCTTTGTTAAGCAGCTGCTATGAGGGCTAATGTGATTCTTCAAGTATTTAAGTAGGAAGCTATCAAGAAAGTACAGAGAAAAGACACTAAGTGTATATAGCAGTAGTGAAACCATTTAATAATACTATGGTTTGTTATCTTGTCCATGCTTTTAACACAATCTTCAAGAGCGTCAAAAAGACAGAAAAGAGCTACAATGATTTGAAGTCTCAGTATCTTGCATTATGTTAGGTGAGTCAACAGATTTCACCAAATGGAAGGTTATGAGCTGAGCCAACCTACATGCTCCAGCAATCTAGATGGGGAGGCTTAATGACAGAAGATGCATCCTTTAATTTAGGGGACAAAAGCATAATCGAGGGTAATGATATATATGGCTAGATAAATCACAACTATTCAGTCTGGAAGGGAGGTACAGTTTTACAGTGAGCTAATTAACCAGTGAATTCTTTAAATCATGTTAGGATAAATTAATAGTTTTAAAATAAAATAAAAAAAATTATATCTTGATACAAAAAAAAAACCAAAACATCATAGCCCCAAGAAGGCAATAGTTTATTTAAAATGCTTAGCTTATAGAATTTATGAAGTATGAACATTTTTACTCTGTCAGATATAAATACATGAAGAATGTAAGTGGTTATATCACAAGAGGATGACAAAGTATTTTGCAATCTGTGAGAACAAAAGAGGATGTTGATCAGCTACCAGGAATAAAAATGCTTTATTTCTAATTTCACAGACCTGGGTCACTTGCTCCAAAGAGTCTTAAATGAGCTGAATGAGGAGATTTCTGATCCACTGAGGTTTATTTTTAATCTTGGAATAACAGAAAGCTAGCAGAAGAATAAAGGAATATTAATGCTGTGTTCATGTTTTAAAAAGCCAAACAGAACAAGATGTTTAACTGCAGAAGGCTTTAGCCCACAGGAAACATCAACCCTGGAGGAAATAACACAAAAGCTTCTATCCAATATGCTTTATAAAAATATTAAAGGATAGGAATAGAATACTTAATATCATTAGATCTTCCTGTGTAAAAAGACTTTCTGTCAAATAAACCTGATATCATTTGAATGACAATGGTAACAGCATAGATGAAACACTTTTAAAGTCATTTGACTGAATATCACAAGGGAGTTATTATTAAATTAGCACCAGACAAGAGCTAAACAGGACATAATATTAGATACACAGATAGTCTTCAGCTGACATTCTTGAAAAGTAGTCATCAGTAGGGCATCACTAATGAAAAGAGGCATCTCTAATGCACCATATGGATTCATATTTGGTGTGAAAGTATTAAACATTTTATCAAATTTCTGCAAGTAAATATGAAAAGCCTGAAGCTAATACTTGAAGGGAAGACCAACTTTGGCAGAGTGCTGAAGCCTTTTAAAAGACAAAGCAGTCACACAGAGTCATGCAGAGAGCGTGGTAGTCCATGCCCTTCCAACTCAAATTTAAAAATAGTTGAATACAAACGTGGATGAGCTTATGGGCAGGTATGACTACCGAAGCAGGAAGGAGAAGATATAAAGTAGCTGCACTCTACAAAGCAGAGACATTGAAAACGATGTAGGAAACATCAGAGGAGTAAGTGCGAGTGCTATAGCCCAAAGGGTCTGTTCATTCTCAGAATATACGATTAGACTAAGCAACATGAGTTGTAATGTGATGTTACTTGTGTGGCATTGGTAAGATAAGCACTAAAACACTAAACTTCATGTCAACATTTGATTAAATAAAGAACTCTAAAACTTGCAAGAATATATCAAGACACTTCAACATTATTTGAGAACTATAATATAAACCTTACAGTAAGAGACAAGGAACTCCACCTGTTTAGTTTTTCAAAAGGTGGGTAAGGGGACATAATTACTGTGAAGAAGGAAAAAACACTAGACTTCTGAAGTATTTTTGTTCCAATATAGAATGTCATCACAAGAACCAACATTTGGGAGCTACTGTCAGAAATTCCAAAGGAACATGAAGTCCAGTGTCTTGTAATGTAGGGAACAATTAGACTTCCCAGCAATTTACAAGGGAAAGGAATCGATTCTTTTAACACCTTCACATCAAAGCCAGTTAAACACAACTCTCAAAGAAGCCTCAAAACTACCAGACTTACTGTAAGGGAAGTAGGAGAAATTAAGGCTTGATACTTGTTGCTGATGAACACCGACACTACACATAGAGCAGGGAAAGTCAGATACTGACTGAGTGAAGAGCAAAACAGTTTTTTTCTTTCTGTAGAATCATTATGGTTGGAAAAGACCCCTGAGATCATCAAAATTAACGATGAACCCATTACCACCATGCCCACTAAACCATGTCCCTAAGTCTTAAAAGCCTCTGACTTTCTGAGACGCTTATGTGCCACAAATCAGTCAAGTAACAACAGAAGAGATGACTGCAGATTAACTTTGAGTAGTAGGCATTTGTTTTCTCTTGAGTTGAGCAACAGGAATTACAGATCCTGTCTTCTATTTCTGTTCCTGCTACTTGCCTGTTGGACAATTTTCCACAGCTTATCTCATGATCTCTTAGTTGAGGAAACCAATAATTAACTAATAGTGGCAATACAGTCTCATTTTCCAAATAAAAATTGTGCTTTTGGGGATTTTTTCTTTGTCAAGTCTACAATATCCAGAGTGCAGAGAAACCCAGGGGCAAGTACAAGCCTTACTTCTCCTTAAAACACCTTTAGCTGTAGCACCAAATGGCACACAGAAAATGGAAAGCACGGTACCATAGTGAGTAGACCTTTGTAGAAACAATTTTGAGTTAATACAGCAGAAAGAAGAACGGCACTCCTGGCAGGAGAATACGAACATAGAGATCTAGTAGGAGTTTACTATTTCTAATATCTATTATTCTCTTGAGTTTGTCTCTTTTTACCCCTGTTTTACACAGCACCAGTCCACATTTTTGAGACAGTAAAAAACACTCCTTGGTTTTTAAGCTTCTGCCAAAGGACAAGCCAATGTAGATTCAGCACTCAGAAAAATGGCCCAGCTGGGCAGTAATAAACCTCCTTAGCAGTTACATCCACAGTTACAGCCACAGGGAAAGGAATACACATAATCACAAAATTAGTGCTAGATGGAGACATCCTCAGGCCTAAGTGAAAGCCTGGGAGTGTCTACCTACTGCTACCACAGCCTACACTGATCTGGAGAGATTTCCTTACCGTAAATGAATCTCCATCCAAGCCTTACAGAATAACCAATTCCATACCGGGAATAATCACTCAGTATAGAAAAGCAAGCCACCTTTGCAACACAGCTTGGAGGTAGTTTTACAGCTCCACTTGTTAACATTCTCATTTGGGATTGATTTCTGGGGGGATTTTAACTATTACAAATGAGTTACGGAGCCTGAACAACCTTATCTTGTATTTCTCTCCAATTATTCAATCTAGTCCTCTTTTTGCTTGTCTCAGTTAAAGCAACTTCCTCAAATAGAGCCTATCTGATGCACAGACATTTGTTTTCATTCAAATGGGCCTCATTACACCTGTAGTCAACACATAGCACTCCAGTCTTCTCTGAAATGTTCTTTGTTCCTCCAGGACCTCCTACGGACACACTCACTTCCACAACTACAAATTACTGCTTCATTCGCCCAAACTTGCATATTCTCATACCAAGGTAGCTCTCTGCTCTTTGATAGCCCACTGTTCAGTTGCCTTCCATAGCTGTTTGCAAATCTATGCAAAGAACACTTCTATTGCTTTGGTACAACATGAGCTCAGTACATCGTAGTTGCAAGGCAAAGCAAATGAAAAATCTGCTTGAAAATACAACAGGAATCTTAAAAATGGAGAAATAATGTAGTTGCACCAGCAAATATTCAAACAGAATAAACTCCATATTACATCTGGCTGGCATGCAATATCTGAAAATATCTTCCTAAAATACCGATGCAAATCTAATAGAAAAGGTGTGTACAGCTACTCTCCTAAAACTGTTTTACAGATTCCATCAATTTGGGCCTCAGAGATTTAACATGCAGAAGGTGATGTCTTCGTATCTAAAGAATTTCTAGGATATTTATTTATTCCCTGCAATTACATCCCTTAGCAAGGATTGCCATTACTCCACTGCTTGTTCTATTTGTTTTTATTTGTTATGAAGTTCACCTTTGTCATTTGAGGCTTCTGATTGAAAATACACTGTGAGACAGTTCTCTTTGATTCCTCTCCCATGCAATGCATGATTTCATAATTTTCTCCTAGCCAATTTTGTCATGAAGAGCATAAGAGGCCTGTTTGGCCATTCCTTGTAAAGAAATCTCTTTCCTGATCTTTGGTGATCCTTGTTGCATTTCTCCCCAGGTTGACAGTATCTTCTTGAGATTAAAAGAACAGAACTGCATCTAGTAGAGTGGTTTTCTTTAATGACAAATCCATTTTCTGTATTGTTCTCTATTCCCTTCCTACCACCTCATAATGCTAGATGTGTTTATTTCACCAATATTGACCACTGAGCAAATATTTTTAAAGACTACCTTACTAAACCATGAGAATCAACCTAAAGTCCACTACTGCTTATGGAAAACTCCTATTTTCCTTCTAACATATATCTCTTCTTGTATTTACACACATTTACTTTCATCTCCAATTTTCATCCAATCTTTCAGCATAAATATGTCATCCTCTGTAGTTTTACAGATAATCCTCACCAAATATGATCATTCTCCTAGCAAAATACACGCCTTCTCCAAATACATCCCTTGCTATTTATAATTTCATTAGTGAATTTTCAGACCTTCAGAGCAATGAACCCATCATTCTCCCCGGTGAGGCATTTCCACGGGAAAACCATTTAATCTTACATTGTTTCTTACCTTCCAAACAGTTCTTCCACTGTATAAGGCTCTATTGTTTTTGCCTTTTTTTTTTTTTTTTTTGGCTTTAGGTTTTTTTTTTGCTTCTTGAAGAACCTTTTGGCAAGAGGCCTAACTGAATACCTTTTTGAATAACCCAACTCACACCTTTGGAAAGGTATGAGCAGAAGAGAATATCCAAAATTGGAAAGGACCCATGAGGATCACTGTGTTCAAATCCTGGTTCTACACAGGCCTACTGGTGGTTACATCGTAAGAGCATTTTTCAAACACTTCTTGAACTGTACTGCTTGTAGCACTAACTACTGCCCTGGGGAGCCTGCTTTAGTCCTTAAAGGGTATACCTACTTCTATCACATAGGGTATATCCACCCAAAATCTCCTGTCCCTACACTAACTGGTGGTATCAGTAAATCTCCAAGGAATTTCCTGGTTGCCTTAATGAAAATGCAATGCCACTACTAGTCATTAAGTTCTTGGCAACCTTATTAAAGATAATGCTGCACTTCTTACCAAATGGTGTCCTCATACAAACGAAATATTTCCATAAACTCCAGTTGCAAAACCACTGTTGAAAAGATTACTCTGAGGAAAAGGGAACATGAGCACTTTTTGTCCTTCTCTGCAGGCACTGGCAAATCCAGTCACCAGGGGCAATGGGGAAGCAGAACTGGAATTGAATTTTAAACAACTTGTGTGGAAATCAGCCATGGTTTCCACAGACCCAAAACGTGTAAGAGGGGATAGAATTGATTTATAAAACACACTCTAAGTCAAGGCTGTCATCTGAATTATAATGTGCAATGTATAGACTTTATATGAAGCTCACAGTTGAGATGAAAGTTATTAACCTAATAACTTACATGCATAATTAATTTCTCTTGTGATATACGATTTGTGAAGTTCTAACAAAATGTGTCAAGGCGGCTGTAAACAGGAAAACTAGCCTGAAGCCAGAAGAGCTAAGCATATGCTAATTAAGAGAACATACTAGAAATACATACTATGAAAAAAAAAAATGGAGAAGGGAGAAAACACTGCATTTCTATGTGATCTAGCAAACAGTCAGGATTAGGAAAAAAGTTCTGACAAATTGAGACAATCAGGCGCACCACAGTTAGGTAGAAGAAAAAGGAGGTATTTACTGTTCTTGTCGACACTTGAGGGAGCAGCTTCAGGACAAATCAGCCCTGAAATACAAACTGAGAAAATGAAGGAAAGTGCTTGATCAGCTAGCCGAACAATGCAGCAGTGGAAGAAGAACCCATTCTTCAATATGGGAACAACATATACTTCTGAAGCTTTGCTTTGCAATCAATTTCAGCATTGCAATTGATTGTTTAAATGTGACCTGGACAAAATAAATTAACTGGACATTCCTAGACACAGTTTCTAATCAAGAAAGGTGTCGAATACAGCAGCTGTGTCCTTCAAGAGCAACTAGTCTCAAGCATCATAGCTGGACAAACTATGAGAAAGGTACATCTATACTACAGATGATTTTCTTCATAGTTCTTTGCACGTTCAGAGAAGGGTGATGCAATTGGCTCCTCCTTTGGGGGCTACAAAGACTCAAAGACTTCTCACTCAGTAGGAAGCCATAAAAAAATTGTTATAAGGCAGACATAGAAAACCAGTCATCACAGTGATCCCCACCATCACTGTCAGGTGGATGGATGATGTTTCACAAGTGGTCATAAAAACTGTGGGTTCTGAGTCAGTTGTATAACAAGTAACACAGTGTAAAGATTTTTGTGGGTACTTCTGATGTTTACATTTTCTCTGTTTGTTTTAATGTTTTGATTTTAATCTCATCATCTGATTTGCTGGGAAGATTTCCTAACATTGCCATTGAATGCTTGACTGATAACTATATCAAAAGTCTAAAAGAGGACCTGCACTTAAATAAACCAAAATAGCTCTTCTGCTCCTACCCATACAGAGAGCAGCCATGCTGAACTGACTCTAAGTGTCCCAGTACCAAGCCTTTCAGGATCTGCTACTCTTCTAGGTCAGCAGCTAACAATGCAAGAAAAAGACCTTTTTTTCGCCATTTTGTTGCCCTCATACTCTGTGCAAGCATCTTCCTAGAAGTACAGCAACCAAAGATGGGGAAAGGGTTTTCCTTTCAGAGCCTGGTCAGGAATCTGTTCCAGAGATTTGTCCAACCCCCATTGTAAACATGAGAATTTCTGTGCTGCCCCTCAAGCATTCTGAATTCTATTCCTGTATCTTTTCTTTAACAAAAGTTCAGAAATCAGCAACATATTTATCTTCACATCTGTTCAGGGCATGAAATCTACTGGAGCACTTCACAACCAAAACATGATCAAGGCAGGCAGCTGAGAAGCAGATCAGAACAGATAGGACCTGACTGGCCTCCTAAAATCGCTGGCTTTATTCCCCACTGCTGCTACCACGTGATGATGGCAAGTGCACGAAAAAGCAGATTGCCTGCCTTCCTCCTGCCCCAATCAAAGGAACATCTTGCCTCTGGCTGACATCTCACTGCATTTAGCCGTAGAAAAAGAGGGAAATCTCAAGGACAACCAATCCAGCCAGGATGTTCTGCCAAGGCTGTTGTTCCTAGCTAAGGAAATGGTCGTCTCCATTTTCCTCAGCTAGAAAGAGGGGGAGAATATACCCCCCCCACACACATTATCCTAAAGCCCGCAGGTGCCAGCAATCCAAATAAACGTAGAGCAATTAACAGAATTAACACAGCTTTAAATAGCTTGGCTCACCAGATGCAGACTCCTAGCAGGGTTCTATAAAATGTAAAGTTATTACAGATAAAACCATTAATCATCTGTTCAGAGACTTGTTCTAGATGCAAAACCCATTCCACTTAAAATGGCTAATAACTAGAAAGAAAAGCACAGATTTAATGGGAATGATTATGCCATTCTCACGCTCCATTTCTAAGCAGCATTTTTCATCTCTGACACTTTTCTCAAACCCACATTCCTTCTCCTCACTAATACTGATACAGTAAGAAAGCTTCCCTGGCATCATCACAACTACCTCTTGGGGTACTACAATGAGACACAATCTCTCCATCGCCTCCAGCCTGGCTAGAGGAGCTTTATGACTAGCACAGCATGCATCGATGCTTTCCTGGATGCACTCAATACTGTTCAGCTGTGTGCCATCAGCTCTTTTGCAGCTCACAGATAACCAATGCTCTCTCTCCAGTGCTAAGTGCTAAATCTGTGTTTACAAATTAGAAACATTTGAGTTTTCTCCCTTCTGGTGATGTGAAGTCACCATTAGCCATGGTATGCTGTACAACAATCCTCCTGATGTTTCCCTGAAACCTGTTAAAATAATCACATTCCTCTTTTTGTATGGCTACATCTGTATCTTGCTAGCTACAGGAAGCATAGGCAGGAGAACAGACTAACTCATCTTTCAGCGCTCATTTTACTATTTCTAGTGCCTCCAGTTAGAGAATTATAGCTCAAGGAGCATAAAAACTTGTGTTAAGCAATTCAGAGTTTCCATCACATATATCTTTTCACATATCTGCATTTTGCTCACTGACTTGCTTACAGAACCTAGATAAATCCACTGGTAATTCTGAACTAAATCAATTTTGTAAGTACAGCTTGAAAGAGGGAGAACAATGCCAAACCACAAATAATCAGTGCAACAGACAACATGGGTAGTAGAGCAGAGAGACAAGAACCACACAACAGCAATGACAACAAATTAAAACAGAAAAAAAAATAAAAATCAGACGATACAAACTTTGGTTGTATCAGAAAGAGCCCGCCCCTTTTCCATGCCATTCCTGTAACAAATGCTATCTAAGTATTGCTTCCTGCCCTCTCCTGTGCTGCTCACACTTGGCAGCTGGCTGGCTCCCTGCTGCAGGAGTGGTGGACCTGGGAGGAGGAGCCCAGCACACCCACTAAACATACAAACCCCAGCATCCTTTCCTGCCTCCCTCACCGACAGCTGCAGTAGCTTGACTTTTCATGCTGTGTAGCACAGCTCAGTCTTTCCCCACTGCTCACAGTACACGCATGCACACATTTCAGAATCAGGCAAGATTTATTTCGTGGCTGTTGTTCCCAAAAACATAGCACACACAAAGCAGGATAGAAGCTGCTATAGCCAAAACACCACACACTAATTAAAGCTCTAAAGGACAACACAGGTCCTGCATATCACAAGTGAATGATCACAACGTACCTGAAAGCACATCTAGAGTGTAATATACATTGTTGGGCTCCTCTGTATTTGAAGACTGAAATAAAATGAGGACTCTAACAGGAGTAAAAATAATGACCAAGAAGGATGAAGTTTTAATGTTCTCAAGTCATACCGGGATGGGGTTGAGTTAGAAGTTCTAGTCTTAAACCCAGTGGTTCCTGTTCCTGCTGCTGAAGTTAGCGAATATTTACCAAAGAATTAAAACTGGTTTACTGAAAAGAAAGTATATAGGGGAATACGTTTACACAGAGATCAGAGACCTTTCAATTCTTGAGCCTGGAGCAGCTACTCAAAGCAGAAAAGCGCTTTTCTTATTACAGCTATGTCAAGAGTCAGAGGGTGTATCCTGGCACTAGAGGATATTTCAAGCTCTCTGCGCTCCATATCATTAACTGTCTGCTTGCTGAGCCTTCAAACTCTAAATATCAAAAAATAAAGTGCATTCTCTCTTTGTCTTCCTTGGTGATAAGCATCTCAGTCACTTCTAAGCAGAAAACATCTATTTTATTCCCATGTACTTAAACAGCAGCACTGTACTGCTGACAGTTGTGGCCTCAGCTATACTTGTCCGTCAATACTCTGTAACCTGTCTTTGTTTATTCCTGAACAGAGATTAGACCACATAAGTGTACAAAGATTGTTGCTTTAATATATCCATTCTTTAGAACCTGGGTTTCCAATTACCTTTATTACATGCCCATAGCACAGGTTATATTGCTCCAATCCCCCGTTACATTTTCTAAATTTGCCTATATGAGTACAGTTCTACACCTGTAAACGCTCATTCTCTGAACAACAGCACATGGCACATCCCTTCCAGGTACAGAATCTCAGCAGGAGTCAAGTTCATTATGCAGGAAAGAAAAGTCTGCTCCTGATGGCCTTGCTGCAAAGCAAGCCCATATGGCCAGAGCACCGGGGCTGAGGTCACATGTGGATGGCTCAGTCAGAGCTCCATGGAGCGTGGTATTACTGCTGCAACACATCAACCCGCTGGCAACGCTGCTCAGTGGTGACATCGACCTCTGCTTCTGGATTCCTCTCTGGGTACCTGTCCTAGTGACATCTGGAATGAGACTTTGTTAGAGTACATGTTGTTCTAGCTCCAAAGAATAGCTTATGAGCACAGTTCTGCAAAATGATGTCTCTTGTGCCTTCTGCACAGAAGGTTTCTGTATCTGTTTGCTGTACAATGCTCGCTTTAAAATGTATGCTCAGTCTACATGTATACTTGATTAATTGGACTTTGGCCAATTAATTATTCTTGTAAACATTCTACATGTGCATTAACTTCAGGAACTCAGCAACACTGAACTGCTGACATATGTAGTTGTAGGGACATGGTTTAGAGGGCAATACTGTTGGTAGGTAGATGGTTGGACTAGATGACCTTAGTTGTCTTTTCCAACCTTAATGATCCCAACAAAACACACTCACTGAGACTGACCAAGACTGCTGCAAGCTTCTGTCTGCCAACTGTGAAGAACTCACCAGAACAAGACACTATACTGTAATAAATGTGATCTTAACTAGAAACTGTATTTGTTTTATGTGCACGTAGCTACGTTACAACATAAAACAAAACAGTTTGTATTTCTTGGCCAGATTATAGAATCTTCGCTATGAATTTAATCTCATTCAAGAAAAGAATTCCATAGATGCAAGGGCAACTCCTTTTCAACTCGAGAGACATCCCTGCCTCAACTTAAGTTTTATTTATGACAGCAAATGAAATATATCACACCTACTTGGTTACACATTGAATGATACAATATTGCAATAATTTGAAGCCACCATCAAAGGGCCACTGTCAAAGTGGGCAGGGTATTTGCTTCATGAACTGGGACTAAATCACAGAGCCATGTCCTCAACTCCTCGACAATCTTCCAAGTTCTCTCCTTACAAACTGAACAATAATTGAAGTTAGCTTATGTCACTTTGCAGCAAATTCTCATCCAGTATCGTTATTTCAGCAAGACACTTGCTACGAATGCAAATATGCCAAGCTGACATAAGTTCTTTCCAGTGTCACACATGAGGCAATAATGCTAGTAGAAACCTTTCTGCTGTAGTGGTAGGCAAGAGCTAAGCTATGCAAGGAAAAGAAGCTTTGAATAACTCCCTAGCTAAAGCAAAGCTGCAGTGCTGGCAGCATGCTAATACACCTGACAAGACTATCGATTTTATTTCCTGTGGCCCAAGGCCATTAATCCTTACTAAAAATGTGTCAACATGAGAATGTGAAATATTAACCTCTGGAAAGCACAGAGCATCACATACTTCAGTAAGGAATCTCCCCAAATCCAGCAGAACTTTAACTGGGCCCATGATTAGAATAAGATCATTTCCCTTTCTAGTCAGACGGAAGAGATCTCCAAAGATGCATTGCTCTCATCATGCATTTCCTTCAGCACAAAGAAGCAGAGTAACTCCCATCAGACCCTGCTCACTTTCATAAAAGAACTGCAAAGCCAACTGTCTGCTCAGGACTGTTCTTCCTTTGATCAGTGCCCAGCCTTAACTCCTATTGCTCTGATTGCTTGAGAGTAGGGGCTGTTCCCTATGCTTCCTCACCTGAGAATTGTAGTGCATCTGTTTTCTGTGTGAACAGTCAGTGCATCAAGCTGTGTACCAGTGGATTCTGTGTGTGAGGTTTTTGTCATTCACAAGGATCACAATTTGGGGGAAGGAGGAGAGGGTGGGGGGTCAGGAAAGCATCAGACACTGTGAAAATGTACTCCAAACTCAAAAATACTCCTTTGCCATTTCAAACTGACCCTGACATTCTAATCTGAGTATTTCCTGAAAGCTCCCAGAGTGGGATATTCTGCTTTCTTGGTGTGTATAAAGTGGGAAAGTTATGAGAATTCTCTCAAAAAAGCATTAAAAAGGAACAAGCACGAAGACAATAGAACCATTAGATAGTTCGTGCCCTCTATATCTAAATTCCTAAAATGCTGATATTACCTTATTGTAGCAGAGTGCTTTCTTCTCTATATATTCCATCTGCACCACAAAAATCCACCTCTGACACTACACAGAAAGCTGAATCCCTTCTTTTCTTCACTCCTTGGCTTACAGTATGGATGTAGACTTTGTGTTGGGACTCTATGAAACAAATGTTCCTGTTTTCTCCCATCTTTTCTAAACGATTCCCTAAAAAGGCCACAAGCAAAATTAACTGAATCAAATGCCTTTTTTCAGAGAGGCGAACATTCATCGCACTGTTACACATAAGAATTGAGACCACGAACCACAGAAGTCACTTATGTCTGGTTTTACCAGCATTATAGATTTTCTCCTACACTTGCGCACAAGGTAAATTTACCTTCAGTAATTATACCTGAGAAAAGAGGGGCAGGCATGATCTACTCTTTTGTGATTGTATTGTGCTGTGTGCATGCAAGCATACAGGCAAGCAAAACAAGGGAGACACAGTGCCACTGCTTCCTGGCAGCACAACAGCTATCTGATAATGCAACACAAATTCCTTTTTTTAGATAAAACTGCATTTGATAATAACCTTCCTCAAAACATTTCTTTTTCAGTGCTGCCAAAGAGCCCAGGAATAGGTGGGCAAGGTGCTTCAGCTCTCAGAGCTTCAGTTTAGGGAACCTCTCGCTCACCTTGGCCTCACATCACTCTCCACAGTCACATCAGAAAGCACACCACAAAGTCTGAAGGATTCATGACCAAGCATGCAACACCTGTTGGCAACCATCAGGCAGCCTGGGAAGTATCCTCTTGCCCAAACATACAACCTTATACCCATTCTGATTCTGAGCTAATACATTAATACCAAACAAGCCCAGGAATTAGGCTTACAAATATTATTTGATGAGAAAACTCAATTAATTTTCCCCCCATCTTTTTTTTTTTCTTGATATTCTGGAGTCTCTCCACTTCTTGCTCTGCATCATTTTGCTCTCAGCTTCCATGTGTGGCCATTCCCACCTTCAAATTAAATCTTTCCAGAAATGTGCTTTTTCTTAATCTGTTCACAAATTACAACAGGAATTGCTCAAAATGTTGGCAAATGTCTCCCCTGCTGCCTCTCTCAAGCCACAGTATTGCTGTACTTCTACAATACTCTCTCTTAAAAACATGGTTAGGATCTTGTTCCACTCAGTGCTCTACAGGTGCGCTATATGATGTCAGACTCTCAATTAGCACAGCCTTAGATGTGCAGCAACACAGTGATCCACCAACACAACGGTAACACAACTGGAATTCAAGAGCGACGGGCACTTAAAAATGTAAAGGCCTCTGGACCTGGTAATCTGGGAATGAGAGTCATCATCATTAAGGCTGTTTGGAATGCCGTGGCAAAGAACAGCAATGGGAGATGAAGATTAAGAACAAGACTGAAAAACAGCTGTTTTTCTCAGCCTCCATATTTTGAGGCCTGCTTCTACTTGCACCTCCAACCTCCTCCCCAGTGCAACATTCCATCCAAATAACTTTTTCTCTAAGCAGTAATCACATCATCATTAACATTACGCAAGCAAAGAGGCCTAAAAAAATAAAAATAAAAAAAGCTGGCTTGCACATAGCATCTGAGATGCATATGCAGCAACTGGGCACACTCATGAACCATTTGGAAATCTGGCTCCTGGCAGTTAAATTGCAGACAGACATGATCTAAGCTTTCACAGCTTTCTCTTATCATGGCCAGATGGTGCCTGACCCCTGCAATAATTTTCTGCCATATTCCACCCATATGCAAACCTCACTGCTTCCATCAAGCTGTTACTACCAATAAACATTTTTAGAAATTGAGATTTTAATAAAGCATTAATAGAAAAACGAACAGAAAAATGTGAAGATTTCATACATTCTCTCACACACATCTATTCTTCAGGGATCACCTTAGGCTCTTCTAAAGCAGCTCCATCTGTACGAAGCACTGCTCCAAGTAAATCAGTCTGAATGGCTGACTCCATAATGGAGCCTTGAGAATATTCTGATTTTCTCCCTTCCCTAATGATCAGAGACTGAGATCCACTTTTTCCTTTTTGCTTACACAGCTAACTTCCCACTCAGCCTCTTTCCATACTCAACCCTTATTACTGGAACCTCTGACCTGAAACTCTCATACAAAATATGCCGGCATTATATTTCTTGTCCTGCCTCTTTCTGCTTGTCCAGAAACCATCCAGGTGTTCTTAAATGTTATTAACAGGTCCTTTTCCATTTCCACAGTGCTTCTCCCTGTTTATCCATTCATTGACTGTTAAAGCAATTCCACTCCTTCCCTGACACCCACTGAAGGAAACATTTCTGCTCACTTTTCTCAGATATATCTCTGTACCTCCTCCCATCCCATCTCTATATTTGGTTTCCTCCATGACAGGGAGAATCCTGTATTCTCTCCAAGTTCCTCTAGAATAATTTATCTTAAGAATGAAGGTCCAGGAAACCTTAGGTACATTACTGCAAGCAAGGTAATGGAATCTCTTCAATCCGAACCTGCTGCAAGGAAGAGACAGGAGGATATATTCTGTGATGAAAGGAGAATACATTGGCTCACACAATCCAGAAGGAACATGATTACCTTCACTACAGCATATCTAGATACTGCAGCAGGAGAGCCTGAGACCCCACATTCCTCACCAGGAGCTCTCAGGAAACATGTTCCTCCTAATCAAGGCTTAGACTCTGACCACATGAAGCAACCACCCTGCCAGAGCTGCCCATCATCCTCAGCAACCCTACCCAGCTGCAAAGTTACAGAGAATCATCAGGCACTATTCCCCATTGCACTTCAGCATCTATATGCAATAACAGAGGACATGGGAATGCTCCAGGAGCCTTCTTAGCCCCAGTGTGGTTCTTAGCCCCAGTTTGGTTGCTGTGCTGTGAGGCCGACACAGTCTAGATGAAATATGTGAAGTTAGAGCCTATATCAATTCCTTTGCCTTCCTAGGGAAACAAGATGCCCCCAGGAACAATATTCATAGTTGTGGTCTGTATTCTCCCTTCATCCAATTTCATGAACTTCAGACTTTTTCTAAATAGTTCAAATTCCTCCCGTATTGATTAATGAGGCATTAAGTATTCTTCTCAGATGTAGAGAAAATAAGCTATAGAGATAGGTTTGTAAATACAGTGCCATACCACGCAGAGAGCCAAGTAAGTTCCCCAGTAAATCCAACTGTGGAACTAGAAACGTGACAGGCACATAAGCACCACACCAGTTCTGCTCTCTGGGATGAAAGAAAGCTGCCCCCAGGGGCCATGCTGATCCCTAAAGGCATTCTTGCTTTCTAGGAGCCAGCTCAGCAGTTTCATTTATACCATACTGACATATCTTGACATTTCAGGACTAAACATGGAAAAGACTCGAAAGTACTGCCCTCTATTTCTGGTGGATCTCACACTGATTCTGCTACCTTTGCCAGTATTTTCTTCCCTAGCAGGAGAGAGAAAAAATCAATCCCAGGAGGAATTTCACAAGGCAAACTGTTCTGCTCAATTCATCCCAAGCTCCACCTAATGAAAGCAGACGCTTCTTTGATGACTGACTGAGGATAATTCACTGCTTATGCAGTGAGAAGCCATCTCAGCCTATACAGGCTGGCTGTTTCGTCAGACCCTGCTCCTCATAGCTATCAGTGTTATAGATACATTTCTAGGTCTTGGCAGGACACTGAAAGTGACTTACTCCTCTCCTTCTCCAATTGCAGCTCCCCATCACCTCCTTTTGCCAAATGAGAATCATGGAAAAGCACAACAGTCAGTTTCCTTATGCTTCCTACAGGTACCACTGCTAACTCACTCTGGGGCCTAACAGATCTACAGGAATCATGGGCTAGAAATGCAAAATGCTAATTACAACATGGCTTGCTTTTGAAATGTTACATTTCTCCATTTATTCCAAGTGTATTCTCCCTACAGCTCTGTGCTACACTTATGCTTTGAGAGTAACCTATACCAAATTTCTCCTCAGAAGCCAGGTAGTGTACATTTTGCACATATTTTTACAGCACTTGAAAGTGTCAGTGGGCCAATGATAAGAGCAGGTTGCTATTATGCAGACTGTAACTCAAGCCCAGCCAGCACTAGTCTGTCTTTAAGTCTAGACAGCACCTCATCCACATCTCCTGTCACAACCAAGGCAGGTGACAATGACAAAGTACTTTCTGATTATCTGCATTCTTCCTTTTCCTCTTATTCTGCTTGGTTTGTCTTCACACAGAGCTCTGTAAGACTGGGATGGCAATGTAAGCAGCTCTTAGCACATTGCGTGAGCTAATAGAATACAAATGATTATATAAATAATAAAGCTGCTGAAGATTTTCTTGTCACCGCTTTCCCTGCTCCATTGGCTTGACTTAAAGCACACATAAAAATGGCCTCTGCTAAGTGTTATGTTCATAGCATCCATAAATAAAATTAAGATCCTGATTTAAAGAGACACTAAGAAGCTGCATCTCCTCTTGATTTCAATCAAACTGGGGTGCTCAGTGCCTATGAAAATCAGGCCCAAGGCTCTGTGGATGAAAACAGAAAAATTTGATCTCTGCATGACATTTGGTATTCAGCAAGGCAGTTTCATTTCTTCTGTAAGATACTCACATACTCATTTCCAGCATATATGCATGTCCTTAACAAATCTAGAGGTCAAGCAGGACAGCAGCACCAGACTAACAGTCATTGCTCACATCAGCAGACTGCACATAAGACAAAATCCTTGACATCACTAGTCAAGCATCCGTAGGATAGTAATTTGTCAGCCAGCTGTATAGCCCTAAAACAACATCTTGCTCAGCATCATAGTTTCCATGAGTCTGGCATGAAAACCCAGCTCTGCCATCTCTCTGATATAAATGTTCATACCAGGATATTATGATAACCCTCTTGGATGCATATAGAATTAGACCCACTTAGCCACACTCTTTAAGGCATCTATCTAGAGGATTAAAACACTTCCCTGTAAATGACTGGCAGTCTACAGAAGGCACTTCGCATACTACACCACAGGCATAATCTTCGTAATTCAAGAACCAGAAGTCTGATACTGACAATAAGCTCATGACTTTCATGGTTGATGTCTTCTGCCCAGGTGAATATTGTTTATCCTTACAGTGCTGCTGTAGTATTACTGTAAAATTCATCATGAGGGGAAGACACGGAATGTGTAATAGCAGGCAGGAAAAAGCAATGATTTTGAGAAACCAAAAGCAACAAAACAGCAGTTAATCTGAAACCCCTACCTCTTTGAGGCAGCCCATGAAGTTGTTGCTTACTGGAGAACCAGGTAAATCAGCAGTACTGGGGCTCCCTCCCACATAGAAGAAGTCATCTGAGCCCAGCATGGTGTAGTCTTCCTGTGTGTAACCCGTGGTGGTAAGGATGCCATCCACAGAGATGGTCACCTGTTCAAAGAACACAACAAAGAAAACCCCAGCAATGACCTTACAATCCTGAGAAGAACGAGTCACCTCCCTTATGTTTTTATGTCAGTTTTATTAAGGATTTTGTTGAGATTTGGTTTGTTTTTTGTTGTTTTTTTTTTTTTTTTTTTTTTTTTAGTTCAGCCAAGCTCCATTTTCTGGTCTGCTTCAACCGCAATGGAAATTCTTCAGCATCTGCTTTTTCCCTTTCTAGTGTATCAACACTTTCAGGCTGAACCAGCACTCTACACACTGAGATGATTTCCATTTACACAGGCCAGAAAATGGAATTTTCCTTGTAGATTTCTCATATTAGCTGATTTTATGATTAATTAGTTTTTATTTTAATGATCATAGTTAGTTATGGTTGTTAGTTAAAAAAAAAAAACACTAATGAAGACGAAGTTGGTATTTTTTATTTTTTATGTTTCTTTTGCTCACAGCACACTGACAATCATGCATTCAGGGAGGGGTGGGAAAGGGATCTCACTTTCAATACATTATGGATGTGCATGCCATGTACCTAGGGACATACACACCCACCACCCACCCCAAAAATAAATTTAATAAAAATGTTTTTTCATAAATTAACTCAACCAAAACATAAACAGGAAAAAAAAAATCAAAATAAAATAATTCAAACCACACACTAACAAGAGAAAGAGAGAGAAGCAGAGATGAGGTGGAAAGAAAACAAAAAGCGTGCACACACTGCGCTTTGACGCATCATGCCATTATACCTGGAGCCCAGAAAGTTGAAAGGAAAAGAAAGAAAGCAAAGAGAGCAAGAGAGGAAAAAGAACTATTTCACACGTGCATGCAATCAAAAATAAAAATACCAAACAAACTCCGAGATAATAATAAAAAAAAAAAACCCTCAAAAACAAACAGGGAAGGACCCAAAATCTCTAACCCCAAATACATGGAGGGTGAAGGGAACTGGAAGGAGAGGGAGGGAGAGGAGCAAGTGAACTTGATGTGTTTTGTGTAGATGTTGTTAGTGGTTTGAAGGGAAGATGGAGGAAAATAGATTGAGGCTGGTGGGAGACGGGCGAGTCACCAGACGTGGACATGCCATGCAGAGTGTGTACTGAAACAAACAGCCGGCTGAGCTCCTTTTGGCCACGGCAGGTGGAAAGTCAGAGAGAGAGAAAGTGAGAGAAGGGGAGGAGAGAGAGAGGAGGGAGGGAAGTAGGGAAAGTTGGGAGAAAGAGGACAACTCTGGCCAGTTTGCCTGTAACAGCCGTTGCCACAACAAAAGGATGAGAGAAAAAGAGAGCCTTCACCACCACGGACTAGAGGCCCTGCAATGGTTCTGATCTAAAAACCTTCAGAGTTTAAAAAAAAAAAAAAAAAATTCAAAAGGGAAGGAAAAAAATAATAAAACAGGGAGAAAAAAAAAAGATCACTGGAATACAAAACAACTAAAGAGGGAGGTGAGGAAACCAATGAAAGAAATTCCAAACCCCATTTCCAGAATAGCTTTGTTCACTGCTTTTGCTCTTCATATTTTCCATTAAAAAAAAAAAGAAAAAAAAAAGAAAAAAAAAAAGAAAAAAAAAAGAAAAAGAAAAAGAAAAAAAGATAAATGTGTTTTTGATGAAACTAAAATAAAATTAAAGGAAGAAGTAAGTATAAAGGAAGGGGGAAAAAGAGGGAGTAGGGGAAGGAAAAGGCAGGTAACACACGGCAAACCCAAAAAAAGAGACAATAAGAATGATATCTACCAGACAATGTAGTTTGTTTACCATAGCGTGTCCAATGCCTGAGTGCTTTGCGGAAAAGGGGGAAGAAAGGAAATTAAAAAATCGTGAACAGAACGATTGTTAATTAAAATAACTAAAAGCAAAGATGAGTCGTTAGGGTGTTAGTACATTAGTTGGTTAGTAAAAATGACACATTGCATGAATGGTCTAGTGTTAGTTTTCCAAAAAAAGGCGTGGGGCGCCCGACACACACAAAGTGAGAGAGGACAATGTGACCAGGACTCTATGGGGAGCCATGCCATCTACTCTGTAAAGAAGCGTGCTGCCTAGTCTTCCCACCCCAGTATTAGTCATTAACTTCAATCCTCATACACATTATCCAGGACTGAAGCAAATTTAAAACAGTGCCATACTTACCCTTCAAATGTCCATCAAGGTGCTTCCCCCAAGCAAAAACCTTATGCTCAGAAACACACCCACCAGTTTGTCCCTTCAGCGCAAACCCAACCATGACTTCTGTCTTTCACCTACCATTATCCCTATATTCTTGCTGGTCTTTCAAGCCTCTCTACCCTTAAGCACTGCAGAGTATCACTGGCAGGCCAATATTTCTTTGGCTGGAGAATACAGCTGAAGATGAGTCTAAAACTCTGAACCTATCCTTAGAAGTTTCAGAATCTGCAGGTTTCTTTACAGCAGGTAAATATGTGACTTTCAGGAGAAGCATACAAAAAGGCACGTGCTGTGGAGTTTGTGTCATCTGAGCATACAGGAGTTGAACCTCCTACAGTAAGGAAGAAATGTGTTGAGGAATTGTGTAGGAAGAATTGTGTCATTTGAATCAAGAAAACAGAAAATTGTATTTAATGTCTCTCTTGTTATATTGCATTTATATTACAGAGCAAGGGGAACTCACAGTTTAGTTCTTTTAGCTGAGCTTAGTAGAGCTATATGGATGTTTTTTTACTTCCCACAGAATGCAGATTCCAACTGTTTGAATCTGCGTGTTGTTTCTTGCTTGCTTTTTAGTAGCTGAGGAACTCAAAATCTTTATGGCAGATTTTGCATGGTGACTAGCTTCAATGCTAGCACAGAAGTGCAGGCTCCAACTCCTTGTCCCATTATGATCAAAGTTGGCAAGAATTATCATGTTTCACAAGTGAAATCTATGCTGCCTCATGTAAAAACCACCCTGCAAGTTTTGAAGGGCTGTGCATCGACATTACTGTGCAAATAAATCCATTTTTACAAACAAGAAAGTTGGAATTTAGCATAGTGTAGTGGGGAAACATGCTCATAAAGTCCTGGTAAAATACAGCCATGATCCTATTTCCAGTAAAGGTTTCACACAAGGCAGAATCTGGGCTTAGTTTTAACTGAAATAATAAGATAAATAAACAAGGAGATTTGTTTTGACATTAACAATCACTACTCAAGGGAATCTCTGGATTCACATATCTGTCTCTAAGGAGATTAACTGCTGTGATAGTCATTTCATCTTAAAAATAAAATAAAATAAAATAAAAAAAGAAGCACTTAGCTACAAAGCATTTAACAGTTCCAAAATGTACTGGGCAAAAGTCCAGCTATTTAAAGTTCTGCTCCAATTCTGGGAAAAGCCAAAAAATTATGCAAATCCTCCTTCATCTCCTCCCCAGAAAGAGCACAGGAGAAGACTGACGGTATCTTAAAGTTCCTGATAATCAATTTACCTGGAATTGTTTTAAATTTGGATCATATTCTTGGAATCTCTACTTCATTTTAAAGATTAAGCCTCAATATTTAGGGTCAATTCTTGGTTGGTGTTTTTTATTTATTTTTATGCAACATGTTCATAGTTGAAAACAGAACTTCCAAGTGGCTTGGATTGTGTTGCAAATTTACACGTGTATTTCTGAAAATATGATACACATCAAATAAAGTAGTACTTCTGGTATTTCTGGCTGACATCAAACAGTCGGTGCATCACCCTCTACTAGCCTGATAGGAACATCTGCACAAAGTAGGATCATTAAGACCCATCCAACACATTAGAAATTAAATTTGCATTTGTGTATAAACTGGTGAAAATAGACAATAATGTCACTAGCAAAAACCCTGCAGTCTCATGGAAGTTTGATGATGACCGAACATCATGAACATGTAGAAATACTAGAATTCACATGGGAAAGACCTTCACCCCCCCAAAGCAAATATTTAGAAGACAGATGTGAAATTGCTCAAATAGAAATCACTAACTGACATCTATTGGTAGAAACTGCTTCTGATCCCTGGCACGGGTAAGCCTATATCTGCTGATATGTTTTGCTTTAGCTATTGTAAATTTTTACCACAAAAGATATTTTCTCAGCAAAAGATGTTGTATAAACTTGGATAAAACTCTTAAGGTTTGCATTAATATCCACATAAATGAGCAAAGAAACAGATCAAATTGTTGTCACAAGTTGTTTTTACAATCTCAGTTTACATGCCATTTCTGACATCTCTACCAATCAGTATGATATCAAGTAGCTAGAGTGTAAACTTCATCTATCATGTGGCAGATAGGCCTTAGTGACTTGATATATTCACCACCTTTCAGAGCAAGGTTATTTAATTTTATCTTATCAATATATGTCCAAATTTATATTTCACAAGGAAGGCTTCAAAATTTTAAGTCTGGCCTAATACCAAATACATCACCTGATAGAGTTGTCTGCTTAGAAAGGCAGCATGCAGATGTGCAAAATTACAGTGGCAAAATCAGAAAAAAACTTCCAAAGTGGAATTGTAGGGTGTTGGATTGGTTTGGGTTTGCTTGGCTTTTCTGATCCTTCCACTTTTCCAGTCCTCACAGCCAACAGAAGAGTCTCATAGGCAGAGACTTAAGAAATAAAGTAGAATTTCATTATAGAAAGAAGGGGAAAAGTTAAAAGAGAAGAAAAGAACAGAGAATCAAGAAGACTCAGAAAGACTCCAGCCAATTAATTCCAAAGCTATAAAGTTAAAATTATTACACACATACCCACCAACCTGCATACCTGCACACTTGCATACACACAAAAAGAAAAAAAAGAAAGTAAGGGAAAAAAAAGATTTTGAGAATTAGAGTTATGACATCATGGTAATGGTTAGACAAATTAACAAAACTTAAGAAAAAGGAGAGGAGTGTAGAGCATTGGTTGCTGGAAAAAAATTCAATTCCCACAGTAATTAAATGCAATGAAAATATTACTGATAAGATTGAATCATAATTAAAGAAATAATAAAATAAAAAATGGCAGAACAAAAATAGAGAAAAGAAAAAAGAGATGAAAGTAAAGTCATGCACAAGATTTTATTATTAAATCAGACTGAGAAAAACAGAAAATTAATAAAGTGAAAATGAATATATTGCAACAGGGATAAATTCCCACTAAGTGTTGGGTTTTTTTGTTTGCTTTTGTTTTTTTTATCATCATACCAATAACTAGAAGAGAAGAAGAAACTCTAGTGAGCCCAACAAGCATCCCCATTTCTCCCTCATATCCACCTCTGTCCAAATATAAGAGAACAAAGTTTCCCCCAGCATTTTCTCTCCTTCAACATTACCTGCCGCAAGTTGCGCGTCACCTTAACGTCATGCCATGCGTTGTCATTGAATTTGCCATTGACAGGCTCCACAATGGCCTCGAAGGCCCCAGACCCCAGGTTAATGACCAGTGAAACCGCACCATCTTTCAGGGCCAGGTTGACATAATCAGCAGACTTGCCGGTGTGCAGAATGAGCCCGTTGCGTTGCCATGTCTTGAAGGAGAGAGTGATCTCATCGCTGCTGCTCTGGATGGGGTTTTGAGACAGGTCATAGCAAAGGTATTCGGAACCACGGAAGGTGGCCATGTTCTCGTCTCGCGCTATTAAAAATAAAATAAAAAAAAAAAAAAAGAGGGGGGAAAACAGAAGAACTATTTAGCAGTTATCCAAGAAGAGATTTAAGATTGCTATGAAATTTCTGAGAAATCCCCACAGCACTGTTAATGTTCTGTACTGCCATATATCATGACATGCTAATGGCTGTATGGCGCCTATTTCAATATGGCTATCAAGAGAATTAACAGCAGGGTCCTCGGTACCCATAAATTTCAGTGCTGTGTTTGCAGTCTTACTGCAGCACTGTCACCATAGGGACCATTCAGAAGTATGTGGCAGAGCCTACGATGTTTGAAGACTCTCTTATAAGACATTTTACATCCTTAAATGAAGAATGATGGAAAACTACGATAATAACAGCATGACTATCAGCTAAGCACTGTTCCAAAAGGAACCAAAGTACCACGAAGATTAATATTTAGAATGATAACAAAACTTGTCTAGTCCTATCCTAACCTATCTGCTAGGCAATCTGAGGGACATCAGAATGGACACCTTGATAGAACTGCTGCTTTCTTTCAACTGAATGAGAGATTAAACAGACAAGAAAACCACACAAAGTGTCCCGTAGTTTCTGTCTTTCCAAGGACAAGGAAAGACCATACAAAGTACATTTGTTGACAGCTCTAAGAAATTATATTGCTACTAAACACATCCCAGAACTTTGCCTGCCTGATCACCCTATTCAGAGAATCTTTACTATGCATACTAAACTAAATAAACACAGAGTTTACATAGCATGAGACATGAAATATTTTCTCGTTTAAAAAAAAAAAGTAATTCATCTACGTACAGTAGGGAAAACCGCTGAATTCATTTCTTAGCAACTGGAGGTAGCATTTGAACACCTTAATATCATTAGTGTGAGCTGGAAGTCAATCTGGGCTCCCACAGTCATTTGGAATCAGTTCCTCCACATTGTACTGTTGTGACTCAAGTCAGCTATATACCTTGATTTTGCCTATTAGGGCAGAAGTGCAGAACTGTGATGGTAAAGCTTCCAGGAGCAGCCAGGCTGGCTGTAGTCTCTACCAGTGCAGTCTGGGGGAAAATTGCACTTGCAAAGAAGTCTACACAGATCTACAGAACTCTTCCCCCCCAACACTCCATATGCTTTCTGACTCTCTCAGCTGCGAAAGAGATTCTGAGCATGAATAACTGCATGGTACAAGCAGTCAAGCCATTGTTTCTTACAATCCATTGCATACGGCAAGTGTTGGTGGCATAGTAGTAGTGTTTTTCTGCTTCATCGTGTCTCATTTAGTAATCCTAATGAAGATTAGCCAGAATCTGTCAGTACAAGACTGAAGGGAAAATACTTGTCATTGCCTTCCTTGAAAAATAACTGCATGGTGAAATCTGTGCCCTCGCAGCATGAAACAGTAGTGACAAAACAGCATAGAGTTACAAGAACATACATCATCCTGTAAGTGATAACGTTTGCTTTAAAAACATACCTCTGTAATCTCTGCTGAGGGTATCACTAAATGAACTCATTAAAAAATCTGAGCATTTTGAAGGCAGCAGTAATGTGTATGTGTGCTTATGGAAGCATATTATGTGTCTATACATATATATATATATGTCCCTTTAAGCAAACAGTAAGACAGATTACTCCTTGCAACAACACAGGTTGGGTGCCAACTGGATCAAAAGCAGCTTTACAGAGTGTCAGCAGTTTTTCAGGCTGGTTCGGACATTCTCTCTCATTTTATTTGATATATTAGCTTCAATTCTGATTACATTGTATTATATTGTATTATAGTGTTATCATGCATTCCGATATCTTATTTAGTAAATTAGTTTGTTTCTCCTCAGATTGTTGCCACTGTCCTGTTTTTAGGTCCATTTCTCTATTCTTTTCCCTTTTTTTTCTCCTTTTCCCTTTCCTGGGGTGTACGTCCATGGGTCCCCCTACTGTGCCAGTCACAGAACTGGGCTGAACCAGTCTGTAAGCCATTGACAAAGAGAAAGACCAGGGGTCCCAAAAGACAAGCTGAACACGAGACAGCATTTCAGTAAAGAAAGCAACTGCATCCTGGGCAGTATTAGCAAGAATGCAATCAGCAGGCCAGGGAAAGCAATTCTTCCTCTCTCTGAGGGACAACTTGGTAGATCACATCTGGAGTCCTCTGCTCAGTACTGATGACCACAGTACAAAAATAGCTTCACCATACTGGAGTGGATACTGCAAAGAGCTACCAAAGCACTCAAGGTGCTGGGGTAGGTGATGTATATGGATGGAGAAGCTGGAAGAGCTCGCTTTGTTCAGCTACAAGGAGAGAAGGCTCAGAGGAAGCCTTGTCAATCTTTGCAACTTCCTGATGTGAAAGCATAGAGAAGACAGCACAAAATTTACCTCAGACATGTGCGGAAGAAAGTCAGAAAACAACTGACACGGTTAGAACACTGGAAACTCTGACTGTACATGAAGAAAATGCTTCACCTTGAGGGAGCTCAAACACTAGAAAGGACCTAGAAAGGCTGTGAAATCTCCATTATTGTACATACCAAAAACTGAACTGTGCATGATCCTGATTTGCCTCCTCAAACTGCACCTGGTCTGAGCAGGTGGAGCACCAGGACTAAGCAGCCTTTCGAAGTTTGTTCCAAATTACTTTATTTTCAATACTGTCAACTACCACCAAGGAGCGCATATGCTTGTGTCAATGTGCATCTAGCCAAAGCACAGAGCTGATGTTGATTTCTCTGAAAGTCCAAGCTAAGAGCTTTAAAAACACTCCACAATGATAATTCCCCCACTTCATCACTTCTGACGCACTGGAAAGTAATGTGTTATAATCAAGTCAGACATGTCCTCTGCACACCTGTGGACAACGCTGATCAAACACTAGGCATTTAAGGGCAGAAGTCAAACACCATCATTACGACCAAGTCATTTTCCTACAGCCGTAGATTTGTGATGCACTGAGTACACATTTGATATTTTAGGGGGAAGGAGGCATGGCTGGTTCATTGTTCAATCGCTACAGAATGTACTAACAGGGCTCATTTACAGTTGCCCAGCCAGTAAGACAAAATTTCACTGGTCTGCTTGACACAAAGGAGGAGGCAAAGAATAGGTTAGAAAGCTAAATGGCAATTTAAGACAACCACTGCAGACTCATCAAAACATGGTGGAGAAAATTTAGAGGTAAATTACTCTTACATTCTTACCTGTACCCACGATTTTAATATAAAGCACTATCAATCCATTCCTCCATGCAACTACATCATCTGCCTGTTTCTTCCAGTCACCATTGTTATAAATAGAATCCTAGACCTGATCCATCTTTGTATCCTTATTTTCTGAAAGGAGATTAAAGGGGTTTGGGGAATGTAACCTATTTCTGTTTCACGTATAATTGTTGTTTTGTTTTTTTCCTTTTTCCTCTCAGTGTTCTGTATAAATGTTCAAATTTGCAGATGACCACACACTAAAATCTCTCTGGGGCTCACAGACCAATGAAAAGACACACCTGTCCACCCCATGTCTCAGAAACACTACTCCCAAGGTCAATATAGCCACTAAAGATACGTTCTCTGAATCGCTGCTTCCTAAACTGCAGTCTGTGGATCAAAACACATGGCCACATTAAAGACTTCAGGGCATAGATTAGACTCCAAGCTCAAAAGGTCTTAACAGTATATTCCTCCAAGCTACAACACAATAGACCGTGTGGGGCCATGTGGCCCGACACAAGTCATACCCTGTGCTTTTTATCAAGCACAACCTTTCCTTGCTGACCTGTATGTTACGATGCCCTGATGTATGTGATGGCTCTGATGAGAAAGTATGTGAAAATCACCAGAGAGCAGTGAATGGGAAAGTAGATATAAATTCTCTCTAAAAATATAATTTAGAAGAAAAAAAGCCCTGAGTGGGCTAGAGATCTCAAAGTACCTTAATGTGCTTTCAGGTGCAACCTAGAGA
Organism: Perdix hodgsoniae; assembly: GCA_035772895.1. NCBI lineage: Eukaryota > Metazoa > Chordata > Aves > Galliformes > Phasianidae > Perdix > Perdix hodgsoniae. The sequence continues at coordinate 1,919,576 of JAPSGF010000001.1, read as the reverse complement.
TACCTGTAAGACTAAAGGGTTGTGAACTATTTCTTTGTGATGTACATTCTGAATGCACAAAAGGAGATCAGACACCAATGCATTCAAAGAATGTTGGATTATATTGTGGTTTTTATGCCTTTTATGTTCTTTAAAATGTGATAGTGTTCCAAAGAGTTTCTGCATAACAACTCTAACCTAAACTAGAACAGCTAAATTTACGATTCACCTCCAAGTCAAAGGAAACTTTGGTACATGTTAAATGGAACAACAGACCAAAGCCTGGTTTTGCTGGGATATGAAATGCTATATATGTAAATCACATTACTTTGAAGTAATGATCTTATTCAAATGGTACAATGCAACCGTGTTTACAACTGCATTTAGAATGTTTGCAAACTCTTGATTTATAAATGATTTTCAAGATTTAATTTCTAACTCAATATTAGATAGATATATGAAAACAAAACAGAATGTAAAAACAGGTTACTTAGCAGATGTAAGCAATTAAATCTTCCATTTCACTTGTTAGTATTAATCTAACTCCATTATTTATTTTAAAGCACAATCACATGACTAAATTCTGTTCAACAGCTGGGATTTGCAGACATCTGAGACGTGTGAAATCTCACATTCAGGCTTAGTCGTTGACATGTTCAAAGTCTCAGAGAATTCCTGCTTTGTCACTGTATAGGTATGGACATGACGAAATGTCTCGGTGCATTTATCTTTGCATCCTTTCTACACTAATTCTTACTGTCAATAGTAACTCTAAAATTTTAAAATTATAACTGAGTTGAAGGAAATTTTTTACCTGAATCGCACTGAAGTCAGGAAAATATAAATTCTAGATACAAACAGTGTGAACCAAGGGAAAAACAGATGTAGGCCTATTCTAGATGATGAGCAGTGAGAGATCAAGGCAACACCTCAGGACAGGGTAGAATCCCTATTTAGGCAAAACCTCATGAAATTTACGAAGAGCTAATTCTATTCTGGGCAGAAGGGTTGTTCTGGGAGTCACCTATAATATCTATGATTCTCAAACATGTCATAGACAAATGAAAGATTTCTGCTCTCTGAGTCACTTTTATGTGTAACCGAGGTTCTTTTAGAGATTAGGAGAGGTGAAACTGTACATCAAATAACCCAGCAAATTAGTCAGATAGCCCCTCTGATGGACAAAAAAAAAAGAGAGAGAGAACTGTTTCCAGCACCCTCTGAAAAAGTTGTCGAGTGACTGAATGCTGAAACCCTAATGAAAGCCCTTAGCATGTTAGAAAAAGTTGGCTGTAAAATCACAGAAAGATGTTATAAGGAAGAAAGCTAATTACTGAGCTAGAGTCTCACAGTGAAAAGACTGGTTTGCCAAATGCTTACCAGGTTTAAGCCATTCAAGATAACGCTAGATTATCCTGAAATAATTTCATTTGTTCTCTTCATCCCCTCATTCTCACTTCATCTATCTATACAATTTGGAATTTTGAAACAGAGAAGATCACAATAACATCAGAAACTCTACAGAAAAGAATCAATGGAGGATCAAATCTCATTACATTTAAGAGATGTGAAGAACAATGTGAGCCTGGAAACTCAATGCAATAGTGAGATGCACTAAAGACTGGGCACTGTGAGTGCTGAGCTCACATTTTGCACACACTGTAGCAAGCTCCAACCTTTGAAAAATCTCTTTCATTTCACCAGTAAGAGCAAAGTAAGTATTAACTTACGCCAGAGAGCACCAACTGCCTAGCATGAGTCATGCCCCCCTCCACTATCAGCTGCTCCATACATTATCCTTCGCTTTTAGATGAGAACATTTGTGAAGAGGTCCACAAATTGAAGCTCCAAAGAGATCAAGGAGACTTAACAATACAATGAAAGCTTGTCTTGTTGTCAAAGCTAATTAATTTATTATTCCTCTAAACTCTAGAGCTCCTAAGGAAAGCAGGAGGAAGATCTCTAAAGATGCTGTACTAAAGCTCTCGAGGCCCGATCTCTGTGTGCTGTGTCACTGCAGAAAGCTCTTTAGGCAGGCTCCCACAGAGAGAAGTCCAACCCCATGGGCTACGAATGGTGCCTGAGAGGGCCACAGCCAGCCTCGCAAAGTGATTTATCTCTCCTGATGGATTTTGCCACTGAACAGCAAAGGCTGACAGCAAAGAGAGGGAGGACAGGACAGTGCCTGAATCTTTAACCCAAAGGAATCCCTCAGGCTTTTGATCCTCTGTCATGGTTTTATTAAACAGTCAGCATGCACTACCCAATGGCAGAACACAAGAAGTTTCCATATATCACTTTCCTGTATCTACAATATAACTGAGAGACTGCTAGAAGGATGACTGCTTTTTTTGTTGTTGTTGGTTTTTTTTGTGAGTTTGCATTAAATACATTGCTGAAGTTCCACCTAAGCAAATCAAAACTTGCACAAATGAAAAGCTGTTTGTTCCTCAATCCCGAAAAACTCTTCTTCATTGGACACTACCATACAGTTCTTTCAATGAAACTTATTCTGAGAGGAAAAACAGTATCAGATTTATCACAGAATATCTCCTATTTAGCACAGCATATACAGAGATTATTTAAACCTAGATTCATCAAAACATGAACCTCAGAGCTACTGATTCTCTAAGCTACCTTTTCTGTCTGTTTCTGAAGGGAAGCAGAAGTCAGAAGAGTCTCAGAGCAATCTGAACCTGTGTGAATGAACCATTTACTACAGAAAAAAAACCATCATTTTCCTCAATATCAAGGAGAGTAGCTAGGGGAAAGCATTCATAAAAACTTTTCGTTAACATGCTTTTACTAGAGAAGTATTAGTGCTACAATAATGAAAATGAATAAATAAGATGGCATATGTCCAAAAAAGATTATAGCACACAGTTGGCAACATCACCTATTTCAGCCATCTTTTAAATTGTTCACTAAAATTGGTCTAAACGACAAACTACAGGTGTAGGAGTCAGGACCTAAGCATTTTATTTCTGACTTTGCCACCAATTAACTGTGCAATGTGCAGCATTTAATTAACCTCAGGTTCTTCCATCTGTGCTACAAAGATAACAAAAATATAGGTTAAGTCCTCGAGATCTATGGAAGAAGAGTGCTCTGCAAGTTTAATGAAACTTCTCTTCAAAATAAGAAAAGTTCCACAGCTACGAGGAGAAGCCACGTGTCCATTCAGAGTATACGCAGTGTTTAGAGTGTTCTGCTTATCCCTCTCTCCATGTTTTCTATTGACTTTTAAGCGTATGCAACTGCACTGCTATCAGTGCATGATTTTGCCTTGCCTATCATTTGCAAAGAAACAATAAACTTCAGTCTAACTATGGTACTGTGTGCTTAGGGCTCTACACATTATTTATATTCTGAACAACTGGTCAAAGAGACAGAAAACAATCCTGAATTAATGTCTTGCTTGGATGCAGAGGAAAAATAACATCTTAGTTTTGTGCATCCTAAATACATTTCTTCCAAAAAAAAAGTGTGGTTCCACTTTAAAATAAAAGCATGAAACAGTTTTATTTTGAAATGAGTGATATTCAGTAAATCAATTTTAAAAAAAGATGCATTTGCCTGAAACAATCTGATGTATTCAAGTAAATTCACCATTTGTTCTGGCTTAGTGAAATACACCTTTTCTTTTTTTTTCCCTGAAAAATTTTCTCTCACAGTTCAACTAGGTTCAAGTAAAGCAAGGCATCGCTACCAATTTTTTCAAGAGCTCAAACACGCTGATGAAATAGCGGGTGTAAGAACTTACCTTGATTTCTCACTGCTGAGCATGGGTCAGGACAGCTATCATTTCTGCTGTATTTAATTTTTCCAATGTTTTTATTTTGCTCTGCATTTCTTCTAGCTTACTTTTCTCCCGGTGCATTGTTCTAAAATGTAAGAAGAATTTAGGGTAGACTGCCTAAAGAATCTGGTGGACTTCTGTGATGGAGTGATGGCATCAATGGACAAAGGAAGAGCAAACGATGCCATCTACCTGGACTTGTGCAAGGCCTTTGACATGGTCTCATACCACATCCTTAGCTCTAAATTGGAGACGTATGGAAGGATTTGAAGGCTGGAGTACTGGGTGGATGAAGAACCGGGTGGATGCACACAGATAGTTACTGTCAACAGCTCTAAATCCAGGTGATCAGTCGCAAGTGGGGTCTCCTAGTGGTCTGTCTTGGAACTGGTACTCTTCAGCATGCTTACCAAGGACATAGATAGTAAGATGAAGTACACCCTCAGCAAATTTGAAGATGACACCAAGCTTAGTGCAGTTGACACAACAGAAGAGAGGGGCGCCGTCCAGAGGAAGCTGGACACATTTGAAAAGTAGGCACACAGGATTCTAACAAAATCTAACAAGGCCAGGTGCAAAGTTCTGCAACCTGGGTTGAGACAATCCCAGATCTGAGTACAGACCAGGGGAAGAACTCATCGAGAGCAGCCCTGAGGAGAAAGATTTGGTGGTCCTGACAGATGGGAAGCTGGATATGAGCCAGCAGAGCGCTTTTGGAACCCAAAAGGCCAATGGTATCTTGGGCTGCATCAAAACACTGGAAGCATTCAAGACCAGGCTGGATGGAGCTATGAGCATCCCGATCTAGTGAGAGGTGTCTCTCCCAATAGTAAGGGAGTTGGAACCAGAAGATCTTTAAGGTCCCTTCCAACCCAAACCATTCCATGATTCTATAAAAAGGTGGACGACCAACAGGGAAAAGAAGGTGATTATCCCCCCTCAGTTCTGCCCTTGTAAGGCCCCACCTGGAGTACTATGCCCAATACTATGCCCACAGAACAAAACAGATGTGGAGCTGTTGAAGTGGGTCCAGAAGAGTCACAAAGATGATCAAAGGTCTGGAGCACCTCTTTTATGAAGAAAGGTTGAGAGAGATTAGCTTGCTTAGCCTGGAGAAACGAAGGCTCTTGACAGACCTAATTGTGGCTTTTCAGTACTTGAAGGGACTTCAGAAGCAAGAGGAGGACTGACATTCTACACAGTAATAGGATAAGGGGAAATGGCTTTAAACTAAAAGAGAGGAGATTTAGGTTAGGTGTTAGGAAGAAATTTTTTATTCACAGTGTGGTGAGGCACTGGGACAGGCTGCCCAGAGAAGATGTGGATGTAACCACATGTCTTGAGTCATTCAGGGCTGAGTTGCATGAGATCCTGGTCAGCTTGATCTGGTGGGTGGCAACCCTGCTCTTGGGAGCAGGGTTGGAAATAGATGATCTTTCAGGTCCCACTCAACCTAAGACATTCTGTGATCTGATTCTGTGATACAATGTCAATCTCAAAGCATAATACCCAGAATAAATACTTCCTTACAGACTGAACATTCAGCAAAATGCAAAAAAGAGAACATCACAGTTCTGTGAATGTAAAACTCAAGATGTAACCTATATATCAGCTTTGTTCTTTGCACAAGTATCTCTACATCAGGGTTGTTACATATTTCCTTTGCCCTTATATATAGAATGTGCATGATAGTACAAAGTGTGGGAGTGGGCAGGTGTGTAGCTGAGCCGTTTGCTCACTTGTCTTTAACTCACGTACTCCAATGGACAAAAAAGTGCCTGGGTCATGTAACAACTGTGAAGCAAGCTTTATGCAATAAATAAACAAACAAATAAATAAATAAATAGAATTATCTCAAGGATATCCATCATTTTTCAACAGCAATCTTAGATGGAACCCCAAGTTTCACACTACTCTTACTTTTCCAAAAAAAAAAAAAAAAAAAAAAAGAAAAGAAAAGGAAAGGGAAGGAATGCATTTATATATAAAGTTGGTACAAGCAGCTTGGTGGGAGGAGAGACACCACTTCTACTGAAGGGCACTATATTAGAAAAACTATTGGAAGATCCTAAAGTCAGCTGCTGGGAAGCCAGGAGCAGACACACACCACCAGAACAGGCGGACAAGCGCAGGCAGTGGATGTTAGCAGCAGCCTCCCAGCAGTCTCATGCCTGCTGCCTATCTGGGAAGCCCTGTGGGCGCCCTTCCAGTTCGAGGCATGAATAGAAAGAATAGAAAAGTAGTTAGGGCTAATCACAGTAATAACACAATCGTGATCCACAGAATTATCCTTTTTCGATACCAGAGAGCAGCACTGAAAGCCTCGCCCATGGGGAAGGAAAGATAAGAAGGAAGGAGAAAGCAAAGGTGAGGCCGAAAGATGCAGAGCGGAGTAGAGCAGCATATAGGGCTGGTGCCAGACTGCTGTCAGCTCCCTGTAGCCTCGGTAGGACTGAGCAGCAGGTACACTCCAACCCCCGGTACTGCCTCCGTACCAAAATACATTGCCAAACACTACTGCTGCTCTTCACTTACATTCATCGTAAGAACGTATTAGGATCATTTATGGAAGAGGCAGTCTCCAAACCCAATTTGAGGGATAATCATTCTTCTCAAAACAAAGCTCAGGCAAGGGACAGATACAAGCTGGGAGAACAGCTTTGCCCAGTAACTATTAAGGGGCAAAAACATGTCAATTTGTATGCAATGAGAAACACATTAGGCTTTTGCTACAACTACAGAGCCTCAAGTTCATCTGTTTACCAGCGCAGTGGGGACATGTATGCAGGTACCAGCAGTACAATTGCACAGCATATTCTTGTAGTAAAGCAGATAAAATGCACCTGAAAAACATTATAAATATACACAGTGGGGATATTTGCCCTTCTCTGCAGTACAAAAAAAAGCATGCATTGGTGTGAAGAGAGTGTGACAAAGCACAAAGTCAGCTTTGAGTGGCTGTGCATTGCATACGTGCAGAATGACACAGACTTAACTAACATTCCTTGGGCACACTACAGTTTTTGTCCAAGACCATGAATAAGCCCTATCTCCCTACACTGCCTCAGGGCACCCATACAAGGATTTACACACCTGCACGTGCACAGAGGAAAGCAACACGTCTTGATCAGGTGTAAATGCAGGGATGAATACATGAATGCACACAATGCATAAGCACGGATGTCCAAAGAACGTATGGGAACGCGGGAATGGAGGAAGCCTACAGAGTTCCTGCAGTGAGCCTGAAGGCAAGAGGGAGGCTGTGCCAGGGCATCCTGGCACTTGCTTTAACTCCAGCCTGGGCTTATTTCCTTACTGCCTTCCCCTCCCCCCCCCCCTGCAATAGAGCAGACTCCATGGCTACAGGGAGGGTGTTTAATGAGTCAAATCCTCATGACTGCCTTATCAGTTGTGGACAGGCGTGTTTCTGACAACTGACCTTTCCCACCGTGTGCTGCTGAAATATCCACATCCCACAACAATTAACTCAACGCTGAAAACATAACACTGAAGAAAGGGAAAGCTCGACCATTTGCAGACAGCACCACAGACAGAAGGGAGAAGAATGCAGCTAAAAGTGACAGAGTGTAGCCATACAGACGTTTGAGTCTGCCTTATTTTGCCATGCAGACTTTATTACCTTCTTTACAGCTTGGCTGTAACAAAGCTGTGTGCAAACAAAGTGCTGTGAGACAAGGAAGGAAAGCAGAGAGGACTGAAAACAAAAGCACTTATGATGTGTATGATGTCATTAAGACCACACACAAATAAATATATGTCTGTAAAAATATACACAAAGCTGATGGAATGAACAAAGAACCTTAACAGAAAATGGACCTGGACAGAGCAGAGGAGGCAAACAGGCGTCGCTCTGCCATCCTATACCTCTGCTGTTATGAATCTTGCTCCTCACAACACATAGATTAATAGCTCTATTAAAAGAGTTAAACACATTCAGCTGAGTTAGGAACCTCAACCAAAACCTATCAAAAACAAGGAGACTCATCCTATGAAGCGCGCACCTCCAGTCCCAAGTACAGAGGAGACTGTTTTTCTTGGAGGAACAGGTACGTGAACATAAAGTGGCTGATGCGGTCAGTGCTCCAAAGCAAGGCTCACAGAAAATCTGCAGAAAATCAAACAAGGGATTTCGGCACACCATTCATTTTGCTTTTGCAGAAGTCTCTATTAAAATCACAGGGAATCTGTTAGAGCTGCATGTCACCAACGTGCTTGAAATCTGAGATATGCTGGAATTGACCTTCAAGAGCAAATCCTACATACGTAGTATTAACATAAAGATTTGAAAAAGATACCAGTCATTTGCACAATAATCTCCCTGCATGTGCAAATCACATTTGATTACCTACCATTAGCAAATGTTTGAGGTTTTGCTATTCTTGCACTGCAGTGACAGACAGACTCTAAAAGGCCCTCGCACTCTTCCATTTTAGTGCTTTCCTGGGTATACAGAGTGGGAGCTGGATGACACTGAAGAAATTCACTGGATAAAAATCTGACTGAAGTTCCACACAATTCATCTGGACACAGCAACTAAGCCATCTAGGCGCCAGGGGAAAACACAACCATGCTTTTGAAGACTCTGCATGAAATAGAGACAAGTTTGCAAAACAGGAGTAGAATAAGAGGTATTAAAGTCAGCTGAGGTCAGAGAGCAGAAGAAGATCAACAGCAGTGCGGGAAATGCTCCAATCGAGCAGTAATTATTTCAGTTTAATGAACAGAAAAGGAACTTCTTAGGCAAAAAGTACTTTAGTTTCTAGAAGTATACAAACTGTTCTCTTTAAACCCCACAGAATCAAAAAGAAAATCATTTTCATTGTGGTGGTGGTTACTTCGTAGCTGTTTTCTGGGGGCTTTGTTATTTTTGTTGGTTTTTAGCATTTTGTCTTTAACTGAATCAGTTATGTAACATTTGGAATTGTTTCGTGGCTATTTCTCCTTTTTCTTTTTTGTTTTATATTTACATAATAAACACATTTATTTTAATGCAGTAAAGATTATGTTGTTTATGTACTCTAAATATCTTTAAATAGTTCTCAGCTCACTTATTTGCACAAATTTCTAAGATGATCAGGGCTATTTGAAATAACAGACCACAGCTAAACTATCAGATCACTCAGGATTTGTAGCCTCGTATCATCAGTTAAATGTCTTCCACATCTTGATATAATTTAGCATCAAGAATGAGCCTCACTGCTTTTCTTAGTTCAGTCTATCGTATAGAGCAATCTCATTCAAACCATCTGCACTTATTGATACTGGATATCAAATAAAAAATAATAATTAGAAAAAAGTTGAATCAGAGTTTCTCTTCGGTATCATAAGCCAAACCCAGATCCCACTGGCCCTAAAAGAAATTAGGAAGAATTTTATGGTAATCAGTGAAGGTATACTGCTAGATGTAAGACAGGAACAAAGCTGGTACCAGTGTTCACGTTGGTTTTTTGTTGTTGTTTTTTTCTTTTTTTCCTAAACCCATTGTTAGAAGGTCAGAACTGATGTAATTCTTATTCATACAAGCAGTGCCCAGCTGCTGCAAAAATGACTTTTCAAATCTCCCTGCAGGAAATGTGACACGGCCCTTGTGTTATAACTACTGTTGAAAAATGTGTGCTTCTCTGAATCTAGAAAGATGCTATCATTATTTTCCCGGAGATGAGTTTGCCCTGAAGTGCCTTGATTTCTCTGTTTTTGTGGTGGCAATATATTTTCTTTTATTAATAGCAAAGACTATTATTCTAATAGGAACACCATGGGGGTTTGTATATTTCATAAATATTTTCCAAACCTATTTTATCGAGGTACTGTCCCTCTTCTCCCTGTTCCCCAGACTTCAACAACACCAGTACCCGTTCCCACCGATGTCTTGTCATTTCAGAACTGAAAGATGTCCAGAGGTTTTGGGAAGGAGGGATGGCAGGTTTGGCCAAGACCTCCAGGTCAAACCCCTGCATAAATTTGTGTACATCCAGTGTTAGGAATCATTTAAGCCCCTGCTACGTGGAAAGCATCTCTATTTTCAAAATAGAAGACAATTCTGAGAATGGACTTTACCAGAGTAACCTTAGAGCCTCCAGGTTAATTGTTTCTTGACAGCAATCTGATCAAACGTGCTCAGTTTAAGTAAAAATAAGTGTGTTGCTTTGTTTTCTTCCCTCCCCCCACCATAACTGCTACATCTACCAGTACTCTGTAGACTCACAGTGTGGCATCTTCCTGCACACTGTCTCTGGCAACAAAAATTTGAAAGACCAAGTTATTCTCATACCTTCATAGTGCCACAACCTCCTTATTGGGCTGCCGAAGGAGGACTGCTGTAAGAACTGGGCCTTGAACTTATAATTTAAGAAGCTATCTGGTTAATACACATAAGAAGAAACTTTTTCTCCCAACTGTTTTGGTTCTGTAGGGCTAAGAAAAATAAGATGGAAGAAAATTATAAGTAATTATGTTAATTTATATAATGGAGATATTTATATATACTTACATTTTTTTCTGTTTAAGCCTTACGCTCAGCCAATTAGACTCAAAAAAAACCATAGAGAAGATCCATTAAATACATATTTTCTTCAAGTTTACATAACCTTTTCTTACTTTTAACTGTACTGTAATCCCAGAAACAAAAGGACACTGTGTAACTTAACAATTCCAGGACAACAAATGAGCAAGGGATCTCACTTCAAAAAGTACATACTGGCACCAAAAGCTTTTGTATATTTACCTGACTTGTTAACGATATTAAGCTCCCTAACCTGCAGCCCATGAAGGAGCACAGTTGTTCCTTCTGCTGTTTATGTGCATTTTTGGAAATTCACTTCCCTATTTCTTTGTGCTACAGGCTACTACTAAGATTTTAAGTTCCTACCATCTGTTTGGTTTGACTATATCATGATGCAGAATTCATAAGCAGCCACAACTACTGACTTCCTTACCAGCCACATCTCCTTGAACAGCCTCTACAAGTAATGGTACTGAAAAAGAAAAGGTCTCAAGCTGCAATTACAATGAGCAAATATTGGTGCTGACTAAAGATTTCACTGCCTCCTGGTAGCACAAGCTTATTGGCCCCTAATATTCCGCATTTCTTAGAAGAGGTGAATTAAGAACTCAGTTTCAAGCTCTTAAAAGAAATGTAGCAACTTCATAAAGTTCCCTTAGTCCTAAAGGATCCCAGAGTAGTGGTGTTTGTTGTTGGGGTTTTTTTGATTGTTTGCTTTTGTTTTTTACTGAACTCCTTTCATTTCACAGAACAGAGGCTGCCAGGCCCCATAAAATTAAAACAATCCTTGATGGAAATGGTAATTGCAGAACAATTATAATTCCTGACAGCTGTGCAGCTGTCAGTCAGAACAGTCCACCATGAAGGATATGGGCACTGCAGCCACTTCGGTTCATCCTTCAAGGTGGTACAGACCTGCAAGCACTGCCAAACTTCACATCTGCCTGCTTATTCAGCCCTACAAACAGAAGAAATTGCTAAAACCAACGCATAAATACAGCTCTTTCTAGAGCAGTATGCGCTTGTGTACATAGCTCTGCATTAACTTTGCCTGACTACTGAGGACAAGATGCAGTTGAGCACACGTTCGTAGCTGCAGGGAGCACTTAGAATGGTAGAAGAACATTACAGAAATAGGAGACTTGGCTTTGCATGGTAAGCAGTCACGATGAGAATGGTCGTAAGAGGCTGGACACATGATTCAGAGCACCAGGCAAAGGTGTAGAATACACCATAACAGATATTTCACAGGAATTGTCCACGAGCATCATCCTACTGCTCAGTAAACTGGAATACGCTATATTAATTCATGCCCCCTTAGTGTACACATCATTATTTTGAATAGGTAAATTTATAGTCTAGCTTGTCTTAAAGTGATTTGTTGATATAGCAGCAGCCTGAGTCAGTCACTCCTTTCCAGCATCACCAACATGATTTTATTTTTAACTCTTCCAGCATTCAGGTTTTTCACTAATACGTTCTAGAACATTTCCCAATCTCACCGCATGGCACTCAAGATGAACTCACAGTTTCCTACCTGGAGCTTCAAATGTCAGCTGCTCCAGCCCTCTTTCACACTAACTCAAACACAACCCATAACCTGTAACATCTGAGTTTATCAGTTATTTCCCTCCTGTTGGATTTGCCATCCTGAGTAGTTAAGTTTCTATTGGGATCAACATACACTTCAGGTAAAAGAACGTGCCTACTGCTTCAGTATTGATGTGCTTACAGTAAACACCAGCATAAAGGGAGGAGGAATAACAGATCAGGAATCAGTTCCAGGAGGTTGTTTTGGTAACACTTACAATATGCATGTGGTTGCAAACAGGCCTTGTGGCTTTATTGCAACAGGCAGAGCTACAACAAGCAGAACTGTTTTTTTTTTTTTCATTTATTTTTTCCCATCTGGTATCACATCATAGCAATCAGTTTTAAAGACCAGAGAAACAACGCGTACTTGATTTTCCTGCTTTGCTCTAGATAAAAGTCAAAATGCCCTTACAGACTGACCAATCGAAGCTGAGATTATGAAATCAACAGATGACCACAGGAAGTATGCTCAGGAGATAACAGAGCATCAGCCTCCATGCTAGTTTTGCCAACCAATTTGCTAAACGTTACAGTCTCAAGCTCTCTGAGTTTGCTTTCTGCTCACCAGCATTCATGTGGCTCTCGCAGTGCAACGGATCACCTCTGTGAAACAGACACGCATCTGTGTGGGAGAAGATGACTGGATGGGTCAGTTATAAATGATGCATACATGACAAACCTGTAAACAAAATAATCAGTGCAACCCACTTGCTGACTGCCTTAGCAGAAGCCAGCAGCTCAGTGAATTATGGATATTGCAATTCTGTCCAGAGCAACATCCTGAAAGACGCAGGGCTCTGATGCACATCCATTTGCTGTCCATATGGCATTTCAATCAGTGACAACTCCCTCTGCTTCAAACTTATCTCTTGCATCTAAGAGTTTTCTATTTAGAGTGTTAGTTGTAAACTGGGAGCATAAAAGATAAAGCGTCAAAGGGACAGAACAGAACAGACATTCAAAAAGCTATTTGTGAGCCTGCCTTATCCTCCCCAAAACAGAGCCACAGGAAGGGCTCCCTTTTAGGATGGGGTCTTTGTTGTTTGCTGTGTGAATCCACAACTTCTCTCATGCGAAGACACAGCTCGAGCCTTCTCACCACTGCAGCACACAGTGCCTCCAGGGCAGTTCTCATGACATCAGCATTGCTTTTAGACTGCACGTGTACATGGAGGAACATCATTACAAATATGTACAAAAGTTAGGCTTGCGCTGTCACACCTAACACTACTGTACATGCAAACAGATGCATGATTTCATACATGATAACATGCATTTTGTTTGCGTGAGTCCTTTGTTACATATATGTGCAAGCAGAGACCATGTATTTGCGTGAGCTGGGCAAGGTTCCTTTCTCTCTCTTTTCTTCACTGAATGGGAAAAGGCTGTCAGCAATTTTGTTCTGTCAACAGCTGGGAGATGCTTTTCTGCAGTTAGCTGCAATTTGTTTCAATTATGCGTATTAATCATAGCCCGCTCCTGATGGTATTCTTCAAAAAAAAAAAAAAAATCAGGGCTTTTCTTTTTAACAAGCCATTTCCTCTCACGATGGCACTTAAATGACTGACTGCAGGTTTGCTAAAAGAGAGAGAAAAAAAAACCCAGACGCATCCATGTTTGCTTATTTCATTAATAACCGCTGTGGCTCAAGAAGCTGACAGGGAATGTAACTGGAAGGGGTCAGTGCACTGATATTTCAGTTGTGGAGAGAGAGCTCTGGCCCAAGCTTATATAAAAAAATTTTCTACCCTAAGAGAGACAGATGAAATCACAGTTAAGGATTTTTGGACTCCAACTTGCTTCCCTTGAAACCTAACACAGAAGATCCACTAAACTCCATGGAAATTAGTTTCCTACTGTTTTAATATTCTACAAGAGAGATCAATTTGAAAACAGTAGGGAAAATGCTGAAAGACTTGGAAACTCATATCTGTCCAAAGAGCCATTCCTGAAGTCTACTGGAATGCAACCGAAGCAGAGGCAAGGATGAACGGATTTAACCAGTCAACAGCTCATTATGCTGTGATGTCTCAAAGTTCCCTGTTTCCTGTGTCAGTTCCAATGAGAGTTCTAAGAAACACGCTCCAGGTTTGCAGTGAAGTAGTAAATAAAGGCAGGTATGTAGGGTCTATGCTGTTGTCCTGGAAATATTCTAATTAAATGAGCTGCTTTGATGACCTCAAAGGACACAAGTCAAAAGGACCATTTCTTCTTCTTCTATTTTCTTTTCTTTAGTGTTTATTAACTTACGTGTTACTGTATTAAAGACTCTCATTTGTGATTAACCATACTAGCTCAGAGAACTTAAAAGACATTGTACAGATTTTACTCAAAGGTGTAAACATTATGGGAAATCGCTAAGATCCAAGCAATGGTACTTACTGCTCAGCCCTGGATTTTTTTTTATCAGATGAGATTCAAGTACTGAAAACACAGATGATTTCCAAGACAGGATCAATGCACTTGTTCAAAGGTTGGTTTAGAGGAACTCCAGGCCTGTATTGCTTAAAACTGTACTGCATTCTGTCTTTGCAAGACTTGCTTTCTACGAATCTGCTTAGCAAGATCTACATACTTCATCACACTTAGGGAAAAGAAGAATGGTCCTACTGTAGGTCCATATGGTACCCTGCATATAAATATATCACTTAGACAATTTAGGCATACTCTTACCTAAAGATTTAATGGCACAGATACACCAGTAGAGTGAACAAAAATATATATATATAAATCACAAAATAAAACAGGAAACAGAAAACCACCATCTCCTCTAATCACCATATCAGTGATAACAAAAGCTTGAGTAAAGATGTCATTATGCTGTCAGAAACTATAAGTTGGCTGGTATAGTTTCCTTTGATAATGTACAAGGCTGAAACTACTAGCAAAAGAATTCATAAGCAACTGTCTTCAAAGTAGCTCTTTGCAGGCTGTGCCTGTATACCCCTCTAGGCCTGAACCTCTGAAGATGCTGCACCACGCAGGTTTTCCAAGACAAGCAACAGGCAGGGTGAAGCAAGGGGACCTGACACAGTCTTGATGGTAACTGCAGCAAGGAGGGACTGGGCTGCTGCCAGAGCTCTGCCACATTATGTGATCAGGACATGGCACAGATGGTGTACATTCTGTGGGAGGAGAAGATGCTACAGCTCTCCCGCTCTACTCATCAGATTCCTGTCTGGACACAGCCAACCAGCAAAGGTCACTCACACAGATGCAGCTGGGCCCACACGACTATACACCTGCGAGGATTTCATGCTTTTTTACATGGAGACATGGAAATAAACTTCAGTGGAAAGAGTATGCTTTTGGCTGTATAAACTGCATCCACACTGAAAGCCCCCTGCTAATGTCAGATCAGCTTTTGAAAACCTACGTAACGAGTTTCAGAGCCCTCACCTAACTCCTTTAAAACATACGTAGCTGCACATTCACAGCTTAGTTCAAAGCACCTGAAACTCACCCAGCAGCCAGGGATGCTTCATATCTGCAAAGGGACACTCTTTCTCTTACAAGAGCTGAGGGGATCATCAGTGCACCAGACTCTGGGACATTTCAGATTCACAAAAGAGAGAGATTTATAAAAACAAACCAAACTTGGCTATCGCAATGTCACACTAACCATGGATTATCAACTTGCAACAAACAGACAGTACTGGGAACAATTTAGAGACCAACACGATCCACAGACTGGGTACAAACTGCTCCACCTTTGGGCGCCGTGGCCAATTGCAAATAACGCACCCAAACAGGCGCCAGGAGAAGTAGCCCGTCCCTTCCATTAGCGCCATCCTCCACGTCTGTATCACAGAGTTCCACTGCAGCACACTGAACTTGTCAGACCAAAATGCAGCCCACAGAAACCTGCCAGCTGAAGGCTCATCAAGCAAAGTTCATTCTTACCAGACTTTTACTGATAAAGAGAGAAGTTGTTTAAGCTAGAAAGAAAATGAGAAGCCTGAGAGGACAAAACACCGGGAGCTTTACTGAGCTCTGGGGCTTCAGACACCGTGCACTTCAGTACCAGGAATTTCGAGAGAGAAAGAGAAGGAAAAAGAGCAAAGAGATCAGAAAAAAAACAAGGCAGGAGGGAATGGCAGAAATAGTGGGAAGTGAAGGAAGAAGTAGAGCTCACAAGCAGACAGAAACAGGAAAAGGAGAAGGAAGAAAAGAAGAGGGAATGACAGAAAGGAATACACAGAAGGAGAGAGAAATCTCTGCTGGTACAGTAACAAATAAATCCTTGCAGCATGACAGGCGTCTGCTGAAGCATTTCATTTCCCCGCAGCATAATGGTGTGTTATTGCCCATTATCTGTTCTGTCAGTGCCAGAGTCGATATTAAATGAGGGGCAGCTGCATTTAGCTGCCATTTTTCAGCTGTCTCACCGTTGCCATGGAGATGTGGTTGGTTTTTTTGCTGAACCTGGCTGCAAGCAGCGGGGCTGCTAGGGGTGAACGGGGCAAGGAGGGGCGGGCACAGCCCTCAGGTCCGTGGGCACTGCAGGACCGCCACCGCCATCACTCCATCACTGTGCAGAGGGCTGACCATCGGCTCTGTGCACTGCTCTGACTTTCACAGGTGCTCGCGATAGCCCCTTCATCCCCCTACATTTCTCATTACCCTGCACCCTTCTTTGTGTGATGACAACAATTCTCTCTTCTCTTTATTACCTCCGCAGCAGCAACTCGAAGGCTATTGGAAGCAATGATGAACTGAGCCTCTCAAAGGCCACTTAGCATCTTAAGAAACATTAACATCCCTAAAATACTAATCAAGAAACTGAGGCATAATGAAGTAGTTTTCCCCTCTACCACCAAGGATTACTCAGCTTGTTTGCAGTGGTGCAGAAACCTAGAAATCTCTATTCGCTGCTCTCCTGCCTCACACTTAACGATGTCCCCAATGCAAAAGCAGGGGACAGAACAGTGACTCAGTGAACAGGAATCAAGCAGCGGACATCCAGCCTCTCCCCCTAGCTTCTTAATAGAATGCTACAAACATTGCCTAAAAGGATTTCTCACTGGAGTTATCTTTCCTCCACATTCTTCTACTTCACCCAGATAATTCTGACACAAATCGAAACAGACAACACTCTTTGTTTGTACTGCATCAAATAATAACTGTAAAACATGCAGTCCTTTACAGTGACCCATTGCCTACTAGTGTTATTCTAGCACCTAAGGAGAAGCTTTTTAAAAACAAATAACAAATGACTTCATTTAAAAAATCACAGTTGCTAAAGCCCTACCTGACCCTCCACAATACTGCACGTTAAGAGAAAAGGTAAAAACAAAAGGGTCAAAGTGCTTTATTATATTAATACTCAAATTAAGTCTTCATGTCCTTGCATGAATACACCCATACATTGACATTTCTCATCAGATCCTCTTACTCCAGTGTTTTCATGGGTAGAATAACTAACTAAACTACTTCGAGTCTTCCAAAACTTTACAAAACTTTCAGAAACACATTCTAACAAGTAGCATTTAATTGGCAATGCTGAAGATCTTCCTCATGATTGATATTTGTTACCATTACACATCTCTATGGTAGCTCTCCAGCTCAGCTCTTAGTACATCTTATTTTGCTGACTAGTGGTTTATTCAAATTTCTAGCTGTGCCGTGTATAAAAAAAAATTACGCCTGAATTGTTTATGTGCTAATCCTTCCATTAGCTTCCCTACCCTTCCATGACCTCTTGCTTTTGACTACAGAACTATCTTAAGCACCACATTGGCCACCAGACCGCCATCCGACTTGCAGGATCTTGTTTTTTCTCTGGGGGAAGCCTAAGTTCAGACTGTTTGATCAAAGACTTCTTTGTAGTGCAAGGAGATTTTGCAAACAGTAGTGGAAACAAACAGCTCATTTAGATTATTGAAAATATTAGTGCTAATAAACATCCCAGCTTGTTGGACCAATGACAGCAGTGTTAAGTCAGAGAAGCCGGAGGGAAAAAAGAAATTCGCCATAAGATTAGAGAGATTGTTTTTATGTAATCTCTGGTCAGCAAAAGGTTATGACAAGAATATGGATGGAGCGGTCTTTGAGACAAATGGGAAAGTGAGAGGAAAATTATACTGCTGAACTCTCACAAACAACTCTGTGGTCATTTCAAGGAGTTTTCAAAGCTGTGCAGCCTGCAATTAGAGATTTTTTTCATACAGTAAAACTAAGTTTGTTCTGGACCTGTAGAACTGTCCCATTCTAGTTAAGGAATACATTCAGAAACGTTCATCTCCCACACTCCATCAGCTAAGGAACACAAGAAGGCAACAAAGCTGTAAAAGTGACCTAACTGATAGATATTACTGATAGATATTATATATTCAGCACAAGTTTTTAAACAAAAATAATGATTTGTAACACCCCAGGGACATTCTGTGGAAAACTTTCTGACAAACAGAAGTAGTTAAGTTTCATGGAAAGAAAAAGATCTGCCATTTCATTTCTTTGCATCTTCATTTCCCCCTGTGTTCCTGAAATCTACAATAGCCATCATTGTCATTTCTACAGCCTGCTGTCTTGAGCCCAGTCAATGAAAAAGAGGTATGGCATGTTTGGCTTCACTTAATCATTTATACACTTACAGCACAAGGTAGCAGAGCCGAGGATCAAAATAATTTTCCACAAGTCACCAAAGCGACCAGTGTTCAAATGGAAGTGCTAGTCGACTAAAAGTAATTCATTAGGATGACAGTCAAGACTATAAGCATCCTTGGATATCTGTATCTTTAAACCCCAATTCTGTTTTACCTAGCCTCGCCCTTTGACTCTTCAAAGACTTTTCAAGTGTTGATTAGGCAGCAGAACAAGGTTCAAGGGTATAGATATGCCAATATGAATTTTCACTTTTACATGAAAGAATTTTGTGACTCTCATTTCCAGAAATAAACATCGGAAAGCATATAGGGATGACTTCATTTGTTTGAAATAAGAGACGTATCCTAATTCTCTATGGAAGAAGTGAGAGATGCCAAACTTTCACCACATCTTCAAATAAATGGTTTTTCTTAATTTACCTATTTATACTGATGCAGTACTCAAGAACAAACGTCTTTTACCACCATCCTCTAACATCAGAAGCTTGTGCTTCTGAAGATGATAATCCTAAATCACATCGCTACTGCTGATACTGGAATTGTGCACACAGTTCTAAACAGCAGGCCATTTTTTTCTGCACATCAAAAAAGGATTTTGAATATATATAACTCCAAATACCAAGAGAAGCGGAAACAGCTCAATTCATCAGAAAGCAGGTCAAAGGGATAGACCTTTAAAAAGATCAGATCTCAGTATCAGAGCCAGCTTTCTACAAAAGCTTGGCCTCAGTATCCACTAGTCAGGATCAGATTTCCAGCCTGTAATGCATGGGGTGCTCAGCACTTTTCATGGTTTGCCTGCTCAATAGTCATCAGGTCATTTGACAACAAAGCTCGGAAAAAAATACACGATACTCCAGGTGCAAGCCTTTGGCACCAAAGCCCCTCCCTTCCTATTCTAAAATATCCTGGGAAACAGTCTTTCATTTTGTGGAGTACAGAAGAAATGCAGTCATGAGGAAGCATAAGCTATGAATTGAGTTTCATGACACAACAAGACTTTATTAGCATAATTCCCAATTGTGACTGTGTAGAGGCCCCATAAGAGCAGTAATAAGTATGTTTAATGGGCAGAGTGATAAAGAGACAAGATCAGTCAATTCTCCACTCAGACTCCTACATGATCTTTTTCCTTTCTTGTAACGTTGAGGAGTCCTCTATAGCAAAGGGAACATATTACACAGGGGAAAAAAAGACAATTTCACAAAGTTCAGAATCTCACTAGAATGCAGTTCACAAGAAGATTCAATTGAGTAGAAGTATAGGGAAATCTAGAAGCACTGCAATATGTTCCAGAATCACACACCATGAAAGGAACCTACTGCTGAATTAGAATTTGAAAAGCATTTTCTGCTGTGATCAGGAAGGCTGAGGTGTAGTTAGTACCTTCCCAGGAACAGTTGCTTCCTAGCTTGCACCACCAACTCGAGGCAAGACTGAGCCCTCTAGGCACCAACAGGAGGTTCTGGATAGACTGGAGCATAAAGCTTTTCTTCTTTTGTGTTTAGATAGCACAGGCTTGCAATGAGGACTTGGGAATGGCTCAGTTCTATGAGGGCTTGTGGACACAGTGAACAATTGCATTGTGAATCCAGTTCAGGTTCTCTGACACAGCATAAGATCTTTAGAAGATGGATGGTACCATCCATAGCAAACAAAGAGCTGCTATTCAGGCAAATACAAAATGATGCAGCTATTCCAGCTAGCTGGTTTCACCATAATATTTTAATATGCATTGGCTATTTCCACTGCAGTCTGAGGACAGGTGAACTATTTCACTCAACTCCCTATGTCCTTTAACTCCTCCAAATCTTAAAAAGAATATTTGTTTTTAAGTTGACTTGTCAATTAATTTCATTCACTCCCACAGCCTTCTGCAGTTACAGGTTCAGACCAGGTCCAGAACTGTCACTACAACACAAGGAAAACACTTTTCGTAGTTTAAACTGTATTCTACATAATCAGGAGATTAAAGCAGCCGGAGACTCTGGGTTTTAATTCAAACTCAGACTCTCAGGCATGATTCTGTGTTGCTGCAGGTATTTCAACCTCCATTAAAGAGAGAAGGCAAATAAACTCATATATGGTTCCATATGCATTTGTTTTGATTTTTATAGCTGATGAAAGAAGCTATATTAATAGCACAGCAGGGGCTGAACTGAATCCAAAGATCTGGAAAATAAATTATTCTCAGTGTCTATTACTTCAGTAACTGTGAATTCTAGCAAGATGATACTTCTGTGTGCTTATCATGTAAGAGAAAAACATGACCACAGATTAAAATTGATGAAGAAAACCTATAAATTTACAGTAAATAACACAAGTATATTTGCAGACTGCAAAAAGGTATTGCCCTTGAAGTCCTTAGAGCTTCTAATCTATTGGAACAAAAAGGAGGCATGCCCAATTTTAAATGCTCAAAGAAAAACTGGGTAAGACACTTGCAATCTGATATGCAACTGCTGCAGACAGAGCAGCCTGACACATGGAGCAGAGCTCTGAAGGCCTATTAATGAATCCAAATCTCAGCAATCTTTTTTCTTTTTTTTTTACAAGATGCTTATTCACAATGAATCTGATCTATGAACATCATTAAATCTCTTTACCATCTCTTTCTGCGTCTATGTATAAGTTGTATCCACTACAAATGGCTTGTAGCTAGAACAAGTTTAGTGTCTGCATGAGTCAAACCATGTTTAACAAGGGTTAATCCCACTATATGACCATAACAAATATTGTCTACTTACAAGGTTTTTTGTGAAGTTATGCTGCCAATTGACTGAGAAATCAGTGTTTTTCTGTTACACGGCCAGTGAAACTGATTTACAGCACAAGAAAAACTGCACAATAACAATTCAGTGTGGTGATGTAGGAAATGGGAAATGAATATGTAATATAGTAAATGGGAATGAATATGGCTACAAGGTTCTTCTACTTTAAGACTCTTTCATATTTCTTTCCTGAAATAAACTGCTGAGAGCTAACAAATCTCACTAAATAAATAAATAAATAAAATTCACTATTAATTAAGACCAACTGAGATTGAACAGCTGTCCAGCAACAATGAAAACTGGCCTTTTACCTGTGGGTAAAAACTACTCTGAATTGTTGTGATCTGTTTGATTAAACAGTTGAAGTGAACTTTCATTCCATTTTTCAACTTTTAAATTGTTTCTACACCAAGACATAACCAGGTCATTAACAGTGATATAAAGTCTGTGTATTTGTGCAAACCTATAGGTAAACCAGGGCTTATTTGCTAATGAGATTCATCAATAACTTCAAATCAACAAATTTCAACATAATTACAACTAGTTTGCCAGCAGAAGAACTGAGTGGCAAAACATAATGATTCAAGACCCATTCTCTCATCTCCAGCTGGAGCAGTGTTGGTTGAAGCCTGTGGAGAGTTTTCCAAAATTAAGTAGGAAAGGTTCCCTGTTGAGGTTTGTGAATCAGGCCTTTCTCCTCTAACCCTTGCCCTTATTACTGTCTTTGCCATAGACAAATCATTTTAGCTTTTAATTCATTCTCTCCTTTTGTAAAGTGGGCCTAATAGTACTCACTTATCTACTTCACTGGCATGCTTCAAGGATTAAAATTGATGTGTCCCTGCTGGCGTAATGTGCTATAATTACCTTGTTAATGTGCCCTCTCTTGGACAGACTGAAAATTACTCAGTTGTGTCACACAGTCATGCTCTGCCTCGACTTTTTGGATGAGCTCAAGAGGTTGAACAGTGACCACTCAAGCCGCTGCTGCTGCAGTGGGACTGGGAGAAAAGCAAACGGCAGCCCTGCACCCGCGGCTGTAGCAAGGGCTCTGCTATACAAAGCAGGCTCAAAGCCACCAGTTATTACGAAGAGTGCACCTCAAACAGAATAGTGTGAGCCACAGTCTATTTTCTACCTACACGTGGGTGACAAAAATAAACAGAAAAATCTGCTGAGGTCCTCCTTTTCCTCTAACTACTGCCTGGATGAAAGCAGTCAGTCATTCCCTCTCTAAAACACACCTGTAGTATTCTATTCCATGTATGCTCTGATCACTTTTTCCCTCCTGTGTAATTCTTCCCACCTGCTCTAAATGCTAAAAATGCAAAGAAATATAAGAAAGCGTGTGACAGTATAGGGGAAGGTCAAGTATCTTTTTTATTTCTGAGACAAGTATTGGAAAGAATCTCTCTCACAGAGATGCGAAACCCCGGCATGTGTAGGTCCATCTCTGCTACCCACAGACACCTGCAGCCCCATCCACTCTGTGCATTTGCAGAAGCCAGTGAGGGAGGCTGGCAGGATGTGTCCCCATCCCTGCATCTCCAGGCTCCCGGCTCAGCATTACCTCACCACCAGCCAATCCAGCCCTGCCATGCTTCAGCACCCTCCTCTCACCAAGGGCCGCACCCGCCGGAGCAGCTGATTGCCATGGCAGGCACAGGGGAGTTCGGGTAACTGCATGTGGCCTGGCATTTAGTGCTTTGAAGAGGAAAAAACAGACAGTGCCGCTTAAAAAAGGTAGGCAAGAGCACGACATCAGTATCTTGGGCCTCCAAAAGTGCGATGAAACACAAAACGACGTTTGCACGCAGAAAGTTCTCTCCTGATAAATGGGTTTTCCTGATTTCACAGCCCAGTTAGATAACCAGAGATAAGGTCACCACCCTGTCTCAGAATAAATGTTTCAGGAGAGCAGTTATCAACTGCAACCCAGAAACAATGCAGACACCAGGTTAGGGCCCCTCAACACTACACAAGTGGCCACACACAACCAAGACAGCAAGGACTGATCCACCTTTGCCCTTATTCAGCCCCCAAATCCCAAGTATTCAATCATGCATGTGAGGCTCCTTCCTAAAACAATGCTGTTTCACAGACCCCCACAGCATCAGACTCAGAGGGCCTCCATCGCATACAGCCTTATTCTTTCTTGAAGGGCCTCCTGCACAAAGTACAGTGAAAACTGCTGGTTGTTTCTTTAGAAAATAAGCTGTCATAAACCCTCAAAGTATTCAGCACAAATAAAGCAATCCCATAGCAATGACAACTCCACACAATTGCAGTGCCCACCTACCAGTTAAAGGCACCCAGGAGTGGTTTTCCTGTGTTTTTGAGGTGGTTAGAAACACATGCGATAGGAGACAAAAGGCACAGGACTGAGGCTGTCCTGCTTGGAGACTCATAGCCGTGCTAAGAGCAAGGGAAGCCCCAGAACCGACCTCTGCAAAGAGCAACTGTCAGCTGAAACTGACCAGATAAAAAAGTTCATCTGACAGAACTTTGATCTCTGCCTATCACAAAATTCCTTCTTTAACAATGCCTTCATATGAAATAAAAAATCACCCCAGCATCCCTCTGTTTGCATGGGTATCCTTGCAGCCAACCTCAGTGCAAGCTGCCCTGACAAGTGCCCCATACTGCTGGGAAGAACAAGGTTACAAGTAGTTGCACACAGTGGGAAATAATCCTAAAATGATTTTATTCATATCCCCAAAACTTATAGCTGACTGTACTTTGAACTGACTTTTTTGTACTCTTTTTTTTTCAGATTTCTTCAGTATTTCTTCTTTTTTCAGTATTTCTTCAGTATTTCACATGTGTACATGAAAATAAAGGATACTTACATTATTTCTATAAACATCTACTGATTTGTTGTATTTTACAAGTTCATCAATTAAATTATGCCGCATAGTAAGTTCCAGTCTAACTACGTGTTGACTGATATACAGGTATATATACTAATAATACACGTGTTATTACATATTCCTATAGCGATCAGCGCACAATTTCCGTATGCTGTTATCAGTTTTTAACATCAAATTTTAATTTCAGAAGTTCCAACACTGAAATGTCTTCTCTTAGTTATCTTTTGTTTTCATACATGTTCCTGTGACTGCTGGTCTTCTCAAACTCTACACGAGACAAATAAGTACAATTTACATAGTTTTACATAATAGAGCAGATCTTAACAGTTAGAATTCCAGATTACTGCTCCCACTGACTAGAGAGGATTAAGGTGGTGACTCATGTATATCAGCACTAAAAATGTAGTACCAAAGTTGTTCTTGTTTTGTACTCTTTCAAGTTACAACTGAACCTGACCACGAGTACCCAGAAAGCTCATTTTTTAATGTTCTTATAGCATATACAAGAGCCAAATGCAGCTCCGCATTTTTGGTATAACTGTATACTCAGTGAGGTTGATGCCAACAGAAATACATAGTCTCTACAGGACAGACACATATTTTTGCATGAGGCAGCCTGAATGATTAGAGCACTGAAATGGGGCTGCAAATCCTCCCAGTATGCTGACTCAGGGAAGAGGCGGCTGACAGAGTTTGGGAGAACAGAAGGATGAAAGGAGAAACCAAAAAGAGGTTGTTGAAAGGATTTTGGTGGTTGCAGAGACTGGGAGCCCTCAAAAAACTCCCATTTCCACAAAGAAGGCTGTCCCCCCGGTAGGCTTGGCCTGCAGCCAAGTGCTTCAGCAAGACATGCACAGCTCAGTCAGATGAGTCCCAGAGAGACTGCATACAAAACACACTCACAGGTGGTTTGAGATGGACAAGAACTTTCTCTCACCTTACAGAGAACAGGAAGGATTTTTACCCACATCTTCCAAAACCACATCTTCAGCATTACTCATCAAAAGAAAAACTTCTACTGATACATACAGAAACACACAGAGGCTGGCTACGTGCTGCTGGTTACTCTATTCTGACAGACCTGAAAGTCTACTCCATCACACCTCCATTCTGTAGCCCAGCCATATCACTGTCTGTACTGTGACATATGGCTGCTTTCTGCCTTCTGCTAGCAAGCCTGGTGTATTACAAAATTCCCTGTGTGCCAAGTGTTTAGCAAACACACATGTTGGCAGCCAGGGTATTCCTGGAAAGGACATGTGTCTTGAGATGAAGCTGTGCCAAGTGTCGCTTTCTGTCATAATATGGAAATTGTCCTGCTTTCCAAGTTCAGCAGCACGGGCACCGAGAACAAGTCATCCAAAAAGCACAGAGCTGGGAAAAGGCCACAGAAAACAATTAAATTAATTGCATCATATTATATATATATATATATATATATATATATTGAGTATATATCTTTTTGAGGCATCTTCAGCTCTTTTCTCATTTTACATAAGAGACAGTTTTGATTTATTGAGCCCAAGGTCAAACAAAGCATGGGAAGTGAGACACAAAAAGTCAAGTATAAGTTCAGTATAAGAATACTGAACTGCTGCCCAGAAGCCAAGAATGCTGGTATCGGACCTCCACATAGCTCAGTGATCAGCACAGCATCTGTATCTCAATCATACAGACTATACAGCAGCTAGGAAGCTGATGCCCAAGAGTTCTGTTCTCCTTTAATAATGAAAGTGGGGAGAAGAGAGAGATAACATTTAAGAAATCTGAAAAAAGCTACTAAATGTGTGTTTCAATGCAAAGGGCAATCAGATATTAACATGATGAGTACCACAGAAATAAAATAATCCCAATAAATCCAAATTGTGAATCTGATTTTTCTAAACATTTTTGTTTCAAGAATCTATTTCTGGAATTGGTTTGACAGCAGTTCTTATTCTCTCCTGTTCACTTCCATTGTATTTTGCAAATACTCTGAGAAATGCATATACTAATACAACTGCAACTGCTAAAGATTTCATTATTATCTTATGCTACACACTGTAATCATTTGGAAACTTAGTGCAAATGCAAGGGTAGAAATAGCATCCATAGGTTTGAAAAAGGGTATTTTGTGACTTTACATTTGTCTACGGAGCATCTCTCTAATAATTGGCACGGTTGTGGCACACATGACTATTAGCAGCAACAAGATACAAGCATCAGCTAAGGCTTCAAATCTTCATAACCTAATTATTGTTAAGATGTTTATTTAGGAAAATGAGGAAAGGAGGGAACAGGCAATTACATGCTTAGCTTTGGTTTTGCATGAAGAAAAGTATGGCAGAAATTATGTACAGGCTGTATGATTTTTTCTAATCTATAAAAGGGTAGAAGCTACCTTCTCACATCAATGTTGTTATTCTCTCCAGACATTTGCAGAGTTGAATTAAGTAGCTTATAACAAGCTAAACACTGCAACAAGCGTTTATGTGCACTTTCTGCCTGCCATTAGCCGAGTGACTGACAGCTCCAGTTCCCTCTATTGCAGCACACACAGCTGCTCCTGAGCTTTAACTGGGGTATTTATTTGAAAAGCTGGGCAATAATGTCACCGAGCAGCAAATACTCCAAAAAGAACAGAATGGGAGTTTCAAGGGTGGCAGAGTTTATTCAAACCACCTGCATGTTAGGTATGCAGCCCCTTGTTGATCCGTGTCCTGCCAAAGACAACTAAATACACCACGGTGTCTTCCTTCCCTCTTGCTACATGCCACAAACATCAGGTCTATAATTGCCCTCTCTGTTCTCTCACGCTGTTCATTCCTAAATCTGCTATGGCCACTGAGATTCTCTTAATTCCAACCAACACATTTTTTTGCCAAAGCTCTTTATGAAGCCCACATACTTATTAGGAAGTTGGAAATCCCTTTTACCAAAGAATGGTTAGTTTTGCTGGAATCCTATACCTGACGTGGGTGCCTTCATAACACAACTACCACTGCATTTCAAATTGGAACATTCTTGCAAAACCTACTAGAATTATATTTCTCTAACAAAAGGAAGAAATTGCCTGATGGCAGAATTCACCACTAATACAAAAGAACTCTTGCTGGCATCATCTTCACCCAATGCATCTTAGGATTCTGTTTCTTTTACTACCTAAATTGCACTATGCCTCTCCCCCCTAAATAAAGATTATTAAACCTCAACACAAAAATGCGGGCATTAATCATCTGTACTTTCCCATTCTCTTTGCTATCTATGCAAGCTGATTCTTTATGGCATTTTGATTGTAAGATCCACGGTTTCAAATATTCCCCTAGAGCTAAAAGAACATTTTGAGCATGAAAACTCTCTCTAATAAACACCACCTTCTCCAGAGCAGAAAAGGAATAAACTACCTAATCGCATACACCAGATTATGAAGAGTTGATAAAAACAAACCTGTTTTTTCTATGGCAGCGTTTTGTTGTCTACAGCCCTTTCCAATTGGAACAGAATATGCACTTTAAGATATGCATTAGTTTCATACAATTCACACTACTCATGGGTTACTGAATATCAATGAAAATATTCACAAATGAAGCAAGAAAAAGATTTGGAGAAAGTGATTTGTCCTAAGTCATAAGCAGAGTCTTCTAAACAGAAAAAAAAAAAAAGGTAAAAAAAAGGTTAAAAAAAGGTTTAAAAAAGCAGCTTAACAAGGCCAAATGTGAGGTGTTGCACTTGGGTTGAGGCAATCCCAGATATGAATACAGACCAGGAGAGCTCACTGAGACCAGCCCTGACAAGAAGGATTTGGGGGTCCTGATAGATGGAGAGCTGGACATGAGCCATCAGCGTGCTCTTGGAGCCCAAAAGACCAATGTTACCCTGGGCTGCTTCACAAGAAGGGTGGCCAGCAGGAAGAGGAAGGAATTTTCCCCCTCTGCTCTGCCCTTGTAAGGCCCCAGTCTGATGTACTGTGTCCAACACTGGGGCACCCAGAACAAGGAGGATGTGTTTGAACTGGTCCAGAGGAGAGCCACAAATATGACTAAAGTGCTGAAGCATCTCTTCTGTGATGAAAGATTGAGGGAGTTGGGCTTGCTTAGCTTGGAGAAGAGAAGGCTCCAGGGAGAACTCACTGCAGCCTTCCAGTACTTAAAGGGAGCTTACATGCAGGAGGGAGACTGACATTTTACATGGTTTCAAAGTGATACGATAAGGGAGAATGACATTAAACTAAAAGAGAGGAGATTCAGGTTAGATTTTAGGAAGTTCTTTACTCATAGTGTGGTGAGGTATTGGAACAACTTGCCTGGAGAGGTGGTGGATGCCCCATTCCTGGAGGTGTTCAAGGCCAGGTTGGATGAGGCCACGGGCAGTCTGGCAACCCTGCTCACAGCAGGGGGTTGGAACTGGGTGATCTCTAAGGCCCACTCCAACCTAAATCATTCTGCGATTCTATGGAAAAGTAAAGAAAATGCCCCAGAATTTGCCTTAGCCACAAGACTATCCTCAGATGCAGCTTTGTCCTTCACAGGAAAGATTAATCAAATAATATCATGTTTCCTAAATTAAATGTGTTTCACTGCAGTGGAACTTCATTGCACGTACATCTGTAGGTAGAGGAAAGTTATAAATAATTAATACGATTACATACAATACGTATTGAGCCTGCAGTAAATTATGTATGCCAGTCTCATTCAGCATCTGCTGGGATACTGTAATGTGATTTAACAGATAAAACACACTGTTTATTTAAAAGGGTTATCAAATTTTGAAGCTACATTAAATTATACATTGAGCCATTGTGTCTGTGGGGATGTGCTTATTCTTACAGTTCCTGTGTGCAAAGCAATCATAAGTTAAGCTCCTACATGCACACAACCCAGAGCATTGGGCTGTGCAAGCAGTAAAAGCCAGATAAAGCATAAAAATATTGGGTTTCAACACACTCAGCTTTAAGAAAAGCATCAATGTACTACGGACATTTCCTAGGGAGAAGTGCACAGCTCAGGAATGCATAATACGCCAAGTCTGCATGCTTAACTGCTAGCTGAAATAGCATCTGTGGTTGCATACAGAGCTCTTCCCATGTCTGCTGCTGACTTATTTCATCCCCTCCAGCAGATCAGGTGCTCAGTCCTCACTGACTTGTCTGGATGGCTATTCAGCTTGGAGGCAATATGTCAATGGTCACTCAGGAAATAAAATTCTCAGACAATAAAACAAAACATTGCAGGGAACACTCTCTCCTTGTGTTTCCCTTTTGCAGTATCCCACTTTATAAGACTATGTGAAGGCTCCTCACACATAGTTCTGCCTGCCAAGGCCCGGACCTCCATCCTCCTGACACTGTACTCTTTAACGCAAGAGCAAGGAGGAGAACTGTCACAGGTGTCTGTGCCAGCTGGGATTCAGTAACCACCAATAAAGCATCTAACCCTGTGATACTGCACATTTTATGTTGCTGGATGCATAAACATATGAAATCTGTTTGCTCACAGCCAGTACTCACAGTCAGAGTATGAACATTTTCAACATAAGGAAGGGTCCTTCCTACTGGACAAGGGCCATGTGCAAAAGCAGTGGGGCGCACACACATCTGCCATAGTACCATTAACTGACAACTTTTTTCTTCAGATCTACGTTCAGTATCTGGTCATTAGATCTTAAAAGGCATTAGGATACTTCAGAGAATGACAAGAGTGTATGAGACACGAGAGATGACTTCCAACAGAAAATACTTTGTCTTTCAGAAATAAAGGCTAGGGTAGAGGCAAGCAAAACAAAGAAGTATTATGTAGCAGACATGAGTCATATTTCACATTGTAGGAGCAAAAAAACTAGAGTATTTTTATATCATGCATAATAACAGATGGAATTCATTTCCACAGAATGTCACCAAACCTACCAGACATGGCCATATGCAAAGTGCAGTGAGTAACAGGAACCACTGCAGTCACAGCATGTCCCTATGAAGTTGCATTTAAGTATTTCCAGAAAATACACAGAAACTCTGTAAAACTCTTGCAGAGGTACTAAGTAAGAGAAGATTGTCAGAGGAGATGTAGTGGCTAAAGTGAGAACTGCTGTCTTCAGCTCTTTCCAAGAAGTATGACATGCAGTGGTCTTCATGCCAAATTGAAAACTGACATTTTTCTCCTTCATGAACATTACCTTTGCTACTGACATTTATTGCATGTCCCTCCATATGACAAATGAGAATGTCAGGTCACCAACAGTGCAGTGGTTTGGGCTCCCTGTTATGCGCAGCCTTAAATTGAAGACTCTTCCTGCTAATTACTGTGCAAAGTGAGATCAAGGAAAGCGAACAAGCAATGTTGCTACATTATAAAACAAGTAAAGGTGGCATATTTAGCTTGCTTTGCTGCAACGGGAGGCTCTGCCACTATGGGTAGGGAAAGCAGAACTGCTGCTAGACATTTCTGCACTTCAATTCAGCTTCACCATTTCTACAACAGACATGTCTCCCTTTTCCTGCAGGTGTTCTGCCAAAATCTCCATAGGTTTTCCTACGACATCATTACTTGATCAGAAGGCAAAAGCAAGCAGATGTTACTCACTTCCTAACTAGTTTGTCCTTAAAAAGGGCCATAACCTAGTAGGAGATACAGACTGAGATGCCTACAGTTCTATAAGACCTACCTACCAAGATCAGGGAGAGGGAGCATGCTCTGATCACTCCAGTCTGGTAAAAAGAAAAAAAAAAGGATGATAGACTATTTCTACTTTTATTACTGATCACTGCACATCCCACTAAAAGCACTTACATGTGTAGAAATGCTCAGACAATTCTATTTCTCCAAACATAATTTCCAGCAGAAATCCTGAAATCCCAGTTATGGTTTCCTGTCTGATGACAGAGAACTTCTACATAAACTTGATCTAACCAGCAGCAAAGTTCAGCACACTGTGGAAAAGAAAATCCCATTTAAAGGGATTGACTCATCAGGGCCATGCTTTGTGAGTTTGCGCAAAATGTCTGCGATCATCAGAAGCCATCTGCTTCTACCTCCCAGTAGGGATCAAGTCTCTGCAAGATTGGCCCAGCACAGCCACCTACACTTGCACAAAGTAGTTTAAGATACTACTATGAGCCACACTCATCAATTCCTACACAGCTACATATCTTAAGTCTAATATCCCTCAACATTCCTGAAAAGCAATTTTCTCATTCACTTGGCGGTGAATTATCTTCCAGGGCTGCTAGATGGAGCTGGAGCACCCATAAGAGCAGAAGTAGTAATATGGATTTAGAATAATACTTAATAGTGCACATAGAGGCTGTCAAAAATAGACTTTTTAAGCCTAAAAAAAAAAAAAAGACTTTCAGGCAAAAGTTATAATACTGACATATTTATATTACCATTTGCTGCCAGAGGAAATTGCTGGAAATCAGATCCCTTAGAAATTCAGTCTTAATGAGAGATTCCTGAAGCACATATTTCATAACAAATCACAATGTTCTTCAACAAATTACAATGTCTTCCAGGCCAGGCACGTAGGGTGGACTGTGGGGCACCAGAAATGGCTGACCAGCTACCATTTAGGGAAAACTGAAATAGGAAACAGCTGAATAGCTGCTGCACTTGAGACACTGTCATGGCATGTCCACACTGCAATAACTACATTATTATACAAAATAATTATATTTTTGAATGAATTAATTTAGAAGTTTCTTGAAAAATTCAGTGAAAATTAGAAAGAGTAGTTTCTTTCTGGAGGTTCTGGGAGCACAATTGCTCTGGACTTTAGGAATGAAATGAACAAAAAATGAGAAAAAGAGACAAAAAAATTGTCATAGGCAAACATGATGGATCTACTTGGCTGCATGCTTCTATGTCCACACTGCTCACATACGCCTTCCTTCCTATCCCTGCATCATAGGCAGTGCTTCCACCTGTCTTAAATGGCCTTGCCATGCCTCGCAAAAGACACTGCCCCTCTTCCTTTCAGGTTACAGGAAAAGACATGGATTCCCTGTTTCCTGCATCTTGTAAGGGCAAGCCTGCACAAATTTCTGAAGCCAGTAAATTCCATTCCTCACTAAAAGCAGATCATCTACTGATATTTGCGCTCCATATGAAACCCCAATCTAAAGCAATATCAACTAAGGTGGTCAGTGATCTCAATTCCTTCCAGACTTGCAGTTTTATACTAAACCAACGCTCCTGCAGGGCTCTGCAGCAGGAATTAAGGACGTTGAGCATCTCTGAGGAAGTATCTAGAGTCAGACCTTTTCAAGCTATGTGGGCAGGGACTAGGTGCTGCAATACCTGTGCTGCAATGGGCAGTCCTGGGAGAACCAGCAACAATAATAATAAAGTCCCACAAGAAGAGTCAGTTAACGCTATTTTCCATGTAATAATCTAACTTAAGGCACTGGATCTGTTCAGTAACAGGCTTGACCATCAGAGTTTTGCCCAAAACCAAGCTGACTTCTGGAAATGTTTGTTTTTAAACCCACCATGTCTCTCTTATGCTTGTTTTTTCTACTTTGTAGCTCTATTATACAATTTTTCCTACATCCCCTTTGCCGAAACGCTGTCCACTGTTACTGTAAAGCTATTCAAGTTCCTATGGGCTAGTTGTCCAACACTGAAGGACAAGGAGAACAAGGCCCCAAATCCTCTCAAAACAAAGGCAATTTAAAGAGTTAGAAAAGCTTTAACAAAATTTGTAGCAGATGCAGGGCACTGTACATTACATTTCTACTTTGGCAAGAAGCAGTAGAGGACTTCTACTGAAGAAATTTTAGCACCAGCATATTGCACAGCCTATCTAATCTGAAAGTATTTTGTGCACATAATCACAATCTGTGATCAACAATCTCACTGAGAGACGGGGAATAATATTTCTGAACACCAGAAAGGGAAAACAGCCTCCCTACAGTAACCCCAGAGGTCAGCGACAGGGTCTGAAGAATACCATGCTTCACCAAAACCCACCCACAGAGAAAACTTTACTTTTAAGATTAAGGGCACGGAGTTTAACTGGTCACACCGTGCAGTGCTTCAGCACTTCTTTGGAAACCTGCACAAGCATTTACTGTGCCAAGATCTACTGAGTTTGATAGACTGTGTGCAGCCAGTGTCTTCAGGGGCATAAGAAGAAGATCACAAGCAGTGCCCCTTACCTGTGAGAGAAGTTTCCGTCCGGAAAGCAGAAAAGAAACAAATCGACAGATTTTTCAAATCTGTGGAATACAGTGAACTGCCTTCAGTAGAGCTTCATGAGTACAGCTCCATGTCAAGAGAAATAGCAGATGTGAAGAGTAATTACTTTGTTTTTTTTCCCCCTCTCTGAATTCTGCTCATGTTTTACAAACCAGGACTGACATTTGAACAAAGAGACTGAAAAAATGTAAGCAGGAGCTATGCAAATAATGAGCAGTTCTGTTTTATCACCACTGCTTGTTTGAAAACCCAGCCTACATCTAGCTGGAAAATGCAGAAGCTGCTACTCTGTGAAGCGGACCTGAATTAATAGCAAGAGCAATAGCTAAGATACCCCATCAAACAAGTTGATTTTTATTTATTATATAGCTTAAACTTTTCATTTTTGTTTTCTTCCTTTATGTTTTCTTCTTGGTGGTGCTGTTTTGTTTGTTTGTTTGTCTCCAGAAACTATGCTACAAAAAAACAGCACCGCTAACTTGTTTTTACAAAGGAAGTAAGCTAAAGTATATGATTTATCTCAGCGTAAAGTATGACTTATCTCAGGTCAGCAGCAGACGAGTTTTGTCTGTGAGTAGAAGCCTACTGCTCCACCCCCATGCCATCTTCCTCAAATCTCTCTCTCCCTCCTTCACATACGAAAAAGGCAAATTATTTCCTCAGGACTTCAGTAGGATTTAGCCTGAAGAAGGCAGAAGCCAAACAAGTCATCCCCCTTGCCACTAACCCCTAAAGAGGTCTGTAGCAAAATATACAATGAAAGCAAAGCATTATGCTGCCATTTCAATGCATTTGGGATTCTTATGCAGGTGACATAACCACAGCAGCCTTTGTGACAGATTCATTTAATTAAAAAACAAACAAACAAAAAAAACCTTTCCTATTAAGGAAACTATAAAGGAATCTTTGTACAAATAAGAATCACCTCACAGAGAAATCTGTACCAAGGCCTGCATGAAAATGGAGTAAGACATTGAAGAGGCTATCCATAGCATTTGATCAAGATAGTAAAAGAAAATGCAGCTGGCACAAAAGTGCACAGGCAGCGTTCACGGAGAGCAGCAACACACATCACACAGGCCTGCCCTGTTTCCTCCCTCCCTCCTTTCCCAATTTGGACAGAAATAGAAAGTTTCAGGGAGATGCCAAAAGACCTCCCACGCACTGCGATGCTATTACCATACAACAGCTTCTATCCAGCCCCTGCAGCTCAGCTTTAGCGCGTTGCAAATCACGAGCTCACTGCTTACTTCTGTGAGTCCAGACAGCAGCATTTTGGAGGCAAAGGAATTACCAGCTACCCAGGAATAAGGTTCCCCAATCCTTCATGCCACGAGAACCTATTTTCAGTCATTTCTCCATTTGTGGTTTTCTAGTGCCAAGCTACACAAACATGACTTGGCAGGTTGTGCTGTTTTCAGTGAAGAAGCTTTAGGACTTTCACGCTTTGGAACAAGAATCTGAATTTAGCAAATGCACAGCAAATGTATGTGCATCTTTTAGGCCAAGCTCTTTTATTAGAAGAAACATCTCAGTGAGTGTTACAGGGATAATGCTATTAGAGTTCAGTAGCTACGCCCTAGAATGAGATCCTTGCAGCACTGCCTCTGGCAAAATTAGTTATTAAATATCTACTCAGACCAGAGAGAAAAATTAAAATACTCTATTGTATAGACTGTTGCCAAAAGTGATGGTTCAGTTACTCTCTGGAAGACTGGCCATGTACCTCCACCTCCCTTGTCAGCTTAGGAGCTGGCAGCCATGAGGCTGCCCTGAGCTAACCAACCTTTAGATCCTGATAAGTACAACACGAAATCTCACTACATTTCAAGTCTCATATCAATGATGCTCATTTAGTACAGTGAGAATTCGTATCAGTTCCCTCCCTAAATACGCAAGACATCAGTGCCTCTGTGAGAGCCACTAAAACACAGTCTGCTATTTAGAGGTGCAACATATGTCTGTGTCTCACTGCTTTTCTTCAGCACGGGCAAGCCTGTCTGCTTGTCTATTGCTTGTCATGAAACATTTTATAAATTCTTTCTTCTGCAATAATGCTAAATGGAAACATTTTTGAAGTCCCAAACATTGATTGGAACAACAATCTTGCTTCCCACCTAGTTGTCTGCAGAACAGTGTCTGCAGACAGTGAAGAATCTGCAGAAACAAATGTGGCATTTAAACAGCCAGATGATGAAAAGTGAAAAATGGCAGAGGCTAGGATGAAAACACATGGCAGAGCATCTTGCTTTTGTGTATCTTATTCATGGAAATAAGAGATAGGTGGAAGATGCATACGTTAAAAGAAATTGGAAGAAAAATAATAAAGAAATATGCTGCAGCATTCTTCCTGATGCACAGAACAGTACTGTGCTGTGGACGAAAAGCAAAGAGCTACATGCACACAGTTTCTAATGCTTACTGAGTCTACAGATCAGAAAGAGCAAAATTCTGTAGGCTTTGGAAAAGGAAATTGTGAGTTGTTACATTAGTGAGGAGAGGATTTATTTTGGTGATTCAGATATGTGAAGGCCCAGGCTCTCAACATGCCACTGCAGCCTTTCCTGTCACAGCTGCCCTGCTCCCTTCAGCTCAGACCCAGCTTCTCACTCTTCAAGAAGAGGCTGCATATCTTCTCCACAGTGCTCCGCCTTCGGGGCGAGCCCAAATGCATCCAAAAGAACAAGCATCTCCGACACAAAGCCCTGGAGGCCCGGCAAAGAGTGAAAGGCCAGGACTGAGCAGCTCCTCGCCATCCTGCAGAGCTGCGCTTCATTACCCTCTCTCCAGTAAAATAAAAACCCTTTGCAGTCCTCTACAGAGGGGTGATGTGATTAGGAGGCCACTGTTAAGAGGTTTAAAATGGACATATCAGCACAGCCAATTGTCAACATCCACCGTCACCATTCCTCATACCTCAGTCCCTAAGTGCCTAAAAATTCAGCATTCTCATTGCTGCTTAACCTTATTTCTTCTGTCATTCATTTAAAAAGAGATTTGCGTCACTGAATTAGACAGTGGAGTTTGTTTACATCTGTCCCATTGCCTTTGCACAAGGCTAGGAAAAGCACGTGACAACATTTTACACTGGCCAAAAAAAATGCAAGGTATCAGAGTGCTTCAACGAAGAGGTAAACTTAATAGCTTTCACAGCTGAACTGAAGCACAGGAAAAGAAAACCTCTTCATTAAAATTACTTTGCTGTCAGTGCTGGCCCCAGAATTCTTCTCTCTCCTATTATTATTAAATTATTATTAATAATACAACCCTTATTAAGTAGGCAACTGCCTTTCACTTGGTTTTTAAACAAAATTACAAGAAAGCACAGAGTATTGAAAATGCTTCTGCAACAGTAAATATCACCTCTGGCATATTTGTCCTGGGAGAACAGAGCACGATTTGGAATACCTAATTGAAATGTGCTACAGGAGATAAGGCTGGCTGCAGAGACTGACATTTAAAGGCAGGAGACACCAAACAAGACATGAAATATCACTGTTGCTGCCTCAAAGCAAAAAGCCACTTTCCCAGAGCTGAAGCTTTCTCCTCCTCGCTCCCTCCCTGGCTCTGACAGACACAGTGAGTAATTAACCCTTCCCTAATGCCAGCTGTAGCACCACCTCCACAAAGGATTCAGGGTTGCTACCACTCCACATACAGCCCTTCCTCCCTTGCAGCAAGCAGCTCGTCCTTCTCTGCCCATTACCATAGCGCAAAACCTCAGCTTCTCCCCCATGTGACACATCCAACTCCAGCACAGGAGATGCTGCCACCAGGCTCTCTTCCTGCCCACTGGCCTTTGAGAGGAAGAATCTGGATGATCCATCTCAGCTGGAAGAGAATCTAGGAATGGTGCCAGCATACCAGACCAGGGGAAAAAAGCCTCTTACAGGAAAAATTACAAAGTGTGCCTGCTCTGGTTTTAATGCCTTACCCAGAAGCAGCACTGGCACCTTACAGCCACCTGAGCTGGTCTAGCAGGTGAGCAGTAGGGAACACAATCCATCAGAATCCATAAATACACAGGTTACACCAACTGCATTTCAAGTAACGATTTAAATAGAAAGTCACAGTTCATTAAAGAGCACCACTTAGTTATCTGAAGTATATGTTTTTTCCTATTCCAGTATAACAGGGCAAAGACTGGGATGCATATCAGAGCTCAGCACCTTGCGCTGCTCGGTGAAATGTCCCAGTCTCATTGAAAGAGAAACCCTAGTTAAAAGGCTGTTTTGGAAAAAGCTGTCAGAAAACATCCTCTGAAGCAGATTCTGGGCCATTAAACCGTCCATCTCAGCAGAACTATCACCAGCCTTGACCAAAATGGAAAACCCTAGCCCAAGAGAAGGGAGATATTTTTAGGTTTATGGTTTAAATTTTACACTTCTGGCTTCAACCATCTCCTTCCCTCCTCTACACAGAATGGGCCAAATTGAAAGATTCCTTCCAATCAAGGATGAAATGCAGTGTCAACAGGCTTGGTGGTCCTGCAGAGGTAGGTGCAGCAGACCTGCTTTCCCTCATCGCTTCTAGGCAGGCAGTGCCCCTGCACAGCAAGTACTGCCAAGGAAGAAGGTTCTGCTGTACCTTATAATTACAAAACACTAGACAGCTGTACCAGCTAGGAGATCAGCTTGTGGCATGTGTTTTGCCCTCAGTCCACGACTTCCAGTTGCAGAATCAAAAACAACCTTGTAAAGGTCGGTGGGACTAATGAACTCTCCCTTAGAAAGAGGGTTTCTCCCTCTTTATAATATAATCACTGAAGCCTAAGTTCTTTGGGGTAAGTGCATCACTGTTCTGTGTGCAAAGCAAAAGGATACATGTGACTGGAGCCAACAG
Organism: Perdix hodgsoniae; assembly: GCA_035772895.1. Lineage (NCBI taxonomy): Eukaryota > Metazoa > Chordata > Aves > Galliformes > Phasianidae > Perdix > Perdix hodgsoniae. The sequence continues at coordinate 1,881,427 of JAPSGF010000001.1, read as the reverse complement.
GAAACAGAGAAATACAAATCAAGTATAAAACCAACAGCAACACACATCATAAGCTTACAATCAAATGGTGGGATTTTGGATCCTGTTTCATCACTGTAACTTGAAAGCAGCTGGGGGGAAAGGCAACTGAAAACAAATCATGTATTAATTTAACACAGAACTAAGAGCAGAAATCCTCTGTCCCTACGAGCTAATTATTCCACAATTGGTATTCATCATGTTTTTTGAAAAAATAAGTGTGCCTAAGTTCACGTAAGTTCATGGGTAAGACAAAGAGAGGGTTTGCTGGAGTTGCTTTTCTTGCTGAAGTATCAGAAGATTAACCACAGATCTGCATATACATACGTATGGGATATGTTTGGGTTTTTTTGTGTGTGTTTTTTTTTTTATCTTTCCCTTCTCTTACCAACTGAAGACCTCCCCATTAAAACTATTTTAGATTGCTATGGCTCTAGAAATAGAGTGAGCTAGATATGGGTAATGAAACGAATTCCCCTACTGTTTTAGGCTATCTTGATATATAGGGATCCTCACTTCTTTAATGGGATGGAAGACAAAGCTCCCTTTCTAGGATGACTGCCTCCTTCAAGCTACTGTGAATTCTATTAACCATTAATTTTCCTTATTCCCACATATCTGTATTTTTCTATTCCAAAATTTCCTTACAGAGACTTCTCTTTCATTATGTGCGACGACTGGCAGCCCTTTCATCATTTTCACTTCATTGGATGTTGCAGATTCTCCCACTTGTGCAGTCATTTTAGGACCATGCAAAGCACACCCAAGCAAATTAAGTGCATTCAATGTATCTCTGTGTGAGATCAATAACATAAACTGTGCAACTGAAGAAAGGAACTAAGAAACGACCAGGCACTTGCTTTATTTGAGATGTATGCAAGTCAAGTAGTATCAGACAGAAAGAACTAGGGGAAGACGCAGTGGTGCACTGAAAAAAAAACAGATTATGAATCAAAGCAAGTATATTACTGAGTGAATCAACATTATTATTAAACAGTATACACTATGCATGTTTACCAGTAAGCAAAGATCAGCAGCACCATAAGGTTATACTACACTGATGTTATTGGAAGGAGTAAGAGGCAGGATTGACTTTCCATTCTCTCCTATTAAGAAAGGGAAGAAGCATCGAGAATAAATAAATAAATAAATAAATAAACCCAACAGACCTGAGATGGCCATGGCATTAAGACTGTTCTGCTATGAGATGACCTTTGAGAAAGACACACTGGAAACGTTGATACTCACTGAACACAAAATGCAATTACATGGTGCTGCCAGTCAAAATAAATAAGCGAGTGCACTGTACTGGAGCCACCATGGCAGGCGAAGCAGAACAGCCCCAGCCCAGCGCGCTAGGCATTAACCTCCTCCAGCTTCAGAGCTCACACTGGCATGCAGCCCCTTCTCCCACTCTGGATGCTTCAGTGCAGGTTTGCTGATACTCTAGGAATGCTACATCCCCTCTTCTGTTCTTTACGTAGGGTTTATCATGTATTCCTTTGCTCCAGGTTTGCTTTCACACACTGAGCCGTGTCTATTGTGCCTATTTGGCATGGTACCATGGTATGGCTTGGGAATGGCTAAGATCCTTACCGGAATGATGACAAAAGTCATGCTGGCCCAATTCTCACCTCCTTCTAATCATTCTAGTGGCTAACAACTGTTTTGCTCTCCATGGAATCCATTTTGGCCTATGCCTAAATATCAACCTAAGTAAAAACCTGACTTTTTACCAGGAAACCGAGACAGCAGCAGCAGTTAAAACAACATGAGGACATGAGGAAGCAGTCAGTCTGAGGCACACTCCTACATATTCCCACCCACAAAGATCTGCAAAGTAAACACCAGCTCACACAGTCGTGACTACGGAACCTAGCGCGTTATTCTTCCTCCTCCTAAGCAACCTGCTTCCCAACATCCTCCTGACTATATGAGGAAGATTTGCAGAACAGATGAAAAACTTGTGCCATTCGCTGTGTGTCATTCCCTCTACACCACACAATTCTTCATGAAGTATACAGACAGACAGGGTCTTCCGTCTGTCCTTGGTCTCTCACCACCTCCCCGCTCCCTACCACCACCTTTTTCAACTGCAGGTATCTCTGTAACCTTTTCTGTATTTATTATCTTAGCAAAAGTCTGTTAGTGAGACAAACTTCCCTGAAGTCAGAAAAACTGCTGAGATCAGTTTAATATATTCAGCCCTTCGTTAAAGGAAGAGAGATTCATAAGGTGATAAGCACAGAACCACCCCAATCTGATAAGTCATCTGTACAATTATGGCTTTTAAAGTATAGGACTTGGTGTCAATAAATGTCTTCTATTCTTGGCTTGGCTGAAGACATGTATGATGACAGACAACTAACTTAACCTTTCTATTTGATTCTCCCCCTGCCTGATTAATACTACAAAAATGAAAACGAACAGCAATGACTTTGTGACTCAGCTGTACCTATAGGACAGCTGGAGGTTCCTGGGAACAGTGGGCACAGAGTGCCATTCCTTAGGCTGCAAAAGGGCAAAACCCTAATTATCTGAGGAAAGAAAAAAAAACTTATTGCCACAGAAAATACAGTGATTCACATATCAGCCAGCTTATTAGAGAGCCCCTACTCACCAGTCACTGAAGGTTTTACAATGCTCCAAACACCCTAAGATAGATGACAGCTATTATCTAAAATGTGGGCCATTACAGGATTTCCAACCTCATTTCCTGCCCATAAATCTTTCTTAGGTCAAGAAGGGCCCAATGAGCACTGTCAAATTGATCTGTACCCAGAAAGCTACTAACAGTGTCTTGTTTGTCTAGCTGCAAAATGGCTTCCAGGAATTGCCATCATGGCTACCAGGAGACAAGGTCTCCAGTAAAGTTCAGGACTTCAGAGAAATTCCAAGGTGACAGTTAAAAAGCCTGTCCCTGAGTCACATCATATATCAAAAGCCTAAACTGCTAACAAGTGACAAGTTTCTTTAGAGCCTCTTCTGGGATGCCAATAAACTTGTGAAGCAGTGTGAACATACATGTCATCACTTCCCTTTGGGAAAGCAGCTCTGATTTTATTGTTTTATTTTAGATTTTGCTGACTTGCTGCCCAAAATAATAAAACAGATGGAAGTTCTGATTTTACAGGACAAGAGCAGTGTGTGAAAGCAAACAGTGGAAGCAAAGAAGCACGGAAGGGGAGGGAGAGAACTCATCACGACATCTGAATGAAGACCCCAGGCTGAACGGGAACGAGAGTTGTCAGAATCTTTGGTACGTGGATGGGAAGCACATAATGAAGACACAAAGGTATTGGAGAAAAATACAAGGAATGGCACACTGAAACAGAGGAAAATCTCCCTCAGAGAGGACAGTGCTTTTCAGTGCCAAGCATCTATGATCAGGCTAACAGAAAGAACATTTTCATATCCACTCCAGCAACTACATCTCACTCAGGGCTGGGCATGGCTTCACCCATGAAGTGGCTCAGGCCCAGAGTGGGACTCAGTAGGATGGTGAGAAAGGATTTTGCAGGTCTCACCTCTATAATTAACATTAAGAAAGAATCACAGAACACCCTAAGTTGGAAGGGACACGAAAGAGACGTAGAGTCCAACTCCTGACTCCACACAAGCGTTACACCACTTAAGAGTCCAAACAATTTTTGAAATGCAACAGACCTTAGGCCAAGAAAACCTCTCTGGGGAGCCTGTTCCAATGCCCAGCAACACTCTCAGTGAAAAGCATTTTCCTATTACCCTATCTACACCTTCTTAATACAATATTAAGCCAATCCCTTGCATTCTATCTCCAGTCACCATAACAGCAGACAAAGGTAAATGCATCTCCAATATTTTTTCGTAACACTGAGAGTAGAAATGGCAAGTAAAACCTCAGCCTTTCTAGCGAGCAGTATACCCAGATAATATGACAATTAGATAAAAATACTTTATAATTCTGTGCAAAAAAAATGCAGAAAAACAAAAAAAAAAAACACAATTATTACACGTGTATAGAGAGGGTAACATAAGTTAGTACTACAGAAGAATAGGAACAAACCAACCATCTTTAGACTAAGTATCCATATTTTGAAATCTAAACAATTTTCAAAGGTCACCAATAAGCAAAGCTCCACATGTTCTTACAATCTAGAAATCAGGCCTTGCTGTAGCTACCTACTTACAGAATACATAGCATTGCCCTTCCCCCCACTTCCCCGAAATTAAAAATCCTACTACCTCCTCTTATCCACTTCTTCCTTTCTCAGTATTAACGAACGGCATGTCTACAAGACACAGAGGCTGAGATAGTACATGGAGCTCATTTAGTCTCTGCAGAAAGAGGAAAGAACTTACTTTTCAATTAAATGATAAGACAAACATTTCAAGGAATCAACTCTTTTTCCCTTAAATTATAGCCCTAATTCACTCATTACACATAATTATTAAATTTGCTCAAAGTGATTAGATAGGCTTTACTTAGAAATAAATGGGGCTGACAATGTTTTCATACATCACTGTGTAAAAAGATCAGAAGTTTTATTTAGTGTGCAAGTCTGTTCATGGGTGCATGTACACATACACTAATTTCAGACACACATTTTTCAACACACAATCACTAATGGCAGGTGTCAGGTAACTGCACCTAAGATCTTTTGATGGTTGCTCACCACAGTGAGTGTCTTGGGTGACCTAGCATACATAATTGTGCTTAAATAAAAGTAAATAAATAAGAGGGGAATTCGAAGCAGCAATTGAGTTATTTTCAATAGGCAGGATGAGCAATGCTAAAGGCAATGCTACTGCACTGCAAAATGCTCTGGAGAGAACAGACAATAGGGAAATTTCCAGAACTGATCAAGGCTCTTTTTCACTGAAAACACAGAGTGAAAATGTCTTCCATTATGAATATGTCCACTAGGACACATGCAGTAACAAACGTATCTGTCTTACCGCAAACCGTTTGCATCACCAGTGGAACCTACTCATTGAGAAGGTCTAATCTTAAACATGTAGAAAACTCTATTTACTAATTACCAGGAAAAATATAGCTATATCAAAATTCAAGACCCTTGCACCAAAGCCGTAAATACAGTGTACTTCAACGTATTTATAAAGGAAGTACAGTAGTTGAAGGATACTTGCTGTGCAATACAGTAAAAAAAACAGACACTTATTTACTGGTATACTTCTCATAAGCATATATGGTAAGACAGAACTGCTCCTAGATACTCCTAAAGATCTCAAAGCAAATGTTAAACACTCCTGTCCAGCAATGGCTGTTTGTGCCTTCGAAGAGCCACATGTTAGTGAAGGTCATACAGCAGGCGAGGGGCTGAGCCGGGGATGTGCTGTGCAGGCAGACCACAAGGCACTGCAGCTGCAGGCAGGCAGTGAGGCTGGCATTTCCAATCCCAAGCGTCAGCATGCACCCAATTAAGCTAGCTATCCCCATGCTGCAAAAACTGCAGGCTGCTGAGAACTCAGAGCGATAATCCATGTTTATTCAACAAGGCTACTTATCTGGAAGGGGTATAACACACGAAGGGCTCTGCCACAATTAAGTGACACATTAATTGACAAACCATTGCCTGTGGCCTGCTGGATGCCACATGCTGACAGCCCTTGCAGACTCCTTTGCTCTCTGCTGCCCATCAGCACAACCCGCTGCAGCTCACAGGCTAACCCAAGGAGGTGCTTTGCAGGAGGCTCACCAGAGAACCTGCCTGTGCAACTAGGTTGCAGGCAGTCTGTCATCAAATACGGGACGCAGCCCAGGACTGCAGGGGAAAAGCAGCAGGCTCTGTTTGAGGCTCTGGAAAAGCAAAATGGAGACTCTACTGCAGCCAGGGACTGAGGGAGAATATTAAACACTCCATGCCTAATCGACCATCTTTTCAAATTAGCTTGACTGCCTTATTTGCTCTATTCAGACAGAACAAAGAGCTGAAATGTTACAAAGCATCTGCGGCACTTGGGCCCCGCAGGCCCCCCTCCCATCAAGCGAGGCCGTCTCTCCTGTGCTTATGCTGAAGGCAAGCGCAGGCAGAACAGGCTGCAAATACATCTCAGCTCGTTCCAGCCAGCTTCCAGCAGCCGCCCCAACCACAATAGCCTTCTGTGGCTTGTGCATAAATAAGGGATCCAGCTCAAAACAAATAAGGCTTCCCTTCTTCTAAAACAAGAATGAATCAAGATGATCTCACTAGATAAACCGCTTGTAAACATAAGACACACAACCCTGATTTTCAAATTAAAATGGGAACAAACGTGTTAAACACACAGGAGGAATTTAGCTCAGGCATAAGCCAATAGAGATCTACGTCTCATAATATAGAAGGCCAGGCTGAAATGATCTAAGGGCCCCTTTGGGGTTTCATATTCTCAACAGACCTTTCTTCTCTCACGATTTACCTCTCCAACCTACATTCCTCACCCTATCATGTAAATGCATGTCTGTGCTCAGATCAAAGCATGGAAGCTACTGTTCTGAAACACATGGATGAGCTGCAATCTGCTCATCTCCATCATCTCCCTCATCTCCACGCATTGCTCTCCACTCCAGCTATTCTACTGGAACATGAGCCTTGGGCCCTCATGTTACTCGGCATAAACTGAAGGTAGGGCTTTCTGCAGAACAGCAGTAAGAAATTTCTTGCAAACATGGCAGGAAAGTGTAATGAGTTCAAAGTAACTGCTGTTTAATTAGGGCAGTACAAGGAACTGCAGCTTACTTAACACAGCCAGCACTCCAGAAGAACCCTGCAGACCTGGGAGGATTTCTGCAGTGCCTTCAGCTGGGCAATGTTATGCAATAAGAAAGCAAAAACAGAGGGTTCCACATGGTGGAAAGGCCCAAACATAACGGGAATAAAAGACACTCTGTAGAATTCTGAACTGAATTTGGGAAGGTAGTGATAATTTTCAAATCAGAGCAGTCTTTCCCTCATCTAAATATAACCTCAGAGGGGGAGAAGTTTCTACTCTTTCAATAGGAAAATAATCATGAGCTTCAAACTGTCAGTGCCTGGGATAATCAATTAATTGAAGATATTTTTCAGTTCACTCAAATCTTAAGAGAACCTTTAAACCTTTAAGGGAAACCTACCAGTAAGCTCAGCAAAACGTACACAGAAAGGAAGGCAAGGTGATCAGTTCCCTACTGCATCAGCCACTGCAGCACGCGGCACAGTTTTTCTCTCCTTCTGAACCCCTTAACTTTCCCCAGACTGCTTCAGAAAATCTACTTTTTAGTGTGTAAACATTTCCCACCTGGAAAAAAGTCAAGTCAGGAGGCCTACAAATGTCTATCAACTTTACAAAAAGCAAATGTTGATTTAGACAGTGTTAGGTGTCTGTGCGAGCCTGAGCTGCTTGTTTACATCCCACATGCTGCTTGCTACCAACATAACAGCGTTCCAAATTACTGCCAACACTGGAACAGACTCAAGATCTCTACAGCGCTTCCACCATTTATCTTGATCTGCCACATGCTTCCTCTGACTGCAGTATAATAATAATTTAAAATCTTAGATTAATCTGCTCAAGGCTTTAGTTCAGTCACCTTAAGAACAGTCTGTGTCTAAGGGTCGCTGCGGTTTACTTGTAACTAAAGCAGTTTTGCCTTTAGAGCTTTTCCTCTTTAAAAAAAATTACAGGTATTGCATATAAAACAACCCAATTAATGTAAATATTTAGAAAGAAGGAGTTGCAGTGAGTGCCGTTACTTGATGCATTTAGAAAGATTTTTTTTTTAAAACCACATTTAAAAGTATGGGTTGCAAAGGAGCCATGGCAGAGTCTTCTGACAAAGCATTTTCAAGCTAGGAATTCACTTAATCTTTTCCTTACCCACTATAAATCAAACATTTTCACTTTCTGGGCTTACAGTAGCCACCTGTCTTCTCAGAGGAGTTAAGTTGAGTGTTGGGTTGACAAAGTGGGGGTTTTTGGGTAGTGATTCATATGAAATGGATATTTCAGATTTAAGAATAGACACAAGGGATGACCATGGGAAAGAAGTAATGTTTTCAAGAGTAAATTAAGGCTTTGGTAACTTCCCATCATGAAGCACATAGTAAAGTGCACTCTCAACTCCATAACAAACTTAGATAAAATAAGCGAGAAACATTTCCAGAGAAGAGCCCCAATTTGAAGTAAGACCCAGCACTTCAAGCTTGCAGTACACTACACATTTTTGCATCTCAGATTGTTATGTGATCTCAACAAACACAGTAACATCCAAAATGTTGGATCATATTTTCATCTTGCTTTCTTGTTTGCCTTTCCATAAATCTTCCACTAACATGTGTCTAGAACTCTCCTAGACTCTTTTTTTTGTCTTCTTCTGAAGCAAGAGAAAGTGATCAGACACAACAAAATGTATAGCTTAAAAATAAGATCTGATAATAGCTTTGAATCCTCTGGAATTCATAACAACTTGTCTCCTCGGCAGTAAGATGGGGCTCAGTTCCCATGGATCTGACCTGCAGCCCCCATTCACGGTAAGTTGCTCTTCCTTGTTTGAATAAAAGAGCCACTAAAGTTGATTTATCCTCTTATTGCCTCCTGTTTGGTTAGTTATGATCCCATTTTGTTTGTTACAAAATATGCCTCAAGCTGTTTCCCAAATTCAAATGGGTACAAGCCTGTAAAAGAGACTGTGTTATCCAACCCATCAATATGTTAGAGTGATGTGTCTCAGCAGCTTTTGTTGGAATCAAATCACACGGCGAGTCATCAAGAATAGTTCAGGCCTCACTATATTATCACTAGAAGTAGAGCTATAAATCAGTTTGAGCAGTCTGTGTGTTTTCAGGGCTGTAAGAAAGAAGTGACGGAGACTGAGCTCACAAGACAGAAACAAGTATAGTTCAACCTCCCTTATACACTCTTATCCCAAAACACTCTGCCCAAAGAACAGCCTTCAGAGCTGAACCCCGCCTCGTTCATCACTTAATATCTTCTGAACAATCAGCTTCCATGTTTCCACCATGGCTACATGCACAGTCCTCTCCCCACTATGCAGCCCTGCAACGTCAAAGCTCATTTCCTGATGTGCTCAGGCTTCGCCTGGAGGTCCAGATTCATCTCTACAGACAGTGAGCCAGATCCCACAAAAAAAGAAAAGGTTCCAAATCCATAGTTCATGGATTTATTTATCCTGCTCTGACATTGCCACACTACACACCAGTAGCAACAAAGGCAATAACAATTTATGGATAATGTTCATTTTGTGTCCCATTTTTCTGCCTTATGTAGAGTTCCCCAGAAAACAGCACTCCACCAAGACAGGAAAACTAAGTGAAAGGCAGACTTTTTTTTTTTTTCTCTGACAACAGCATCCTGTCCTTTCTTCAGCAAAATGGTAGGGGCTTTTATGAGAACACGAAGCAGTGCAGGAGCAAAGAAGAGATTCTCCTAGTGCTGAATCCTCCACATCCCTTTGCTGAGGGAGGAGGTCAATCAATATGTGACCAAATGAATTTTCATGGAAATAGGTTATGGAAATTGCACAGGTAAATGCTTTCGCACCAACTCCTGCTAAGTAGCAGGATAACATTATTCCCATTCTACAGACACACAAGCTCAGGATGGCAAGATTACCGTCCTAGGACACAAGATGATATAATTCTCTAGATAAATAAGTATTTCTCTTCACTGTGTAGATAAATATAAAGCAATGTACATGAAAAAAAATATATAACTTAGCATATAAAGATAAGTTCTAAACTGTCACAACTTTGGAATAGGTTTATGGGCTTCAATTGATAATCATTTATGACAAATAATTCCACAACTGTGTTTAACAGAATAATTAGTAGAGTAAAAATCAAATGTTTGATGGTTAGACTAGGTGATCTTAGAGGTCTTTTCCAACCTTAATGATTCTTTGGTTCTCTGAATTATTTTGAAGTTAAATATAGGACAAGCAAACAACCATCCTTATGCCACTACATACAACTATTGCCATTTCTCACATTAATATATGTGATAAATTGGAAAAGTTCAAAGAAGGACAACATGGATGGTCAAAGGTGTGCTATGATGTCCAGGCAAGTAAGAGCTAATTATGCAATGTATTCTAAATTTGGAAAAGAGACAGCTTTGGAAGAACATGATGGTAACAGAAAAAAAAAAACAAGTGACTTTTCACATCCTCTTCCAATATAAGAGCTTGAGAGTTTCAAATGAAACCCATGAAGATAAAAGGGTTCAAAGAAAGAGAGGGGGTAGTTCTTCATCCATGTGAGCAACAGAACAGCTTTCACAAGATGTTGCAGTTAAGCCCAAAAATGTTCAAAGAGAAAATATCTAAGACCATGGTAGAGTAATCTGCTGAATTGCTAAGCAATAAGAACATCCAGCTCAAATGTCTCTCCATCTGGCTGGAAGCTGCGTTGGACAGAAAGTATCCTATGTCCTCCGTCATTTTAGTCTCCCACAAACATCCGTTTGGGGATGCGGTTGGAAATAGGATACTTACTTTGAGCCAGGAAGGCTACAAAAATGCTTGTCTCACGATGGACAGCTGTCATCAGCTGCTCTCCTCTTTTAGAGAGGCCTGGTGCAATTTCTCACATGAAGCAGAAGCAGAAGAGGAAACACTACAAGCGCTCTTCATCTGGCGTACACCACTGAAATGACTGCATGAGCTGCACACTGATCCTGGCTTTTATAGAAAGCCATGCCAGGAACTTTATAATAGAAGCTATGTAGAGCCTAGGGCTCTACAGACAATGACTTCAGCCTTGGAGGAAAATCCAACAAATGTTTGGGAACTCGGAGCATTTTCAGTTTCCATCCCCTCAGTGTGGGGCACCATACCATTTGTCATGTTGAAGCAAGCAAAATGCTGCTGTAACAGAGCATACAGCGCATTCTCATTTTCTTAGTCTCAAAGCAGCAGAGATCTTTACTCTACAGCTCTCTGCTTCCTAGCTCCATTAAATAGCACTTTAAGCTGGGAGTTCTTGTTCGTGCCATTCTCATTAAGCTGTGTAAATACTCAGTCTGGCCAACCACAGCTTTCATGACTGTACCAGGTGGTCACAAAAACTGACATATAAAAGCAAACCACGAGGAACTGTCCTTTCTGGGCAGGAGTTGGGGCTTATGAATGACAAACAAATGCAGAAAAATGCACCCCTACGTTTCTTCTTCATCTTAAGTCTGTATGCCTTCTTGCATTGAGAAACACACTCTTCCACATGTGGCTCCATACTCAAACTTATCAGGAACTCATCCAGCCACACACTGTGACAGATGTACTCTCACATTTGCACAAAGTTTCACTTCCACATAGTATCACAAGCTTAAACTCAGAAACTTACAGAAGCAATCATGCAGACATACCCTCAAAGCACTAATTCTGAAACTTTCCTTCTTTTTCCCCATCAAAACAGGCAGGGGTACAACTGCTGCCACAAGATACTCTGAAGATCTTTCTGAGCTACAGCCACTGTGCAAACTTCAGGTACTCTGTGCATGTCCTGAAGTGAACTAAAGGGCAGTGCCAAACTCAGGGAAAGCAATGAGTGTGGTTGTTTAAAAGATGTTGAAATAAGTGTACTTTCATAATCACAGTCAGTCTTAATTAAACTGAAAGACAGGAATTTGCAGAAGAGCTAAAGCTGAGAAGGAATCTTGTTGAAACTGTGCTGACAACAGACTGGTCTTGCAGGAGAGCTGCTGGGCTAAGAAGAGTCAGTAGGATTGCTGCTCAGCATTGGACTTTAACACAGATCTCATGTAATGTTTCTAGTAATCTGTCCAGGCATAGACAGCAGGAGCATCCTAAATAAATTTACTGACATTCAGGTACTGTTAATGCAAACAAGGACCAGAATATATTGAGAACAAGCTGGATTATTTTCAGGTCTAGAATAACAGAAATGGGATCCCATGCAGTACTGTACTACTGTTGGACATGATAGATCCTTTCTGGACACACTGCCCACAGCAGTGCCAGCTCACCAGACAGGCCTGGCAGACTGCATGTTCCCACGGCCACCGTGCTCCACAAGGTAAAGCATTCCCCGGCCCTCAGTGAAGATACCTACCACTGGAGCATCTTCAGGCTCTCCAGGATGCTGAAAGTTGGCTGTTTCCATGGAAACTTCATCCCTATAGCTTTCTAAATGCCTTAACAGTCAAGCATATAAATTTGCTGAAAAAGAAATAAAGGCTAAGCAAGATCCGTACTACAGTTTTCACAGAGGTCACATCCCTGTATCGTGGTGAAATTCAGTGTCTTTTATCCCCTTTCTTTTACAGGGCCACAGATTTAAAAAATAAAAGCTTCTGATAACAGACACTATAATCAATATCTTAAGACCTCCCTCATTAGCCCATCCTTCCTTGCTTCTCAGCATCACCCCTTTGTGTCAGAGGGCCCTCCTATCCTAATCTGGTGTTTTATCCACACAGCAAAGTCATTGCTTCACTAGGCATTGTAGCTCTGAGCAGACTCAGCTCGTTCTCCATGCAGTCCTACACTGAGCCATTTCTCACCAGCATCGGGATTCAAAGGCAGCAGAATGAGAAGAAGCATCCCTGGAACCACAGAGACAGTCCTCATTATGTATCGTGGCTGAGAGAGACTGAGAGAAATATGCTTGAAGAAGAGGGATGGCTGGGCAGGGAGACAAGAAACAATGGTTCTTCCATTTGATTAAACTTTGGAGACAAGGATTATTATTAGTTTATTTTTTATTCTTATCTCTCTCAAATGTATAAAAGAGTAAAAAAAAAAAAAAAGAATCTGGAGCTTCTTTGAAAACCAAAGGAGCTGAAAAAGAAATTAAAATGAGTTCAATATTTATACAGTGCAGTTCTAATTAAATTAACAGGCCCACAGATGTGCTGAAGAGAGAGCAGCGGCCTACCTCATTCCCCTGAATCCTCTTATTTTTATCACTGCAAAAATTTTAGTTAATTACTAACAGAATTAAAGCTTCATTTAAAAGTGAAAAGGAAAATCAGAAGAAAAAAAGTAATAATACCTTTCAGGGAAAAAGTAAAATACGAGTTAAAACATCCTTCCAAGTATGTGTGTCATCTAGTAAATATTTGATAGCAGCATTCATCTTCACAAAAAAAATCTCAAGTTCTTACTTTCTCTTGGAGCTACTGCAGTGGGACCATTGTGCAGTCTCTGATAAACCAGATTTTTTCTATTGCATTCAGAGTCTGAAAACAAATCTCTCTTCCAGCCATCCCTCCAAAGAGCCAGGCCAGTCTCAAGTGATTGATCTAGAGAATTCAGGGCTGCAAATATTCGTCAGCTATTTGCTGGAAACAGTAACCCTGAATCTGACACTGCACCTCCCCAGCATACATTGAGTATAAAGGACAGGATCTGTTGCACTTGGATATTACTAGATTCTTCACACAGTAAACTAAGGTCCTGAATCTCATCCATTTAGTATCCTGAATACTCAGATATAGAGGAATTTTTTTTTGCTAATATGCATTGTCCCAAAAAGTTTTACAAACTGCATAGGAATCACTGGATATCTCCCCAGCATGGTGTATATGCCACACATAAATACATTCATTCTTTGTACATGAGATTCTAGACACTCCTTACTGTAAAAGGAGAAAAAATACAACTCCACTATCCAATGCATTGTGGCTCTCTGTGTCCCACTCGCTTTCACTCTGGCGCTGAAAAATGAAATGTTAGTTTCTCCTTGACACAGCATTAGAGGGAATTCCCAGAGCATCACTTTCTGTAAGGCTAACCTACAACAGACTCTCTCTCCTTAACCTCCATCTGCGATAATACAAAGTGATGTGCTCAAATTCATACAGACAGGGACAGGTGAAATCAGGAATACATCTAATAACTTTTGACCTCTATTTCGGTTATCAGAGACAATCTTTTCTTCCATCTTTCCTTCTTATCCGGCCCAGAATACTTATGTACCTCTTATATGCAAAAAATATCTGAATCACCTCCCTGCTGAGAGGCCATGGATGCCAATGTGCCACAAGCACATTGCCATGAGCGATATTTGAGTCTTACATAACATGTCTTAACCCCTAAAAAAGGTATGAAATTATTTTGCAGGGAGAGAAGTACAAGGAAACTCTGTGAATTCAAAAAATCATACGATGGCTTGCGTTGAAGAGGGCCTTAAATGAGATTCACCTACTTCCAACCCCCTGCCATGGTCAGGGTTGCCGAACACCAGATCAGGCTGCCCAGGGCCTCATCCATTCTAGCCTCACCCACCTCCAGGAATGGGGCATCTACAGCTTCTCTGGGCAGCCTGTTCCTCACCACTCTCCAAGGAAATAACTTTTTTCTCCCCAACATCTATTCTAAATTTCCCTGTGTTTAGTTTAAAGCTATTCTCCTGCATCCTATCACTATTAGATCACATGAAAAGTCAGTCCACCTCCTGCTTGTGACTTCCCTTCAAGGCCTTGAAGGTTACAATAAGGTCTCCCCAGAACTTTCTCTTTTCCAAGAGAATGCAATACAATAACAGATACCCCTCTTAGTCCACCTCTGGAGTTTGAGAATATTTCCATGGCTCCGGCAAAGAAAGCATCCACCGTGCTAAATTTCAAAAAGCATTCTGATCACCCCAAAGGCTTATCTCACCTGTACATAAGTGTAGATGTAGAATTTTCCTATACCACCATCCTCAGAAGGGAACTAAGATGCACAGAGGATACAAGAGATACAAGAAATGAAAGACTTCAAATACATATAATAATGGAAAATAACTAAGGATAAGAATGAAGCTCAGCATTCTTCTGCTGTCCATCCATCATAGTAAACAAACAAACAAACAAAAAACACACACACACACAAAACTTTTAATCAGCCCCAAACTAGACACAATCCAATCCTTCTCAAAATATAACTAGCGCTTGTTAACAAAGCCACTTTCCATCAAGGCTAAACAATCCAGAGAACCATAAATTACATGGAAGGAGAGCAAGTAGTAAAAATAAGGAAGAGAAGAACAAGGAAATGAGGGGATCAGAGAGAAAAGAAATAAGCTAGAAAAACATTCAAGCATAACTGAGGAAAGTAGAGGTCAAGGGAAGAGAAGAATTTTAAAAACAGATGTCTGGAGATGCAATGGATTCCTGTAGCTCACACCCTTGCAACAGAGCATAGACGGCAGAAGCGGACTCTTTCCTGCTTAAGGGCTCCCTGCCTTGTCCCTCTGCTGATCTCTCTTTTTGCTTCCACATTTCTTCTCACCAAAGAGTTTGTTTTCCTTCTTGTCATCACTGTGGGCTTTTTTCTTTTTTTTCCTTTTCTCCCTCAGAGCAGCTGTCACATTTACTCAGATCTCATGAACTACTGTGCTGCGGATGCATGATTAATTATACTGTTAGCCTTCATTAAGTTCGTGGATTGGCACTCTAGCAGAGAGGCAGCAGGACCAGAAGGAGAAGCTATTGAGAGCCAGCAGGATCTGTGTCCTGCAGTTTGTGTGTACGCTGGGCGTGCGGGGCTTTTGTCCTCAAAAATAGCAAGATATGAGTAGGCTTTGTGTTCTTTTGCAAACCACAAAGCTTCTGCCTTGTTGCATGCAAGGCTCAGTAAAAAACAAAACAACCAAACAAGCGAACAAACAATACCAAAGTCCTAGAGCATTTTACTATCCCAAGCAGCTTGCTGTTGTAGTCTGTCTTGTGCAGTGGGCACAGATTAAGATCAGTGTAATAGCAATGGCTCTCAGACATTAACTCTCAGACTTAAACAGCTCCCAGAAACTAATCGTTTAGCACGGTCACAATGCTTCTCTTTCATACTTCATGTAAAGAATGCATTCAGTCTTCCAACAAGGAAAGAGGCTGAAGGGGAAGCAGGAAATTTTGTTTGTGGCATTGAATTAGCTTCTTCCAGGCAAAAGTGCAGGAGATGTTCTCCGATGGTCAAAAATGAAAGAGATAAACTCCATTTCTATTTGAGTTCTTCATACTCATCTCAGCAGTTTCTACCTGGTCTGATCTTATCATGTAATTGACACAGAAATGCAAACATCCTAGAGAATATGATAACTGCAGCCTAAAGTCTCCAGGAGTTTTCTTATACTCTTTATTCTGGACAGCTTGGAGGCACATGGTTATGAGATGTCCCTGTTCTCTTTGAAAGGTCCGCTATAGACACACATGGACCTTCCCCTCAAAGGTGCTCCAGCTCAAAGCACAAAAGTACAGTTCTCAACATCAACGGTATTGTGTTTTTCTACTCACTGATTATCAATTATCTGCAAGATTATTCAAATGAGGGCAGTGGGGTTGTCTGACTACTTGAGTTATATCATGTAGCTTAACAGGAAATCTAAAAGAAGCTAATTCTCTCCAAAGCTGTTATTTTAGTCCTAGTCACTACAAGATCAAACTCCAAATGACCTACCACATTACAGCTCATTCTTTGCCAGTTCAAATCACCAAAAAGTAAAAAAAACAAAACCAAAAGTAAGCATATGTTGCAGTAACAGCTAGGATTGTCACAGTCCCCACTGTCAGTGGTGCACCACGCCCAGGGGACTACGACATGTCTTGACTACATCCTGAAGCTGTTCCAGACTAGACGCAAGGACTCAGAATAGGCAGAGTCCATTGATGCTATTTGGGCAAGAGAATACTTGATAGCTTCCAGGGAAAGGGGCAAAAGCGACTCCAACATGGGAAGCTTAGCCAGATTGTTTGAGAGACAGAGAGATCAGATAAAAGTCTAATAAAGCAGATGCTATAAGAGGATTAGAGCAAGCAGATTAGAAGTCTTGAGAATGCAAAGATCATCAGACTCACAGTTCCTCTTTAAACATAATCAGGAACAACTATCCCAACCCTCCCTCCCTACTAACAATACTCCATGTCCTTATTTCCTCTCGCTCTCTTCTCTCAATCCTTTTATGTTCTCATGACTAACGTCATGTGATAAACCTACATGAAGGTATATAGGGGAAGTTTGTAGAAATGCAGTAGGTTCATCATAGGCTTGATGAAACAGAAGGACTATGGAGCTGGACAAGGACATTTCAAAAACCCCAGTTCATGACAGAAGCAGCATTCATGCAGATGGCAAGCAGGAATTTGGGATGACAAGGAGAATGCAAGCCCCAAATGGATAAGGCTACTGCCAAGAACAGAAAAACGACTGTTTTTCTAAACATACTACTGTCCAAAACCATTCTGTTTTTGTGACAGCTTCATCTGTTCATTGTAGTCCTTTCATTCCTACTTTAGGTCATACAAAGAAGGTTCAAGAGCTCACCAACATCCACTGAAGAACTCTCACCAAGATATACAGTATTATTCTTCACTCCTCAGCCTTGAGTCTATCCAATTTGGACTGTACCATCCTCACATACCAAAAACATTTCTCAACAGGATTTTTCCAATGCTGTTCTAGAGGTTTACACCTCTACAAGTACTGGGAGATCATTACGTAATGACCACCACCATTTGGAAGTACATACTTGCTATTTGCTTACCTTCTCAACAGAAGGTCACAGACAAGCAAAAATCACAGCATGAAACATTGTTATTCATAGCATGGATAGCACAGTACAAGAACTGTGTACATCCTATGGGCCAAAATAACCGTAACATATTTTCTGAAATATTACAAATCAACTCACAACAGACAAAGATTGTATGTTATTCACGTGCTGTAAGAATCTCACACACAGAGTGATAGAGGTTGGAGGGACCTCTGCAGATAATTTATTCCAACCCCCCTGCTCAAGCAGGGTCAACTAGAGCACTCTACACAGGATCATGTCCAGGTGGGTTTTGAATATCTCCAAACAAGACTCGACCAACTCTCTGGGAAACCTGGGCCAATGCTCTGTCAGTGTCACAGTAAAGAAGTTTGTACTTATATTTTGATCAAATTTCCTGTGTTTTAGTTTGTGCTCACTGCCTCTTGTAAATTGCCAACACTGAAAAGAGCCGGGCTCTATCTTCACTGCACCCTCCCTTAGGATATTAGCACACATTGATAAGATCTCTTCAGTCTTCTCCAGGCTTAACAGGCCCAGCTTTCTTAGCCTTTCCTCCTAAGAAACACGCTTAGAGATGACATCCAGCTGATGTGTTCCATCATCTTTCCAGGTATGGAGTTGAAGGTGACTGGCCTGTAGTTCCCTCCATTCAAAGGTAAATCAGTACAACATCAGTTTTACATGTCCCACAGGAGAGAGTCGAAGTGCTGGTTATCAATGTACATTGACTCCATAATGGTAAATATGCATGTACAGATAAATGGCAAGTTGAGGTAGTTCCACATCTGGTAGACCTCTGATATACTAAGCCATAAACTTAGGTGTGGAAGATCTCCATCCACTGTGTCTAGACAAACCACACTTGCCTCTGAACTTTTCATAGCCCCTCCTTATCCTTTGCAAATTGATCTGCATTTCAAGCCACAGGTCCTCCTCAAGGTGTACCTTCCCAGTCTGTCCATCTTCTCTCCTGAAGCATGCCTTTTGCGCATTGCTCTTGAAAGCAAATGCAGTCAGAACCTCATCTGCATGCTCAGTAGACTACAGTTCAGCTTTAGTCATAAATCACCATCAGAGCTTTCTTCTGTGGACTTAACACTTAAGTACTGATATAAAAAGCAACTTTACCCAAGATCAGCCATAACAGCCACCTAACTCCAGGATTGCCTGTAGGATCCATCTCCAGGCTTAGTCTCTCCTAATTGACACTGAGAACATAATGATTAGTCCTAGTAAACGAAACCCAGCTATCGGGCTGTTAGAAGGAGGTGGTAAAAAGGAAGGGAAAACTCTGCCTCACATAAATGAGGCTATCAAGAACTTAAATTAAATTGATTGATACAAGTTTAGCAGCAATAGAGATAAGTGCCATGTACCTTCCCTAGCCTTGTTTAGGCTCTAAATAGCAAAGTAAACCAATAATGCAGGGGAAGCTATAAATCTCAGTAGGGTCTGGTGACAGGCACTGTGCTAAGCTATTAGAAAGGAAAGAGATTAGCTTTGGTATTCAATTCTTTGGTTTCTTAGTTCTTTCTCTTCTTCTGTTCCTTCTCCAAGGTCAGCAGCTCAGTTATTTCTCAACGCACACAGACACTTTTCACCCTTTATTAAATAAAAGCAGTGCTGGTGGTGTGAGGTGACAGGTTTTAGACCCCAAGGATTGTAAAGAAGTTGCCCCAGAGGAAAGCTCAGGACAGCTGCTGTCACACTTCCTAGAGAAGCCTCAGACTTCAGGATGCAGTTTCTCTGGGACTTTCCTATCTGCTCATTTCCAGGTTTCTCCATAGACCTCGTGTACAGAGACCAAGGGAACTAAGGTTGATTTTAGAGAAATGGTTTACAGTACATTTGCCTGCTTCTGAAGGCAAAGTGCACGTCAGAAGGTCTCTGGTCCAGGCCTACTCCATAGAGAAACAGAAAAGCACTGTGTATAACCACTGCTTACCTGTCTCTTCACTACAACTGCTGCTGTCCAGCTTTTCCCTATGGAATAAATATTAATCACGTGTCATGGTCTTCCTCAAACAACTCTGTGGCCTGCTGGGATGTATTTTTGGTCCTGGCAGTGGCCACTGCATGGCTGCAAGCCTGCAATCCCCGTCTGGCTTTCCCTTCTGCTCCCTCACACCAGGCCACAGTGGATTTGTTATGACAGGCTGGATATACCTGTCCAGGGGGCCAGAGGAATCCTGCCTGTTGCAGTCAGCACTCCCAGCCAGGCACAGCTTCTCTTCCAACACAATGCAATGGGAGATGGCTCCGCTGCTAATCACTGGTGTACGCGCTCCTCTCCACACCATGTCCTGGGTGTCCTTGCTCTCATCCAACTGCCATGCACACCAAGCCTGAATAGCCTTCCTGTCACTGGCAGGAGGACGCAGCAGCATTATCCACGGAACTCAGGCTGAGGTGAGGAAGATTCCTCTGTTCTGAGTTCTTCAGCAGCTATCTTTGTACATGTAACCACTGCAGTCTTACCCTCTTCCATGAGGAGGAAAGAGTGGGATTTAAAAAAAATAAACAGGCAGGACAGCAGAAAATAAACAAGAAAGAGACAGTAGCAAAAATAGCCAGATGCAGTGAAAGTAAATTCACCTCTGAATTTATTCTCTACACAGTAGTTCCTCCTGACTACACAAGAAGTTAGTCCTTCTAATGGAAAAGTATAAATTAGAGGCATCTCTCCTTTAAGTTTGAAATCTCAGCTGAAAGCGGAGGCAAACAGCAGCATTTCACAAAGCTGAGATGCTGCGATGCTCTCAGTATAAAACTGTAACAGTCACTGTAAGCAGAATTTCTAATGACGTGTCTTCATAGGGCAGCTGATGGGGGGATCAATTATGTAAAAGTAACTGAGATCAGCACTGCTAAAGACCATTTCATTTTGAACTTGGAACTTTGGGAACTGCTTTGCCAATGCACCCCAATCTGACCCACTTCCTGAGCCTCTGATAATTAGGCTCTTCCCTATGCCCCTCAGTCTTAAGCTTAACCATCCTCACTAGGAGTGTGGGAACCTGAAACCTGAGCATCCTCTGACTGCTCAACTACATAGCAATGTGCCAAGCATCAGAAGTGCAAACTTACATTTAATGAAATAGCATGGTCTGTGAAGCTCAGAAACAAAGTATATCAGATTATCTGTGTGTATCTCTATTGATAATCTGCTTTATACACTACAGGGAGCCTTATTTATTTATTTATTTTCTGTGAAAAGAAAAAAAAAAAGAAGAAAAAAGATCAGGAAAAAAAAAGGAAGAAAAAAGAAAAAAAAAGAAAGAGCAGTGTATTTGACAGAGAGAGATGGTTCCTGAACTCTATTAATGTAGAAGAGAGAATGAGACAGCAATTGAGAAACGCAGGAAAACAGAATGCCAGCTTGATAATAAGAATGTTACCTCCTTTTGTGACCTGCTATGATGAAACAGGAATAAGTACCCCTGAGATCCATCTGCACTCATTTGATCTTAACCACTGCAGCAGGAGCTGTGCTGACAGACTCCCATCTGCTGGTAGATCAGATAGCACAGAAGACAAATTGAAAAAGACCACAGTCTCCATTATTAGTATAAAGCTATTTGTGTGTGTATGTACACACACATCCCATCTCTACGGTGACAGATTGGAAAGTATATGAGGTATTTCCTAGGAAATTCTCATCTGCCTCTACTACGGCTACTTGGCAGTTGTTACGCACTGTGCTTATTTACATGTGAACTTCAATGAACAGCTCAAATAACCCAACAAGCAACAAAAACGCCCTCCTGAAGCAGGACCCCTAGAATCTACTCCTGAAACCTAGATCACAATTACAACTGCACTTTCCTATCAGCAGTTTTTTTGTTGCTCAGTCACTTGTATGGGACTGAATGCTAGTTAAGTCTCTTAGCACCTTGCAGTTCATTCACACCAGTCAGGTTAATAAACCCTCAGAGGACGGCCTCTGGTTTGATAGCTCCCTTTGAGGCATGATCCACATACAAACTCTAAGGATTTTTCACCAGAGATCATGATGAGAGATAGGCTTATGGAGAGCAAGGGATTCGTTATTGCCCTGTTAAATACAGAAATCTGCAGCTGTAATTTATTGAACAGTGTGACAAGCAAGAAATAAAATTTGTCCAAACTCAACAAATAGCAAATGACCAAATCTGGGTACCTATCAAGGGGATCAAAGACTTGGGCTCAACAGCTGTCATATTAGGAAAGGAGTTAGTACCACCAATGTAAAGCAAGGAAATCTAAAATACATGTTACACAGAGAAAGAAGGTCTGGAGAATCATACAAGGACAAGCTATCTGCCATGGACAAAGAGATCGGTGACACACTGGACGTGACAAAGCAATTGGGTATGAACACCAGGATCTGACAAACTCAAACTTTTTAAACAATCCCAATCAAATCCTGCAACTTATATTCATTCTTTGTCATTCTGGTCGGTAGTTTTTGTTAAGCTGAAGAAGTGGGAGGCAGCCCATGGGACAGAGAGGGGAAGAGAGCGTGCCGGGGCCATCCTGTGTGTGAGAAGGTGTGGCTGAGGTGATCCCTCTGCCTCAGTTTGACTGATCAGAGTAGGCATGCAGCACATTTTATAATGCATTTTCACCATAGGAAGCTATGCATCTTTATCCTGAGAGAGTTACGAATTATTATACCTCCAGGTTTTTGAATCACATGAAGCACTGTTTTGGCCTTTTTATTATCATTTCTGAGCAGCAAAAGCAGAATAAATTTAGCAAATGCTTGGCTTACACAAAGAAGTACAGCTTCCTCTATGCAGGAGGACAAATTTGAAGACTGCATTTTATATAAAGCTCCCTTTGATCAAAAAGATACAAACATAATTCCTGGAATACTGACGCGGGGCAGGAGGGTCCCCCAGCAGCTTTCCCAGACAAAGCAGGAGCTGGGTATTCCTCAGGCACTGGCTCCAGCTGTTGTAGGTCAGTGGCCAGGTGGCAGTGAGTGAGCCTGGGCTCATCCGGGAGAGGGCAGTGACAACCCACGTTACCCTGATCCAAGTGCCACAGTGACAAACAGTATGAAATGGAAATAGGAATGCATATTGTCCCGAGCCTGTAGTAATTGGATGACTTATAAAATTAAACACTGCATTCTCCTAAACTAACGCATGCAAACTTCTCTGTGCCTTTGGAAAACCAAAGCTATTCCCTACCAAGGACCTGTAAGAGCAGGTACTACCAGGGTGTTGTGTTTGGCAGTAGGAAGCAGAGGCTGAGCTGTGAGCTATAGATACTGTGGATACATCTGCAGCTCTGAGAGATTCCACGCGAGTTCCCTACACAAATGCTGTCATGCAGTAATGCAAAGCTTTCTGTAATCTCCCGTAGCCACAAGCAGCCTGCATGCTGTTCCTACAACTAAAACATCAGAAAAAAACAGCCACAGCAAGTACATTCACTTAGGGAGGACTGTGATGAGCTTTCACCTTTTACAGAGCCACATCTCACTGTGCTTTCCAACAAATATACTCAGTCTTCTGCTCTTTTTCTGAACTACTCCTTTGCTCCCCATCCCTTACAGCTACTCTGTCTGGGCTGCGACAAGTGAAGAAAGGCATCAAACACCTACAAGGCAGATCCCCAAGAGATAATAAATTTTAAAAAAATTTTTTTTCTTCTTCTTTTTTTTTTTCCCAAAAACAGATGCTCTAGAATTTGGGAATACAGACTTTCACCTGCAAGCTGTGATTTATCTTGGAGACCTTTCTAGGTTAAACTTCCAAGGGAGATGTCACTGCTCCTCTGCCCCCTTTCTTTTGCAGGAGCTCCAAGCCCCTCAGGCCAGAATCAGCATGCCAGTTCCACACTGCACAGCATAACATTTGGGTTTGGTCTGTGTGCAAAACTGGCTCGTTCCAGCTCTGAAGATGCCTTCTGTTCAGACCTTGGACTAGGCTCATGCTCTGCTAGGAGCCATCACCCATGCAACAGCTCGTGTTTAAGCTCCATGAGCACAGCATTAGCTCTTGCAAGAGATTGAGACATCCTACCCAGAAGCCCCTGATGAGATCCAAAAAGCAAGGCTGCCCTAGAAGATAACATTCAGGAGCCTCATAATTTTGCACCACTTTCAACAGCTCTCATTTTTCAAACTCGGCCACTGAAGATCTGTTTCATTTGAGGCCTCTGAGACAGTTCACATAGCACACACCCTTGCCAAATTTCACCCCAGCCAGCCATATACTGCTCTCCTCGCTGCACAAAGGCAGCACTACCCCTGAGGTGTGAGTACAACTCTTCATACAGATCATGCTGCCAACGCTTAGGGAGTGCAGGGTTTATAGGGCAGCAAACACGAAGTGCTTCAGGAGCTCAGGGCTGCATACTTCAGCCATTCACCATTGCCATTAGAGGCGGGGACTGATAAGGCTAAGATAAGAAATACAGGATGCATCATTTTATAGTAACGTCGGGTTTGACACGCTGGTGGGCAGTTTTGATTTCATCCAGTAGAGGGCAATACTGACACAGGAAAGAAAAAGTAAATTACAGTGGCTCGAACCCTAAAAATACACAAACCAACTAATGGCCCTGATCTTGCAGCTGAGAGCAGAGTAAAGCACTTTGCTGATCTGCGCACCCATTCCACAAAACCCCTTCCCTAGTCCGGCCCCCGAATAGCAGGTTGCCCAGCAATAAGCTTTTGTTCGCTTGTTTCAGGTAAGATTTTTACTTTTCCCACTAAAACAGGGAAAAAACGATCTCAGATGGGGTTCAAAGAAACAAACAAGTCTTCCTGCTGATGTTCATTACAAACAAACCAAACCGATCTTATCCCACCCAACTTCAGCCTACACGTTTGATAGAGCCCAGAAGATCAATGCTTCATCTTTCCCTTCAGATCAGCCTGTATAATATTAACCATTCCTTAAAGACAAAGCAATACAACGCACCAACATTTAATCTTAAATATAATGGAACTGCCTCGTGCTTGTTAGGATCTGAAACTAACTTTCTATGGTCAGAGCTGCCACATGCTCACACGATCACCACGCATTTCTAAAGCTTGTGGCTGTACTGTCACAAATCGCCCTCCAACAAACCTTCAGCAATGAGTCTTAGAGGTTAATGACATTTCAAAAATACATTTTTTTGCTGTTTTATAGATAAAAGCCTCTGCTTCTACAGCCTTTTCACCCCACGGAGTCAAAATAATTTACAAACATAAAGGAGGAAAGCCTCACTGTACAGCTTTGCTTAAGCTCCCCTCTAGTAAACACACTTCTTTAAAGACTGAAAAATTGAGGCACATCAAGTGATAGTGTTTCCTCAAGGTCGTGCCATATTTCAGCAGTGTAACAAAATAAATTAATCTCTAGCTCCAGTTTTCTGTTTTAACCACTTAATCTGTAATACAGTTAATGTTTTCTAGTACAAGATACCTTCATTTCTTCTCTGAAGTACTCCCTTGTCCTCAGATTATGGAGTTGGGAGATGGAGAGAAATTACTTTTCCATGGCTACATTCTGCTATTAGGTTTATTATAGCATGCTTATAAACAAGATATTTTCTAAAGTTTTGTTCATTCTATTTTTCCTTTCTCTAAACAGACCCAGGACTATCTTTCCAGACTTAATTTTTTATTTTTTTTTTAAAACCAAATGATCTTTTCTGCAAGGATCAGGTAAACCAAGCCCCACCAGAATAGAAATAGCATTGCTCAGTGTCAGCAGAGCGCAATCTACTGAAATCAATGTAGAAAGGACTGTTAAAAACAGAAATTACAAACCTTTGCACCTAGGAGAACATGCTAGCAATTTTGTGGGTATCTGAATCTCCCAGATATCTCCCAGATATCTACATACATATTTCCATCTAACTTTCATGGATGCATTTTGGACTTCAAACACATAGCGGGAGTAGGATGTCTGAGAATCTCTGTGGGTGTGTGCCTGAATTCTTGCTCATCCTGCATCCAGGTGAGATTGGTCCCACACAGCACCACTATGAGCATGAACACTACCAACTCTACTAATGGTGATTCTTTAAGCCAGCTACGATCATGCTTATGATCATTTCCTCTTAAAGCATCAAAGAGAAACTAATTCAGACACAAGGTTAGGTACAGTCACACACCTGATGCAACATGAAGAGTCGTGACTTAAACCTGTCACACAGATGTAGTTACTGTATCTCCCAGCTACACATCAATAGTGACAGCGTATTTACCATTCATCCCAGGAACAAGACTGAAAGCACAATTCTACCACCTGGTGCCACAGATGATTTGCAAGTACTTATCACAAGAGCACAAAAAAGAATAAACCTGAAGACCTGGGAACAAAGTTTTGTTTCTGTTCTATGTCTCCCAGCCAGGCCCCCACCCTTGCCACGCCATCTCAACTTCTCTTTCTCAATTACAGAATAAGGACAGTGACATAACTGCCTTCCCCATCAACAACACTAAGACTTAAATAATCCAGTTCATTCGTGGTGACAATATATTATGCTATCAGAGTGCAGCAAGGACAGGATTTATGGCTGTTAGAGTCAGAAGAGACCATTGGTCAGAAGACACTCATCAGGCTAGATTCTTTCAAGTCTGACACAAGCTACTTTAACATATTCCCACTTAAAATACTAGAAAATATTGCAACCTTTATCCTGGTAGCTAACACTGCCTCTAACAGATGTCTTGTGCAGGGATATAGCAAAACATTGCTTACTCGAGCATGACAGGTTTATTTACAACTATAATATTGTTTAATAGAATGTTTAAATAAGGTATTCTTCTCCTACCACATAAAACAAAATCAACTCATAGTGTTTGTATGTTAATTGCCAGGGAGTTAAAGATCCTGCAAGCAAGGCTGTAAGCATGGGGTTGCTATGCTGTCCTGTACAAAGAAGGTGTGGGCATCAGTATGGAGCTGTAGGAAAGCAAAGATCTAGGCTGGAGAAACAGCTCTGTGCTCCCCCAGTGTCCTCAGAGTGGTCACTGCCACCATGAGACACCACTTGTTTGCAGCTGGAGGGTAACAACAGGGACAGCTGCAGTCATCTGTTGCTGCCTCAGCAAAAACCCTAAACTGTCTGTAAGCCCTGGAAAGTATCACACAATGAGCAGAAGGGAGTTCCCAAATCTCTAACCAAAGCAAATTTTAATGTTAAATAAGGTGATTGTAAATAGCCAAGCACACCAACCTATTCCCTATTTCTGCTTCCCAGTCATCTCACCTGAAGCATCAGCCCACAGCCCTACCACTGCCTGCCCTGCACTGCTCTGCTCCAGACTTCACAGCTTCGAGACACACTGTGCAGTATCTAATGCAAGGATTAGCTTAATCAGACTCATAGTTTGGTAGACCAGGTTTACAAGTTGCAAGGTGGCTCGGGCTTACCAAAGCTACCCAATGCTAACTAGGAATGCCAGCTACAAATCTTGTTTTGAGGTGAAAAGGCAAAATACATCCAAATTGTGTCTACCTACCTCACCTTCCACACTGAAAAAGCAGTCCTGAGATTACATTAAAGAAATGACTTTGTTTACCCCCTCTGTACATGTGTATGTGTACTACAGGATATACTGCCTTACCCTTTGATGCTAAAGCACAACAATATCTCAAACTACTACAGAAGATAGATCAACAACTGAATGAACCAGGAACAAATGATAGCCATCCATAGCTAATAAAATACAGACCTTAAAAAGATGTTGTGAAAGGCTCTTTGGGTAGCTTTCCTATTTTAGCATTTTCTCTTCAAACCGTCTATAAGCCTGAAAGGGACAAATGGCAAGGCATATTTTAAAAACATGATAAATCTCCCCTTTAATTTTTAATTTCCCAGTAGAAATGAAAGCGTTATCTCTAGAAACTCATGTGCTCAGGGGCATTTTTATAGTCTTCAGCTTTGCATAAATTCTCCCCTGAGATAGCAAGGTCCCCTGACTCTCATCTGAACAACATCTCACTAAACTGCCTATTAGGCCCTAATGCCCTAAAGAAAGAGGGGAAGGCATGGCTCCATGTTCCTGTATCACCTGCCTCAATTCTCAACACGCTTCAGAAAAGACTGCAAGAACAGCCTGGTTCAGGGAAAATCAGTCAGTGAGATGTGGCTTCAGGAGTTCAAGGCAGCACAGCAGTAAGCAGAGAAGATAGATGTGAAATTCCCATTCAAGCTATTTCCTTATTACTTAGCTGAGGCTTTTGGTTTTTTGTTCTCCGGCTAAGAGGGATGACCCAGACCACTGCACAGTCAACCATTTAGCTCCTGTAGCCCACCATGCAGTATACAATCTGTCAAATTCAATACCCTCTAAAAGCAACTGGAGATGCCACAGTGAGAATCCAAGTCAAACATACTCAGAAAACACACAACACAATCCTGCATTCCCAGCATTAAATGTTCCCTGGCAAAAACAGCCTCACAAAGAGGATCCCTGCTGGTCTCTCATCTGCCAAGGCCCAGCAGGAAAGAGTCAGGGGGTCTTTCCCCATCTTTTATCCTTCTGCAAAAACACATTTCTTCAAAGGATTGAATGTTTTCAAGGTGAGGGAAAACCCTCACAGAGGTAAGGGCAGCAGCACTGAATTTCTCACAGAGCTGATTCCTCAGTCGCTATGCTTGGGGATTTACCTGCCAGCAACTCCAACGCTTGCTTCTCAAATCACGCTTACTATCACCATTCCTAAGCAACCTATTTTGGGTGTATTTCCTCACTGTACCCCTGTTCACCTGCCTGGAGAGAAGAGCTTCCCTGAGAAGCTCCAGAATTGTTTCCCTGACCTACCTTGTTGGAGATCATCCAGGATTTACAGATCCAAGGATGAATTTCTCTTTCTAAAGTAACAGCACTGAGAATAAAGAAGCAAGCCTTGTGAAAATGAGCTCAGAAATGAGCCCCTGGCTTTCTGCACCCTGGGTGAGCCGTAGGGAGAATGCTGCATGGAGAGAGGCTTTGCTCAAGTGAAAGAAAAGTGTGTGCTTCATGCAGCAGGAGCATCTCCAGCTGGTAATCTCCAAAACAAACAGCACTGTGGATTAAAGAACAATGCCCTCTACGCTACTCTACTCTTCGCTGTACACATTTGCTGTAATCTTCCCAATGCGGAACTTCAACTAGGGTCCATTCAGAGAACATCACTTAAGACCTTTTAAACTTAACAAAGCAAAATGTGCGTGCCTTACAGAGCAGTAACGTGGGACTGAGCCAGCTCTGAAATGGACTGACTGGATCAGTTAGAGTTACTTTATATCTGATTTCAATTATTCTAGTACGCGAGGAGGTGAAGGTCATGGAAAATTTAGTGGCAGGGCTGTAGACAGATCCCAGCTGACTGACAGCCAATCCCTCCTCCCCTCCAGCCCCTGCCTATCTCTTAGCCACCAAATAGCACAGGAGACCCTTATCAGCAAGTGACAGATGCAAGTGGGTCCCTAGGACAGAAAATGGAGAAAAAGGGGTAGGGGGGTCCTGTAGAATCTGATGGAGATAAGAGAATGCTGGAGACATCACTTTATTTCACCAGCTGTTATTTCTGTTTTTCATATGATTCCTTAGATTGCACAGACCAGATATACTTGGCTATTATATTATAGCAGAAGAACCCAAAAAGGACAAATTAATTCCTAATCTATAAACAGAAGAAGCAGTAACCATAAAGGGAAATCAGCATATTGCTCATGTAAGAAATGATCATTTCAAAGACAAAGCTGGGAATAAGTCCAGGAATAAAGAAAAACGCAGGACTGTGGTAGTAGTGGTGAGGGTCTAATCCTCAAAAGATGATTATAGAAGACACTGCTAGATCAGTCACACGGAGGAGTACTGGTGAGTATCACCAGAATACAAAGCATTTAGATTCACTGCATAGCAGGGCTAACCTAAACCAAAAGTTTGGGATACTTTTAATATCAAACAATGTACATACGCATAATATATGACCACGTGTGTAGCATTTGAGTAGCATATCCCATGGCATCGCTTCTTTCCCAGTTCTCCACCTACTTGTATCCACACCAACAAACTAGAGACCTGTTTGTAGCCTTGTGTAATTCTGTGCTTGACTTCTGTATGCACATCTACTACAGGGACTAAGTAATGCTACACTGAGTTTGAGATATGGCAAACTTAGATTATATTAGATTACAGCTGAAGTAACTGAGCGTTAGGTGAGATGCACAGGATCTGGGAAAGGCAGTTTGTTCTTACAGCTGAAGAATGGGATACTGAAGTTGATAACCAATAGTAAAGGGCTGAGGAAGAAGGAACTGCATTAGTCTGACTTCTACCAGAGGAAAGGCCATCACGCAGTAAGGTTTTATAGACAAGGAAGTCTTAAGGTACAGCCTTTGGAGATGCACTGCCGAATATAGAAACCAGACATGCAAAGCTAACTGGAGCCTTTCTGTATGCTGAACACGTGGACAAAATAATAAAGAAACTCATGACAGATGGGTAATAGAAGATTAATAACTAATAAGCAAGCTCATGATAATCATTATCTTGTATACAAGGCATAGTGCCCAAAGATATGCATTTTAGAAAACCTTCTCCCGTTTAAGGAAAAGTAAGTAGTAAAGAGACTCTAGAATCTTATCTCCATTGGCCTGAAAATTTCAATAGGTCTGTGAAGGTGGGGAATACCGGTCTTACTCCACTTACATGGGAGTGAAACAGTGACAGGTTCAAGGGCTTCCCTGAGATCAGACTGACTTAGCAGCAGAACCAGAGGCTGTGTTCAAGTCTTGCGCTTTAAATACCAGTGCACAAACTACTTCCCTGATTCAGAAATAGAAAACCAGGTGACCTGCCTCTCAATTCACAGCTTCAATCACTGAAAAGCTTTTTAAAAATAAAAAAGGAAGAAAGGCAATTAGAAATTGCACAAAACTAATTAATATCTCAGATGTGAAAATGTACAACTGAGATAGCCCAGAAGGCAAGATCCATTTGGGCCACATTTGCAATGATCTCACTGCCTTCTCTTTCTCAGAAACATGTGAAAAAGAAAAGGAATATGAAGCATCTGGGGAAATCCACCTGGGCATCAGCATCCCCTCTGCCCTCCTGCCTGGGTCTTCCCAGCAGCCTTTAATCCCCAGTCCAGGCTCCACGACCCGTCCTCAGACCACGTCTCCAGCAGTGCCAAATGCAATTAATTTAATTGATGCACTGCTTTTGTTAAGACTATGGTATCAATAACTGGGTGTAAAACAAGCTGCTAAGGAAGATGCAGGAAATTTATTAGAATGGATGCACGCAGTGGCTGGCATAATAACTGTTGATGGCCAATTCATAAATCACAGCTGGATTCCTTGGGAGACTTGTAACTCGCAGGCAGCTTTCCTCATAAAACTGCAACAAATGAAAGACCACTGTTAAACTCAGTGCAAAGCCTTTGCTGTGCCAGTCACAGTTTCAAAAGTTAACAAGGATCCATTAGTTTAAGTGACCAGGCCCAGAAGCAGCTCAAGAGCTGGCTTAGAAGCGTCACTGTCACAGACTCCATCTTCTGCAGGAACTGCACCTCAGAAATGCCCTCTGGCCTCTCCGAAGGCCTGCAGTTTTAAGAGCCCAAAGATCTGCAAGGATATCTGGTACTTCCTGAGGGTGACACTTCACTCTAGAAGCTACTACCTAGTTCCTCCAACAGTATCACAGATCCAGCCAACCTGAGGTCCTGGTGTGACCGTGTCAGGCTGCATCAGGAGACACAAGGCTGAGCTGCACAACCGAAAGCTGGGTATCAGCCTGCTGTCATATTAGCAAGCCCACCAGGAGCAGAAATGCAGGCCCTTTGCTATGCCAGTTCTCCAGCCTGGTCAGCACGAGCTTTGCAGCTGTCCAGAAACAGAAATGTGCTGTGTGGGTTGTCCCATCTCCCCAGGGCAGCCACAATGGACTCATCACATGTCTCTGCCCCATACCCTCTAAAATGGTAGCAGAAAGGCTTTGCCCTGACCCACTATCTTTAGCTTCCACAAGCCCCAGGACCACACAGGATCCATGACCGAAAGACAACTGACTACACCAGTGCCACAAAGTGGATAAACAGGCAAATCAGGTCAATTGCTTGGGCTGCTGCCTGCACTGGTTTCTGGAATCCTCAGCTATCCTACATCTTTCTGCCATATCCATGGCTTTTGACCTGTATCAGCAGCAATAGAGGGAAAGTACAGAGGAAGACAGAAAGAGGAGGATACAGATGAGAAACATTTCATGCAGATTTTTAATGGCAGTAAATTGCCTTTTATTTTTATGATTCTTTATTAGCGTACTTACAATAAACATATAGACTAGCCTAAGATATCAGCCCACTGCGTCAGTGGGTGTTGTTGCTTGGGATGATTAATATCACCTCATTTGCAGGTGAGTGCTTGTGGGGTTGTGTTGTGGGCTGAGGCCATCACGGTCAGAGTTCATTTTAGCCCATATGTACAAGCTAACCTCAGCCTCGAGGCATCCATCTTACACACCACCCATGCTGCTGTCTGGTTCCAAAGAGGTCGCACAAATGTTTCTATGTGGTACTATTAGCCATATCACAGCATATTGGCTTACATGAATTCTCTCAGGGCTGCCTATTTCTCCAGAATGTGGTACAACAATACTACCACTTGGCACTTAGACTGCCTCTTTCATTCTGGAACCTCCGAATGCTTTCAAGCAGTGTCATTATCCTTACTAAGACAGGAGTTAAAGGACTCAGAATACACAAAGAAATGCTCACAAAACCAGGAGATGCTGGGGAGAACCATGTGCACAAGTTGCAACAGAGCTGCTACACCTGCCTGTATCTCAAGGATCATTTTCTCACTATTGATTTCTGAGGTGACATTGGAGTAACACTGAGACACGAGCTCTGTTATGACACTGAGCAAAAGCCACAAACGTGGACAAACTGAGGGACAGTACACAGGCGTTACACCGGTGCACAAAGGCAGGTTCAGATGTTGTTTGCAGGTCAGCATTGAACTGGCAGAGGCCTCGTGGGACTCTCGTCCCAAGATAATGGTACATTTTAGAAGGAAGTTTAGAACAGCTATGCAAGATAGGGTTTCATTGTCACCCAGACGTCTCTCTCAAGCTTGAAAGCTGTCTGGGAAAAAAAAAACCTACTGCAAGTTAGAGAATTGTTGCATTAAAAAAAAAAAAAAAAAACCCACACCCCTAAAAACAGGGCTCAGAAAGGAAACAACTCTCTGTCTTTCCAGAAGCTGGGCTTTCCAGATCTGATATTCCAAAGAAATCTTTCCATAAAAGATACCCAAGTCATAATACCCAGCTGTGACATTGCTCATAAAAATAATCCAGTTTCCTGATTCTGAAAATCCCTTTTAAATGTCTTTCCGCATCCTTGCACAGGAACTATGCTTTGCACAGTCCAGAGTTTATAGACTGGGCAGATTTCCTACTCCTGCAGAAGCAGTGCTATTCTAAGGCATCAAAATAAACATGAATTTAAATATTTTTCTTCCACATGCAAGGAAATAGTGCATATAAATCCCCAAAACGTAAACCACAAAACAGGAATGGGAAGGAAAGGTTCTTCAGGTGACCCATTTTGATATATCTTACACCCAATAAGAATAAACAAGATGCACATTCTGAAGAACTCGGCACTTAAACATTACAAATCAAATCCAATTTTAAAAACCATTATTTAGTAAACTGTGAGAAATTTGTCAGATAGCCTAGCTATGGTCCTACAGCCATTTAGAAACATCTTGAGTTGGCAGGGATCCTTAAAGGTCATCCGGTCCAACTCCCTGCAGTGAACACCTACAGCTTAATCAGGTTGCTCAGAGCCCCATCCAGCTCGACTCTGGATGTCTCTAAGGACGGGGTTTCACCACATCTCCGGGAAACCTGTTCCAGTGCATCAGCACTTATTGTTACAAACTTCCTCCTTATGTCCAATCTAATTCTCCCCTCTTTTAGTCTGAAACCATTTCCCTTGTCCTCTCACAACAGACCTTGCTAAAGAGTCTGTCCCCTTCTTTTTCATAGCCTCTCCTTGTCAGGTACTGAAAGACCACTCTCACATCACCTCAGAGCCTTCTCTTCTCCATCCTGAAGAGCCCCATCTCTGTCAGCCTGTCATTGTTGGGGAGGTGCTCCACCCCTGGGATCATTTTTGAGGCTCTCCTCTGGACACACTCCAACAGCTCCACGTCTCTTCTGTACTGAGAACTCCACACCTGGAGTACTGCAGGTACTGGTGAGGTACTGCTGGTAGAGGTGAGGCCTCACCAGGGCAGAACACAGGGGCAAGGTTGCATCCCTCGACCTGCTGGCCACATTTCTTTTGATGCACACCAGTTTAGGAACAGAATCATTTAATTTATAAATGCTCCACCACCCAGGCAGCAAATACCTCTCAGCACCTGCACCTTCAGCAGCCATTGTGCACTTCAGGCCTGCAACATACAGCACAGACCTGAAAGCATCAGCTGCAGATGGTGGCTGCCATAGGTTCACACACCATTCAGCCCCAAACATGCAATGGGTTATCAGTCAACAATAAATAATTCTGATAGATTTGATCGGGAGTTAAAGTGTCACTTTTTAAACTTATCCCAATTTAACTGTAACTGTAATCCCTCCTTTTTTATTTTTCTCTCCTTCCATACCACCGACTTTAATGTTGAAAGCAAAGGAGTAAGGACTTCCAGTACCAGGGCCATCAGGGTAATAGATGTGATAGACTCAGACTTACCACTGACTGGCTTATTGATTAAAATTTATCAGAAGGTGCCTTGCAAAGGCTGCAAGAAGCTTCAAACAAACAAAACATAAAATGTATTTTCACTCCCAAAAGTGTATTTCAAAAGACTGAAGGTCAATAATCCCAGCAATTTACAGCCAGGCTCAACAATTTGGCTGGATTAAAGAGTATAATACAATAGAGAAGTTCTCCTCCTCTCTTCTCTCTTCACACCCTCCCCTTCTTTAGCAGCCGGTTTGGATGTTGGAAACAGCAGAAAGAGGGCAGGACACCTAGATCAGTAAATAAGGCAGCAAAAAAGCATTTGTCAATGGATCCTGGCAATTAGAGACTCGGAGAGCATATGCCCAACTAGCACAAGAGTGTAAAAAGTCTTAATTTTGGATTGGCAACAAATCAGCAAGCCAAAGATAGATGTAAGAGGTCACTTGAGTGGGGAAAGATTATCAGTTATTGAAGGAAGATGCACAGAGATTTGGCAGTCGGAAGGCAGCTTTGCATGGGAAAATCGATAGTTTTTTACATCCTGTTCATCCTTGACCATCTTCCTCTTTTTGTCCAGGAATAAAAACCTGTTTATCTACTCACAAGAAGACTGTCAAGTTGGAGCAGTCTCACCAGCTGCCAGACAGACTGAGAAGCTGTGAGGAGGTATGCTATTTCTATCTGAAGCCAGTCTAGTTGGGTTGGTTGCCTTTCCGCTGTCCTAGAAAAGCATTCTAACACACCCAGGCCAATCTCAAAAAGGCCAAAGCATATCTATGGTGAGTGTTTTGTCTACTGATTACCACAAAAGGTAATGCCTTTTCTACCAAGGTGATAAACATACAAGGCATGCTTCTGCCTGCCTGAGCGCTGAAGGAGGTGGTGAACTTCCACTGCTCACTTCATTCATAGGTTATCAACTGCTTATTCCTCTCTCTTCAGAGCAAATGAGAACAACAAAATCTTTCTGACCCAGAGCACATTCATTTTTATTTCACTTTTCCATTCCCCCAAAAGCACAAAGCCCTCCTCCTCCCACAGGGGAGCAGAGGGGGTTAAAAGCCCACCCTCCTTCTTGATGGAGGCCACCCAGCCATGACCCCGGCTGAGGAGCAGATACATAGGAAGTAGATTATCAATAACTCTCTTTTCTTCCTTCTTTCACCCTCTCTCTATACAACGTCAATGAGCTGGAAAATGAAAGGAATAATGCAGGTTTAAGAGGCCAATAATTAGGTCACAGCTGATCTCGGGTTGGATCAGCTGACAGCTGGTGCCTTCCTGCCCTGCCGAGCAGGGTGGCTTCCAGCTCTCGCAGATTCAGGGCAGCCAACTCTTTCCTCTCCCCTTTACCTCTTTGTCCCCAGGCTCTTGAGAAATAAAAATCAACAACCAGGAGTTTGGAGGTGAAGGAAAAACAAAAATCAAGTGCCCTTGCAAAATAATGTTTGGGAAGAACAAAGGAAGTATAGGGGGTTCCCGCAAAACAAGATAAAGAAAAAGCTGAGAGGAAGAGTGTCAGTCACAAGGGCTTAGTTAAATGAATTTATCTTCTAAGTGTATGGAAGAAGATGCTAGCTTAGCACCTGCATGTAAATCTGGTTAGCCAGGCAGAGTTGATAAAGAGTGATAGACGTTACAGGATACAAAGGTAGTTCTAGTTGGGCAAATCAACAAATTTGGAAACTAGATTACAAATTATGTAAAAACAAAGGAAACGAAGGGGGTACTACTTGCGTGATGGCTGATAGGCGAATCAAAAAGAACGTGAGCAACTAAGGCCTCAACCAATGGGGTAAAGAGGGAAGGGCTCACTAGCATCAGAGTACAGGGATAAAAGAGTGGCTGTTTCCCCCAGTACTTTGAGAGACCCCATAGGGGTATGCCACAGTGGACTCTCCATTCAAATAAAGAAAGCTGAAGACTCTCCTCTGTCTCTTTTGGGGTTAAATATGATTGACCAAGCTTATTGGAGCAGAATTTTTCCTAACAGGAGGTAAAAGCGACTTAGCGTTTTTTCTGTGCACCTCAAATCCCCCTGCCTGCTGCCTTCTCACCAGCAGTGCCATTCAAGCACTGTGCCCATCCCCATCCTCCCCCAACTCTGCTCCACCCAATCCCTAAACATAATCTCAGTGTTTGCTTGTTTTAGCTTCCATAATCCTGTTGTCTTGCAAATCTCCTCACCATAATCCTGCTTTTGTCTGTCAATACAATTTGTTTGCAGTGGGGAGGAAGGGAAGTGAAACAATTACTGAGAATGGAAGATGTCTTCGGTACTGGTTTTCAAGGCCCTGCACATTTTCGGACATGCATGCCATTGGGCTTAAAGATTGGCTCAAAAGCCCACTTCAAATCTAAGCAGAGTTCACAGCCTCAAAAATGAAGAGCTTGTTGGATCATGCCAGTGGCTGCTGCCAAATAAAACAGCATAGTATCAAGGATGTGCAACAGTGCTTGCACACACTGCAGGGACATCAGGAAAGAAACGCAGAACAGAGGGAGAAGAGAAGCTCTATCCTCCCTTTGTGAGGACCTTGCAGTGTCACCTTTACCTGTGCAAAGCAGATGTTAAGGCAGAGGCTGCAGTCACCACTGCAAGTAGCAACAGACAAGGGAGGGAGGAACACAAACCAAGCCAGTGGCGATGGGCAGACAAGCAAATGTAATTGATTGGTAGGAGCTGTGGAAATGTTGTGTTTGCATGAATAAAGAATCAGTTTAATCAGACTAATTCCTTCCAGTCAAAACAGAACATGGGCTCCAGAACTCAGAGCAAAACCCTGCTGCACCAGCCAAGCTGCATACCAGAACAAAGGGGCTGCAAATTTCACACAATTTGGATGTAAAATTGAGAGTCAGGACAAGTGCCCAGAAAACACTTGTGAATTCAGATAGAAACTGGATGAAAAGGGACCACAAATCACAGAACTGGGTGAGGATGGTATGATTTGGGGTACATCTGAAAACATTTCCAGATAGACACAGTACCTAAAGCCAGCTGCTTCTCAGGTCTTCTGAAATGGAGATGATAAAAGGGGGTTGCACGCCATTCTAGGACTGAAAGCAAGCCAGAAGGAATGCTTTCAAGAGATTATGAAAAGTAACATTAACACCCCTTTCCTCACGTCAGCTCTGTACCTCAGGTCTCCTACTAGGAAAGGAAGTATTAAAACGCACATTCAGAATATCCCTACCCCTTGGGGAAGTCTTGCTCAAGCTCTATGCAGAGAAAAAGGATTTGGGGATTTACACTGAGCTAAGCTTCAGACCCAAGTACTTGGGATGCTGAAAACATATTCAGTTCAAGTTGCAGGCACTGGTCACCCTGCACTTTCCCTTTGCAATCCTCACTGTATAAATGTCTGTTTTTTCCCCAAGTACATCACTTGAAAGTGCATTACAGCAAGCAGCATTCTAGTTAGTAGTTTTCATTCTTGTAACATTTTGATTTTCTTACGCACGGTTGTTTGGAACATTAGGAGTTAAAACAATTAACTAAGGAGTAAAGCTTATTGGAGATTTCAAGACAGAGCAAATACTCATACCCATATACCCATAAACTAAATAACTATCAAAACCCAGCTAGCATAATTAGAAAACTTCTGCATCCTTCAAAGCAGTGTGGAAAGGACTCCCAGTCTAAAGGCCTCAAATGCATAAAGGTTCCAAGAAAGGCAGTAAATTTTATGAAGACACTGAGAAGTTTACAAGAACATAATACAAAGAGGGCATGCTGCTGTTAGGAGAACCTACAACCGAAACTGATGGCTGCATAAGCAGAGCTTTCGGAAAGGAGCTTGGAGGAAGAAATTGTGTACAGAGCCTGAGATAGGTGCTGGGATGCAAAGCTATTCCGGTGCTGCAGGAGTGGTCCCTCCCCACACTAATTTCACGCTTATCAGGAATCTAGTTAGTTATAGAAAAAGTTGTGTTTTAGCTTTCTTCAAGAGGTATATCCCTTCCTCTCCCTTGTCCCCACTGTCACCTCCCAGCTACAGATGAGTATATTCCCTTCCATTCCTTCGATGACCTTGCCCACCAAAGTTTCCAGAGATAAGATAGCTTTTATCTCAACTTTATCCCACTTACATCCACCTCTTCTCACTTACCTAGGGCTGAATTCCTTGCATTTATCATCTTATGGCAGCGTATCACACTCCATTTAAATTTTGATCAGTCATCATCTAAAGATATGCAGTTGGATGTTGTGCTTTCTGAATCCAACAGCATATGACCAGACAAGCCGCAATATTTCGCACTTAATTGCTTCAAAGTCTGGTAAAGGTTCTCCCACCTCTGGTAGGTCAGCAGCATCACTAAGCCCATCATACAGACAAGGAATCTGAGTCACAGAGGAAGGACACATCTCCTCCTATGCCCACATTACAGCTGGCAAGCAGGAGATGATACAGAACTAGATGATCCTGGGTAGTTACTTCCATCAGCACCCACAAGGTTCTCTCTACATATTCTTTAAGCAGCATCACTCAGATCACACAGAAGGACATATTTCCCCAGAGGTGATGGTGTTTGAATAACAATAAATACTACTCCTTCTGCACACCAGATGAATCACTGATGTGCCACAAGGTGCCATCTGCACGGTCAGAATGCTTCCATCACACCTTGAAAGGGGGAGGCAGCCATCACATGAGAAGCCACTTGCTGAAACAAAGGGTTCCCTGTACTGGATAGCATAAATTATCCTGCAAGAGACTGCAACTGGTGGCTGGTTTTCAAAAAGGAGCAGCTTTTGATGTGAATTTTAATGATTGTTTAGTGTCCTTGTACTAGCTTACAGACAGGCATCTTATCAAAGAGCTGTAGACATGCCCAGCTTCTTCCTGCTGACTCTCTGCAACTTTATTCCCAATACCTGAAGTTCCAAGCAAGAAATCTGCCCAGTTTTGAAGTTTGACAAAGATCAGTTTCTCTCTCCTTCACTTCCTCCCCCACAACACATACCCACGCGTACTTCATATTTTCCTCATTGCAGAAGTTTGTTTCAGAGGTTGATAATATCCCCCCATGACAGGAAACAAGGGCAAAGCAGTCAGGAGTCAGTGAGCATTTTGAGGAACTTTCTATGCCCGTGTTACAGTAAGGGAAGGAAGGATTATCCTGCAGGGGCCTGATGAGCTGACACTGGCTATTTAGCCCTCAGAGCCCAGACGCGCTCTATCAAATTCCAGACACACTGAATAGTATGTTCTGCTGCATCCAACGAACACGAAAGGAAAAAGTACCATTTTTTACTACTGTAACTCCTTTCATTCTGGTGGATTCTGTGGCAGTCTGGAAACCATAAAAGGCTTCAGTATCAATGAATATAACTTTTTCCACCTGCCATGAGACAGAGCAGCTGTTCTGCTGCATTACACAACAGTTGACAGCAAGGGAGAGAAAGATTCTGCATCAAGAGAAGAACAAGGGCAGAGGGGCACTCAGAACGACGTGCAGTAAGTGCACTTTCTGTCTAGCACAGAAAAATAAATAACTGACTAAAAAAGCATCACTGCTTCTTCAATGGCAAACAGCTGAGTTTTACACTCAGGCTGAAAGCAAGTCACTGAAGACCTCCTGCCTCCAATAACACATGCAACTTTGTTTTAGACAAAGGTGAGAGCTGTTGGTTCAAATAAACACACAAGTAAACTTTGGTACGTTGTTAGAATGGACCTCATAGAATCAAAGAGTTGCACGAGCATTTAAGAACAGGTACTATTTTGACAAGCTAGAATCAAGGGCATCGCCGAGTATTAAAGTGTCTCAAAAGCCAACCTCCACTGCACTGGTGTAGCTCAAGACTCTCTAGTTCAAAAAACTTCATTGCTAAACCGTGTAAAATGCATAATTGGAAGCTACTCCAGGATCACTGCCACATTGGAATGAATATAATTTGTTCTGTAATCCACTTAACTAGGACATGCCTCCCCAAGGAAGAATGTTTACCTACTGGATTCCACAAGGACCTGATTTAAGCCAGCTAAACCTAATGGCAATAGCTACCACTTAACAGAGACATTAATGCTGCTCAGTGGGGACACAGCGCTTCTGCTGAGGAAACTTTGCTGAGATCTGTATATACATAGCAACTCAAGACCTCAGCAGGCTTACGTTAGGTTAAGCATCTTTATAACTGGGACAAACAGTTGCTCCAGGTGCAACACACAGGTTCTCTGTTGTGCTGAAACTATACAACTTGCATTGAAGTAGAGAAGGTTTTCAGGTGGCCCACAGCCACACAACAGCTCTCAAGAATGACTCTAATGATCTTTTATCCCATAAGACCCCATCATATGGCATCACAGGCAACTCAGGCATTTGTTCCAACAGGAGGGAGCCCAAGCTTGTATAGTCCCTTATTTATGTTCCCTTTTGAGACAGAAGAGACATCGAGATGATTTTAATAAGTGTACATTAGAATATCAATGCCATCAGCATTGCTGGGAATCTTTTCTTCTGCACAGCTGTGAAGCTGAGCATTTACCCCAACTTCTCTTTCACACCATTTATGTTTGGGCACTTCTCACCCAGTTGGGAGACTGCCAGGGCAAATGGCACAGATACTCTAGACTGCGATATCCTGTCCTCACTTTATGAATCCTGTTGGGATTTATAAGGTAAACGTACAAGGGTAATTAGCAGGTCTTGAGTATACCTGAGAAAGCATGCTGGGGGCCAAGGAGGCAGGAGACGGACACATTAACAAGCCTGGACACAGCTAGCTCTAATCCAAGTAATGTTTCACTGTTTGCTTTTCTGCAGTTTCTTCCGCACTAATTCACAACCACTGTAACGTCAAGACAAGCTTCCGTATGCTTCATTTACCAACAGTAATTAATTTCAGCCTCTCCCCACGCACACATGCATGCTCATTTTATCTGACAAGCAAGTCATAAAAAAAAATAAAAAAAATCAACTCTCACAAGGAACACGGGTCAGCTATCACATGCTGCCTGTCTTCACAGCACTGAAAATCTAATTGGTGCATCTGCTGGACCATGGCCACCTTTCTCACCCCCCGCACTTCACTGGCACCTTCTGCCCCAGCTCAGGTCTGTTCCTTCTCCCAGGCTTCCCCCTGAACCAGAAAAAGGTTTTTAATAAAAAGGTTTTCTTCCAGATGAAAAAGGAATAACTGACTAGAAGAACACCTGGACACTTATCTCCCTGCCCAGATAATGAATCCGTTAATGACCGCAAGGAAAGAAATAAATGCATTAAGAGGCTTAGAAGATCACTGACAGAGAAGCACAGACTCTGCCCCTCCTGCTCTCCCATGCTCAGTGATAGTTTAATCTACACCATCACCAATGCTAGGAAATGAAAAAAGAAAGAAAATACCAGTTAATTGATCCCACTTCAAAATACTTTATTATAAAGAAAGATCTACTTTTCTTTGGAAAAAGAAAAAAAAAACCACAATTTATTTGCTGTCTTGCCTTCTGCCAGCTGCTGCTCTCTGTTATTATTCTGTCTGTATTATGATCTGTTCTCT
Source organism: Perdix hodgsoniae (assembly GCA_035772895.1). Taxonomy (NCBI): domain Eukaryota; kingdom Metazoa; phylum Chordata; class Aves; order Galliformes; family Phasianidae; genus Perdix; species Perdix hodgsoniae. The sequence goes on along the minus strand of JAPSGF010000001.1, from coordinate 1,839,749 downwards.
AAGCCAGTACACTTTTTATGAAATTTGGTAACTGCACGTCTCAGTATTGAAGTGGAAGAGAGATGAAACCACAAGTCACAGCACCAGTGGTGGTGACAGGTCACACAACTACACCAGTAGTTGAAATCCAGAGAACACAACTACAGGACTAAATTCACCATTACATGACTAAAGCTCACCTTTGCAAAGAAGCCAAAGTGGAAGCCATATGTCAGGCAAATTTGACAAGAAAAAGGCCAAACAATAGGGGATTTTAGAAACTCTGTAAGCCCTATTTCCACTATATCATCAAGCATTATTGTTCCATTAGGGTCATGCAGGTGGAAAATACAGGTATGAAAAATTCCAAAGAGATGCCATGATTCCTTAATTCTCAGCATATCAGTCACCTACCTAGAAAATAAAACATATTTTAACTTGAAATTCTGATGGACAAGAAAGAAGCTGAGCTTATCATTTTCTGTTGTCATTCCCAATGAGTCAGGAAAGAGACATACACGTGGAAGGTCTCAGATCCTACATACATACTATCGACAGGTAAAAGAGGAGCTGAGTCTGTTCTCCATTACCCAGTAGATGATATCTTGCACAACTCCCTTTCTCTCTTTGGAGGAAGTGGTGAAACCTTTTTTTCACTCCTTGAACATCTTTCCAAGTCTTACATCTTGCAAGTAAATAGCCTTATCTCCCTCCCACAAACCATACCCAGACTACTTCTCACGTTAAACAACGTATTCAATTGTAACAGCAACTGGATATTTGTATCCAAACTTCCTAACTAGTCCTCCCAAGACACGTAGAAAATACTCAGCTCTGATGAAGAGTTCTTCCTTTCACTGAACAGATAAGGAACTCAATTTTCCAGTGTAGTGCTTACTGTAGAAACTTCTAGAGTTGACCAATACAAGATAGCTGGGACACAACTTTCACATCACTCATAATAAACAAAAAAGTGAGGATTTAAAGTTAGGCATGAACCACAAGCCCAAAGTCACCAGTTACTTCTGGTCTGATGTCCAACAAGAAGTCTGTAGAAAACCTAGAAAAAAGAATTGAAGAGTGCTGAAGTTCTCATTAATTATCTGCAAACATCATCTGTTTTCTTGAGACTCTTCCCATATCCTGCATCTTGCCAAACAGTTCAAATGAACACAGCAATGACTAAGGATTTAACCTGTAGAAATAACATCGTTAAGTGCGAAATTATTTCTCCAGCTCATGTTTGACCATTTTATGAAGAAATGGAATTTGTCATTCAAAATTTTTAGATATGGTAATCTGTCTTGTAAGAACAGCAGTAAAGGTGTGAGAGTCAGAACATAAGCAGGTACCCATCCAAGAAAATGAACAAGTTATATATGCCCAGCTGAGCCATGCATATAGAAACACAGAGCCAGCTGGGTAGCTCGTCAGATAGGTATCTGGCTTGTTTCTTGGGAGCACCACAAGCAATAGCTAACCCACATGCATTTGCCTGCCCTTTTTCTGCTATTGAGGTACAAATTATTATTTTTTTTAGCTGACCAATTTTTTAGCTGCCAATTCTAAGGAAAACATACTTCTCCGTGGAATGACAATGATCTTTTCCAGAAAATATCCATCAAGATAAAGCTGAACCATGATGGAAGAAAATTGCCATACTTTTTCCACTTCTTAGTTAAAAAAGAGCATCCATCATTGGCACTGATAATTGAATCTTCTCGTCAGTACACTGCCTACAGAACCTCCTGTACTGGTAAGAGATCTTAAGTGGCTGCTTAAATGGATTTATTCTGGGCATGCAGGATCAAAATAGCATATCTGAGGAAGAGGATGCTGTAAAACGGCTACTGGATAAATGGGGCAACAGTCTTGCCCAAGAGGCAGTGAAAGATCTCTAGAAAAACATCTTGTTTCTAGTTTCTCAAACAGGAGGCAATACTCACTTCATTCCTATTTTCGTCATCTTTTCTCTGCCCTTATATCCTACCTCAATTTCACTTTGTCTTCATCCATTTATCATTTTCTCCTTCTGTCCCTCTACCTTTCATCCCCTCATAAAACAATTGCTCTTATTTTTCTTCTTATTTATTCTCCAGCAAATGAATGGCAGCAGCACCCACTTTGCAGGCCACCACTCACTTTTTCTCACTTCATTTTTCTTTTGGCTCAGACTTGGCGGTTCCACTTCAGTGCTGTTCCCCGGACACTCCCACAGCGATGAATGGCTCTGAATTTTGCCTCTCAAACTTCCCTAACCTAAGAGAGAGCCTGCGAGGGAGATGAGTAGCTGCAGGAAGGGAAGAAACATCTAATACCTGCTGCAGTCAGACATTTTGAAGGTCAGAGCCAAGAATCCCCCCCCCCCCCCCCCCCCCCCACCAGTTTGAAGCTGTCACTGGAACTGCAAAGACAAAGCTTGACAAGCTCCCTACAAGCTACTGTCTCCTTTAAACAGGACCAAGAGAATGAATAAACTCAAACAAAATAAGGAGAGGAACAGCCAGGTGCTCAACCAATACCACGCTGACAGTGAGAATGAGGCACAGGAAGAGCAGACCAGCTATGTGCTAAATTCCTCACTTAGGTGCCTCATATCCCTAAAGAAACGGCGTGCTCAAAGAGAGGGCCCTGTCAGCTCAGGTGCTTTCCTCCTAGAGCTTTCATCTCACTATGGAGACAACAACCATACACTCTAATTACAGAGATGCCTATGCATACTTTGCTGTGTCCACCTTTCTATTTTTGGCATCATCTGGCAACAAGCCAAGCATCTCACAACATACAGAAGCTCTCCCCATTTCAAAGAGCACGAAACCAAAATATAGAGCAGCTTTGGAAAAAGTACGCATAGAAAAGAAAGTACTTAGCCACATGATGCATTTTCTGTACAGTGGCTTATCTTTTGCTCATTAATTCATCCTTTTTATGAACAGTAATCATCTGGAATGGCAATAAACCTCCCTGGCAAAGCGATTATCTCCTCTACATGCAGATTTACTTTTTATATTATCTTCCCTTGCAAATGGCACATGCATCTCCCCCATGTATATACAATACCTACTGCTGTCAGGTATTTCCCTATTTGCTCAAGCAGTTTTTGCTGCCAATTTGTTGTGTTCTATATTGACTTCACTGAGAAGTGTTGCTTCTTGATTTAGCTAAGAAATATATACATATATATATCAGCTTCAAGTATGTCTTAAGAAGAGGGCCAAAAGCATTGTGCCAAATCACAATCAGCACTTCTGGAAGCAGTGCCCAAAGTGATGCAGCCACAGCTTCTAATCAGTCGCTGAAGCAGCACTGTGATATCTGAGGTCAGCCTCAGCTGTATCCTTATCTGTACCATCCATGCTATCTCTGACATAACGTAAGAGCCTGTACACCCAATGAAACTCTGATTTATCACTTTATCAGCTTGGAAAGAATGTTTTCAAGCACACGCTTTATGAGCTCCTCTATGATCCAAACCTTTCTCACAGAAAGCAAAGCAAGTCCAGAATTATACTGACACCCAAAATTAGCACTGATTTCTAGCAAATTTCTGACATGGGGAAACTCAAATCATTTTCCTGACTCATTATTACCTCTCCAGATTATGACCTAAAAGGTGATGCTCCTTAGCATTAAGAACTGAAAAGATCTCAACAGCAAATCACATACTGGCTAAGCTCATACCTAGTACCAGTTTCAATTATTTGTCAGCATTGCTGCTCAACATTTGCTCCTCAAATGCAGGATTACCTTACACTAAGGAAAGAAAAAAAAAAAAAAAAAGAGATATGAGCATATAAGAAAATAGGAAAGAAAGAAATAGGGAGCAGCCCAAGCTTACAGTTATCATGGATGAAGGACAGTCTCAAACAGGGAGCGATTCAACCATGTCGAACACCTTTTCTCCTAATCAGACAAGAACACGCTCTTCAGCTGGGGAGAAGGCATGCAGCCAGCAACAGCTCAGAGACACTATGAGGTTAAAATACCAAAGCAGTCAAGACATCTGCAGGTTTGGGGACATCTTTGGCCAAGTTTTTCCACATATTATTGAAAAGCGGCCTTCGCAAATCAACAGAGCTTCTCTTCTTCGTTTTGAAACAATGAATCCCTTTCACACATCACAAACTTGCCAAAAACTGAACTCAGTAACATAAGTGTTGAATAGTTTCCCTACGTTTATCCACACTGGTTGGGTAAAATCCCAATACTAGTGAATTTGAATTTGTATTATTAAGGTCAACAGACCTAAGAGTTTATCCTTAGCATCTTTAGAAGGTTCTTAGTGTCCTGTTATTGCCTGCCTAAGCTCTGTGCAAGTTACTCCATCTTCTCTTGTTACCTAGTCCATAAATGACAAAGTATATTTCCTTCTCTCTTTACTCCTGCACAGCACTGACAAGCATCAACAGAGCTCTGTGGGCACTACAGACTACAGCAGAAAGGAAATGCTTAGGGTAGCGTTGCACTGGCAGAAATGCACATCCCATTGAACTCAAAACATCAGAAGGAGTTATAAATCAAGACTGACATATGTTGACAGAGATGCAAATAATTGGGCTTGCAGACTCTGTACCTGGCCCATGGCAGATGCTAAATGAATTTTCATGAAGAATTCAACAACTTGGACTGGAAACTAAAAACTACAGAATGCAGGAAGCATTGTTTATTAGACTTTTAAGCCCAAAAGTAGGATTACTAGGCTCTAGCCTGTTGGACTAGCCACCAGTCAAAGAAGAAAAAGGGAATGTTCCTTCCTACAGAGAGTTGAGTCTCTCAGTAATGTTTCTGGGGGCATTTGGTCTACTCCTGAATATAGACACAAAAGGACTGATTAATCTCACTGCAACCCACGAACAGCAGTAACAGGAACCAGCCTAAGGCTTCTTAGCACTACAAAGAAAATTGAAGTTTGAAGGAGTTGAGCAGTTTCTATCCCCAGAGGGAGAAGGGCAGAAAAGAATGGATAAGGACACAAGAATGAGCCCTGCCAAGACTGAGCTGATGCTCTCAGAGCTGCTAAAAACAATGAAGCAGTGGCTGAGGAGGGCGCAACTGCTGGCAAGTGCCACACTGCTGCAGTGGTAACTCTTCCTCTCCTCATGAACTCCAAATTCACCCCAGCAGCATCCAGTTTGGCTTCCTGAGATAAGCACCCAGTACCCCAAGGCTCATGCTAGTCCAACACTCAGTTCTACCCCGTGCCCACAAACACCAGCTGCTCTGCACGCAGGCATGGGTATCGCACTAACACCATAATCAAGTACACACCTACTAGATAATGTGACATCAAAAGTGAGAGTTCAGAGAAAGGCAATATGAAGAATGACTAGAATGGAGGAATTGGTTTACAGGAATATTAATCATGAGATGTTTTTATTGCTTATCTTCAAAATGGGATTACACAAACCAATAGCAGTTTCTTTTTCCAGGGTACAATTCTGACTTTCCTGTTTGAAATTACAGACCAAGGTTTTCAGAACTGCCCAAGGAAAATTATTACAGCTCTGTGTGCAAAAGTCAGTTGAATAGCTTAGAAGTGATTTGTGATGGCAATTACTATGACTATTAGGAGGAACTGCTTGTCCATTCTGAACATGAGAATCTGAATATTGACTTAAAAATATCCACTGATCTCATTCCAAGACAACATCCCCACCCAATTATTTAGTTTCAAGTACAGCCTTTATTAAAAATACTGAAAGAAGTAAAACATTGGAATATATAATTTTGTGTCCTAAATTCAGCCTTGTTTAAATCTACCTGCCCTTAGTGTATTGAGCAATATGCAGTTTTTCCAGTTTTTTTTCCTAGGGTTTCCTTCTAGTTTACGGCAGTTTTAAATAACAAAAATAGGTGGAAAAAAAGAAACAAAACAAAGAAAATAAAGAAGGTTTAATTAGTCAGGAGGACAAAAGGTTATCCTTCATTCTCCAAATTTCAAGATAGACTTTTTTTCTTCCAAATAGAAGGTTCCTGCAGAAATTGGTCAAGGTAGAAAAGGGAGCTTTTTGGCTTCTCACATTCATTATTGGTTTGAAGCAGCAGCAAAGACAATAGCATATATCAAATAATGCTTTACGCTTTCTGGATAACATTTTCATGTGTGAGGTGCATGAAACGAACTCCACCGATTTACACAGTGAAGCCTTCAGTTGGCAGGTTTGATTATCAATAGCAGTTGATCCTGTATTGCCATTCACCAAACATCAGATAAAAGAGCTGAGCTATTGTTAATCAAAGATCCCACAGAGATATGAACACTAACACTGCATGGTTGCTTAAAATCGAGCCATTCAGCTTTGTCTGGTGCGTTTTCTCTTTCACACTCAGCACTCCATGTGACAATAAATGGATCTGTGAAACAAGGGCCTGCTCAGTTTGCTCCTCACACCTCATCAAGCCGAGAAGTGAAACCAGGGACATGGAAGGGGCTGCAGTGGTGTACATATGATTCTTGAGGAGAGAGGTCCTCGAGGTTCTCCCCACTTCCTCCCCACATCACATTACATTGATTCAGGAAGCAGTTCATCTGGAAAAATACCTACTGACAATTTGTTTCGAACAAACAGCTGCTGGCAGATCTCCCATCTCCAGCGGTATGCAAGTGTTTCGAAACATAAAAGGCAGGGAAACTGAAATTGAAGATTGATCTCACTACAGCCACGCAGAGTGCGAGACTGATTTCCTAGCTGCAATTTTAAATAACTCTGTTTTCTCTCCCCACCCACCCCCAATATACATTCACATTTCACCCCCCTTATTCTCTGTCTTTTGTCAAACAGGAACAAAGACTTCCACCATCCCTCTCTTCCCCCAGCCTTCTCATCAATATTCTATTACCAAACAGGGCTTTAGCTCTTTTTTTTCATTAAATCAATAAGAAGCGAAGCGATGAAAGGGAAAAATTAAAAACTCTGGCAGATAAAGGAAATGGCCTTTAAAATAAGCTAATCACTGCTAAACATCGACAGCTCGCTCAAGTATCACAAAAATCTCCTGCTACAACATATTTTGTCCCACATGATCATGAAGCTACCTGGGGTTGCCTTCCAAAAGGCAACCAAGGAAGGAAGAAAAAAAAGCCCCCATAATAAAAGCTTTAATTGTTCTTCAACAATGGCTGTCACTTAGACACAGCAATCTGGAAGAGCAAGAGTTGTAAGCACCTGGCTTCTGTGTCAAGGTGGAACTAAAGAAGTCCCACAGATCATCACAGAACTCTTGAGTTGGCAGGGATCCTTAAAGGTCATCTGGTCCAACTCCCTGCAGTGAACACCTACAGCTTAATCAGGTTGCTCAGAGCCCCATCCAGCTCGACTCTGGATGTCTCTAAGGACGGGGTTTCACCACATCTCCGGGAAACCTGTTCCAGTGCATCAGCACTTATTGTTACAAACTTCCTCCTTATGTCCAATCTAATTCTCCCCTCTTTTAGTCTGAAACCATTTCCCTTGTCCTCTCACAACAGACCTTGCTAAAGAGTCTGTCCCCTTCTTTTTCATAGCCTCTCCTTGTCAGGTACTGAAAGACCACTCTCACATCACCTCAGAGCCTTCTCTTCTCCATCCTGAAGAGCCCCATCTCTGTCAGCCTGTCATTGTTGGGGAGGTGCTCCACCCCCGGGATCATTTTTGAGGCTCTCCTCTGGACACACTCCAACAGCTCCATGTCTCTTCTGTACTGAGAACTCCATACTGGGACACAGCACTTCAAGTAAGGTCTCACCAGCACAGAGCTGAGGGGCAGGATCACCTCGTGACATTTATTCTGAGGCAACCCAGGACACAATTGGCTTTCTGAGCTAAGGGCACTTTGCTAGTTCATGTCCAGCTGCCATCCACCAGCGTCCCCTAGTCGTTTTCAGTAGGACTGTGCTCCATCATTATACGCCCCAGCTTGGACTGATAGTATAGGTTGTCACAACCCAGGCCGAAGACCTTGCACTTGCATTTGTTGAACCTCTCGAAGTTGACCTACTTGAGCCTGTCTAGACCGCTCTGAATGGCATCCCATCCCCCAGGTATGCTAGATGCACCACACAGCTAGGCATCACCTGCAAACTTGCTGACAGTGCACTCTCACTGCAAGTTCACTGCAGTTCAAGCAGCCTCCAATCCTGATATCAGCAGTGAGTTCACTCACATGGGTGAGCGCATCCAGCACTGCATCCCCCTTGTGGGACTGTTTATTATCTGGCTCAGAAAGTTACCCTCAATCCATTCCAGGAGCCTTCTGGTCACTTACATCATACCACGCTACTCTTCCAGCAGATGTCAGAGTGGTTGAAGTCCCAGAGCACATGAGAGCCTGCGATTACAGTGCCTCCTGTAGCTGAAGGAAGAAGGCTTCACCAGCAGGCTCTGTTTGACCAGGAGGCCAGTAGTAGGCACCAACCACGAGGCTCTTTTTGTTGTCTCAGACTCTAACTCTCACACATAGGCTTTCAGCTTGCCTATGACCATTCTTCAGGGGAAGTTCTTCACGCTCCATTTCATCCTTAACGTAGAGGGCAATGCCTCCACCCCTCCTTCATGGCCTCTCCCCTTGAACAGCTTGTATCTGTTAATAACCACATTCCAGTCATGGGAATCATCTCATAATGGTTTCAGTGATGCAACTACATTGTGGTTTTCACTGGTAACATGATATCATTGATATCTACTTAAGCTTCCCGCTGCTGGACACAGGAGCAGCCAAACATCTTTACAGCTTTTTTTGCTAAGGAAACGCTTCAGCACCTCTCCTAGAGTCATCCCTACCCGGAACATCACACAAGGAGCAGGCAGGATTCAGCTTCATCTACCACTGTGTTATACACACTGAAAGGATACCTCCAGGATACGCAATATCTAATATTTTGAAACATTTATCATCCATGTAACTGAAAAGACCCTGAAACGATTTAGAATGACAGCAAGAGGGTAAAAAGTAGGTCCTCATTAGATTTTCAGCACTACATATAATCAGTCAAGATACAGACAAACCCACTGACTGAAATGCTACTGCTTTTTAACTCTCAGTGCAGTTTCTTATCCTGGAAGAGAGCACATTGCTCCTTTTCTACCAGCTAATAACCTCATTACAGCTCACACATCACACACCTGCACAAACACCACTGATAGCCCTGTGTTGCCCCAGTGTCCTGGGGTACCTAGAGGGTACTGGACTGCCCAGTTCCTATTAGAAGGAAGACAAAAAAAATTCCATAATAGGCCTTTGTTTGTTACCCCATTTCCCATGTAGCAGAGTACAAAGCAGCCTACAGGTGACTTCCTGTGTTCCTGTTACCATCAGAAAAATTAATGCGGTGGAAGGGCAATATAGGAGTGGCACTGCAAAGGGACTAGCACAAATGGAATGGTGTTACAAAGGGAAAGGAAAGGTGCTCACCTGTCTGTGAAAGTCTAGGCTCACAGGAAAGGTTCCACCAGTGAGGTATCTCCAGGCAGAGATCCTGCCCAGCAGCAGTCAGCCCTGAAATGAGGTCTAAGAGAGGTGCAGCCAGGCTCCACCCCTTCTGATCACACAGCTGAATTGCCTTCACCTGTGCTTCCAGGGCTGACCGGGTCCTCTCCCCAGGTGCTCAATCAGTGTTGCAGGCCAGGACTCAACAGTTACCATCCAGTTCCCTTTCAATCTTCATCTACCACTCTGTTATACAACAAAGTTTCTCGAATTTTGAGTTATTTTCACACTTGGAAACAACTGCACACAGCCTGGAAGTGAGCAACAAGTTGAACGGAGACATTTCCTGCTCCAGACCACCAAAGGAGAAAAGAAGCAGTAACAGAATTGAGTGAGCACAATGTGAAAGTCCACCCATCCTCAGATAGATGACCATGAGACAGAGCCTGTTCAAACAAAGTAATACAAATACATTCCATCATCATTCCCAATCATCATTTGTCAAAAACAACTTAAGATTAGGAAAGACTCTTTCTTTACTCAAGTTTAACAGAGTAAAAGATTTCCAGGGAATAAAACAGTGAGTGAGAAAGTGCCGATATCACTTCCAGGAAGTGCTATGCTGGTACAGGAGATGGGCTCTGTATTTCTCTTTAAGCAGGAAGGCTCACGCACGTAAAGCAAACAAAAGCTTCTTCTCTCTCTGTATTACTGCAATGCACAGTGTGTTCTTTCCACTTGGTGGTGGCATGGCCTTTCAGTTATGAAAGGATGATTCCTGCATAAAATATTTTGGAACCTTGTAAAATATTTTGGAACTTTGTGTGCACGGGGGAAAAATTATTACAATCTTGAATTCTAGCTTTAAACTATGCAGTGAATTTCATTTGTTTAGCTGGGACAAGGAGATAAGAAGGAACAGAAGAACGCTGAGGAAATGTGCACCTATTTCAATCAGTGTTTCTAAGTCAAATCACCAAATCCAGAATAATGATGAGCTGACAACCTTATCCCATTCCTGTAATGAAGAAATACCTCAACCTTTTTCTAATCTCTTGTGTTTGCCTTTCAACTTCTCTACTACCATTAACGCAAGTTTGCTGCTTGCTCTCCCATACTGCCTCTTTCTGCTGCATTCATGTTCCTCCTTCCATTCCCACAGATCCAGCGCAAGCCAAGCAGTGGGGGAACGTGACATGAATAGAAAAAATATCAGGAAATGTTTACAGCATACTGCTGTTTCTGATCAAGTGGAAGTTGGGAAGTGATTAAGTGTTACCTAAATTTTTCCTGCTGAGCGAGCATTCAGCAAACCAGTCAGATGAATGAAAGTTCTACAGGCCCATAATCCGAGTGCACCAGAATGAGAAGAACAAAACTGGGCATGTATCTCTCTGAGATCCAAAACTTGTGGAAGTGTACCAAAAAAAAAAAGAAAAAAAGGCCAGTAACCTGGGTAACCACTCTCTGGTTAATCTGAGATGAGGAGAGGAAAAATGCTTCTCAAGATTAATAGCTAAAGTACTCAGGGATTAAGGATTAAGAGGAGAATCCTGTTTGGTAGGATTAAGAGGGCTGGGTTCACATGAAAACCTCAACCAGTGAATTGCCTCCAGCAAAATAGTGGGTTTTATTATGATAATTATTATTTTATTCTTTTCCAATAAATGAAAAACATCAGCAGGAGGCCAGCAAAATCCATCAAAGGTTTAGAAAATAAAATCTCTGAGGAAAGGTTAAAGGAACACACAGTCAAGACAAAAATCAGATATTAAAAACAAAAATCAGCCCATGTTATTAGTAATGTGGCAGATTATAACGAATGAGAGATTTAAAAAAATACAATCAACTTCACTTTCCAGATTTCATGCTGTGTGGTCTATTTCTTCGCCCTTAGCTCAGCCGGAAGCAGGTGAGCTGAAAACATGGTAAAACTCAACCATTTTGCACATGAGAAAAGTACAGTTTGAACACGTAATGGCTGATGTCTCCCAGAATGCTAAGAGCTTCAGTTTGACATTCACTCTTGGTTGCTTGTCACTGACAGACAATTGGGGCACCTAACTAAAGGGTAGAGAAGGGAACAGCAATAAAGAAGAGACTATGGTGTATCAGATTAGTCTAATAAAGAGAGAACAAACGTCAGTCCAACGTGAATCAAAGCATCCATTCAAAATGTAGGTTAAGCAGCTTGCCTGAAATAATTTCCAGTGATAGAACAAGGAAAATCTGAGATCTACTCCAGTAATGTATTAGGCCCTACTTCACTTATCTGTATCCTCATACCAAAAAGAACATGCAGTCAGACAGAATTATTTTTTGTAAAAAAAAAAAAAAAAAGAGAGAGAAATTTTAGATGAGCTACACAAATCAATTACTCCTGTATATTCAGACAAACAGAGATTGCCAGAGTTATGAAACCCTGGATATCAGCAAGGTGTTGGGAGATGCCGTGGCCACGTCAGATGCAGGAGCAGTGGCAGGTTTGCACTGCACCAGCTAAGAAATCTGCGCGCTTTGAGGACTGCTACTGCTCAGCCACTACAGATGCTCTCCCACCAGTCTGAGAGCTGGACCTGTCAAACAGCATAACAGCTAGCACAGGAGGTCAGTGAAGAGAAGCAAGGCCACAACACCATTCTGCAAGCAAGGACTGTTCTATTTAGTGACACGCTACTGGAAAATGCTCCTCCCTTGAAGTGTAAGCCCAGCCTTTGCCTCGTGTGATGGCAGATGGCATCAAGCCTAGACCTTCTAGGCACAACTTACAAGGCTTTCCCAAGAGAGTAAAAGCTCAGGAGGTTGAGAAAAAGAAATTAGCTTCCCATCATTTATTTCTCTGAAAGAACCCTGGTCCTTTGGGGCTCCTGAAGCTGGTACAGGAGCAGCAGGTGGAGATTAAACTCATTCATGGGGGAAAGCAAAGTGCAAGCACAGCGCAGGTGGGCTGAATTTGTACACACAGCTAGAACTTCATTAACATCCTGGAAACACCGCTACCTCCTCCGCTTTCCCTGCAGCTGTCTCTCTCCTTTTCCCCTGCTATTCTTGGAAACAAGATGACTCACCTTTCCAATGAAGTCTAGTTGGCTCTGAGCCCTGACCCTTTTCTGTACTGCGGTGGTTGGGAGCTGGAATATGCTTGAACCATTTTTCTCTGCACTACAGCAAACCAGCAGTGTCTGCACAGCCTGATGGCAACACTTCTTACCTACCACCAGCAGCACTTCTGCATGAGCAAGGAATGCTAATACGAAGACTCAGAAGGGTTGCATATCTGGTTCACAGTCTATCTGCTTGCTTCCTGCTGAACAAGGAACACTCAAGGTTAACAGAAGATCTCATAGGGAGAAAAGTGAAGATGAACCCATACTGCAATAAAGTGGAAAGAAAAAGGCAATTCTTGACAGAAGAATACCTCCATTATGAATTTTTCCCATTAAATATCATTTTTAAAATCCAAAATTGACTCTGCTCTTCTGTCCACATGCTGACAGCCAAGACAAATTAGCTCCCCTTCAACCACCACACCAGTGGAACACAGGACTGCCTTCTGATCCAGGCTGAAGATCCGCTGTTGGAAACTAATGGCTTCAAAGATTAAGACACAGAAACTACTGGCACTCAGTTTTCAATAGGGAATATGAGGTCTAACAAAGATATTGTGGCTATGAAGATTGCATTCCATGAGCACAGGGGACATTTCACAGCTCAGGAAGATTAAAGTGAAAAATTGAAGTGGTGTAAATTGAAGTGGTATTTACGCTATCATTAACACAAGAAGGTTGCTATGATGACATCACTGGCATGAAGGTGTGATATAAAAACACACAAATTTTACAGTGAATAAGGAGCGAGCTGCTCTGTCCAACATAATCACAGAATTTGGCAAAAGCAGGAAGGCTAAGAAAATGAGAATCTATTCCTGACAAAAATAAACAAAGCATTAAAAAAAAATACAAAAAAAGCATCCCTTCAATTGAAGTAATTGAAAGAGAAAAAGCAGTAGACAGCAGAGCAACAATGAGTTTTGGCTGAGACAAAAGTTATTTACAGCAAGGTCTGGCCTCTCACTGACACCATGTAATTCCAGGCAATTGCACTTTCAAATAGATCTTTTTGGAAAAAATCAACAGTGGCTTTGCTTTCAATCTAGTGGAAAATGAAGTCCTGCAAATCTGTTACATAAACCCACAGCAGAAAGAGCACTGCACGCACAGAAGTGTGCTGGTGGGTTGATGGCCTTGGGCTCAGCGATGAACTCTGCAGGGCTCTGTTCACATCTTCCAGCTCTCTCATTACGAACAAGCTCGCTGGGTCTCTCATAATTCAAAAACACGCCATCGATGCGTCAGATTCTGAAGCAGTGACAGCTTTCCACAGGCAAAGTCCTGCTACCTACACTAGTTCTGTCTGCTAACGTCTAAGGAGAAGTGCCATCACCAAGACTCAAAGCTATGGCCTCCCGAGCAAGACCCTTGGGCACTGACTCTGAGCTTGCACAAAGCATATCTACCTGCCACCAACGGACTGTTCCAAAATGTACTACTGACTGTGTCCCACAGACACCTTCAGTCAAAACCAGTGTATGCCCATATGTCCACCAGGCTGCTTCCTGAGGCTGCAGCGATCAGTACCACTCTGATCAATGTATCTACAGCTCTAGAATTCTCAGGAAGTTCTGTTCTACTAGTGCTTTATTAAACAACAGTTTTTGAATGTTAACTTCATTGACAGCATATAGAAAACTGTAGGAAACTGTCCCTGAAACAATCAAAATATTCAACTTCAGAATAGCTTTAGGAGAGTGACTATCAAAAGCAAAACTACGGTTAAATGCCTACGTCTGACTTCATGGAGAGAGGACTGGAGGTTTGTATTACCATCAGATGCCAACATAATGTAGACTACAGAGGCAGAGCAGCCAAACTCCAAATACTCCCCACCCCAAGCTGCTCGTGGGCTTCACCTTCTCCCCAAAACACACAGTGCCAGCCCCAGGATCCATTTCAGGCAAAGTCCAAGGAGAAATACAACACAGCTTCCTCAGGGCAAGCCAGAGCTATGGAAATTAAAAGGTAATGCTGGACTTTGAAACCTCTCCAACCAGATCAGATACTATAGCATTTCAGACGTAGTAACAGTTTGATTGTCAGTGCACATTAAGCAGGAAGAAGTGTTAACTAGCATTTTCCTTGGTTCAAGAAGCTGAAAAAATGACAAGAGAAATCTGGAACCTGTAATTCTAACTAAAACTTAGAACTGAGACAGATGTAATAATTCTTGTTGTTTAAAAATATTTGAACACAGCTTTTAAAGCTTTCACTTGCATCAGCTCAGACTCCACAAAACACATCCATACCACACACACGCAAACAACCCAGCCCACAGAACCCTCCCTCCCAGTACTTTTCAGCAAATATTAAAACCAAAACACTGAATCCAGCAACAGTGATATGCAAAAACAGAGTTCCCTGCCGTCTGTACCTAGAGAAGATGTAGAAGAGAGCCTCCTACAATTTCATGAAACAAACCATTCCCATTTTTGCAGTGGAAGGCCATCAACAAACAAAGCTTGACAAGCTGACTGGAAGAAACTGATTTTTCTCACCCCAAATCTGATAACTGTTTTAATCCTGACATTGTGAGCAGGACACGCAATCAGGCATCAGGGATAACAGAAAGACAACAGGAGCCCAGTACGCCAAGCACAGCCTGCAGACTATCTCTACCCGAATCTAATCTGCAGTGCTCCAGAGAAAGATAAAAAAATTAACAGTCAGAAGCCTATTTACACAAAGGTGGAAAATGTTCCCTCCCCTAGACGATTGGACCAGTAATAAAGCTCCTTTACGGGCTCAAACACAGATCTATTAACTACAAAGCATTAGAAACCTTTTCCACTCCCCTCCAGTACTGACAAAGGTACCTGCAAAGTATCTGCAAGCAGGGACAGCATCCATATTCTGGCTATTTTTGCTGAGAGAGTAGAAAACAAAATAATTCAATGTAAGGAAGTAAATGCAAAAGGAGTTTCAAGAGACAGCAAATACAGAAGCCTCTGCTAAGGAAAAATAAATTCAAAATAAAATGAACCAAACCAGCAACTCCACAACCGATTTAGACTTTCCCGCCATTTCAATGCCACATCACACGGTCACCTGAGATTTCACGGAAACGGCAGGATCTTCTCCAGAAGCACGTGCCTACCTCTGCCACATATGCATCAGGGGACGTGCTGTTATTATTTTGTTTTATTTACATATCTACTTTTAAGCTCTGTAAAGCATAAGGCCTGACACACGTAACCTAGTCTTTCCTGACAACACCCACTAAAGGACTTCCCTATCCAGGAACAATCAAATATGCTATTAATCAGCTTGAATAGAAATAGGGGTTTCAAAAGAGCCTTTCTTCTCCCACTGTGAGCTTTCTACAGGTTGAAGAGATGCACAAACCAATACCAGTATACTCTATACATTCATTTATCCTCCCAGAACACAAACCGTTTCAGTCCATTAATTGGCACACAGCCTGCATTTTGTGTGATTTACCAAAAACACCAAGAGACTCACAGTGGGAAGCTGACACTATAAAACAAATGAGATCAGAGCCCTTTCAGGAGCAACAGCGGGGAAGCAAGCCAGGCTCCCCGCAGACAGCCGTAACTCTCTACAGCCTTTGTCTATGCAGGTCCCTGACCTGCTCCCCCTGCTCTTCCCAGCAGATCTGCCATGCTGCATCCTAAGCCCCCACCACAGCCCCAGGCCCCAGCAGCATGGCCCTCCCTCAGGGAGCAGCTTGCAGCCTTATCTCCAGAGCCATGCAACGTCCCGGGTTTGTGCACAAGGAGATAACATCCTCCTGCAGCTAAAGGGCACCCCTTTGAATCTTACATTGGAATACCCTCAAAATTGCTTTCAGAGAAGGCATTTTAAGAGGAATGGATTTAAAATACAATTGGTGGCCTCGGACTGAAGCACTACATCACTGGGCAAGCAGGGAAGCACTATTCCATGCTGCTGCCTTAGTGCCTCCCAAAGGCACAGCGACTCTTCACATGATAACATGCTTCTTAGAATACCTCACGTGGCCATTTCTAGAAGTAAAAGGTGAGGCCAAGTAATTATCTGATGCATCATCATGGACAGGGAACCAAGCTTCTGTCCCAGATAGCAAGAAAGCCGTGAGATTTACAGCACTAACAAGATCCACATGATCAGTCTGCACAGCAAGTTATGCGAGCCTCCAATAGCGTCAACTAAAACCAAGCAAAAGCAGCAACAAACAGCACACTATTTTTAGGAACTTCTGCTAAGTGGATTCAAAGAACTATAAATTAGAAGGCTATAAATCAAATTATGTGTGCTATCCCTATCCTTCTTGCTCCCCCTTCTCTAAATTAACATCCAGAGATACTGCCTGAATATGTTTGCATTTTATTCAGGTCCAGATCTAAGCCTCAGATAATCACCGTACTCAGTGATTTTACTGAAAGCTTTAAACCATAATGGCCTGAATCATCAGAGCATTACTTCAGTGATGCTGGTGCAACTTCATTGCTTTTAGCAGGTATGCTAGTGGAAAACCAGAGTGACATTACAGCAGACCTGAATGGCCTAAACATCTTACACAACTGTGATCTCTGTTCTAGGGACAGGGATACAGAAACAGAAGAATGCAGAGAAATGCTACCACTGCTACCAGCCGACCTGCCCGGAAAGCGGTCTCTTATAACCTCAGCACCAGCATTCGTGTCAGGCACTGATGATTCATACTAGAGAAAAACCCCAGAAACAATCAGAAATCCCCCTGAGGTCCAGTCTATACTAACAGCACTGCTGAGACAACTGCAATTTCATCTCACCCTGCTACTTTCATCACAGTAACATACCCAGATATATATTATGCACTTGGGCACTCAACTTCGCAATCAAACAAGGTCCGAACTCTCCATAAACTATGGCTACAGCAGTACCTGAGCAGCATTTCTGCTTAGGCTGATGATTTGCTTGTTTCTGGCTAGGCACACTCACAGGTCCTGTTATGACGGGAGGTCGTGGTGCAGGAATGTTTTTGTATCTTTTCAGCAGGACAAAGGCTAGAAACTGTTTTGTGTGATCCTCAAGTTTGTTCTTGTTTTGTGCAGAAGAGCAGGGCTGACAACCACCAGATCAGGCTGCCCAGAGCTCCATTCCACCTGGCCTTGAACGCCTCCAAGGATGAGGCATCCGCAACTTCTATGGGCAGCCCGTTCAAAGTGCCTCACCACATTATGAGTACAAAATTTCTTCCTAACATCTAATCTAAATCTCCCCTCTTTTAGTTTAAAGACATTCCCCCTTGTCCTATCACTATGAAACCATGTAAAATGTCAGTCACCCTCCTGTTTATACGCTCCCTTCAAGTACTGGAAGGCCACAGTGAGGTCTGACTGAAGCCTTCTCTTCTCCAAGCCACACAAGCCCAGCTGCCTCAACCTTTCTTCATAGAAGAGGTACTCTCTCTCCAGCCTTTTCATCATCTCTGTGGCCTTCCTCTAGACCCACTGGAACAGCTTCACACCCTTCTTGTGCTGGGTCCCCCAAGGCGAGACACAGTATTCCAGATGGGACCTTACAAGGACAGAGTAGAAGAGGATAATTCATCCCTAATGCCACCAATCTTGTGATGCAGCCCAGGATGTCATTGGCCTTCTGGGCTGCAAAAGCATACTACTGATTCACGTCCAGTTTTCTGTCTATCAGGACCCCCAAATCCTGTTTAGTCACGGCTGTTCTCAGTGAGTTATTCTCTCAGTTTATACTCATATCTGGGATTCCCTCAACCCATCCAAGCGGGACACTGCGCACTTAGCCCTGTTACACCTCATTAGAATCTCACTGCCCACTTTCTGAGCATGTCCAGGTCCCTCTGGATGGTGCCTCTTCCATGGATGTATGAATGGATGTATAATGCCTCTACATCCCTTGAAGAAATGGGGTAACTGCTATTGTAGATGAGCTTGCATTTTTCATATGATTATTACTCTCTAGGGAATGCAATTGCTTTTGAGTAATTCCCCAACATGTTATTTTAAAGCATAAAATAATTATTTTTGTTCTAAATACAGAGTTTATGCTATCAGAATCCACATACCCATATTTGCAAAAACACAGGCCAGAAGTATAGGGTACATCCACTCTTGAAACCACAATGTCTATTGGTGCCTTGAGCTCTAAGTTACCCACAAATAAAGCAAAGATATTTCTGCTCACATCCATAAAAAGCCCCAGAAACAACAGATTGAAAGTACTCTAGGTTCATGGAAGAAGAGAGTTAATTTTAATGAATCCATTGTGTTTTTGTAAAACCCTAACTCGAGTATTATAACCACATTTCAGTTTAAATAATAAAGCAACAATGGATTTTTCCATTACATGTCACTTGTATAAATTCTTCCCTCTTTCATTTTATGTACAAAGCTACAATAAATAAATCTGAAGATAAAACATGCAAGTAATCACACAGATTCTTCAATATGGATTGTAAGATTTGTTGAGTACTTTGAATAGGTACATGAGATGAGCTGCAAGTCATTTGTTTACTAATACATTCATGATTTGCAGTTTTCAGTCCCCTGTATCCTCTCAGAATGCTTTGCACCCTACGTTGCACTTAACAAATACATTGCAAGGTATAATGCAGTGTCTTGCTCTCATGACTCCCACATCACATGCAGAAGTCAACTGACTTGCCCAGGACTGCAGGCTCAGCCAGCAGACTTGCTTTGGCAATGGAAAACTGCCTATGTCAGTGTCCTCTGCGGAACTCGTGCACATTTCTCTCTAGGATGCTGGTTTCGTTAGCAGTTCTGCTATGTGCATCAGCAGGCAGGCAAACTGAATGCTTGAGATTTTACTGCTTATGAGGAAATGAAAGGGAATCACTCAGCTGGGCCGCAGTTTTGAAAGCAAGAATTCCCACTAAGGTCACCAAGGATTTCACCTCCAATATTGAAAAATCATGAGCTGTTTATCATTGCATTTCATGCACCAAATAGACACCATGTAAAGTAGCTGTGAATATAGATGGTTTAGATTATCACAAATTAACTTAATTGTTCGCTTCATCCTTCCTCATCATTTATTTCACAGCTGCCTGCATGCAGTTGAACCTTGTTTTTCATTATGAAGCACCAAGGGCATTTGACTACATTTTCATTTCTATCCCTTCATAATTAGTAGTTTAGGAGCATAGGAGCAGCCTCTGTGGAGCTTTCTGGTTGTTGGCACTACACTGCTTAGGTTAACTGGAACAGATACACATTTTAACATTGACTTCCAGAATTTACACATGGCTTTACTTCTACCTTGGAATAAAATTTCATCCCATTAATAAAAATTATATACTTCACTTAAACTCAACGTGTATTCTTTACCTGCTACATGAAGCAGCGGGTCTGTGAGTGTTGTAATAGTCTGCATCTCATGATTTTGTAACCAAAGTCCCACTAGCCAGCCAGAAATCTGATGACATGAGATCATTTGGTCACATCACAGCTCAACAGTAGGCTTCTTTAGCATTCCCAAATATAATTAACTATACAAGACAGAACGAATAAGATCAAAAGGAGATCCAAGCTAGGCAGAGATGATGCACCTATGCAAGAAGCTAGCTGCACAGCTTCCATACAAGATCAATCCAACATGAATTCCAAGGCAAATCCCTGCACACTGAGCATGGTATCTTTACCTAGGCAAGCAATCATGAGTTGGTTCACCCACCATGAAACTCCAGCAGTGTCATCAATTGCAGATAAGGGAGCCACAGAAACACAGAACTGTAGACCTTGAGCTTAACCTTGAAAGCTCCCCATCAGAATCTGTATGTATGACAACTGCTGCCTATTTATTATTTCTTAGAAGCTGTGTCTATGCAAAACGTGTCTATGCAAAACCAACAATAGCAATGCTGGAAATACTGACTACAGCTACACATGTTAACATTGTTCTTGGATAGTTAGCCTCCAGAGCTCATGCTTCTGCAGAAGGAATTGAAAAAACCCTAGATGCACTTCCTTCTGAATTAGTTATAAGACAACATGCCCACACAGGAATACCTTCCTGCAATAATCCAATCCATTAATTTGGTACTGCTCAGTTCTCTGACCTTAAGCCCTACAGACTGCAATTTCATACCAGAGGTTGCACTTGAGAGGATACCCCTGGAACAGATGGAAAAGTGAGGGCTTTCCCAAAATGTTTTTTTAAACATCTTATGAACAACTATGCTTTTTCATGTGCCCCAGCTATTTTCCAAAACCAGTAATTATTTCTTTTGAAGTTTTAGACAGATGGGGAATGTTTCCATCTCTTCTGTCCTTAACTGTTGAACTCCAGTGTGTTAAGTTACAAAACAACAGCTGCAAGCTGAATAAATCCTCCTGTCCACACAATTCTGAAAGCACTTCAGGATCCTTCAAGATCAAAAGACATTTAAGAACAACAGTGGTGTGCCCATTAAGGCTTGGTTGCAATGAGTACTGCAATCTTTTCATTTATTCAATAATAAATTGATTTCTTTCCTTGAGCCAATTTTTCCCAGTGCCAGGGCCCATCTCTGATTTCCTTTTTTGATGTAGCAGTAAAAGATTATAGTGCTCTCAGTGCTCAGCTCCCAGGCACATGAATTCTCTAAGGACTGGACTTTAACTGGTTATCATTAGATTCAATACATGAAATAAAAACAAACAAACAACAACAACAAAAAACAAACAACAAACAACAACAAAAAACAATTTCTGCTTAACTGTGGTGGACACTTGAGACTGTACTTCCTCAGATCAGCTCCACAAGTTAACTTCTCATTTCTTTTAATATCTCAGGACTCCGGTGGTGAGGAGAGGTTAATCTAGTAGCTATGGTACAGTGACAATTTGTTAAGCAATACATAGCAAGAGAACATGATATTATCAGCCACCCTTGTTTTAACACATGGAAGAACTCTAAAGCATAGAAGAGATCCAACACAGCAGAGGAAGTATTTTTCTTCTTCTCCTCTCCACCTCATTTTTGTCTTAATTTCCCATCTCTTAAATAGTCTTCCGTTTGTCCTCATACCTCAATGAATAAGGCACCTCTTTTCCTGCAAAATGTTCTCACTGTCCAGATAGTGTTCACAAGAGACAGGGAAACTGTGGGACAGCTTGCAAATAGAAGGCAGGCACAGTACTATCCCATTTTTAAGCACACAAAACAATTCAACCTCGCAGCAAGCAGCAACATCTCTGCCTTAGGCATGGTGTGTCATGCCAGATGAACGCAAGGTCTTTACAGACCAACAGGATGGGCACACGTAGGCATCAGCTCCCAGCTTTAGTCCACCTATCTGTGGAAGATCAAGCTGCCTCAAGGCCACCAGAAGTAAAGACATACATAAGTTACTTACTGAAGATGGTAATTCAGCAATGACATACAAGTAGTTACTTCAAGTATGTTCTGCAGTGTACCTCTCCTTGAATACATACATAACGTAAATTAGGGTTGCTGAGGGAACAAGAGGGACTAAGTTATCCCCCTCTGAGAGCCCTGATCACTGTGGTCTGCCTAGCTGAGTTACCGATGCCTCAGAAGAATGGGAGTCTAGATGCCTTACTCCTCAACATATAGTTTAAACATGCCTACATTTCTCTAGTCAGCTACCTTGAAAAAAACATCCAAACCACAGCTCCTGCGCTCCAGTCCTGCCTTCTCTTGAATGATACTCTCCCACAGGCAGACTTGATCAGGCAGCTAGCCCAGCTCCATGAAACATCCTCTAGCTCCACGTGTACAGACACTGGCAGAATACACACATGCTTATTCCTTAGTCTGGGCTCTCCCACATAGGATATTACTGGATATAGCCACTGAATGCACTGGAATACAGTAGAGTCCTAAATTAGTTCTGAACAGGATGACTTCTATGCATGGCACAGCACAAAGTCTTGTGGAAATAAGCTGAGATTGGAATTAGACCACAACACTGCTTGCCTTACACCTGAGTTACACACATTCCCCTTCAGTGGAGTCAGCTGGCTGTGTTTAGCATTGCATGGATGTGGCTTACATTTTCCCTAAGTCCATAACTAGTTTGGTGGTTGTGTCTCTGCATGACCTTTGTTCTTTGGCATGACATATGCCTTCAAGGCTAAGTGACCTTTTTCATTGAATCAATTTATACTCCCTGCAGATCAGCACCTCTTTGCATCTATCTTACAAGAGCAGATGAGTCAATGCTCCAGCTCACAGAAAAAGAATACTTTGGGATGTCTAGCAGAGCTCTTCAAACATTCATACCCGTGCAAATAAACTGAGAATACTTATTTGAACACTTATCCCATGCATGTAGTACCAGCCTCTTTGGCTTACTCCCTTAGAAATTATCAGCTAACTCATTCAATGCTTAAACTAGTTAAACAACAGCATTCCCTTTGGGAATTAATCTTTACTAAGAGGACTTGTGGCTTGCAAAGGTGCTAGGTTGTTTTCCTCTTTTTCTTTTTAATATTTAAACAAATACTGCTATATACAGTTCCATATTATTACATCTCTTTGCATTCTTTCAAGCCTTCAGAAACTTCACTGAAACATCCCTTCTGCAGTATTTCCCTTCTTTGCTCACAGCACCCATCAGTTCCATATGCTATGGTGATCCAGTTAAAGGAAGCAAGTTTCTGGAGAGCAGAGCAGTACCGTAGCCTTGCTATTCGTACCCCTCCTCCAGAAAAAGGAGACGGCTCACTTGTAAAGGTCTGGGCTGAAATGCATCCACAGGCAGTCAGAACTGATTTCTCCTTCCATTGTCACTGTAAATAAGAAACTGGCAGTATCACATAAAGGACTCAGAAGACTGAATTAACAAGGCTCTCTTTTTCCCAGAAACCATGCCACAGGGAGAGACATAAAAGAGGAAATAAAACATTCATTCTCCATGCCAGGTGATGATCCAATTCATCTCATGAGTGGTTGAAATGAATCAAGTTTGGGGCTACAGTAGCTGTAGCCACAGAGACATAAATGCTCCATCCAAAGCCTCACTACATCTCTCTGTAAAATTTACATTTTGCCTAGCTGTACAGAGCTTTCACATCCTCACTGCTCTCAGGATGGAGCAGCAGAGGAAGACTGATCCTCCATGTAACACTTGCCTCATCACATTAGCAGCAGCAGTACTCAGTCCCTACAGGAATGTAGTTTCCTCCCTCCCCACCGGGAGGATTAACACTTTTGCTCTCTACAAGCAACTGCTTGTCTTGCAAGTCTAAAATAAGCACCTTTGAGGCGCCTACAGGATACACATTGCCTGCGGTTCCCTGTTCTCCTGTCAAGCTCTCAGGGTGATACAAACTGTCAGAGGAGGGAGCAACGTCGGTGCTCTCTACAGAGAGAGAAGGCTTTCTGCAACTGCTTCTAAAACCAAATTCCATTGGGCCTAGAGGAGAGCAGAGACAGGCACGTGTCTGTACACACAGAGAGAGGATGTCTCATTCCTTTCAGCCTCTCCTACACAAGCTTACTGGCCTCCTACAGTATTAATGAATTTCTCTGTCACCGTCTTGCTCTGACATCTGCTCAGGAGAACGGACGAGTAAGCAGGTAATCCAGTTGGGTGGCAGCAAAACAATGAGCCAATTCCCCTACATTACGCTACCATTCTTCGGCACTGCCTGTCCCTAGTGGCTCATGGAGAAGGATTTGGCTTGCTGCTTTGAGGGTGACTTAAGAAACCTTCTCTCACCTCCACCTCTTACTGTCCAGCACGATAGTCTGACTTCCGTGGTTTCCCAAGACCTCAACAGTGAGAAAACAAAAAAAAACAAAGCCTTAGTTTCCATTCATCTCCTCACTTTTTATAAAGCAAATTAAATATAAACAATTACTTCCTCTCTAAGACAAATCAGATAGATCAAAAAAGTTCAAAGACAATGGAAACAAATCAGATCAAAATTAAACACTTTCAGTAAAACAAATTCTCAGGTGCCTTTCAGAAAGCTTAAAACAGTCACGAATACCATAAACTGGGAATAAAGGACAGAAAACATCCACGAAGCTGACCCAATCCATGTCAAGGCTGGGAGAGAATTGTTTCATACATGCTGTTTTATGCAGGCTTGATTATAAATACATTAAGCAATAAGAATTCTATCAATCTCCCTCCAAGACACATTTAGATCAAATCAATCTAAAAGCTAAAACATTTCTCCTTGATATTCAGATGAATTCCCCTCTGTTCAGACACTCCCGTTACCTGTACTTCACTTTCAGTTGCACCAAAAATAATCACTTTCTTCTTCAGTTTATGAACTTCTCAACGTTCCTCTATTTGCCTTCCTGAGCTTTACAGACATTCACTCAAGAACCTCATTGTAGGAAGGAGGAGTTGATTTTCCCCTTCTCTGCCATATCCCATTCACACCTTATCACTAAAGAATCTGCCAAAAAGAAGCTTCAAGACTTTCAAGGGAAATAGCAAGAACATAGTCTTTTTTGTTCACCACGGGAATGCGTTCATCTCTGCGTGGCT
Organism: Perdix hodgsoniae; assembly: GCA_035772895.1. Taxonomy (NCBI): domain Eukaryota; kingdom Metazoa; phylum Chordata; class Aves; order Galliformes; family Phasianidae; genus Perdix; species Perdix hodgsoniae. Next base: position 1,814,819 of record JAPSGF010000001.1, on the reverse strand, counting down.
CAAAATAGTATCTGACAAAAGTGAATCACACAGGTCCTGAAAAACTCACAAGGAAAAAGCCAAGAAATCTATAGCTGCCTCCCTGAATCTCATTCTCTGTCTGCCTTCTTATCGACTCCTACTGCCAGCATCAAGAACTTGCAGCTACCTATCGTCCTCCTGCAGAAAGGTACCGGCTGAAATAAAAGAGGAGGAGAAGGAAGCGAGGGCTTCTCACACCATCACTTTCTGGGAGTTCAATAAGAAAATAAACGAGACAGTTCTCTCACTTCCACCAGAAAAGACAGCAGCCAACTCATATTAATAAATAACTGAACAGATTTTACCTCCATTGCCTTGAATATTCCAAATACCTTCACTAGCCAAGTCCTTATGGAAAGGGGAGAAGGCAAATAAAATAAAAGCCTTACTCCGAACCTGGCAAGACACAATACTCGTGTCCTGAAGCTGATGCCTTCCCTAATCCTGAGAATAAAGAGACAACATTGCAAAGTCTGCACACCTAGGATACCACCAACCTTCAGTGTCTGGATATGGAAGGAAGAAAATACCTACTTCTGAGCAGATATATAATCTCCATTCTTCTACTAGCTTATGCTTTCAATTACTTTTGGTCAACTACTTTTCCCGATCCAGTCTTTCCTCTATTTCCTTGATGTGAGAATTAGGGAATTATACCTACTGACACTTTTCTTTTTTTAATAAACACAACTAAACGAAGCAACCTAGAGATATCAGTTGCATTTTCATGAATAGGGAAGCCAAAGAACTGAAACCAGAAAGAGCAAAAACATGCTGAAAAGGCTATACCTATTAATTCCAACATACAAAAGGACTGAATTTAGCTTAGTCCATTTATTTTCCAGAGAGCAGGAGAAGATACATGTTTTCACCAGGCTTTTTACATTTTTTCCCTTTCCTTCCACTGACTTCTGATGTTTAAGACACTGTTCCTTCTGAAAGATCTTATGCTGTTGAAAAGTTGTTCTAGATTTGAAAAGGAAAACCAAGAGAAAAGCATCAGCTTTTATGTGTACATATACATGCATGTTTACACATAAGTATGTATGCCTTTCTCTACCTAAGTGTGGATATGAAAACACATGAGAAATAATCACAAAATGACAACTGTTTTTATGTATACGAATACAAACATACACATGTAGATGAATACAGATTTAGTACCAATTGCAATAATAGTTTAAAAAAACAATGCAGGAAGGAGCAGCGATGCCAGTAGCCTTCTTGGGAATGCAGTTTTAGCCAGAGGGGAGAAGCCACGTGCTGTGCACACAACAGTTCTGGTCCCCTGCTGAAGAACACTGCACTCCCAGTCCCGTCTGTGCCCAGGAGCTCTGCTCTGTATAAACCAAGCCACAGGGACAGGGCTCCTGCCTACCCTGGCCTTGATCCATCACAGTCAGCAAGCTCCAGCAGGCACATCCCAGCATGAATACTGGAAAGCATCTCCACATCTCCAGGTTTATGGTTCAAAAGCCCGAAAGGATTAAGAGGGGGGAAAAAAAAAAGCAAGAAAATAAATAAAGCAAATGTTAGAAATTATTAGAAAAGGATTCCTGCCAAAAACTGAGAGTGTCATTATGCCAGTGGATTTATTTTTAAATCAAAAAGATGAAATGCAAACAGTAAGAACTGTAGTACTACAAAACTGTTTGATCATACTGATTTTAAATTCAGCCAATATAACGCCACAAAAGAAAAACAAACAGACATAGTACTATAATGATAAATTTGTTCAGATTTCCCAAGAGACAGAAGGCAGACTAAAAGTAAAATTTCTTAGAGAGAGTGCTTGAAACCCATTCAAAAAGTCTTATAAAATTTTTCAATTTAAAATGCACAAAAAAAAATTCAAGGAGGCTTAAGAAATATGTACTTCGTTCTATTTTTGACAACTTAGAAGTCTGTGGCTTATTAGTGCTATAGAGGATTGTTTTGAAGTTACATGTATACTTTCAGTTACATGCCAAGCACGTCAACTAATGACCTCTTCAAGCTTGTTTTTTTGTTTGTTTGTTTGTTTTTACAGATAAAAGAAGTCTTGCATGGAACCAGCGCTGCAGATGCTGCCAAACATCCACACTTCCACTCAAAATGAGCAGCTCACCTGAAAAGCCTGCACAAACAGGCTGCATCCAACTCTGCTGTAAACATCATAATGAGGTTACATGATCTGGGTTTTGCTGTGTAATGACACATTTTTCTCCAAGCAGAGAAAAGTCTAAAAGAGAACCTGAGTTTCAAAGTAAAAGCATTTTTGCTCTAAAAAGGCCTATCAATTGTGGGAAATCTTTATAAACCTTTCTAAAGAGAAGGGCTGAAATTCCACTGCTGAGGTCTCTTGAGGCAGCATTGGAAAGCCCCTTCCACAGACTGGGCATAACTAGGTGAATGGCAAGCTCAGCTTTAGTAAGTGTCCTCTGTTGTTCACGTCTACAGCTGTCTGAAGTATTTGTCTTTCCCCTGAGGAGCACAGGGGAGGGAGAAATCTTTTTTGCATAGCGATACATCCTCTGCAACACACTGTAGTCAAATTAAGTCCATGAGTCGCACTATAATGCCAAGGGAACTCAGGTACATGGTTACTTTTCCTATGTGACCTTGTTTCCATTCATGCAAGAGCAAATGTTCTTGGAAGAAACTGAAAGGCTGGCTATGTGGGAGAGAGAAGAAATAATCTGCGTAGGTTTGGTACACTGGCACCTATCTGAACTCAACCAATCCTCCAGAATCCATCAGATTTATTACACAATGACCGGAACAAATCACCAACCAAGACACGTAGACATCAACAACAGAGCACCCAATGAGCATCTCCTCTGCTGTGCAGCCACAATACAAGGGTTTCTCATTGTTTTCCAAGTACAACTGCCACCAACCTGAGCATTCCAGCTTTACCAGCTGTGCCTTCGCAAGATCGAATAGCTCTGACAAGATCCAGCTGTAGTCAAATAAGCAGTCAAACCAGCAGCTAATATACCAGGTAAAAACTCACTCATAAATCAGGTACTTGATAGAATATATTATAGGAAGATTCAATCAAAAGGTCTCAAGAGTCGCCTCACCTACATGATGATGGATGAAAACAAGCTCCCTTTCCAAGTCCAATACTGCCTGCTGGATGGCTGTTAACTTCTCTCCCAGCAGCACACTGAGGTCAGTTTGTGATGCTGGTCACCTGCAAATGCCACTGCCTTGCTCTGATGCCACTCTGTGGTCTGATTCTTTAGAAAAAAGAACAGCAAGGAGGTTGGGACAGTAACCAATAAATCAAAGAGACCACTCAATGGAATAAAATGTACCAGAATCTCAAGAAACCTTCGAAATAAGCACACTATACAGTACATGATAAATCGAAATACCAAATCACTAAAAAGTGCGATTGATCATGTCACAGAAGTCTTCTTAAAGGAATTCCTTTTAAAAACAAGGAGACTGCACACACAAGGGGCATTCTGACTGCTCTGCGCTATTTGTTTTGATGTAAAGTGTGTTCTTCTGTGCTGTCCAGGTATTTTCCAGGTGTCACAGATTTCAAAATTGACACCATGCAACTCCAACAACAAAACTGAATGGGAAAAAACTATGTTTCAACAACTGAGTAGGTAACAAAAGCATCTTTTGGCAGTAAGGAGACCGAGAGGTAATTTCAGATTGTGGAATAAGCTTCTTCAGAGGAAGCCTATCTGCTAAAGTGGACAGTGGTGAGAAGGATGACGGTGCTGATGTCTAAGGTGTCATTTTAAGTTCAGTCACTGACAACACAAGCCTTGAAGTCCCATGCTTCTGAAAATGACTCTCAGTCAGGCTGCAGACACAGGGCTTGCATCCTTTTGTTATTTCTTTTCTGGTTTTGTTTTTTTAGACTGTCATCTCTGATAGAATATCTAGGAAAACAACAATGTTTTCAGCCAATTAAGCCAAGGTTACACCAATCTAGGTAATATGAGGAGCAAGATAGGCTACCAGTGCAAAAGAACAATTTCTAGATCCAAAGTACAGGATACAGCAACATATTCCACCCACCATATGCCACCCTTTCAACTGGACGGGTAGCTCCAAAAACCAGAAAGTACAAAGTTCCACACAAACACATGGAAGAACTTCTTCACAGTGAGGACAACGGAGCACTGGAGCAGGCTGCCATGAAATGTTGTGGAATCTCCTTCTTTGGAGATGTTCAAGACCCATCCGGACCCCTACCTGTGTGACCTGCTGCAGGGAACGTATTTTAGGAGGGAGGTTGGACTTGATGATATCTAGAAGTCCCTTCCAATTCTGTGATCCTGTACCCAGCTCACCACAAAAAGTAATTACTGCTCCCTAAGAGAAGGTAGCTGCTAAAGAAAGCTAGATTCCCTTACCATAGCGTCAAGATGGCCTCCTCACAGGACCCAACTGCCAGCACAGGAAGCTTCTCAAGTGGTAGGATGATTAGAGGTTCCCATTCCTAACCTCTAAGCCCAAACCAGCAGAATTTCACAATGGGATGAAAGTCACAAATCTCTCAGGTCTAGACAGACATCTTCTCCTCAGATCTTTCTACAAACCAGGACAGGGTTCTGCCACAGATGAGATGGTTCACCTCTGGCAGAAGCCTCTGAAGTCTTAGTTATCCTACAGGCAGCAGAATTACCAGCATGGCACAATAACCACCGTGTGCTTTCCATGTGAGCACAGAACACATACCCTTGATTTCTTATGTTTTACATAAGCTGTGGGCTGCTAGAAGCTAATAACTGTATGTTTGCTGTTTTGTTTGCTTTTAATCCTGGTAGAATTTTCTGGTCATGGCTCATAAAGTTCTATAAATGAGTGTGAAGTAAAATATGCCACAGACCTAGTGTGTTGTTATGGCAACTGGAATATTCAAAGTTACCAGGAATTAAATATCTATTTGTTTACTTATTTTGCTGTTATTTTTATTGGAATGTGGCTGCATTCTCTTCCCCCAACTCACTTTTTGTTTTGATCCCAAAGTGGCCAAGAGAGGAGTTTATGGCAACTATGAAATCTTCCCCGTGGAAGGATAATTTAAGGCAGAGCTGGAGAAAACTTGGCTGTGAAAACACGAGGCCATTACTATCCCCATTTTTGTTGATCACAAGACTTTTTCTCATGTAGTAACGTGCAGATCCAAACACACACAGTAGCTGAAGCATAGTGAAAGAAGCTGGGACTTTTGTGCTTTATTCCAGACTGAGTTGGTTAGTGATCTTAAGCAATATGCTGAGGTCAGTATTTCTATTTCTACTATTTTCAAACGGCTTCATTTTGTGCTTCTAACTTGAGCCACATTAGTCCTCACGCTTAATGGCATCAGTTATCTACATGTTCCAGCAACTGCAATGGGAGGTGCAACTGCTAGGTCACCACACAAAAATCTCCCAAAGCAGACAGACTGGTTGGTGTTGCAATAAAGATGTGACTTTGCAGATATTTTTAACAATTGTCTTTAATCTCTCTGTGCGTTGGACTCACATTTCCAGAAAGACCACTGACACTCACAGTCCTAACTGTATTTATTGAATCCTTAAATGTATGGGACCCAGATGTCATCTCCTCTTCACATATTAAACCATAATCCAGGACTAAGAATTGAAATCAGTTCCTACTTAAAAAGGCTAACACCTCCTCATTGTCCTAAGTCACTCTTCAAATTGAAGTCAAACCAGATGCAATCACAGTATCACTTAGCTGCCGTTTCTGTTTACCTCTGACTTCATCTATTCCTTTATGCCTCCTTTATATCTTGAAAAATATCTATGCATTAGATGCACTGTCTTTTTTCTTCTCTTAGTATTTCATTTCTCTTTATATATGCCACATTATATTTTCTTTCACTGTAAATCTATCCCTACCAGGCTTTCCACTAAATCTCTCTTCATGCCAACTTATCCTACTTGCTTATACCAGAGACTCACTCAACCGTCATTCTCTGCAACCTGCCATTCCACTCTAAGCCTGAGAAATTTACCAAGATCTTATGACCAGGAAACTAGATTTCAGTTTGGTACTGCAATCAAAATGAAAAACTTAAGTAAAAAGAAAAGAAAGAAACGCACCTTCCTGAAAATCTCCCCGAGAAAAAATACACGTTCCTGAAAATCTCCCCAAGAACCTACCAAACTTACTTCTCAAGAGGTTCCCAGGCTCTTGAGGAATAAGTGTAAAATCAAGTAGAAGTTCCCAAACACTCTGAACTCCAACCAGGATTGAATTACAAGTGGCTGGAGGAAGGCAGATGCTCCAAGTCTCCATTTTTATAGGCCTCACACACAATCCTCCTTCTGCAGCTGCCACCAAATTAAAACTTTTCAGTGCTTGATTCCATTTATTCAGAAATAACAAAACAAACACGAAAAACAAACTTTAAACGCAGACATATTTCAAAAATCCAATGGATTTTTTAAGCTGCAAGCATTAAGCAACAAACATCATCCTGCTCTATAAGCTGCCAGTCTTGATTTTATCAAGCACAGCTAGCTTGCCTTCTTTAGTTTTTCACATAGGCAATTCAATACAGGCAGGTAGCCCATTCCTTTCCCTTATCACTCCTATTCAGACAGCACTGCAGAAGCAGTAGACTATCTCATTTTCAGATTCCCCGCACATTCTTTCCCCATTCTTTTACACTGCAATTCTTTCAAAACTGGATGACCGAATGAATAGTATTTATCTTGAGTGATCTTTCAAGAGAAAGCACAGCATAGACTCCATGTCCATTAACTATTCTGCTGTGCCATCCTGCACACTGAAAGGTAACTTTTCCTCTCTATGAAACAAATTTCACTGCTGAATTTCAAATTCAAGCAATACACAATCTGCTGGCATAGGCCTTTAAGAGAGGCAGAGTTCCTGAAAATGAAAACTAAAAAAGTAGCTCCTTGGTTGCTCTCTCTTCACTTTTTAACTGATTATTCATGACCACTAGACTCAAAATACTTACCTACTACAAATCCCATTAAGGAAATAATCAAGCCTTTTTGCTAATAATAGTTTTCCTTTAGCTTGTCCAAAATCGTGAATAAGTCATTTCTATGAAGACCACAGAAAGAGGAAAGCATTATCAAAAAGAGGTACAAGAGCAGGCAGGGAAGAACAGAAACTGTATACCAGCATAGAAACTGAACAAACTTTGAGAATCTTTTCAAGTGATCTAGTTACACAGTAGTCATTTACATACATTCCTTTGTTTTAAAATGCAGGTCACAATTAGTTCTAACAGTAGAAAGTCACAAGGATTGTATAGTTACTGTGACTGTAAACTAAGGAGGAAGGTGACAGTTTGTACCATAAATAAATTTCACTCACAAAGCAGGCTATCGAGACTCAATTTTCTGGAGCTCACACGGCACCAGGCTACCATCACAGCACTCTTCCCAGTACAAGAAGCATAACATACACTAAGCATAGACAAGAGGATTGGGCAAGTGCAAGAAGTGCAGGAATATAATTTGTCACAGATTTTGTCAACAGTAGGTCAGAAAAATAGTTGGTAGCAAGCCCTCTACCTGAGCAGGAACTCTCAAGGTTGATGCTCAGAGGATGGATTTACCAGTAAGCTTCCTGCAAACCATCACAGAATCAAATCACTCAGGGGAAAGAGTGACATATTTCTGCAAGAACAGCATCAGAAAAGCAGGACACCAGCAAACTCAGTCTTCGGTACTCAGAAAGACTCTTCACTGCAGACAAAATGCCTCACTGCAGCAATTAAACTGCTCAAGTAAATAGAAGCAGATAAAAACAACATCTCCAGTGGTGGCCCTTTTAGAGCATCTTCCTCCAATTAACTGGAGTATGAATAGTTTAGTATCACCGTCCTTCAACATGCAGACTAGATCAGACTTCCATTCCACATTCATGACCACCTTTCTCTAACCAACAGTCAAGCAGAAACAACGTGAGAGGCCACCAGAAAAAGCTTGATATTAAACCCTCCCATTCATTGAGCTAACCTCTCATCTACCACAGCACATAAAAAGGGAGCAAAAACAGGTAAAAAATTGTTGCTGCCACCCATTAAGTGAGCAGCAAAAGCCAGTTGTTTGACATGCACTCAGTCTTCACAACAGTCAATGAAAACTTTTCAACAGTTTCCCTGTGGGAACAGACACATACAGGGTTGGCAAGGCTGCCACCCAACAGATCTGGCTGCCCAGAGCCCCATCCAACCTGGCCTTGAATGCCTCCAGGAATGGGGCGTGCACCACCTCTCTAGGAATCCTGAGCTAGTGCTTCTTCACTGGGTAAAGAATTTCCTCCTTTTACGCAACCAAGACCTCCCTTCTAGTTTAAAACCATTCCCCTTTTTCCAATCGCTATCAGAGCATGTAAAAAGTCAGTCTCCTTCCTTTTTATAAGCTCGCTTTAAGTTCTGGAAAGCTGCAATGAGATCCTCACAGAGCTCTTTCTTCTCCAGATTGAATAAACTCAGCCCCCCTCAGCCTTTTACCCTAAAGATGGCAATTTGAACAGTTAATTAAGACAACCTGAGTATCCTAACTTTACAGTAAGAGCACCAATAGCTCTGTTGTCTCCTCAGCAATGAGAAATGAGAGAAATAACATTATCAGAAGGACTTGGTCCTTAATGGCCAGGGTCCACTCTACAAATTCTAATAAAAAATGACAAACCTGGAGATTGTAGCAAAGTCTAATTTAGAGTCCAGATCATAAGGCAGCATTGCAGTGATGAAGTAGGTCCAAGGTCAAACTGGGAAATCCTAAGTCAGGGACAGGATGAAGTCCAGCAAATGCCAGCCATTGTCATGGCAATAAGGCTGGGCAAAAACCCAAGCCACGCAGTCAGTCTTCAAGCTGACATTGAGATCAAGGAGCTTTGTGGTCAGGCAGGGCTACAACTAAACTAAACACCAGCACTCCATCTCCAACATGACTCAAAATAGGACTGAAACTCAGGGCTGAGCTTGAATAGAAATTCTAGACAGCAGGTTTTGGCCACAGGTGCAGCTGATCAGGGCTATCAAGGCACTCAGAGTTCTGACATTCAGATACACCTGTCATTCCACCCTTAAGTCTAAAGAACAAAACAAAACCCCAGTAGCAAAGTCCAATGGGTCACCACAAGATCCAAATCTCATCTCAGCCTGGGAGAACTTTTTTTCTGAATTTCAATGTAACCTTAATTATGAGCCTCATAAGACACAAACTATCATTATCACAGAATGCTCTAGAAGTCCTAGCTATGGCTACCTCCCATACTGCTAGTCAGCCAAGATGAACATTATCACTTTTCACATTAACTCCCTTTGGTAATGTGTACCTCTGCACATCATGGGTCACCAGTTGGTCTGAATCCTGGATTAGCAGATGGAGTCAGTCTAAGCAGCACACAAGCAAGCTATTTTAGGATTTTTTCAGCATACCGAGACAGACTGATATAAATTGGATCACCTCGCAGTCTTAACCAGACGTACCGCTATTCTTGACCCTCAATCCTGACACAAGGTATTTTCTACAGCTTTCACTGCAGGGCACAGAAACCTTTGTGATAAACAGCCCCACGCTCTCATGAGAACTTTCCCAGATTCCCATGTTGACTGTACTAGAGTGCAGCACTTATAATTACTTCAGTACAGACTATCGGCTGCAACTTTTCCAGCAATCAGAACATACACAGGAAGCATACAAAGAAGATGGGGAAAAACTTCAGCATAATTTTACAAGCTGGTATTTTAATTTTCTTCAAAAATTAACAAGGCATATGTAACATGTATAGAGTTTGGACGCCAGCCTGCACTCTCAGTTCTAAGGCTGGAGCTTCTGCTCCTTGCAGAAGGGAAAGCATGCCAGTGGTCCAGAGTAGAAGCTATGCTCCTAACCTGGTCTAGACAGAAGTGCCAATCTGTCCACAGTTCAGTTAAACAAAACCTTTAAACTGCTATTAATTTTCATGATAAAAAGAAAGACTGAATTTCAAGGTCAAAATAATGATGGATAAACTACAATGTTGAGAATAAGCATAAGCCTTGACAGAGTCATTACTGAGTGCTGCATCAAGAGGCTTAACCACTTGGAAATCCTCAGTGAAGACTTCCCCCTGTGAAATCTGTGAAAGCAATGCTATTCATCCACCCAGCTGGAGTCGCATCCAAAAAGTTATCATTAGATCTTAAAAATGGAACACCCTTCCTTCCAGAAAACTTTGCATTTTCCCAGTCCTCTAAGAAGCTACGTGGTAAGTGTTCCTCAGCCACCCACCTCAGAAATAAAGACTCCATCCAGGGAGGAGAAATACATGGGTTATGCATGGGGAAAATACATTAACATCTTTATTGTCTTCTCCATCCAACCAAGTCTTTTTCCATAAAGAAAACAGTTCCCATGACACTAATTTCTCCCCTTTGAACTGAGAATTTAATAAAAACCCGTGGCTATCAAAGCAGCAATGAAATGGAATCACAGATGTGTGGAAGCAAGCTTGCCCTCGGTCATGCTACCTGGACAGGCTGGGCTGGCCCCCAGGCCCATGTCTGGGTTTCTTGGTTTCTCTCATACCAAGAAAAGCCCAGCATCACCCCCACTCCCAAGTAAAACCAGCAGCAGCCCAGAGGCCATTAACCACATTCTCACTTCCAGTCTGGGGCAGAAAACAGTTCCTGGCTTCTTCACGTATGCAGTATCACATGTGATGCCCTACTGCAAAAGTAGTCATTAGAACATAGTGACAGAGTCAGATCCAGAGCTTTCAAGTAACTTTTCGATTAATAAGCAAATCATAACAGCCATTGAAACAGTGTAGGGAGTATCCAAGTGTCAGCTTCACCAATTTCCCTTTTCTGAAACTAGATGGACATATTTTAGGTAACAAAGGAAAAGACAAGAGATCATTTTTTCAGCTTGCGTAGCTGAAATCAGGCTGGGAATTTCCTGAGAGTAGTCCTGATTAAAACAGAGGAAATAACCCGAACTTTTGATAGCAAGTCAACGCACCACAGCAAATGAAAAGCCTTTTAGGCTAGAATCCAAACATGCAGAGAGTCAGTGATAACAGAAGAAAAGCATTCACACTCTCTTCCACCCTCAGGACAACTGTGAACATCACATTTGAGGATGAAGTTCTCATTTGGACAGTTGGTGTTTTTTTGTTTGTTAGGACGGGTGGGTTTTCTTCATAACAACAGTACTTGTTAACCTTCCTTCATTAAGAGGCGAAGGATACAGAACTTACAGAGAACATACACATTAAGTTCTGAGCAGCTTCATATGTTACATATAATGAAAATTGTTTAATGAATGAATCTATTATTTTTGCTAATGAGCCGATGTAACTATAAACTTAAGTTTTAAAAATAAGCACAAATGTAGCTAGAGCAGAATAGTAGTATAGAAGTAGTATAGTAGCAACACAATACATTTCAAACATGCTCCATCCTTCCAAGACTCTTTAAAATATGTGGAAAAGTGATTTGCTTTCAGAAAAAAGAGAATAAGTTGGGATTTTCTCAGGCTGACTGGGGCCCTCCTGCTGGATTTGTCAAGTAGTCTGAAAAATGGTTATCAATTTGCAGGTCGAAACAAGAGCTGAAATCCTGCAAATTGACCCAAAGGATGTTACCAGAAGCCCATTAGATCAAACCTCATTTTCCTATTGAACTAGTTAAGACTGAAACAAATGCCTGGCAATGAACGGCACCATAACATTTCCTGCAGTATCTGATCTGTTACATGTGCCAATGTCACGTACCCCAGGAAAAAGGAGATCTGTCTGGAAAGGTAATTTACCAATTTGAATTTTAACATTTTTGGTGCTTCAGTAGGTTCTCCCACTCTATGGGACTGATACGAAATCATCCTCGTTTGTTCTTTGGGTCCTTCAAGCTCCCTCTAGACAACTGCCTAACCCCACTCCCATTAACGAAAACAAAACCACTAAAACATAACTAAAATTGAGCACTTAAATTTAACAAAAAAAGAAGCAATAATTTATCCTTTATTAGGTAGTGTATAGGGTAGATTTGGGCCCATATCTTTGAGATTTACATCCTTCTTTAACTGCAGATACTTGAAATACTAATGACGATGTTAGGGAATGCATACCTCTCTATAAAGACATAGTTATTAAAATCAGATGACTGGACAATACACCAAGCCCTAGGAAACCTGCTAATTTATGAAGCAGTACATAAATTCTTTACTTATGTCATTTTCTCTGAAATCATGAAAGGCCAATCAAAAATACATGCATCATATCAGGCATTTGAACAAAACTTGACAGCTATGAAAATATGAACTTCAAACATTTTTGGTGTGTATTTCTGTCATGCTGTGAAAATGCGCCTCTAAAAGCTGGTGTGGGAAGAATGTTTGCCTATTGCACCCCGAGATCTCCAAAAAGCAACTAACAGCCTACACTGGTTTCTGATACCGTAATAATCAGTGGGATACATCAGACTGCAGGGAAAGAAAGGTCATAACCAATGACCTTCCTATCCTCTTATCTTCTACATTCCTACTCAGTCCTGACACTTAAGCTTTGAATTTTCATGCTGTAGCTTCAAAAGACCACAAACAGCAGAATTCATCTACATCCATCTGTATCAGAAATCTTTTTAAAATGCAAGAAAGCTGCAATTCTAACTCCTTATGGACTGGAGAGGCCAAAAAGCCACAGGACCCTGACATAAATATCCTCTCCCCGGTGGCTATTCGGGCTTTATCTTATTCACGACATGAATCTGCCCACATTAATAGAGACAGAAACTGACGTAAGAGAAACAGATCACGGAGTCTCTTCAATGTACCCTGGCATCCCTCTCATATTTATCCACTTCAATTTCACAAAACAAAAGAATAAGGGCCAGTTTCTCCAGTAGCTTTTTTTTTTAAGTCCATGTTCATTGTTTGTATCCATACTTTCTGAAGTATTACCAAGCATAAAGGAGAAGAAAAATACTCCCATCAACTCTTCCATGAACTTCACCAGGGCTATTTGCTCATGAGGTCTACCTGGTACTTTCCAAGAAATGATTTTGCATCAGCAGTGACAGAAATAACAACTAAGGAATGACAGAAATCTGCAAACTCAAGTACCCCACTCCTAAATAGATACTTTTGTGATGGCTCATCTTCTCTACAATTACTTACAGCATTTTTTTTTTCCTTTTAATTTTTCCATTCCTCATCAGAAGAAAAAAAAAAGAACTACAAAAGTATGTCAATGCTTTCCTTAACCAGAAAACTGATGCTAGCCATCCTCCTGCTAGGGCTGATAAGACCTCAGGTGAATCAGGACATCTACTCACCCAGCTCTGGCTTGTTCTTCCTGGATTAACCAGTGAGCAGAAAAGAATGTGAAGTGTCAGCTAGCACACTCCCAGCACTCATACAAAGCAAACTCAGCTGTTCAAATCAATATTCGTTAGCAGGCAGAATGATCTACTTTTGAGAGTGTTCTAATTAGACAATAGAGATTATTACAAAACACCTGCAATGTTTGCAATCGTTTAAAATAATGAGAATCAATATTAGCTTCCAAAGGCACCATATGGTAAGTGCTCATCCCAGGCAGGTGGTCTCTGATAGAATCTCAGTGTCCCGAAAACATTAACTTCTTTTTTAATCTGAATGAATTTGTTCTCGATTAATGCATCAGCTGCTGCTTTGCCCTTTCTACTGCTGACCACAGGTACAGCCAGCTTAATCGCTGTGCCTCTCTTAGTTGAGCTGCAGGACCTGGGATGGCTCCTCAAGGACTGACACCACCAGGGGAGCAGCCTGCCCTCCCTGCAGCAACTCAAGGCAAGAATCTCAGAGGTCCCACAGCAGCAGCGTTTCCAGTGGGAATGGCCGGGTCTGCAGAGGTGACCGATGAGAAGCTCTGGTTCTGCATCTCAGGTCGCAGCATTTGAGTGCCCTCCTCATGACATCCACGCCTATTTCTAAAAAATGATGTATTCTACACTTAATGACAAAAAAGTCTTTCCCATAATTCATATTCAGAGATCTATCTGTATGCAGTTTCAATGAGGTGACAACTCTTCAAGACGCTGCTTTATTTTCCTACTGCGAGAAAAGCAGATTGTACACCCCAATGTTGTGGAACAATAATAACAAACGTAAAATATCCCTATAAAGTAGCCTCTGGTACAGAAGGGTAAACTGAGATACAATCCTTCCATACCAAAGTATACATTATTATTTAACAGCTAATAACCCAGAGAAAAATTGGTAGATTTGGCTAAATTGGTAAGAATACAGGCCTCCATCTCACTCCCAGGATCACCTGATGCACCACTGCACTAGGACTGGGGAGTAAGGAAAGGAAGAGGAAGGAGTAACTTCCTTAAGCTTCAGCCTTTAGACCATGGAGAAAAGGAAACTTGCTTCCAAAAAAAAAAATCTAAGTATATCATTTTAAAAACTAAATAAAGCAATTATTAAGTATTCTCATCCATGCTCTTAGTATATACAACAGTTTGGGATTCCAAAGAGAGAACCAGAGAGTCAGGAAACCCAGACAAACAGACAGAGACAAGTCTAACTCAGATAATAAGGCTCTTGATACCAAACAATAATTGCACAGTGCTATGTTTACCTAACGGCTTCAATGCTAGGGATCTCTAAGCATTTTATTTACAAACTACTTAATCACTGCTCACTAAAACACAGCCACTTCTGTCACAGAGCAGAAGCTGCTTAAAAGCATGCAGCAGAATATTTAAGACAGGTGTAAAGATTGAATTGTAATCAATTGAAACAGTAGGGGAAAAGCAGAACAGCAATTGAATCACCTGAGATAGAAATTAATTAAGACGACAGGTGAAAACTCCAAGGCTTCTAGAAAGAATTCCAGTGGATTGTTAATGATTATAAGTGAAAAAGTCCTAATCTGAACTACTTAATACTAACATAGTAATCTGTAGCAGCAATGCTGGGCATTAGTTCTGAGTAAACCAGAGGAAGGAAAGAGGCTAACAAAATCATCAGGATGGATTTTGTTCTCTGTCCTAAGGCAGACCTTGCCATAACAACAGCGGGTTTTTGGCCTTATTTTATTATTTAGAATTTTGAAAAATGTCAACAAAAATGTCAAACGTTCAGATCACTGAAATACACCAGGTTTTTTTCCAGGTGGCTAATAGAAAAGCAAAATTAGGCATCTGAATCTATACTGCTAACAGAATATTTTCCTGCTGTGCCAGGAGGAGAAGATAGCGGATAGAAATGCAAGACAGGATAACACCAGGAACTTTTTTTTTTTTATGAGACAGTAAAGCCAAACACCACAGTAAGAAAACCTGCAGAAGGATTTATAACAAGGTTTGTCCATTTGTGAGAAAAGACTCATGGTTTTACATTCCATCTTCCTCATTCCTTTATTTTTGAATATATACAGACTGTTGCTCCAAATTATTACGGTAGAACACTGCCAGCTGCAGAGGCTGCGATCAGAAACTCTTCAGGCACCAGGATTTGTCATTGTGATTGTAATTCACAGCAATATGTAAACTCTTTCAACGTAACTTCAGGGGGTTAATAAAGCTGCTTTCCAGTCTTCTACTTTCTTCCACTGATAACTTATTCATACTGTAATTGCTGGTAATCTGCACCCTATATCACATTGCCACTTGTGCTGCATGTACACTGAGGCAATCAATCACCCCCACCTATCAGTAAAGTCCTTGCTCTTGCCTGATGACGGAGCCAAGATAGCATTAGCATGTGGATTTTTGTGCTAAGCATTAACTGATGCCCCCCAACCCCACCTGGCT